>CM050918.1:25408058-26608058 GCA_027742785.1 Vigna reflexopilosa
TTTCATTTGTTTTGAAATCCTAACTTCGTTGTTAACGAAATATAATGATTAAAATTCACAAAGTATCTTTCAATAACTCATTTGTATCCAATTGTTTTTAAAAATTATTTTGCTGGAACGAAAGTGGTAGCAAGGGCGTTATAAGTGGGTAGTTTAGGATAAGTTTCTGCACGAAGAGGGCAACTACCAATCTTTCATTTGTTTTGAAATCCTAACTTCCTTGTAAACGAAATATAATGATTAAAATTCACAAAGTATCATTCAATAACACATTTATATCCAATTGTATGCACAAGCAACGTTTTTTTGATAAATTATTTTGCTGGAACGAAAGTGGTAGCAAGGGCGTTATAAGTGGGTAGTTTAGGATAAGTTTCTGCACGAAGAGGGCAACTACCAATCTTTCATTTGTTTTGAAATCCTAACTTCCTTGTAAACGAAATATAATGATTAAAATTCACAAAGTATCATTGAATAACACATTTATATCCAATTGTATGCACAGACAACGTTTTTTTTAAAATTATTTTGCTGGAATGAAAGTGGTAGCAAGGGCGTTATAAGTGGGTAGTTTAGGATAAGTTTCTGCACGAAGAGGGCAACTACCAATCTTTCATTTGTTTTGAAATCCTAACTTCCTTGTAAACGAAATATAATGATTAAAATTCACAAAGTATCATTCAATAACACATTTATATCCAATTGTATGCACAGGCAACGTTTTTTTGAAAAATTATTTTGCTGGAACGAAAGTGGTAGCAAGGGCGTTATAAGTGGGTAGTTTAGGATAAGTTTCTGCACGAAGAGGGCAACTACCAATCTTTCATTTGTTTTGAAATCCTAACTTCCTTGTTAACGAAATATAATGATTAAAATTCACAAAGTATCATTCAATAACACATTTATATCCAATTGTATGCACAGCAACGTTTTTTTGAAAAATTATTTTGCTGGAACGAAAGTGGTAGCAAGGGCGTTATAAGTGGGTAGTTTAGGATAAGTTTCTGCACGAAGAGGGCAACTACCAATCTTTCATTTGTTTTGAAATCCTAACTTCCTTGTAACGAAATATAATGATTAAAATTCACAAAGTATCATTCAATAACACATTTATATCCAATTGTATGCACAGGCAACGTTTTTTTTAAAAATTATTTTGCTGGAAAGAAAGTGGTAGCAAGGGCGTTATAAGTGGGTAGTTTAAGATAAGTTTCTGCACAAAGATGTCATGTTTGAATGTGGCACTTCATTTTGAAATGCATATTTGCCGTGATAAAATAATACCCTGTAATTACCCCGTTAAACACACAATATGAAATACAAATCCTGGACATTGCGCAACAAAGATAGTACACAAATAATGCTCAAAGTTGAATTCAACCATGTCAAAATGCTTACGAAATTTAAGACAGTAATCATTGTTATGTTGAAATTACATTACTACTAAATGTTAACAATACATCTCTTTCATCAAGTCTAATAAATTAACCGTAAAAATCGCAGGACTTCATTTCGCCGCACATTGTCAGGATCCAATATCCAATCAGAAACGTACTTCTCCCTAATCTCTTGCAGTTCCTCCTGCAAATACATAAATGTAAATCATTTTCCTTTAAATAATAATTGAATATAAATTATAAAGAACTAATAATTTACGTAACTTACACTAGTGTAATTGGGCATTGTGTTGCCTTCAAATCTCTCCACACCGTCCCACAACTCCATGAATTTCAAAACATATACTCCACAATCATATCTATAGTAAACAAAGTCCAGTATTCAAAACATCAAACTGTAGTTCTTTGAAAGTAACAAATATCATAATTAAAGTCAAGAACATTTAATACTTACGAATTTGGTTGTATTGGAGTATGCACGTGTTGGACAAATAAGGACGGTTTGTTTTCTTCATAACGATTGAACAAATGCCCAAAAAATATTTCAAGATTATGGGCCTGCAAAACAACAAACTTAACTTTAAATTGAAAAACAAATAAACGTTTTAGGAATAAATAGTACAAATCAATTACAACAGTTACCATAACAGTGTCAATCCTTTTACGCTCTTTCCTATTGTGGCCAACTGAGTCCAATGCAAACATTTCCATCGTCGGAATCTTCACGGCGTAGCACCACCAATGGCCGTCATGGATTATAGGGACAAACAACTAAAAACAAACAATTATGTCAAAACTTGTTCAACAGATAATCACTCATAAGTGCAACTTCATTGTATGACATTTAAGAAAACTAACAAATTCAGCATTAACAATGTCATCAAACCCAATGATATTGGCTTGGAAGAAGTTGACGTAGTCATTCAACGTCCAAACTTTACGATGCATCTTTCTCTTTTTTGAGTCTTGTAGAACTTGGCACTGCAAGAAAAACAATTATTTAACTTTGATATGTAATCTATATACAATAATTACAACATGAAAAGGAGGAAGATTTCAACCAACCGCATATAATGGACTAAAACATATCCTTTTCACTACTCCTGTGGACCTCTTTTCAAAGTACATGAATACACTTGTTGCAAACAGCATCCCCTACAAAAAATTAAATTCATAATTATACATCATTTATAAAACATTCATAAAAATAAAGTATTCATAATTTAACCACAACAAATCTCATTTTTACCATGTTGTCCACTTTGCTCTGAGGTCCTAAGAAGTAACACTCGCGGGTCCCAAACACTTGACCGCAGATCTCAGACACAACCCTTCCAACAGACATGGAAAATGTAATCATGTCTCAGGATCTAACTCAAATAAATTAAACAAATTTATAACAACCATTAAAAGACATTACCACCAAGGAGCCCTAAACGGAGTAACCAAGCTGTACAAATATTTGGGATTGACTTCCAATAAAGGGACATCCTGATGAGGGTGCACTGGTGGAAGGACGGCTATAAGAGGTCCAACATCCTTAACATCGTCAACGTCCTCAACGTCGTGAACGTCGTGAACGTCCTCAACACCCTGCACATCATCTTTGTCTTCATCCAAACAACCTTCCCCAACAAAAGATGGGCCAGCCTCATCTCCTACACAATCAACATCATCAACATCTGTTTCACCACCAACACCAGCAACATGTGTTTCACCACCAACATCGGCTTCACCACGAACATCACCAACATCTGCATCACAATGCACATCACCCTGAACATCACCACCAAAAACTGAATGTTGTTGTCTTTTATTCCTACCATCAGCAACCATAGCAGCCAAATCAGTTATGTCCTTATTCATTTCAATCATTCTGCTTTGGTTCTGTTGTACTTTCTGCATCAGTTCTTCCCAACTCAAACCACTTTCATGTGCACCATTTTCTGGTACTGGCCCTTCATCCAAATTTAGGGCTGCACGAATCATTGGGTTGTCATGGTCCTCCTCGCGCAACAACCACTGCCAACATATCTATGAACATCCAAATATAAATAATCAATCATAAACAATAAACAAAACCATGTAAAAGTCATCAATAATTATACACACACAAAAAATAATAACTTACATTGTTTTTCTTAAAAACTTCTTCTATTTTTTTGGACCTTAACTTAACCGCAGGCCAATTGATTATTCTTGGGAACACAATTTCATGTTCACCATCAATTAAGCCCAAACGTTCAACAGCCCAAAGCTACAAAACAAAAATAACTCAAAATTAAGAACAAATAAAATACAATTTCTTTAAAGAAAAGGTAAATTATTATTTAATTCTTACCTGTAACACTGCAGCATTCCCACTAATGCCTATAGAGTGCTTAATGTCACGCTGCCTTATCATCATTGCCTCCTTTGATAAACTATTAATTAAATATGTATGGACAGCTTTTGCCCAATCATATTGGTTCAAACTATCAATGTTATCTAAAACTGTAAAAGGCATCTTACTAACTACCTTCGATTTCCTAGGAAAGTAAAAAAATATAAAACAAACTAATATATACAATCGACATACGCAATCCACATCAGAGTCATCATTTTCTAGTAAGAATTTTATCCTATTTACAACGTCTTTTGGACTAAATGAGTTTCTTTCAAATTGTTGACAAACAACACCGACAACATTATCATCAAAATTAACATGTAATCCCCCAACACCTAGACCTAGACCCATGCACACATCACTAACTGTAAAGGGTACCATTGTTTGCTTCACAATAAAGCATTCGTTGCGGCCAATCCATCGCTTCACCATTTCATACAACAATGGAGTGCATAAGTCTATCGGCTTGTCCATATCAACACACCACTTGAATGGAGTTTGTCGAATTCGAATCCGGTCAACTTCTCTGAGTTTTGAATTAATTTCCACAATGACTTTGGTATCACACCACGACCGCAATCGAAGCTGCATAGTATTTGCAACAAATACAATCAATAACCTACACTATTGAAACCAACAATTACATTTTCAATGCAACAGGTTTACTTACATTGGTACCACCTTTTGCTTTATTGAAATCCATCACTGTTAAATGTAGGCACCTAAAATGATCATACCAAAATAAATGATTCAAACTGATAAAAGGGAACAATAACACATAATGTATCTACAAGTTATGATTCCCAATTGTTATTTCCAAAAGCAAAACTCTCTATACTTCTTCCATGTGCCGACACCAACATCAACATTGCTTTCAAATTTGATACATGGAGATTCTATATTGGAAACAAAAAAATTATAATAATACATGCCTCTGAAACCAAACAGTCCATGATGGCAGAGTAACAACTGAACTAAAGCAATCATGGCAAAACTGGAAAAAAGCCATAACAGTTTAATGTTGCCAGAAATTGAGAACAATTTCGCACATATTCCATTCCAATACTATTTTCGCACATATTGCATTCCAATAGGGCAGAATCGTAGCATTCCATAACACACATCATAAACACAGTCAAGGTAGCATGCCATTTCAATTTTCCCTTCCCAATTAAAATAAAAAATCGAAAATATACCTACCTCGCGAAAGGCAGGGTAAGACGGCGGAATGAGAACCAACCCAAGCCGGCGGGAAGGAGAAGGCAGGGTATGACACTGGAACTGTGCCTGAACGTGCTCCAGTGGTGGTCTTCCGGTGGCGGTTGAACGGTGAGTGATGGCGGCGGCAGTCTTCCGGTGGCTGTTGAACGGTGAGTGACGGCGGTCTTCCGGTGGTCCTCGGGTTGCGGTTCAACGGCGACTGACGGTGGTCTTCCGGTGGCTGTTGAACGGCGACAGAACGGTGGAAACGGCATGACTGGCACGGCGGGAAGAGAAAGCGACGGCCACGGTGCCAGCGAAGTTGATCGGTGGGAAGAGACGCGAGCGGAAGATGATCGGCGGTGGACCTCCGGTGGCCGTGGAACGGGGAAACACGGTGGAGTCGGGAAGTGGGGCTTTTTCGCTCGTTGGGAGGTTTCGTTCTCGTTCTCTCTCTAGGTTTCTGAAAATGAAATTCAAATTTCAAACCCTTTCGTTCTCGTTCCTTCCAATTTCCACGTCAAATTTTTTTTTTTTTTTAAATGGTCAACCAACGAGAAGCTGACACGTCATTGGTGTCAAAAATTTGTCACCCATACGGTGTCAAACTATCATTTCCCTTAAGAAAATAAAAAAAAAATTAAAATGACGTGGAAAATGGAAGGCTGTAGCAGAAATTGAAAGGAATTTTCCTTCAGAAATTGAAATTCATTTTAGATTTCAGAACGAAACCTAGAGAGAAAACGAAACCCTCCCAACGACCAAAGCCACTTCACGACTCCACCGTGGTTCGCCGTTCGACAGCCACCGGAGGTCCACCAAGAGGCGGCGCCGCCGATCATCTTCGCGTCTCTTCCCACCGATCAACTTCGCCTCTCTTCCCTCTTCGTAGCGGTCATCTTCGCGTCTCTTCCAGCGTCAGTTGTGCCCTTTCCACCGTCGACGACCTAGAGGCTCTGCCACCGTGGCCGTCGTTCCCTCCGTGCTTTCTCTTCCCGCCGGCTTGGCTTGCTTTCTCATTCCGCCGTCTTACCCTGCCTTTGGCGAGGTAGGTCTATTTTCGATTTTTTGTTGTATATGGGAATGTTTGGTTGTAATGGCTTGCTTTGTGTGATACACTTTCGAACCTTAGAACCGTGAGTGCACTATAAGGTCAACTTAGTAGAAATAATTGATTCCATGAAAACCCAAAAAATTTTAAAAAATAAGTTCATGAAAAACCAAAAGAAAACGTCACAACATGTTTTGGTCCAAACATCCAAAATAAGATAAGGTTACATATAGCACCATCAATTGAAACTATAGCACCATCAATTGCATCGTGGTTCTTTAGCCTTGACGCTCTTGCGGCCATAAGTATAACCATATCACTGTCAACGTTTTTAACAAAAACCTACCAGATATTGATAGTTGTTTCGAAAAAGAAAGTTAGCATAACACCATCACTCAGATTCATTAATATCTATTCATGTATGCAAAATGTAAAGGTTGATTATATGAAAAGGATTTTTTCAGTGTTTTATCATAAATTGTAAGTTGAAGTCAATTGTTAGCATTGGTCATCACTTTCCCATAATATGTTTCTTTAAATAGTTGAGTTGTCTAATTTCATAATTGAGTGGTGTAATTATTAGCATTGCTTGAAGGAATCTACCATGTCATGTCCAATTCACCTTTGTAAGTCAATGACATTTTGCCCATATGAAATTGTATCAAACCATTAGCTATGTTCAGTTTCATTGTATGAACTAAGAAGAAAGAATTTAAGACCTGAATAATATTCTTGTCCACTGAAAGCTTGTTAAGAGTTAATGTGGCTGTCTTGTCACTGCATAAGACATCCATTCCAGCCATCTCTTCAATGGCAGTCATTCTCTTTGTTATGCCACCCTACAAAGGATACACCCATGATAATTATTAGCTCAAGAGCACATTAGTGGTATTTTAAAAGCCATTGAAATGTATGGATGACAAACCTGCTGAGATAATCGGTGTGATGCAGGCTGAGAGATAACATTATATGATGCATGTAACATATATATGTTTAAACTTGGCTGGAATTAAATTTATGGCATAATGTTCATAATATATTTGTTCACCTTTTTTGGTGTAGTGTAATGGAGGAAGTTGGTCAAAAGACTGAATGTTCTGATACCAGGAAGAAGGTATGTGTGGTTGTATTACATTTGCATACATTTTTCGTTGTTATGTATTTGAATAAATCCCATGTTTTTGTATGCAGTTAGTTTTTATGCAAGACATAATTGGTTAGTGCTTTGAACGAAAGACTGAATCCTGAACAAAAGGCTTTTATTGAGAATACTATTTTTTCTTGGTTTTTATTGTTGCCCAATTCTATTAAGATAGGT
This sequence comes from Vigna reflexopilosa, assembly GCA_027742785.1. NCBI lineage: Eukaryota > Viridiplantae > Streptophyta > Magnoliopsida > Fabales > Fabaceae > Vigna > Vigna reflexopilosa. The sequence goes on from CM050918.1 coordinate 25,415,411, forward strand.
AGGAATGTGTTGGGTGATTTTTGTGATAGGTGGGTTGATAACATGGGAGGGTTTTATTTTGGCCACAAAATTATAGAATTTTCTGAACTTGATGTTTGTTTGTCTTTAGGGTTGCCTATTGTAGGTGAAGCTATTGATTTAAAAAAAGTTGGTCATCAAAGTGTTTGTAGGGACTACTTTCCTAATGGGAATGTAGATGTTAAGATGGTGTATGACTTTTTGTTAGAGGAAAATCATAATTTTCATTAGAACACTTTTGCAACTTATATTTATTGGTTGGGATAAGCGAGTTTTTGTTTCCTAATTGTAGTGGATTAGTCTTTCCAATTATTTTTGACCTTGTTTCTGATTTGGGCTGTGTGGGTTACTACAAGTGGGGTAGTGTAGTTTATGAGTACTTTATAGAAAGTTTGTCTAATGCTTCAACAACAATGAAGAACGAAAGAAGTAGAAGCCATTTTCATGTTTCTGGATGTGCATACCTTTTGCAGGTATATGTTATGTATGCAATCATTAATGAAATAGATTGATATGTTAAGGTTTGTGATGACTTATTATGTCAATGTTGTTCTATTTACCCTTTCCAGGTTTGGTTTTGTCATCATTTTGTGACATTCAAGTCAATGTACACAAGGATATCAAAGTTTCCAAGGTTGTTGAATTGGATTCATATGAATATCGGTGACAAGTTCATAAAAAATGCTTTGAATAAGGGATCAGTGAGTACTTTGTGATTTAAGCAATCTGTTGGTTAAATGTTTATTATATTTTGTGATTGATATAAAGAAAATTGTTAACTTATTCAGGTTGTTATTGATGTTGAGATTTCAAAAGAAGAGCTTTCTTATGCTATAGTGAAAGAAGGTGTTGAAAAATATCATGTGCCAGTGAACCACCAAAATAGAGTAGATAAGGAAAAATTAACTCGCATTATAGAAGAACAAACGCGGGTTATTGGTAACATGCAAAGTAGTATTGCTCATTTCAAGAGTATTTTAGTGGAAGACAAAAATGATGATAACGGTGAAGACTTTGATGATAAGCCGTTTACTGCAAGTGAAGATCCATTTCAAAGCAGACCGGTTCAACATCACGAACAAACCCCGGGGTGTGAAGGTCAGGATGAAGTTAAGCAAAGCACAATGTACGATAGAATGAAGGCGGCACCCCGAAGAAGGATGAAGAGTAGGGCAAATAAAACTCCATTTACAGTAGAGGGTAGAAGAAAAAAATGAGTACTTCATTATGTTGTAGTTAAACTTTTATGTTAACAACCTTAGAAAGATGTTGCAGAACTACATGGTCTGGAGAATATAAGCAAGATGTTGATGTACAAACATTCACTTTTTGGTATTAATTTTAAGTAAATTGGATTGTATGCAAGTGCTTTATTTACATTGATTTCTGCATAAAAAAATGTTAGGCAGGTTTGTGAATTTAGTATTGCAATCATCTTCAAATTTGCCTATTATCTTATAATTTGTGTTTAATTTTTTGAACTTATTGGAATTATTGGATTAACAAGTGATGTTCAGACATTAAGGATGACAAATATATGGATGTACATGCCTAAGGGAGAATTATTGTTAGCACTCAATGTGTAGTATCAGACCTAGGAACAATGTGCAAATAAGTGGGTAGTTTAGGCTGACTTATTGGACGTAGAGGGCATCTTTCAATCTGCAACTTGTTTTTTTAAAATTCAGGGTGGTAGAACGAAACTGGGAGCAAATGCATAATAAGTGGGTAGTTTAGGCAGACTTTTTGCACGCAAAGGGCATCTTTCAATCAAGCACTTATTTTGAACTCCACACGTAATTGTTAACCAATTTTATGGAATGAAATTCATTAATTATCATTTAACAAGACATTTATATCGAAGTCCATGTCCAAGAAAACATTATGATTTAAAGTGATGGTGCTGGAAAAACAGTGGTAGCAATGACACAATAACGGGGTAGTTTAGGCAGACTTTTTGCACGCAGAGGGCATCTTTCAATCAAGCCCTTGTTTTGAACTCCACACATAATTGTTAACCAATTTTATGGAATGAAATTCATTAATTATCATTTAACAAGACATTTATATCGAAGTCCATGTCCAAGAAAACATTATGGTTTAAAGTGATGGTGCTGGAAAAACAATGGTAGCAATGGCACAATAAGTGGGTAGTTTAGGCAGACTTTTTGCACGCAGAGGGCATCTTTGATTGTGCCACTTATTTCGAAATGCATATTTTAAGTGAAAAATAATCCCTTGTAAATAGCACCTTAAACAGATATTATGAAATACAAATCCTGGACATTATGCAACAAAGATCGTACACAAATAATACTGCACATTGTGCAACAAAGATCGTAGACGAATGTAAGACAATAATCATTCTTATGTTCAAATTGCATTAGTAAGAAATGTTAACAATATGTTTCTTTCATAAGAATCTAATACATGAACTGTATAAATTGCAAGACTTCTTTGCCCCCCACATTATCAGGATCAGAAACCTACTTCTCCCTAATTTGTTGCAGTTCCTCCTAAAAACAAAAAAATGCACACAAAATTGATCATATCACCAAGTTCAATAAAAGTTGTAAATAACTAAAAATTTCCATTGCATACACTATTGTAATTGGGCATTGATTTCCCTTTGTATTGATTTCCCTTGTTATACAAAATTACATCTTAAATCAAACATGATATTACCTTCCGCATCATTCATGGCTATACAAAATTAATTAAAAATCAAACTTTATTTTAATGAAACAATGACGACATGAAGGGACATACCCTAAATTTGGTTCATTTCCAAAAGTCCATCACCTAAAGCTGTGTATAAGTACATTGTGACAAGTCATCATTATCATTATTGTAGTGTGCATATGTCGATAAGGACATGAATCCCGATTGTGAAACTTGAGATTCAAAGATCTGCTGACTTCCAAGGTCCTCAACATTATGGATGTCTCTAACATGACAAGTAGTTGTTTCCTGTAATAAAAGTATTAGTGAAGGATTTTATAACCATATAGTAATAGTAAAAGAAATTAAATGACAGCTTTGTGTACCACTCACACTATGATTCGTTGTATGTTTATTTTTAGCACGTTGCGAGTTTTTCTTTTTTGTTATTTTTTCAACCGTTGATTGCATTCTTTTTGTTCGTGGTCGCCCTTTGCGTTTCACAGAGACAAGACTGCGAACAATCAAGCCATCAACTTCACAAGCTGGTCGACCTTCTTGACTAGAAGGGGGATGTGCATGCATGTCAGATCCATCATCGTTGGACAACGTCAATGTGGCCAATGTTCTAACCCCTAAACTTCTCCCTATTGAGTTCAAATCACAAAGCAACTTCTTCGAAGCAGTCTCAAAATGACATGCCTCCTCCGCGATGTCATAGAAACACTTACACAAAGTTTGGTACCTTTGCATCTTAGGTTCTTGAGTGTGGTTGTTGTGAGATGCTGTAATCAAAGTTTGTCTTCTACGTACATTTCTGCTCCACCGTCGTAAAACATATTTTGTTGGTACATTATGCACATACTCCTGACCTAGGACCAATAAGCAATGACGACACAAGATTCCTCTAAACTCAAAAAGTTGACAACTGCAATGAATGTTGGTTGTGAGAGGATCATAATCGACAACATAAAATTTTGAACCACATTGCCCCTCCCAGATGAACTCTTCTTTCACATTGTACGTAGTCGTACAACCCTGTTTGGACATATTCTTAATAAAGCAATTCATCCTTGAGTGGAATTCCTTTTGGACTTCCATAAATTTGGAGTGTGTGTACTCCATTTGATATTGTCTTTCAATAAGAGATTGAGATCCGCATGGTAGTATGGAATTCAATGACGCGAAATCAGCTTCAATTTCTTTTTGGGCCTTTTGTCGTAGGACATTTTCGTACTGAAGGACAAATTGTTGAAGTGTTGTGGTTGAATTTATAAATCCATCGAAGAAGGCATTCATGCCCTTACTTCATTGGGTTGTTGACATTCCTGCCCAAAAATGATGTTTCATATAACAAGGAACCCATCTCTCTCTTTCTTCAAACAATGAACTTAGCCATTCGTTCTTCTATAACCCATGGCATGTGATTAAATTTCCCCATCCTAACTCAAAGTCGTCCGGAGTTACTGACTCATACACAAGAGTCTTTAGTTGATTTTTTATGACTCCATAATTTTTGTACGATTGCAATTTTTCTGGTATTTTCTTCATTATGTGCCACAAACACCAACGATGACTTGTGTTTGGAAACACAACTTTTATGGCATTGGACATTTCCTTACATTGGTCTGTGACGATACCAATTGGAGGCTTGTTAGACATACATCTTAGCCAACATGTAAATAGCCATGTGAATGTTGACGTGTCCTCAGCGGAAATCAAAGCACAACCAAGTAATATCGAATGACCATGATGATAAACCCCAACGAATGGTGCAAACGACATGTCATATTTGTTTGTTAGGTAGGTTGTGTCGAATGAGACGACATCACCAAAATCTACACAAGCTGCACGACTGCGTGCATCAGCCCAAAACACACTACAAATGCGGTTTTGGTCATCCATTTCCATTTCAAAGAAAAATTCGTTGTTTAATTCTCTCATTGTTGAAAAGTATTATAAAAGTGCCTGCCCATCTCCATCCTTACAAAAACTCCTTCGTTGCTGCCCAATATAATTTCTTGCATTACGTTGCATGAACTGTATGTTTTCATATCCACCAGCATCATTAACCAAAGATATGAAACTTTTGTTAATGCGCACACCAGCATCATCATTCATGCTAAGAGTGTGCTTCGCATGCATATTAAGTTTTCGATTACCACGGATAAGGTTTGAGTTCTTTGGACACATGTCATGGTTGTGTTCGGTTACAACTGTCCCTACATACCATCTTCCTTCTTTAAGAGAAACTGTTATTCCAGCAGGGCATTCGTTTCTTTGACTGGGCTGGGTTTTCAACTCTGGAGAAATGGAAGAAATGTAATTCCCTTGCCGAGAACACACTAATTTCATAAACGTCAATTCATTTTGTTATTTTTTTTTGAGCTCCTTATCCGAACAGCAAAACCACAACTAACGGCATAATTTCTATAAAAACTTTTCACCTGTTCTATTGTATCGAAAGACATCTGCAATTTCGGAACATTATTGTCAATATTATCCATGTAATCACTGTTGACCTCACAAGAAGGAACTGCTTCCAACTCCACTGCTTCCATATTTTGTAACATGGACATGAAAATCGTAATATCATACTGCATAATGTCATGTATATGTAAGTTACTGAATATTTCATCTCTACATAGAACAAAAATGTAAACGTTTTTAGTTAATATTGTCATATATGAACACAATTGTTTAATCGACAATCTTAAAAAAAATCATAAAACATCTTACTTCAACAATGAAAGAATTAAAATAAAATCACAAATAATTACAAAATTTCTAAAACTATTTTACAATATATAATCTTTATGGAAAATCAGAAATCTCAAATTAACATATTATTGCAAGAGTTTCTCCTGACTCTTTATGCAAATGTTCCTCAATAGATAATCATCTTAATATGTGGATTACAAATTTATATTTAGACCACAAAAATTTAAAAATAAAAACTAAGAAATGAATGTAGAAATACCTTACCAAGAAGAAACGAGTTTTAGGCGTACCTGAAATAAATGTTGTATCAGATGGTAGGAAGTTCTAACTGCCAACTTGCTGCCTATTCAATGCACTTCATTAACTTCCCAACGACGAACCTCCAACTTCCTTTCTTTGTCCAAAATGAGAGGTGGAAGGAAATACTTCATTACTGGGATGAAATACCTGACCTTGCTTTTGGTTTTGCATTTGTCCGCATTAAATGGGAGTAAATGATTGTCATTGGGTTAGGCGGTTCATTTGACATGGAATAGCATTCAATGCATGACAAAGGCAATAAAGTGATTCACTTTGATTAGACAACAATATTATAATATAATATAATATTCAATTATTTCTTTTGAGTCTTTTACACGTTACACTGTCATAAAGACAAGGTAACACCTTTTTATGACCATATACTCATTTAAAATCAATTTTTATGAATAAATTGCTCTATAAATTAACGTCTTCTAACTCACGGTCACTGAACCATTGACATTGAAATTCAATTAAACGTCAACTACAATAACTTGGTGTTGACTTCTTGACTTTATACTGAAGTTTTTTTCCTTGTTTGTTATTGTCCGCAGTTTCAACTAATTTGTTTTTTTATTTCAATTTTCTGAAATGACGGAGTTTGGAAACATGGACGCATGGCAGGGACTTGATGTAGACCACATTGATCTTCAAGCTTTCTTACAAAGATGCAACTCTAATGAAACGTTGATTCCAGAACCTGTTGGAAATGTACAAGCCACAATGCTTAACAGGCAGACGGATGAACCCCAAAGTACGCAGGAGTTTGTTAACCAAATAGCAAAGGCAACGTATGATCGGGATTTTAAATCTAATCCCTGGATTTGGGCTGAAATGTTCATTAAGCACCACGGTTGGTTTTCAATGTGCTTTTGAAATGTTTAAACTCCAATAAATAAAGGTCGTGAATAATAACACCACGTTTATTGTATGCAGGACTTGTAGAACATGGCAACATGGAGAACGTGACAAAGCTCGAATGCGGAAAGTCAATGGTTCGCCTCCCATTTGTGGCATGCATTGTTAAAGAGTGTAACCCAAATGGATTAGGTGACATGAAAATATTATTTAAGGTACAAGTTAACTCCATCATATAATCCACAACATTTTCACCTCTCAACTTTTCCATTTTCAATATGGCCAAGACCACAGTGCGACAGTGTCTGCTTCTTTGCACAAAAAAGTCCTTTTGCATCCCGAGTTTGGTCCAGATATAGGAGTTGGTGTTGTGTTGTTATTGCAAAGTGTAAACAAATTTTTAATTTTAATTATAAAATGTTACCCACAATGGATGACCTTAATGTATACCTTAATTAATATGTTATTCATGTTTGTCTCCATAGGTTGTTACATTCAGTCCTTTTCGAAGAACTTACTATTTGAACATAACTGTCCGCAATGTCGTAAAGGTAATAGGTTTGAAAGCAATCACCAAGTTCATGTTATCGTGTTTAACTTACATCCGACGTTAAGAGGAAATCTGTGTACACCAATATGTAGGTCTTCAAAGCAGACATTGGACCTCCAACTGACGAACTAGTGAGGGCTTTCTCCAAACCTCATGTTGCATGCGATCCATGTGACCATTCCAATAAGGACAACAAAGATGTTGGTTCATCCGAAAAGCCAACTACTTCTGGCTTCAATAATGCAACCACAACCCCAAAGGAAGATTAATCACGGGTTGAACAAAATGCTTATTTACTTATTTATTAGCTTCATTAGTTACCATTATTAGTATTAATATTTAATCATGTATTCAAATTCGTATTTTGAATATCAGTGCTATGTTTCTTTATTCAGCAAACCATTCCATATAGCTTCATTACGTCTCTGATGGTGTTGCACTAAATTGTTGCACCAAAATCAATGAATTAATGGTGGTGACTTACTTTATAATTTTGGGTGGATGATACTGCCAACCAAACAACATTAATTACACAATAAAGTTATATACATTGTTGGTGGACCACAACCATAAAATTGAAGTCCATCTACTGCCATTCTTCACTATAAAATACTTGTTTGTGTAATAGACACTACAAAGTTATAGTCATTGGTTTTAAACATCCACGAATGGATCCATGGGAGGAACTTTTTCTCAACGACACTGAAGTCAAACCATGTTTAGATCGATGGAATGCAATGGAAAAAATAGAGGAATAGAATACGTGCTCCACCAAAATCTTCGTTACACCAAAGCTAGTGGTAGACAACAAAAAAATCCAGGAAATACTTGACAAACTTGTTCGTCCTTCGAACAAAGTTGCTGTGAAGGATATTGACGTCAAAGAATTTTCAAAAGACAACCACACCAAGGAAATAACAGACGCAAAGAACTGCTCCTCCATACCCACAAAGACATGCATTGTTCCAACTTCAAGTGGAAGGAAGGAATAATAAATGTTATTTAGGATAGTAATGTTTTTATTTTGTTAATGTAGTATTGTGCAACACCTCCTATTACAATTTCCTTGCATAAGTCCATTAATATATTTATGTAATTTGACTTCCTTTAATTTACTTTTTTATTATATACAAGGAAAATAATTGTTAAAAATGATGGTGATGGAACGAAAGTGGTAGCAAGGGCATTATAAGTGGGTAGTTAAGGATAATTTTCTGCACGAACAGGGCATCTTGCAATCTGCCGTTTGTTTTGAAATCCAAACTTCATTGTTAACAAATTATATTGATTAAAATTCAGTAAGTATCATTCAATAACACATTTATATCCAATTGTATTCATAGGGAACCTTTTTTTTTTAAATTATAGCGCTGGAACGAAAGTGGTAGCAAGGGCATTATAAGTGGGTAGTTTAGGATAATTTTTTGCACGAAGAGGGCATCTTGCAATCTGGCATTTGTTTTGAAATCCAAACTTCATTGTTAACGAATTATATTGATTAAAATTCAGTAAGTATCATTCAATAACACATTTATATCCAATTGTATTCACAGGGAACGTTTTTTAAAAAATTATAGCGCTGGAACGAAAGTGGTAGCAATGGCATTATAAGTGGGTAGTTTAGGATAAGTTTCTGCATGAAGAGGGCATCTTGCAATCTGACATTTGTTTTGAAATCCAAACATCATTGTTAACGAATTTTATTGATTAAAATCCAGTAAGTACCATTCAATATCACATTTATATCAAATTGTATTCACAGGGAACGTTTTTTTAAAAAATTATAGCGCTGGAACGAAAGTAGTAGCAAGGGCATTATAAGTGCGTAGTTTAGGATAAGTTTCTGCACGAAGAGGGCATCTTGCAATCTGGCATTTGTTTTGAAATCCAAACATCATTGTTAACGAATTTTATTGATTAAAATTCAGTAAGTATCATTCAATATCACATTTATATCGAATTGCATCCCCACAGAACGTTTTTGTTACAAATTATGGTGCTGGAACGAAAGTGGTAGCAAGGGCATTATAAGTGCGTTGTTTAGGAAAAGTTTCTGCACGAACAGGGCATCTTGCAATCTGGCATTTGTTTTGAAATCCAAACTTCATTGTTAACGAATTATATTGATTAAAATTCAGTAAGTATCATTCAATAACACATTTATATCCATTTGTATTCACAGGGAACGTTTTTTTAAAAAAATTATAGCGTTGGAACGAAAGTGGTAGCAAGGGCATTATAAGTGGGTAGTTTAGGATAAGTTTCTGCACAAAGAGGGCATCTTGCAATCTGGCATTTGTTTTGAAATCCAAACTTCATTGTTAACGAATTTTATTGATTAAAATCCAGTAAGTATCATTCAATATCACATTTATATCCAATTGTATTCACAGGGAACGTTTTTTTAAAAAATTATAGCGCTGGAACGAAAGTGGTAGCAAGGGCATTATAAGTGGGTAGTTTAGGATAAGTTTCTGCACGAAGAGGGCATCTTGCAATCTGGCATTTGTTTTGAAATCCAAACATCATTGTTAACGAATTTTATTGATTAAAATTCAGTAAGTATCATTCAATATCATATTTATATCGAATTGCATCCCCACGGAACATTTTTGTTACAAATTATGGTGTTGGAACGAAAGTGGTAGCAAGGGCTTTATAAGTGGGTAGTTTAGGATAAGTTTCTGCACGAACATGGCATCTTGCAATCTGCCATTTGTTTTGAAATCCAAACTTCATTGTTAACGAATTATATTGATTAAAATTCAGTAAGTATCATTCAATATCACATTTATATCCAATTGCATCCCCACGGAACATTTTTGTTACAAATTATTGTGCTGGAACGAAAGTGGTAGCAACGACATTATAAGTGGGTAGTTTAGGATAATTTTCTGCACAAAGATGTCATGTTTGAATGTGACACTTCATTTTGAAATGCATATTTCCCGTGATAAAATAATACCCTGTAATTACCCCATTAAACACACATTATGAAATAGAAATCCTGGACATTGCGCAACAAAGATAGTACACAAATAATGCTCAAAGTTGAATTCAACCATGTCAAAATGCTTACCAAATTTAAGACAATAATCATTGTTATGTTGAAATTACATTACTACTAAATGTTAACAATACATTTCTTTCATCAAGTCTAATACATTAACCGTAAAAATCACAGGACTTCATTTCGCCGCACATTGTCAGGATCCAATATCCAATCAGAAATGTACTTCTCCCTAATCTCTTGCAGTTCCTCCTGCAAATACATAAATGTAAATCATTTTCCTTTAAATAATAATTGAATAAAAATTATAAAGAACTAAAAATTTACGTAACTTACACTTGTGTAATTGGGCATTGTTTTGCCTTCAAATCTCTCCACACCGTCCCACAACTCCATGAATTTCAAAACATATACTCCACAATCATATCTATAGTAAACAAAGTCCAGTATTCAAAACTTCAAAGTGTAGTTCTTTGAAACTAACAGATATCATAATTAAAGTCAAGAACATTTAATACTTACGAATTTGGTTGTATTGGAGTATGCACGTGTTGGACAAATAAGGACGGTTTGTTTTCTTCATAACGATTGAACAAATGCCCAAAAAATATTTCAAGATTATGGGCCTGCAAAACAACAAACTTAACTTTAAATTGAAAAACAAACAAACGTTTTAGGAATAAATAGTACAAATCAATTACAATAGTTACCATAACAGTGTCAATCCTTTTACGCTCTTTCCTATTATGGCCAACTAAGTCCAATGCAAACATTTCCATCGTCGAAATTTTCACGGCGTAGCACCACCAATGGCTGTCATGGATTATAGGGACAAACAACTAAAAACAAACAATTATGTCAAAACTTGTTCAACAGATAATCACTCATAAGTGCAACTTCATTGTATGACATTTAAGAAAACTAACAAATTCAACATTAACAATGTCATCAAATCCAATGATATTGGCTTGGAAGAAGTTGACGTAGTCATTCAACGTCCAAACTTTACGATGCATCTTTCTCTTTTTTGAGTCTTGTACAACTTGGCACTGCAAGAAAAACAATTATTTAACTTTGATATGTAATCTATATACAATAATTACAACATGAAAAGGAGGAAGATTTCAACCAACCGCATATAATAGACTAAAACATATCCTTTTCACTACTCATGTGGACCTCGTTTCAAAGTACATGAATACACTTGTTGCAAACAACATCCCCTACAAAAAATTAAATTCATAATTATACATCATTTATAAAACATTCATAAAAATAAAGTATTCATAAATTGACCACAACAATTCTCATTTTTACCATGTTTTCCACTTTGCTCCGAGGTCCTAAGAAGTAACACTCGCGGGTCCCAAACACTTGACCGCAGATCTCAGACACAACCCTTCCAACAGACATGGAAAATGTAATCATGTCTCAGCATCTAACTCAAATAAATTAAACAAATTTATAACAACCATTAAAAGACATTACCACCAAGGAGCCCTAAACGGAGTAACCAAGCTGTACAAATATTTGGGATTGACTTCCAATAAAGGGACATCCTGATGAGGGTGCACTGGTGGAAGGACGGCTATAAGAGGTCCAACATCCTTAACATCATGAACGTCCTCAACGTCGTGAACTTCCTGAACGTCCTCAACACCCTGCACATCATCTTTGTCTTCATCCAAACAACCTTCCCCAACAAAAGATGGGCCAACCTCATCTCCTACACAATCAACATCATCAACATCTGTTTCACCACCAACATCAGCAACATCTGTTTCACCACCAACATCGGCTTCACCACCAACATCTGCATCACAATGCACATCACCGGCATATGCTTCACCCTGAACATCACCACCAAAAACTGAATGTTGTTGTCTTTTATTCCTACCATCAGCAACCATAGCAGCTAAATCACTTATGTCCTTATTCATTTCAATCATTCTGCTTTGGTTCTGTTGTACTTTCTGCATCAGTTCTTCCCAACTCAAACCACTGTCATGTGCACCATGTTCTGGTACTGGCCCTTCATCCAAATTTAGGGTTGCACGAATCATTGGGTTGTCATGGTCCTCCTCGCGCAACAACCACTGCCAACATATCTATGAACATCCAAATATAAATAATCAATCATAAACAATAAACAAAACCATCTAAAATTCATCAATAATTATACACACACAAAAAAAGACTAACTTACATTGTTTTTCTTAAAAACTTCTTCTATTTTTTTTGACCTTAACTTAACCGTAGGCCAATTCATTATTCTTGGGAACACAATTTCATGTTCACCATCAATTAAGCCCAAACATTCAACAGCCCAAAGCTACAAAACAAAAATAACTCAAAATGAAGTTCAAATAAAATACAATTTCTTTAAAGAAAAGGTAAATTATTATTTAATTCTTACCTGTAACACTGCAACATTGCCACTAATGCCTATAGAGTGCTTAATGTCACGTTGCCTTATCATTATTGCCTCCTTTGATAAACTATTAATTAAATATGTATGGACAGCTTTTGCCCCATCATATTGGTTCAAACTATCAATGTTATCTAAAACTGTAAAAGACATCTTACTAACTACCTTCGATTTCTTAGGAAAGTAAAAAAATATAAAACAAAGTAATATATACAATCGGCATATGCAATCCACATCAGAGTCATCATTTTGTAGTAAGAATTTTATCCTATTTACAACGTCTTTTGGACTAAATGAGTTTCTTTCAAATTGTTGACAAACAACACCAACAACATTATCATCAAAATTAACATGTAATCCCCCAACACCTAGACCTAGACCCGTGCACACATCACTAACTGTAAAGGGTACCATTCTTTGCTTCACAATAAAGCATTCGTTGCGGCCAATCCATCGGTTCACCATTTCATACAACAATGGAGTGCATAAGTCTATCGGCTTGTCCATATCAACACACCACTTGAATGGAGTTTGTCGAATTCGAATCCGGTCAACTTCTCTGAGTTTTGAATTAATTTCCACAATGACTTTGGTATCACACCACGACCGCAATCGAAGCTGCATAGTATTTGCAACAAATACAATCAATAACCTACACTATTGAAACCAACAATTACATTTTGAATGCAACAAGTTTACTTACATTGGTACCACCTTTTGCTTTATTGAAATCCATCACTGTTAAATGTAGGCACCTAAAATGATCATACCAAAATAAATGATTCAAACTAAAAAAAGGGAACAATAACACATAATGTATCTACAAGTTCTGATTCCCAATTGTAATTTCCAAAAGCAAAACTCTCTGTACTTCTTCCATGTGCCCACACCAACATCAACACTGCTTTCAAATTTGATACATGGAGATTCTATATTGGAAACAAAAAAATAATAATAATAATACATGCCTTTGAAAACAACACTATGATGGCAGAGTAACAACTGAACTAAAGCAATATGGCAAAACTGCAAAAAAGCCATAACAGTTTAATGTTGCCAGAAATTGAGAACAATTTCGCACATATTCCATTCCAATACTATTTTCGCACATATTGCATTCCAATACTGGGCAGAATCGTAGCATTCGATAACACACATCATAAACACAGTCAAGGTAGCATGGGAAAAGACGCGAAGATGATGGCGGCGCCGCCTCTTGGTGGACCTCCGGTGGCCGTCGAACGGCGAACCACGGTGGAGTCGTGAAGTGGCTATGGTCGTTGGGAGGGTTTCATTCTCTCTCTAGATTTCATAATGAAATCTGAAAATGAATTTCAATTTCTGAATGAAAATTCTTTCCAATTTCTTTTACAGCCCTCCATTTTTCACGTCATTTAATTTTTTTTTATTTTCTTAAAAGTGAACGAATGAGAAAAATGTGTTAAAAATTTGTCATCCTTTAGATGTGAAACAATCATTTTCCTAAAAAAAAATTGAGAGATACAGTGAAAGACGCTGTCCCGTCCCGTCCCATCTTTCCTATGCTAAAGAAAAACTAAATACAATGAGGCAATACTGTGGGTCTCTTTCTGTAATCTGGTTACTTTAATTTGGTGAGATATATATGGTTGCCAGGCACACAGATCTGGAGATCAAAATAGAATTCCACTGGGCATTAATAATGCATCTGCCGAGCACATGTACTGCTTCACCAACGCACTTCTTTCTTTCAAAACTTTGATGAATCTTTATACAACACTTAATTTTTATCTGAGAAGACTTCGCTTGGGCCCAATACGTACGTTGCCTACGTAGATTTATAATTAGTTTTCATTTCAGATTACTGTATTCATTGAATCTTGTCTCAGATATTTTTCAACTGTGAAAGCCACATAGTGTGCAATTCACTGTCACTGGTCGACAAATGCTTACAAAGTGTAATAAAAGATTAGGTTTGTTGTTATTGCTTTGTGTTCATGCCTTTGTTGCCAATGTGGTTGCAAGGGAAGTAGTAACTGTGAAAAATGATGAAGAAAAGAATGTAGGGTTTGGGAAGGGAGGTGGGTTCGGTGGTGGAATTGGTGGAGGAGCAGGAGGAGCGGGAGGGTTCCGAGGTGGGTTTGGTGGAGGAGGAGGAGCCGGTGGAGGGTTTGGAGGTGGAGGAGGGTTTTTGGTGGTGGTGAGTTTTGAGTGAAGAGAGAGAAAAAAAAATTGTTAAAGATACGTTAGAGAAAGAGGAAAAGCTGCACGTTGCAGGGAATCAGAGGGAAGAGGGAAGAGAACAAAAAAGCATTTAAACCAATGAAACTTTCTTCCGTACCGTTGTAAGTGTAGAACCAAATATTTGAAAATGAAATATGATACATCTGAACCCAAAATTTATTTGAAGCAGTTTATTTTAATCAAGTGTACTTTATTTTTTTCACATTTTTTTTGCCAGTTCTTCTTTTTAGTTTTTATAGGTAATAATGTAATTTTACCAATGTTTTGACTAATTTCTGAAAATATTTTGAAATAATTTTTTAATACTTTATATGTCAATTTATTTGATGCATTATTAATGTTTTATCTTGGTTGTAACTTATAAAAGAAACTATTAAAAAATAGTATTCCTATTGATTGATGAATAAAACTTGATAAAATAAATAAGTAAATTGTTAAAAATAATACTATTAAATATGAAATTTTTACTTAAAATTTAAAATTCATTTAAAATATGATTAATTTTAAAATTTGTATTATTTAAGTTAGGTTATATTACAAAGGTTAGTTACCTAAATTTTAATTTAGAACGCTAAGTTTTGAACATAAATATTCAATAAATTATTTGAATTAATTAATGAATTCAATGTTGTTTCTGAATAATTTATTGTTTACGTGTAAAAATGTTAATGATTAAATTAAGTAAGTTTCATTGTATTTAGAATATGAGCTATTTTTAAAATAACGATTTTTGAGAGTGATCCTTAGAGTAAAAAATAATAAGGAGATAACAACTCAAATTGATTCAAAAGGAATTAAAGAGCTGTATTTTTCAATATGTTTTGTTAATATATAAAATTAGGACAAGTTATGTGTATTTTGATCTCTCGAATATTGTTTAGAAATTTGTGTTTAAGAAAATTATAAAATAATAGTAATAATAATTGTTAAGAATCTAGATGGTAGGGTGTGATTAGAATCTGATTTTTTTTGCTGATAAGTCTTTTTTGAATATTGTTTTTCTCGTTGTAAATAGTTAGTAAGATTTACAATAATTATATTTAAGTGAGTTATATAAGAGTTTCTAATTATCAGGAGACTTATTTTTTAGAAGAATTAAAAATAGTTTCTAAATGGCTTAATAGTCCTTTTGTACTCAAATTTGTTTAATTTTTTCAATTAATTTTTATTTAAAGTGTGTCAAATTAATTTCACTTAATAAATTTTGCGTCAATATCATTCTTATCGTTAAATACAGTTAACTTTTTTTTTTCTCCTTTGATTCTCTGAAACACTGCAGACCTTTTTGGTCAGTGCTATCTTTAGTACCAAGATGAAAACTAAACTTGGATGTCAAAATGAAAACTGAGCTTGGATGTAATCTTTATTTAATGACAACGAGACATAAGCTTCCTTTAGAAAGTATATAAAATTAAGTTTTTTATTATATGAGTAATTTTTTATTCTTTAAAATATTTTTCTTAATTTTTTTTAGCTTTTAAATTTTAGAATAAATTAATATAAATAATCAATTAGAAGGAAAATGGATATGTAATATTTTTATCTACATATTCATCATTTAATCATAACTTTATTTACAGGGGATTTATTTTTTGTGTCCACATTTATTTTATAATTTTACCTTTTAAATAAAAATGTTGTAAATTAAAATAATTATTTTATCAATTTTATCTTAGTGACGGTTTGTATAAATTTATCAATTTTTTTTTTGTCAATTTGAATGTTATTTTAAAGTTAACAATTTTTAATTTAAAATTATGTAGAAAATAAAAAAAATTATTTACAATAAAATTCTAAAACTAATATAAAAATTATTTATATTTAATTTTATTATTTTTTATGCTTAAATACTATTTTAGTTTTTATTTTTTTTTATTTTGTTCAATTTAGTCCTAATTTTACTTTTTTGTTTAATCAAGTTCCAATTTTTGTCAATTTAGTCATTTTTTTAACATCGTTTAAATAATTAACAACAGAGTTAACAGGTCATCAGTTTGTCTTATGTAGTCTATTTTATCGAACGTGACTCGTTTTATGTATTATATGATTTGGATTTTTGTTTTTAAATCAAAGTAATGCAAAAGGGACTAAATCAAAATGTATTAAAGTTCTGATAATATTTTCAAAATGACACTTGTTCTATTTTTTAAATTATTTGTAAAATTATAGGCTTTGGTTCTTTAAATAACTAAAGCCTATACTAGTATATGTTTCGGTTGTTTAAAGAACCGAAATACATACCAATATAAGTTTCAATTATTTTAGGAGTAAAATCTATAGTTATGCAAACAATTTAAAAATGTCACCATGTTTTAATAGATTTTGTTTTTCTTAAAATCGAAACATATTAAAAAATTTCAAAAGCATTTTTTTTCACTAGTGTCATCCTTGTCATCAAATCCTTGTGTTCTCATTCTTGACATCTCAACCTTAAAGTTCTCATCCTTGCCATCTCGGCTTTGAAGTTCTCATCCTTACAATCTCGACCTTGGGTTCACATCCTAAACATCTTGGTCTTGAATTTCTCATCCATAGCACCTCGGTCTTAAAGTTCTGATCATTCCCATATCGGTCGTGGGTTCTCATCCTAGACATCTCGATCTTGAAATTTTGATCCTTGTCATATTGGCTTTGAAGTTCTTATCCTTGCCACTTGGTCTTCAAGTTCTCATCATTTCCATCTCTTCCTTGAAGATCTCATCCTTGTCATCTCAGCCTCCAATTCTCATACTTGAAATCTCGGCCTTGAGTTCACATCCTAGTCATCTTGACCTTGAAGTTCTCACCCTTGTCACCTCAACCTTGAAGTTCTCATCCTTGTCATCTCAGTTTTGAAGTTCTCATCCTTGCCACCTCGACCTTGAAGTTCTCATCCTTGCCATCTCAGGTTTGAAGTTCTTATCCTTGTCATATGGGTCCTGAGTTCTCATCCTTGACATCTCAACCTTGTCATCCCGACCTTGGGTTCTCATCCTTTCCATTTCAGCCTTGAAGTTCTCATCCTTGTCACCTCGTCCTTAAAGTTTTCATCTTTTCAGTATTGACCTTGAAGTTCTCATCCTTTCCATCTCATCCTTGAGTTGTCATCCTTGACATCTCGACCTTGAACTCTCATCCTTCCCATATTGGCCTTGAAGGTTTCATTATTAATATCTCACTTTTACCATCTTGGCCTTGAAGTTCTCATCATTGCCATCTCGACTTTAAAGTTCTCATCATTGGTATCTCATCCTTACCATCGACCTTAAAGTTGTCATCATGTCCATCTCAGCCTTGAAGTTCTCATTCTTGTAATCTCGGCCTTGAAGTTATCATCCTTGCCACTTTGATCCTCAGTTCTCATTCTTGCCCAACTTGTGTTCGATGTTCTCTACATCTTGACTCTACCGAGAAACATCTTGGTCCTGGTCAAACCTTCATCAATAATTCTTTGGCAAGGTCCCCCTTAGTCCTAGTTGAACATCCTTCTAAGTTCCCAACCTAGGTTCCCTTGGTGGTGGTTGAACATGCTTTTAAGTTCCCTACCAAGGTCTTCCTTGGTTCTAGTTGGATATGCTTTTATATTCTCTAACAAGATCCGTCATGGTCCTGGTTAAACATGCTTCTAAGTTCCCTATAAAGGTCCCTCTTGGTCTTAGTTGAACATGCTTCTGAGTTCTCAAGCAAGGTCCCCCTTGGTCATGGTTAAACTGGTCGAACCGTCATCAAATGTTTTCTATTGAGGTATATCTCGATCTTGGTTGAACCTTAATCACCTCCAATTGACAACCTGATAGTTTGGAAACATTCCAATCAAGTCTCTTTGTCTCTTTGCTCCTAGAGGTTAGAAGCTAGTATACCTGTTGGAAAAGATAGCCAAAGAATATCAAAATTTCTTTGCATTACTATGCATTATATCAGCCCATTATGGCCTAGATCACCTCAATATTTCAAAACTATTATTTGGGTCATATCGAGTTTGGGGGGCTTAATGTAATATATATATATATATATATATATATATATATATATATATATATATATATATGAAATCATCTTAACATATATATCTTGGATAATCTCGGTCTATGTTGGCCTGCTACATCTTGACCTATGTTAGCCTAATACATCTTGGTCTATGCTTGGTACATCTCAACCTATGTTGACCTGTTACATATCAACCTATAATGACATAGTACATCTCAACCTATGAAGGCTTGAAATATTTTAGCCTATAATGGCTTGAAACATCATGGCTTAAGATGGCTCTCGACCTATGATGGTCGGGTACATCTCGGCCTATTATAACCTAGAACATCTCACCCTATAATGCCCTAGATGTTCTTTGTTGGAAAACAGGTAGGCTTCGTTTCAACACCAAGAGGGGGGGGGGTTGAATTGGTGAGGTTTCAAAATCAGAGTCTTTTTAAAATCTTTTTAAAAAAGTAGAAACCTTTGCACAATTTCTTGAATCGCAAGTATTGAAAATTTAAGAGCAGCGGAAAATCAAAGTAGACTACGTAATAAATAGAGTCGACTGAATATAAAAGAAAAGAGATAGAGAATTCAAACGCAGGTTTTTAAACTAGTTCCGCCTCAATGCCTACATCCAGTGTCCTTCCAATCCCAAGAAGCAAATGCACTATAATGGTCTAGGTTTTTACAACAAGGCTTTTATAGAGACCTCCACGTTAAAAATATAAAGCATCTCTCTAACCCTCTAACCAAAATATAGGCAATACAAACAACAAGATCTACAGTAAGATATCCCCTCTTCTGCAATCTGCAACCCACTTTGAACAATCCTCAAAGTGTACCAGACTCCACGAGTCTACCCCCTATAATCCTCACAGTCTTCTTGATGAGTTCTTGGAGCACTAAATCACAAAGAAACAATCTGAAACAGAATATGAAAATGTCAGTTCTTCCAAAAGTTCTTGTGATTAACTCAAGTCTCGTCTATTTATAGATTTCCATAAATCAGACGCTCATGTAGTCGACTAAGCTACTAATAGAGTCGACTGTCCTCTAACAGTAATAACAGTTAAGTCAAAGTAGTAGCTGTCAAGTCAAACAAATTAATTCCACATTCAATACAGTTGACTCTCATTCAATGCTTAACTAACTTTTAAAAATATAGTTGTTACTGTTCATAAGCATAACATAATCTCAAATAAAACAACTAGCAAATTCGAATGCAAAGGGCACACACTTGACATTGACACATATGCACATATTGAAATTCTTTTCAATGCAAAGTCTCACATAGCACTATATTCAAAGTCAACTAATAATGAAGTCGACTTAGGACTTGCATATTTTCCACACAATATAAGTTCATCAAAGTACATGTGGTTTTCCTTTTCCAAAACATATGCAATCCAATCACAATAGATGTAACATATGTCAGAACAGTAAATATGCATTCATATATTAAGATCAACACAAAAACATGTTCAACAAGATATCAATCAATTAAGATTGTGTGTGTTTTTATGTTGATGTGTTCAAAGTGTGTTTTTAGGTTGATATGTTCTGTGTGTTTTTAGGTGGTCCCAATGTACTTTACTTTTGTATTTTGAAGTATGAGGTCGTTAGGTGGTCCCATTGTTAGACGACTATGTTTTGTATTAAATCAATAAATGAATTGTGTTTTACAATTACTTGTTCAAATTAGTCCTCATTTCAGTTAAATATGTGCGCATGTGGTCCTCATGATGATGACGGAGTGATGTGTGCATAAAATGGAAGTGGTCAAAATCAATATCAAAACATAAGTACATCAATATATTTTCAGAATCAAAAGTCAGTTCATGGGTACACCATCAAGTTACATAATAGCACATCATTACAGATTCAATGCCAAATATATCAGAACATTATAAAGTATTTCAAAACATTACTAAGGACATGAGGTTTAAATTAGTAGAGTATTTCAAAATAGATACATTGCCAAGTGCACCAAATTTATAGCATTATAAAAGAGATGGTCTCCTAATTGGTAACTTGTCCCTTTTTATTGGCTGAGTTGGTTGCTCTGTGGATTGCTATGTTGGTTGAGGTGGTGCTGCTTCAGATGGTTGTGGTAGGTCTGGTTGATCTTGAGGACGTAAAGGGCATTTATTTCTATTATGCCCAACAACACGACATATGCTGCATTTCTTGCAGTGGCCACCTTTGGTCATCTGGGTTTCATCCCTCCTTAGCTCCCAACTCTCCATCCTTCTCTTTTTCTTTGGTCTGCCAGGTAATTTTCTAGAATATTTCTAAAATGTGTAATCTGGAGTTTTTTTGTTGTTGTAATATTAAAAAAAATAATTTTATCATTTTACTACAGTAAAAAAATAGAATTATGAAGGTGCACCGAGCACTAGGCTCGACCTAACCATAAACCTTAGAAACCTTTGTCTTTACACACTGAACCCACTAACTCAATGAGCGCATGCAATTTGTTTTCATTTTTTATTTCCGTTTCACTAATAAAGAAAAAGGAAAATTCGAAGCCAAAACCCACATACAACACACTATGCTATGCTCTGCATTGGGCCTTGCACTACAAGAGGAGAGGTTCGTGTGTGTTTTTTGTTGGTTGTAACATGTTTATGCGGTTTGGACTTTGTTGTGATGTTTTTGTAAGGTGTGCATTGAGTTAGACAGTGAATGTTCTATTTTAGGGATTCTATTATGATGCGTTTTACGGTGACTTGGGTCTTAATGACGATCACTTCAAGCAAATTGAAGCTAGCGCAGGCTATTGTGGTATTCTTCTTCTTCTTTACAATCTTATTTATGTGCTTTTTTTTAATGTTTACTTTTGCTTTAGATGCTCCATTGGCTATTGGGCTTCTTTTCCAGTGACCATGATGAATAATGGTTATGGTACTTAATGTTTTTCTCTTTACGTTCATTTCTCCTTGTAATCTTGTGTTTTGTCGACTTACAAACACTTCATAGTTATCAAAGATTGTTCCAAATTTCTGATCCTCTGAATATATTTCTATATCTCGAAGTTTAATGTTTATCAAGAGTGTCTTAGGAATTATTGGAAATGAAAATGCTCTTCTAAAGTGATATCTTGAGTTTGAGGATGTACCCTTCCTTCAACTTTCGTTTAGATCTCTTTGCAATTTCAGTTAAATAAGGTAGATATATCATACACCCTTACCCGTTTTAGAGAAAACCTCACTTTAAAGGAGCCAACCTTAGTCAATTTTTAAATTGCTTTTGTTTTAGAAGTTGTGTCTAATTTAGTAAAGGCTTAATAGCACTAATGGTCCCTATTTTCGTCACGTGCATTCGTTTTGGTCCCCATTTTTTTTTTGTTTAATGTTGTCCTATAAAATGTAAATTTCGTTCAATTTGGTCCTTTTTGCAAACGTCGTTTAAATCGTTAACGATAGTCAGTCCAGTTTTGCACAATAGTGTTGATGTGGCATTTAACTGCCTAGGTGGAGTCCTTCAGCAACATTGAGGTGGATTTTGAAAGAAATGCGATTTATTTAATGGAAGCCAACTTTTGAAGAGGGTGGAGGGTGAAATTAAGGTTAGGGTTTTTTACTTTACTTTACTGAAAGCGAAAGTGAGGTTCGTGGTTAACCAATCTTGTTCCCAATCTTGGTGGTTGATGAGCCATGTCTCCTTCCCAATCTTCTTCTTGTTGGTTCAATAGCTTCGGCCACCGAAGTTCTAATTCGTCACTTCGTGGTGGCTCAATGGGGGTAGGGATAATCCCCATTTGCAATTGTTGTGAGTTGGCCGTAGTAAAAATGTCTAGAACTTCAAAGAATGTTGGAAGATACTTTTGGGGTTGTCGTAACTACAAGGTGATGTGAATAAAAGCATCTGTAATTAAAGTCTATTTTCATTATGTTTGTAATTAACAATGTGTTTATGAATAACAGAGTGCAATTGGTAATGTGATGTCTTGTAACTATTTCAAGTGGTCCAATGAAGAAAAGGTTGATGAAAGGAATGTTATCATTGGTAATCAAAGGTGGTCCCAGTGTACTTTACTTTTGTGTTTTGAAGAATGAGGTTGTTAGGTGGTCCCATTGTTAGACGACTGTGTTTTGTATTAAATCAATAAATGAATTGTGTTTTAACATTACTTGTTCAAATTAGTCCTCATTTCAGTTAAATATGTGCGCATGTGGTCCTCGTTATGATGACAAAGTGATGTGTGCATAAAATGGAAGTGGTCAAAATCAATATCAAAACATGGGTACATCAATATATTTTCACAATCAAAAGTCAGTTCATGGGTACACCATCAAGTCACATAATACCACATCATTAAAGATCCAATGCCAAATATATAAAAACATTATAATCTATTTCAAAACATTACTAAGGACCTGAGGTTTAAATTAGTAAAGTATTTCAAAACAAATACAATGTCAAGTGCACCAAATTTATAACATTATAAAAGAGATGGTTTGCTAATTGGTAACTTGTCCTTTCTGATTGGCTGAGTTGGTTGCTCTGTGGATTCCTGTGTTTTTTGGGGTGGTGCTGCTTCATATGGCTGTGGTAGGTCTGGTTCATCTTGAAGACGTAAAGGGCATTGATTTCTATTATGCCTAACAACAGGACATATGCTGCATTTCTTGCAGTGGCCACCTTTGGTCATCTTGGTTTCATCCCTCCTTAGCTCCTAACTCTCCATCCTTCTCTTTTTCCTTGGTCTGCTAGATAATTTTCTAGAATATTTCTAAAATGTGTATTCTAGAATTTTTTTTGTAATATTAAAAAAAACTAATTTTATCATTTTACTACAGTAAAAAAAATAAAGTTATGAAGGTGCACCGAGCGATAGGCTTGACCTAACCATTACTCACTGAACCCACTAACTCAATGAGCGCATGCAATTTGTTTTCATTTTTTATTTCTCTTTCACTAATAAAGAAAAAGGAAAATTCGAAGCCAAAACCCACACACAACACACTATGCTATGCTATGCTATCTAATTGTTTGCACTGTTACGCTTGTCCACACTCTCCACTTCTTCGTCTTCCTATTTGTCGTTTCTCCTCCGCCGGTGCCGCCATGGTTGCTCATGCGAAGGACGACGCCTACCTTCAGGCGGCGATTCCAAAGCGCATCAAGCTATTCGAGATTTTTTAGGCGGAGCAGCGAACACAGCGCCTCTCGCTCTCGCCGGATCCTATCAAAGTTACTCTTCCCGACGGCAGCATGAAGGAGGCGAAGAAATGGCTCTCGACTCCGCTCGACGTGGCCTGCGAAATCTCTAAGAATTTGGCCAACAACGCGCTCATCGCTAAAGTCAATGGCGTGCTCTGGGATATGACGTGCCCGCTTGAGGACGATTGCCAACTCTAGATCTTCAAGTTCGATGACGACGAAGGACGCAACATGCTCTGGCACTCCAGCGCGCACATTCTCGGACAAGTCTAGCTCTATTCAAGTGTTTTTGTTAATTGTCATCTGAATTTGTATTATGATGAAATAATGACTATAGTTTTTTGTATTGTTCTTTTTCATTTATTTTCAGTGTCTTGAGACAGAGTATGGATGCAAGCTCTGCATTGGGCCTTGCACTACAAGAGGAGAGGTTCGTGTGTGTTTTTTGTTGGTTGTAAAATGTTTATGCGGTTTGGACTTTGTTGTGATGTTTTTGTGAGGTGTGCATTGAGTTAGACAGTGAATGTTCTATTTTAGGGATTCTATTATGATGCGTTTTACGGTGACTTGGGTCTCAATGACGATCACTTCAAGCAAATTGAAGCTGGCGCATTGAAGGCTGTTGCGGTATTCTTCTTCTTCTTTACAATCTTATTTATGTCCATTTTTTTAATGTTTACTTTTGCTTTAGATGCTCCATTGGCTATTGGGATTCTTTTCCGGTCACCATGATGAATAATGGTTATGGTACTTAATGTTTTTCTCTTTACGTCCATTTCTCCTTGTAATCTTGTGTTTGGTCGACTTATAGACACTTCATAATTATCAAAGATTGTTCCAAATTTTTGATCCTCTGCATATATTTCTATATCTGGAAGTCTAATGTTTATCAAGAGTGTCATAGGAATTATTGGAAATGAAAATGCTCTTCTAAAGTGATATCTTGAGTTCGAGGATGTAGCCTTCCTTAAACTTTCGTTTAGATCTCTTTGCAATTTCAATTAAATAAGGTTGATAAATCATACACCCTTACCCATTTTTGAGAAAACCTCCCTTTAGAGGAGCCAACGTTAGTTAATTTTTAAATTGCTTTTGTTTTAGAAGTTGTGTCTAATTTAGTAAAGGCTTAATAGCACTAATGGTCCCCATTTTCGTCACGTGCATTCCTTTTTGTCCCCATTTTTTTTCAATGCAGTCCTAAAGAATGTAAATTTCGTTCAATTTGGTCATTTTTGCAAACGCCGTTTAAATCGTTAACGGCAGACAGTCCAATTGTGCACAAGAGTGTTGATGTGGCATAGGGTTTTTTACTATACTTTAGTGAAAGCGAAAGTGAGGTTCGTGGTTAACCAATCTTGTTCCCAATCTTGGTGGTTGATGAGCCATGTTTCCTTTCCAATCTTCTTCTGGTTGTTGCAATAACTTCGGCCACCGAAGTTCTAATTCGTCACTTGGTGGTGGTTCAATGGGGGTAGGGATAATCCCCTTTTGCAATTGTTGTGAGTTGGCCGTAGTAAAAATGGCTAGAACTTCAAAGAATGCTAGAAGATACTTTTGGGGTTGTCGTAACTACAAGGTGATGTGAATAAAAGCATCTGTAATTAAATCCTATTTTCTTTGTGTTTGTAATTAACAATGTGTTTGATGAATAACAGAGTGCAACTGGTAATGGGATGTCTTGTAACTATTTCAAGTGGTGCAATGAATAAAAGGTTGATGAAAGGGATGTTATCATTGGTAGTCAAAGGAGGAAGATTTGTGATATGGAGAAGACAGTGAAAGCTTTGAAGAGAAGGATCCAATTCTTAGTAGCAGTGGTGTGTGTTCTTAGTGTACTGATCATAGTTATGTTGTGTGTGTTTTTAGGTTGATGTGCTCAAAGTGTGTTTTTAGGTTGATGTGTTCTGTGTGTTTTTAGGTGGTCCCAATGCACTTTACTTTTGTGTTTTGAAGTATGAGGTTGTTAGGTGGTCTCATTGTTAGACGATTGTGTTTTGTATTAAATCAATAAATGAATTGTGTTTTAACATTACTTGTTCAAATTAGTCCTCATTTCAGTTAAATATGTGCGCATGTGGTCCTCATGATGATGACCGAGTGATGTGCGCATAAAACGGAAGTTTTCAAAATCAATATCAAAACATGGGTACATCAATATATTTTCAAAATCAAAAGTCAGTTCATGGGTACACCATCAAGTTACATAATAGTACATCATTACAGATCCAATGCCAAATATATTAGAACATTATAAAGTATTTCAAAACATTACTAAGGGCATAAGGTTTAAATTAGTAAAGTATTTCAAAACAGATACAGTGCCAAGTGCACCAAATTTATAACATTATAAAAGAGATGGTCTCCTAAATGGTAACTTGTCCCTTCTGATTGGCTGAGTTGGTTGCTCTGTGGATTGTTGTGTTGGTTGGGGTGGTGCTGCTTCAGATAGTTGTGGTAGGTCTGGTTGATCTTGAGGACGTAAAGGATATTGATTTCTATTATGCCCAACAACACGACATATGTTGCATTTCTTGCGGTGGCCACCTTTGGTCATATGGGTTTCATCCCTCCTTAGCTCCTAACTCTCCATCCTCTTTTTCTTTGGTCTGCCAGGTAATTTTCTAGAATATTTCTAAAATGTGTAATCTGGAGTTTTTAATTTGTAATATTAAAAAAATAATTTTATCATTTTACTACGGTAAAAAAAAAATTATGAAGGTGCACCAAGGGATAGGCTCGACCTAACCATAAACCCTAGAAACCTTTGTCTTTACGCACTTAACCCACTGACTCAATGAGCGCATGCAATTTGTTTTCATTTTTTATTTACGTTTCACTAATAAAGAAAAAGGAAAATTCGAAGCCAAAACCCACACACAACACACTATGTTATGATATGCTCTCTAATTCGTTTTCACCGTTACGCTTGTCCGCACTCTCCGCTTCTTCGTTTTCCTATTAGTCGTTTCTCCTCCGCCGGTGCTGCCATGGTTGCTCATGCGAAGGACGACACCTACCTTCAGGCGGCGATTTCGAAGCGCATCAAATTGTTCGAGAATTTTCAAGCGGAGCAACGAACGTAGCGCCTCTCGCTCTCGCCGGATCCTATCAAAGTTACTCTTCCCGACGGCGGCGTGAAGGAGACGAAGAAATGGCTCTCGACTCCGCTCGACGTGGCCCGCGAAATCTCTAAGAATTTGCCCAACAACGCGCTCATCGCCAAAGTCAATTTGGCGTGCTTTGGGATATCTTGAGTTCGAGGATGTACCTTTCCTTCAACTTTCGTTTACATCTTCTTTGCAATTTCAGTTAAATAAGGTAGATATATCATACACCCTTACCTGTTTTAGAGAAAACCTCACTTTAGAGGAGTCAACCTTAGTCAATTTTTCAATTGCTTTTGTTTTAGAAGTTGTGTCTAATTTATAAAGGCTTAATAGCATTAATGGTCTCCATTTTCGTCACGTGCATTCATTTTGGTCCCCATTTTTTTTTTGTTCAATGTTGTCCTAAAGAATGTAAATTTCGTTCAATTTGGTCCTTTTTGCAAACATCGTTTAAATCGTTAACGACAGACAATCCAGTTGTGCACAACAATGTTAATGTGGCATTTAACTGCCCAGGTGGAGTCCTTCAGCCACATTGAGGTGGATTTTGAAAGAAATGCGATTTATGTAATGGGACCCAATTTTTGACGAGGGTGGAGAGTGAATGATGGAATCCTGCCTGACGTAGTCCTCTTTCTTGTATTTTTACATTTTATTATACACGTAGTTTAGCTTGCAAGGAGCATGGGTTACTATATATACCCAGTTCCTCATTTGTATTTGGTACTTTTGAGATTAATGAGAATTGAGTTTTCTGAAACAAAAAGCAATTCTCGTCACAGGCTAGAGAATCCAAAGACTTCCTCTACCCACCTTCCAAGACACACTACCTCCATTTTTCATTTTCCTTGATTTCCACTGTGCTTCACCATATTTTCTCTCTCCTCCACGACGTTGCTTCCATACGCGTCAGCCACTCCTTGGCTGCCACATCCTTCCGCTTGCGTCAGCGTCATCAGCCACATTTATTCCATCTCGCACATTTAGGGTGTGTTCACTTGGGGGTGATTGAGGGAGATGATTTGGGGAAGAGTGATTAATGGATTTGAGGAAATTTGAGGGTGATTTTTTTTGTGTTTACTTGAGTGGATTTGAAGGTAATTGAGAATGGATTTGGAGGTAATGTTTGTGAGAATTAATGTATGATTTGATTGATGTGACAGTTTTAAAAAATTTGTTTAATTGGTAAAAATTAATGATTACCAAAATGCCCCTAGGTACTAAAGTAATATAAAATGATATTTGTTAATGTTATATTTAATTGTATAAATGTTTATTAAGAGTTAAAAATTTAGAATAATTATTAAAAATAATTTATTGTATATTTAATTGTATAAAATTGTAATTATTAATATTATATATAATTGTAAAAATTATTATATAAAAAGAAAAAAATAAAAATTAATTATTATTATTATTATTATTATTATTATTTATTATTTATTTGTATTATTATTATCATCGTTAACTATTTAATTATTAAAATTTAAATTTAAGAGTCAATTTAATATTATCAAACAGTCTAGTTTTTAAGATAATATTAAATGTTGTTAGATATTTATATATTAAAAAAAATTTAGAGATAATTTAATACATAAAATACAATTTATAGGTTATAATAATCAATTACAATATAAGAATCATAATCAGCATTGATATTGAAAAATAAAAGAAAGATTAAAAAGAAGAAAAAAAGCTTCTTCTTTCTTCCACGGGTCATTTGGAGAAACAGACACATCAACTGTTCTCAACGTGCTCTCTCTTCAACTTTTGAGATTTGTTTCCTCTTCAACGTGCTCTCCCTTCAACATTTCACATATGCTTCCTCTCCAAAGTGTTCTCTCTCGCATCCATTTCTTCTCAGTCTCGAAATTTTAACTACCTACATCTCTCTTTTCCTCTTCATTTCTCACAACAAACACCAATCTCTTCCTCCAACCTCTTTCCTTGCATGTTCTTCCGGTTCCCTTTTCGGTTGTGCAACTCTCCAGGTGCTTTTCTCTCTATTTCTGCGTTTTTGAAATTCGATTGTCTGAATAGTTTGATTTAATTAATTCCTTTATCGTTCAATTCCTTCTACGTAGTTACTTACTCAGAGAAAGCTTTTTAGTTGCTGTGTTGTGGTTGCTTTTCCTTTTTTTTTATTTTGAGAGAGTATTTTTTTTGTATGAAATGTCTGATTTTCTTTTGCTTTTACTTTCTTCGGTGACTTAGTCGCTACTGCACGCTTTGCATGCGACACCTAGAACACTCTGGCAACGTCCTCGGCCTTCGTCGCAGCGTCCACCACCAAAACAACCTCCAGCTTGGTCGAACATGGCGCCTGCACCTCCACCATGAAGCTTGGAACGAAATGCTCTAAGGGAATCACATATTATCAGGCTGGAACTGAATATAGGTTAAATGTAAATTCTTCCAACTCCTGCAACCGAATACGGATGGAAGGGACCGAATACACCTTCAAAATATTTCATTTTAGTAACTCTTCTTCATCTTCTTCAGCGTACCGTAGTTATGCATGCTTTTTCATTCGATTATGAAACTTTGGGATCAAATAAAAGAGGTTAATATTCTCGTGGTAATTTACAAATAAACGATGACAGATATAACTTTTGCCTATAAATCCCTGCAAATCTTCGCAATCCAGCGAGATGCTTAAATTAAGCTTATCTCCCAAATTACCACAATTCCATCTTGGCAAATCCACACAAACAAACAAACAAAACCTCACAAATCATCGCTCGCAATTTCTCCTCTACAGTATTATCCACTGAAGCGAACACAGCATCAGAGACACACCTAATTTCTCACATTTCACGCATGTTCTTCTTCGACAGCATTTCCCATTCTCTCAGCCTCGCAACATCTGCGTCAACCACGCCTTCATTTCTCAGCCATTACAAACTTTTCCACCGAACATTTTCATTCAAACTTAGGGTTTCTTCTTCATTTTCCATTTTCCTTCATTTTTGACCGATTTAAACCATTTTTCTCCTATTATCCTTCGCTTCCATCGATTAATCTTTCGTTTCCACCGATTAATCGGTTCCTTTTAAGTTTTTCCCTTCATTCAGGGTTTTCGTGAGTTCGATCTCACTTTTGGTCCGATTAGGTTCGAGATCGTCTTCTCCTTCGAGTCAACTCTCGATCTAGAGCTATCTTCGTAAGAGAAGCTTCAAGGAGATCTGGATCGAGCTCGCATCGCGTATCGGTCATCTTCCTTGGAGCTTCTTCCATCAAGTGGTATTAGAGCTTCAGGTTTCGTGCACGCGCTTCAAAGATAAGTATTTTTGTCTCTGTCTCGAGTTTTTTTCATTTCTTGCTTTGAGTTTTGTTTTTTATTCTCGATTCGGTCTTATCTAATTCATGAACTTTTTCGTATGATTCTGTTTCACGATTATTTTGTTCATTCTCCACGTTGTTAGTTCATTTTCCTTTGATGTCTTGATTTGTTTTTCGGATTTGAGTTGTTGCTTATTATCTCTTTTTGAGTTGTTGATTCTATCTTGCTTTGATTCAGTTTCTGTGTTGTTCATTGTTCTGCGTTTAGGTTTCAATATTGTGTTGAGTGTTCTGTGCCTTTGCGTCTTTGATTTGTGTCTTTTTTTCATTTTAATTTGGTTCATCTTGTTTGATTGAGTCTTTATAGATTACCAAGAGAAATGGGTAAAAGAAGCTTCCACCCAAGATTTAATAATTGATCTATTCTTCGCCTGGCAAAGTCCATCTTGTTGTGATAGAAACGAATATGAATAACTAAGTTTTAACTAGTGTAATAAAGATACCAATTATCGTTACAAAAACTCCATATGTTTTATTTATTTCAAAAAAATTAGAAACGAAGATGTACGGAATAGAGATATTTGAACCGCCAAAATAATTTAACTGTTACAAATAAGGAAGAAACAAATTGTCAAATTGTCAAACTCCATATGCTTCTTTTGTGTTTGATTCTTGTATTGAATCTGTTGTTTAGCTTTTGTGTGTGACCTAACTGGTTGATCAACATTAAGCACACCAAATGAGCAATGATTTATCTATTAATATCTCGGGTGCACAATTAGAATCATCATATTCGGTTGGTCTAGTTGCATAATCTATTTTGATCCTAAAACCAGTTAGTTTTCATTGAAGCAAAAGTGTTTTCAAATCTGTTGGGCAAAGTTGAGCTAGTAACATGTGCAAATGATACGAGCAATAAAATGCCAGGCATGAGCTTGGTTGCAATTGTGAAAATTCCACTAAAAAATAGTTTTAGCAGTTGACTGATCTGCATTTTCTTAGTTTGAGTCCATTTTCTTTTTAACTCTGGTTTTTAATTTGTGTCAATACTTAGATCATTACTGAACATCCTTAAGTTTGATTCCAATGCTTTCATCAAGTTTTAAATGTTGTATATGGATACAATTCAGTGTCTAAATGTCATTTGATTCATTGCGCTAAAATCTGGATGGTTGAGTTGTTCATTTTGCTGCATATAGAGGGTTGAACTAGTCAAATTCTGCAAACTTCTGATTCTACATTAAAATTCAGTGCCAACAAGTTTGTTTTGATGAATTAAAATTGGTTATGCAAAGAAATTTTGGTTTGAAGCAACCCTGCACAGTTTCACTCTCTAAACCACCAGTTTTAGTCTATAATTTTTGTGTGCAAGCTGCATATTTCCATGTTTATTATGCAATCTATTTTGGTTCATTCCAATAGCTTAAAATTTGCTAGCAAAAGCTTGGTCAAGTGTGTTAAATATGAAAAACAATATAACAGAAACAAACATTGCAAAGTAAAAAGCTAAATGGCCAGTTGTTAGAAACCAGAGTTTACTAATCAACGAAATGAACAGTAAAAATAGAAATGATGCAAATCCAATATGATTAACCAGAAAACTCAGAAGGTTTCAGGACCCTCTGCCCAGAGCCAAGCTCCTGAGAATAATCTCTCATAATTTAGGGTAAAACGTATATATTATTATGCTGAGATTACAAATCCATATATACAATGCTAGAAAGCTATTTTAGGAAATATAATAATAGCTCCTAAAGAAAGAATCCTTATATTTCAGGGATATCCTATTAATACCTGATAATTATAATCTCCTAAATAAGGAAGAAATATAATTAATAAAAACAAAGACTTTAATAGAAATAATAGAGATAAAAAGATTCTAACACTCCCCCTCAAGCTGGTGAATAAGTATTTTCCATTCCCAGCTTGGAAACAATACTTTCGAAGTTGTTACTATTCAGCCCCTTTGTTAGAATTTCTGCAAGGTTGTCTTGTGAAGAGACATATGGAGTACAAATTAGACCACTATCTAATTTTTCTTTGATAAAATGTCTGTCAATCTCGATATGTTTGGTTCTATCATGCTGCACTGGATTATGAGCTATGCTAATAGCAGATTTGTTGTCACAATAAAGTCTCATTGATTCATCTGACTTTATTCCTAAGTCTTCCAAGATGATCTTTAACCATAGTAGTTCTCATATCCCTTGTGCCATTGCCCTGAATTCTGCTTCAGCACTGGATCTGGCTACCACATTTTGCTTTTTACTCTTCCAAGTCACAAGATTTCCACCAATGAAAGTGCAATACCCCGTAGTTGACCTCCTGTCCACAATTGAGCCTGCATAGTCTGCATCTGTATATGCTTCCACTCTTACATTCCCATTTCGTTCAAACAAATTTCCCCTGCCTGGGGTTCCCTTCAAATATTGCACAATTCTTAGTGCAGCTTGTAAGTGAACCTCCTTAGGTTGGTGCATGAACTAGCTAACAAGGCTTACAGCAAATGCAACATCAGGCCTAGTGTGAGATAAATAAATCAATCTACCAACTAACCTCTGATACATTTCCTTGTCAACTGCATTACCTTCTTCAACATTCCCCAATTTCATGTTTGGATCAATTGGTGTACTCGCAGGCTTGCATGCTGTCTTCCTAGTTTCTTTTAACAAATCTGTGATGTATTTTTTTTGAGATATAAATATTCCCTTTTTAGAATGGGCCACTTCAATCCCTAAGAAATACTTCAATTTTCCCAAGGTCTTAATTTCAAATTCCTTGGCTAGATGTTGGCCTAACAACTATTGCTCCTCCTCATCATCACCTGTTACAATAATATCATCTACATAAACCAATAGCACCGTAACTCTCCCTGATTTAGAGTGTTTAATGAACAAGGTATGATCTCCTTGACTTTGTTTAAAGCCCAGACTTATCATAACTTTAGTAAACCTTCCAAACCACGCTCGTGGTGATTGTTTCAACCCATACAATGCCTTTTTTAGCTTGCAAACAGTGTTGGCAGCTGTTTTTCCCTCATATCCAGGGGGCAATTCCATGTAAATCTCCTCTTCAATTTCTCCATGAAGGAAGGCATTTTTAACATCAAATTGTTGCAAGTTCCAACCATAATTAGCTACTAGATATAATATCACCCTAACTGTATTCATTTTTACCACTGGAGCAAAAGTTTCCATGTAATCCACTCCATAGGTTTGAGTGAATCCCTTAGCCACTAACCGTGCTTTGTACCTCTCAATAGACCCATCATCCTTGTATTTTATAGTATATACCCACCTGCAGCCTACTGGTCTTTTTCCATTCGGGAGAGCCACCAAATCCCAAGTACTATTCTTTTCTAGTGCTTCCATTTCCATGTCCATAGCTTGTTTCCATTTTTTATCACTCAATGTCTCAGATAAAGAGGTAGGTCTGGTTGTGGTGTTTAGGTTTGTAAGGAAGGCTTTATGAGTAGGTGAGAAGTTTTTAAAGGATAGGTAATTAGCTAGAGGGTACAATGTCTTGGTAGTGCATTTCCTAGTCTCTTTCCTAAGGGCAATTGGAATATCTAGATCCTCATAAAGGGCTGCTGGACTGGATTGGGCTGGACTGGATTCAGATTCCTGTATATTTGGAAAAACAGAGTTTGATGCATTGGGAATTAAAGGATTAGGAATAGTTACCTCATGTAATGTTGGGTTGGATGGTTGAACATGGACAAATTCTAGAATGGTCTTTGTCTTCCTTATATAAACCAGATTTTTACCAAATCTTACATCAGCCCCATCTTGAGTCTCAGTTGTTACACTTTTCGTCTCTATTTCTGGTCCTAAGCTTAAGTCAGGAAGCATAAGGATATCATCTTCATTTGGTGCAGTCTCCCCCTGAAGATGATCTTTATAGAAGTAACTTTTGTGCTCAAAAAAGGTGACATCACGAGACACAAAGAATTTTTTGGATGGTGGGTGATAGCATTTATACCCCTTTTGTGTGGATGAGTACCCTATGAAAACACATTTTAAGGCTCTAGGATCAAGTTTACCTCTATCACTATTGTGGACATGGACAAAAGAGACACAACCAAAGATGCATGGAACAAGGTGGTTGGATGTGGACACATTAGGATAAAAGGATGACAAAACCTCCATAGGGCTTTTGGAAGCTAGAATATGAGAAGGTAGTCTATTAATTAGATAACAGGCAGTGACAACAGCCTCCCCCCAAAAACTTTTAGGAACCTTATGTTGAAAAAGAAGAGCTATAGTTTGGTCAAGAAGGTGTCCATTTTTTCTCTCTGCAATCGCATTTTGTTGAGGAGTTTTGACACAAGAGGACTCATGAATGATACCTTCCTTTTGACAAAAAGAAATAAGCCCATGATTGAAGTAATCTTTGGCATTATCAGATTTAATCTTCTTAATGCTAACACCAAATAGATTTTTTACCATTGAGAAAAAATTTTGAACCACAGAGCTTACTTCAGATTTTTGTTTTAGTAAGAAAACCCATGAGACACGGGTGCAATCATCTATAAAGCTAATAAACCAGCGAGCACCAGAAACATTTGTGACATTTGAGGGACCCATACATCAGTATGAATTAAATAGAAAGGAAAAGTTCTTTTATTATTACTAACAGGGAAAGAAACACATTTGTGTTTAGCAAGTTCACACACTTCACAATTGAGGCTTGCCACATCTAATTTGCTAAAAAGGGAATATTTATATCTCAGCAAAAATATGAAGGAGTTTTTTAATGGAGGCTAAACTAACAGATAATTTAGGAATATGAAGGACATTTTTAAGGGTGATAGATGGGCTTATTTGAACATCTCCTTGACCTGCTGCAGTCATCAGAGAGCCATCAGCTATGGATATTTCTTTTGTTGCTAGGGCAAGGGGTGTAAGAGGAGAAAATGTTAGATAAGGGTGTCATATGGTCGGTAGCCCCAAAATCTAGTATCCAATATGGGTTAGGTTCTTTATTTGAGGCATTAAGTCCAAAAGAAGGAAACTTGCCAAACATACCTTAATGTGCTAGAGAACAACTACCTGGTGATTTATCCAACTTGTTAAGGAAGGAGCGCATCTGCTGAACTTCATCCTGGTTAAGTGGAATTGGTCTGCTACTGTTTCCTTCATGTTTTGCAGCACCTACGTGTGCTTGTCCGCCCTTTCTACTGTTGTCGCCTCTTTTTCCCCACTCCTTTTCACGATTTTGGAATCCCCAATCTCGACTAGGAGGCTTTCCTTGTAGCTTCCAACATTTATCACAAGTGTGGCGAGGTTTGTTACAGAAGGTACACCACACTCCTTCATTTTTCTTTTCCATATTAGTGAGTCCCCCCTTTTGGGGATCAACCATCTTGGCCGATCTGGTTGCTACCATGGCTGAGTTTTCCATGGTTGGGGATTCTAGCATGATTCCCCTTCTGCTTTCTTCACTTCTTACCATAGCTACCACTTCATTAATTCCTGGAACTTTTTCTTTTCCAAGAATCTGGACTCTCACTTGATCAAAATCAGAGTTAAGCCCTACCAAAAAATCATAGACTCTATCTTGCTTAATATACTCTTTGAGCATGGCAGAATCATCTGGGCACTTGGCTTTGATGACCCTGTAATGGTCTAATTCCATCCACAGTGATTTGAGTTGATTGGCATACTCTGTAACAGTCTTGGTTCCTTGTTTGGCAGCGACAGTCTTCACCTTCACATCATATATTTGGGCAGCATCTTTAGCTTTTGAGTATGTCTGCTCCACTGCATTCCAAATCTCCTTTGCAGAATTAAGAAACATGTGCAAGTATCAGTAATTTCTGAGATCATGGAGTTCCATAGCCATGCCATGATCATAGAGTTTTCTTCATCCCATTTTGTAAATCTGGGATCGTCTTCTGGAGGAGCATCATCAGTCAAGTGGTTAGCTTTTCCTTTACCTTTTAAAGTTATGCGAACAAGCTGGGACCATTTCAAATAATTCGTCCCATTTAAGCGGTAGGCAGTGTTGAGGTTCTGGAGTTGTTCCTGATTGATTTGTGATGCAGTAGGCACCACTTGTTCTTGATTGATTTGTGATGCAGTAGGCACCACTTCAACAGTTTGGTCTGCCATGTCCAAGCAGTAGAAGAGATTTGAAAGGAAAAGCACAACAAAAGAAAGAACATTGCAACAATGAAGGCTATAGTGTAGAGTTGTGTCGGTAACAGCGATGAAGGTTGTTTTGACAGAGAGAGTGGCAACAATGAAGGCTGTTGGCTAGGGTTTTAGTGCGCAGTCAGAGGCGGCTCCCAGATGTTGAGAGCTCTGAGGCCATCTCATAATTTAGGGTAAAACGTATATATTATTATGTTGAGATTACAAATCCATATATACAATGCTAGAAAGCTATTTTAGGAAATATAATAATAGCTCCTATAGAAAGAATCCCTATATTTCAGGGATATCCTATTAATACCTGATAATTATAATCTCCTAAATAAGGAAGAAATATAATTAATAAAAGCAAAGACTTTAATAGAAATAATATAGATAAAAAGATTCTAACAAAATCGTATAATTTTTCTCCTCTCAATCCCACCGAAAAATAACCAAAACGTGTCCCCCCTCACCTCCTCCACCTCATCATATATAACAACCCATACTCTTTTCTTTTTCTCTCTCTTCTAACTAACATCATTCCCTCACAAAGCCACGTCACCCTTTTCTCTCCTCTTATAAACTTTGCCCCACCTATTTTTATTATCTCCTGGGTACATATCAATGCCTTCTTCATGAATTAAAGCCTTGTCCTCAAGACTAAACTCTGGAAACTGACATCGAATATTTAATTCATCTTCCCAAGTGGCTTCGTCTGCATTAGGATTGCTCCAATCCCTGTCCCAGAGGTATCACATTCCAGGACGAACTCTTCTTCAAAATTTGGGAGCCTCAACACTGGTGCTGACGTGACCTTTTGTTTGAGCTCATCAAATGCTTCTTGAGCTCGTTCGTTCCACCCAAATCCATTCTTTCTAGTCAACTCTTTTAATGGTTTAGCTATCTTACCATAATCTTTTATGAACTTACGATAATAGCCTGTGAGACCCAAAAATCCACGAACTCCCTTTACGTTCTTGGGAATTGGCCACTCTAACACACTATTAGCCTTCATTGGGTCCACCGCAACTCCATGTATAGAAATAATATGTCCCAGATACTCCACCTTCTCATGGCCAAACAAAAATTTTTCCTTGTTCGCAAATAATTGGTGATCTCTCAACACTTCTAGCACCTTCTCAAGCAACTGCATATGCTCTTCCCAAGTGTTACTGTACACGAGTATGTCATCAAAAAACACCAATACCCCTCGTCTCAACAGCGTCCGAAAAAATTCATTCATAAGAGCTTGGAATGTCGACGGGGCGTTCATAAGTCCAAAGGGCATCACGAGGTACTCATAGTGACCTTTGTGGGTTCGAAATACTGTCTTTGGAATGTCTTCCTCCCTCATTCTGACTTAATGATATCCTGAACGAAGGTCCAATTTAGAGAAATATTTGGCTCCATGCAACTCATCCAATAACTCCTCAATAGCTGGTATTGGAAATTTATCTGGAATAGTGGCCTTGTTCAAAGCTCTATAATCAATACACATGCGCCATTTGTTATTTTTCTTCTTCACCAGAATGATTGGGCTCGCATAAGCACTCTGGCTATGCCTGATATGACCCACTTCCATCAACTCTTGCACTTGTGTCTTAATTTCATTCTTCTGATGATACGCATATCTGTAAGGCCTCACGTTAATAGGTTCTTGTCTGGGTTTGAGATGAATTTTTTGTTCCTTTACACGTCTGGGAGGTAGC
The DNA here is from genome assembly GCA_027742785.1 of Vigna reflexopilosa. Classification (NCBI taxonomy): domain Eukaryota; kingdom Viridiplantae; phylum Streptophyta; class Magnoliopsida; order Fabales; family Fabaceae; genus Vigna; species Vigna reflexopilosa. The sequence goes on from CM050918.1 coordinate 25,453,535, forward strand.
CCCTTAGGTTCTTCAAACACATCTTTGAAATGCTGCAGCAATTGATTTAAGACGCTTCGTTGCTCTGGACCCAACTCTGCAACTTCCATCTTCTCTTTTTCCTCCAACACCCCACACATTGAGATTAACAATGAATCCCCATGAGGGACCCCTCTTAGAAGTTTCTCTCCTTGCTGAGTCTGGATCTTCATTTGCTGTTTTTTCCAATCCACAGTGGTCTCTCCCAACGTCGTTAACCACGACATCCCCAATATCACGTCCATGTCCTCCAAATCGAAGAGAAAAGAATCAATTTCAAACTCACCATCATCAATCCTTACTTTGATGCCTCGATAAATCCCTTGAGTCTCGGATTTGTGCCCATCTCCCATTAGAATCTTCATTTGCTTGGTTCTTTCCCACTGCCAACCCAAGGCTTCCACTAGCTTTCGCGAAATAAAATTGTGCGTGGCTCCATTATCGACCAAGAACAACATTGGAATCTCACCAATCAGCCCACGTAACTTCATAGTTCTCGGTTGATCATTTCGGTCTCTCATGAGAGAGTAGAGATTTAGCGTTGTGCATTCTGCCACCACCTCATCTTCGTCATCTCTCTCCTCATTTTCCTCTTCATCCCCTTCACATTCAACTTGGATTTCCTCATTCACCATGACCACCCTTAGCAGCTTAACAGGACATTGGTGAAGTGGACCGTACACCCCACCGCATTTGAAACATAAGCCCCTTTGTTTTCGGTCGAGAAGTTCTTGATAAGAAAGATGATTTGCTCCTCTATCACGTGACCCCCCTTTATTCTTTGCACCTCAATCTTTCTGAACACTTGGGCCAGGCCCATTTCCACCCCAACTTCCCCCATGCTGTTTTGGACCCGTTTTTCCCTCCACAGTCGAAATGGGTCGGTGCCCTACTTGAGATCTGTCCCCTCGAAACTCTCCCCTTCCCTGCCATATTTTATTTCTCCCTAATATCTCCACATCGATGGCATGAGCTACATTCATTATGCGCCCCCTGGACAAAGGATGTGTAACGTGCAAGCTTCTTATTCTCGCACGTATTTCGTTCTTCAGCCCTTGTGTAAAATACAAAAAGTACTGTTCATCGGGCATTTGTGGCACATGAGCAATGAGACACTCAAAACTTGTAATATAATCTTCGATACTTCCTATTTGTTTTATGGCAGCCAATTGATCATAAATACTCCCTTCTCCCCTGCCTCCGTATCGCTCCAACATCTCTCTTTTCAAGTCTTCCCAAGTTAACTCATCATATTATTCAATAAAGCATGGAAAAAATGAATCGTGCTCCCTTCCATACACAGTTGAGCAAGATTCACCCGGACTACCTCTCGTGTCTCCTGTACGTTAAAATAAACTTCAGCTCTCGCTATCCACCCCGCTTGGTCTTCTCCATAGAACGGTGGTAATTCTATCTTCTTCATCGATTGCCGAAATTCGGCTAAATCGTCCCCCTCGAGTTGTCTCATACTTTTCGTTCTCTGCGTATTCACCGATCCTGACCCCAACTCTTCATTCTCCCCCTCATTCACATTGGTGAACTTCGACATTAAGTGAAGGAGCTTTGATTGATTCTCTACGGCTTCTCGGCATAAGGTTACGATCTGTTCTGCTGAATCCTTACGCAACTTTTCCAAATTGGTTTGGCTTTGCAACGATTGCGCCACGAGCTCCTCGACCACCGCTTTGAGTTTACGCAACATTGTTCTTTCTTGGTGGCATGGTCTCCGATCGGGAAATATTGATCCGGCAGGTCAGACCAATTATTAGAAACCAGAGTTTACTAATCAACGAAATGAACAATAAAAATAGAAATGATGCAAATCCAATATCATTAACCAGAAAACTCAGAAGGTTCCAGGACCCTCTACCCAGAGCCAAGCTCCTGAGAAGAATCGTATAATTCTTCTCCTCCCAATCCCACCGAAAAATAACCAAAACGTGTCCCCCCTCACCTCCTACACCTCATCATATATAACAACCCATACTCTTTTCTTTCTCTCTCTCTTCTAACTAACACCATTCCCTCACAAAGCCACGTCACCCTTTTCTCTCCTCTTATAAACTCTGCCCCACCTATTTTTATTATCTCCCGGGTACGTATCACCAGTGCAAGTTGAATCTGAGAAATCTGGTGCACCAAACTGATTTTCTTTCAGGCAATTCATCAAACAGTTTTGAAACAATCTTATTTGCCTTAAATTTTGAGTCATTGGCAGCTTGCTTTGATTTCTTGCTTTATTAATCGGCTCTAGAACTCTTCTTAGGATTCTGTTTGTGTGCCAACTGTTCTAAACTGCCTTTTTCTTGCTTGTCTTGATTGATCTTCTTGATTGTGTCTACATTACATGTAAAATTTGTTCAGCTGATCTTAATTGAAGCTTTTTCTTGCTTTCATAATCTGATCTAGAGTCTGTCTTGAACTTGTCTGATTTGTTGTGCTGTCCATTCTCATTGCTTTGATCTGTCCTGTCTGTTCTATCTGCCCGTTGCTTTAGCCTTGCCATTTATTACTTGAGAAACTGTTTCACTCTGGAATTCTGGAATTTTGAAAGAAGGTTTGTGTGCTTGGTAGTATCTTAGGTGGTGGTGGTCTAAAAGACTATCCAACCTTGAACTGACAAGGGAGAATCTCCCTTCCAAACCTTTTCATTTGTGTGCGTAAAGTTTTAAAGAGAAGCCTTGAGTGTTGTGAGTTTTGTGAGGCTGATAATTTCCTTGGCATTTGAGAGAAAGAATTTGTTGTTATTCTAACTTTTTGCTGACTAGTCATTGTGCAGATTGTTTAAGCTGGGATGCAATCCATTGGACAAAGATATAAAGAGCTTTATTGAATTACATTTCATTATTGCATTCTGTTGCATTCATTTGATAAACTTTTTGCTGAATCATAGTCATTGTGTTTGGATCCATCTTAATTTGCTCTTGCATTCATTTTGGAATTTAAATTGTTTGCTGAATCAATGTTATCATAATTGTTTTGAATATGATTGTTGATTTCATGGTCTGATCGAATTGCTGAAATCTGTATTGAATCCTGATTAGCACCATCACTCTTTGTTGAGATCCTCTTTATAATTGCATTGAGAAAATAGTGTTGCGGCTTTTTTCAGACTGACTGTTGCATACTGTTGCATGATACCTAGTTGATTTGTGGTATAACTGTGCATGAATTCATCTGTTTGGAGAAACTAATCTTGTGCATTCACTTATTTGACTGCAACTAATGTGGTAGTAAAAGGGTTTTGAAATAAAAACTGATTTCATGTTTCCAAAATCAGTGGCTGCATAAGTAGTGCTACGTGTTTAAAATTCTCCAGCAATTGTAGCACTGATTTTTTTTGTCACATCAAAACCATATTTGAATTGGAAGTTATCCAACCGGTTCATCATTATTCTTCCCATTTTGTTTCTGGTTTGGCAGATTGGCATATTATTTCTGGTTTTTGCAGAAGTGATTTGGTTAGATTGAGTGAGCTATTGGAAAGAAAAGGAACTTGCAGCAGTCCAGTAAAACCAGCAGCTAGAAATAGCATGAGAATAGGGGAGTTGTTTGACATAATCACTTGTGTGTGGCCGTAGCATATAATTGATTGAATATTCTATTGATTGCTATTTGATGTATCTGTGCAGTATCAGTTTGTAGCAATTCATGTCGAGCAAATAGGATTCTTTTATTGCATTGTGTCCAAGCTGAGAGAAAGGGAGGATTCTTTATCTTGTATTTTTTTTCTCTTGCAATTTGTTAGATAAGGAACACTGACCCATACTGTGTTGTGCTCATCTGTGATTGTAGGACATTGATCAGGAAATCCCAAAGAGAATTGATTCTAGAAGCTAGAAAGGACTGGAAACTGTCAACAGCAACAAAGTTCAGCACGTGAATTTTTCCTGCAAAGTGGACCAGAACCGTAGCAGTCACTGGAGGCACTGATGAAGAGAGTAACTAATGTTTATAGACTCATGAAAAGGGGTGGAGGAAGATCAAGAACAACATTGGAAAACCTTATATGGAAAGGAAAATTTCACAGTGAATAATATTTCTGAAAATATAGTTTTTAGCTAAACCCGGTTGATTTTGTGATATATTTAGCTGGCCTCAGTTAATGGAATACGTTCATTCTTATTCTTTTTGTATGTGTTACACATCATTCTGAAAACATTACTTTTGTGTTATCGTTGAAAATTATATTTACAGGAAAAGCAACCCTTTGAGCGCATTGAAGTTACACGCGATCAGGCATTGGAGATGTTTTCTGATAATAAGTTTAAGGCAAGCATAACGTACTTTTTTTGAGGGTGGGGTGGGGTTAGCTTCTTGTTTTAATGATATTATCTATTATCTTAATTCTGATATTTCCAGTTTGCTTTCGCCTATAATATTTTATATCTGAAATTCACAATTTGCCGCATTGGCTTTGTGGTTATTGTGATCAGATGAGTTTATCAATGATTTGCCTACGGACAAAACTATAACGGTATACAGATGTGGTCCCCTGGTTGACTTGTGTCGTGGACCCCATATTCCTAATACATCATTTGTCAAAGCAATTGCATGTTTAAAGGTATGTGTAAGCTGTCTTTTCTTGCAACCACTTATTTTTATTTATCCTTTAATTTGTATGAACGGCAAGGACTTTGGTTTAATTGAGTTGGAATTCCAGGCTTCGTTAGCATATTGGAGGGGGGACAAAGATCGTGAAAGTTTACAAAGAGTTTATGGCATATCTTATCCTGATCAGAAGAGTTTAAAGGTGGACTGAATAATCAATTGCAGTTCCTTGTGGGGTAAGTAAATAACTAGCTAGTAGTCATTAATAGCGTCGTGTAGCATTATCAGCGGCACTCTAGTTCCTCTATGCTTTGCTACATGCACACTGTGGTGTTTTTGAATTAAGGCTTACTGTGTTATTATCATTTGATTCTTCTCCCCACTTTTTGTTTTTGAATTTTTTAGGAATACTTGCATCGGCTGGAGGAGGCTATAAACTATGATCACCGGATTTTGGGTGTGAAGCAAGAGCTTATTCTTCATCATGAATGGAGGTATGTTGGGGCCATTAGTCTGATTGCAACATTTAGTAAGCTAATCTGACTGATATGTCTTCATCTTTCTTTGTTTTTGTCAGCCCAGGAAGCTGGTTTTTTCTTCCACATGGTGCTTGTGTCTACAACAAACTCATGGACTTCATTAGAAATCAGTACAGAGACAGGGGTTATCAAGAGGTTGAGTTTTAGGCTACATCTGGCCCATTGTGTTGATTTTAGAAGTCACTTTGAAGTTAAATCTAGCAAACGAACTTTAAAAACAGTGTGGAAGTTTGTCAGTTTTAGCTTAAAAACCTCTTTTAAACTATAAGCTCTATTTCGTTGTTCCACATTGATCTGTTTAGGATGATAGGGAGAGGGAGCCTACGGTGTAATCTATTCTTTTTTAAGAAAAGCTGCTTCAGTTAAATATATTAAAAGCTGCTTTTCCTTTTCTTTTATATTAAAAGACTTTTTTTTTCCTCAAATATGTTTGACGTAGCTTCTCCTTTTATTACGAAGAAAAACCGAAAAAGATAGGCCCAACACTACTGTACCGTAGGAGTTTCTTAAAGTGACCAAAAACAATCTTTTTCCATGTAGTTAGTGTTAAGATATGCCAAATATTCTATTAAAGGATATTAGACAATCAAATATTATGTTAGTTATATTTTTTATATTATTATAATTTGTGCAGATTTGTGCACATGTCTTTCCTTTAATAGATGAAGGATTATAAGATCCTTGTATGTATATATATGGTACTCTATTCCTTGAAATAATACATCAGAATTATTCTTTAAACCTTTTATTATGGTATCAAGAGTCAAACATTGATATCTTCTACAGTTTAATGCCTTTTTTTTTCATTAAATATTTCTGATGGCTTCTTCCGATGACAATCAATCGGAGAAACATGATTCTGGAACTTCCGCTGCTTCCAAGAGTTATATTTCTACTGTTGCCGGATTTGTGACCAAGTTAGGTATATCTAATTCTGCTCTTAATCTTTCTGTTTCTGTTGTTACTAAGGGTAGTGATTGGATAATTGATTTAGGTGCTACTAAAACCGTTATTATTAATGTCAATGGGATCTCATCTCCTATTGAAGGTATAGGTACTATATCCCTCTCACCCTCTTTATTGATTCCTGATCCTACATTAAACTGTAATCTTATCTCCATCAGCAAGTTAACCAAATCACATTCTTGTGTTGCCTTGTTTTACCCAACCCATTTTCTTTTTCAGAACATTCATTCTAAGGAGAAGATTGTAATGGTAAAGAGAGTGAAGGACTTTATTATCTTGAAAATGTCTCACAACAAAACCATAAAAGAATATTGGCTTGTCTTGCGAATGATCACATACAAGATAAAAACAAAAAAGAAATTTGGTTGTGGCATAAATGGTTGGGACATCCCTTTTTTGGTTATTTAAAAAAATTATTTCCATCATTATTTCTTAAATGCAATATTTCTGATTTTTTTTTGTGAAACTTGTGTTTTGGCAAAAAATTATCGTGTTGTGTTTCCTTTAAGCAATAAAAAAACTGATTTTTCTTTTTCATTAATTCACACATATGTTTGGGGTCTTGCCCCGTAATCTACACATAATGGAAAAAAATGGTTTATCAGTTTTGTTGATGACTGTACTCGGGTAACCTTGGTATATTTGCTTAAACATTAAAGTGAGGTGTGTGATGTGGTTCATTCATTCTATCATTTGATTGTTACACAATTTAACACATCTATTAAGGTCATTCGATCAGACAATGGAGGGGAATATTTTAAGACTAAATTAATAGAGTTCATGAACTCTAAAGGCATCTTGCATCAAACTACATGTCCTTATTCACCACAAAAAAAATGGAGTGGTTGAGAGGAAAAATAGACATATATTAGAGGTGACAAGATCACTTTTGATAGATGGTAATGTCCCATCTCATTTATGGGGTGAGGCTGTGAGATCTGTCGTTTATTTAATTAACCGAACCCCTTCTAGTGTGCTTAACTTTCGAAGGCCTTATGATGTGTTGTCTGATCATTGTATCCTTCCTCCCATAGTTTATTTACTACCTCATAGTTTTGGATGTGTTATATATGTTCACTTACACCCACATCAACGTACAAAGCTTGAAGAACGAGCGATCAAATGTGTTTTTGTTGGGTATGGATCAACTCAAAAAGGTTATCGTGCTTACCATCCACCATCAAAGAAATTTTATATTTCTATGGATGTGACATTTAATGAGCATGAATTTTTTTATGTTAATTCTCCACTTCAGGGAGGCAATGAAAGTGAAGTGCATAATCATGATGTTAGTATGATTGATTATATATCATCGTGTGAGGATCATTCTGCAGCAAGTGAGTCAATCCTAAATATGGACACTTCTTTTCTAGATAATACAGTGTCTTCTGATCATAACCAATTGGCTCAATCTTCTCCACAGGTTCAGTTTGACTCTTCAGAGGTACCTTCTAATCCTATCTCTGATAATACTAATTTAGATGAAATTGATTCTTGTCTGCCTGAAACCACCAGCATACTAAACACTGAGTCTACTACTGTTCAATATAATCTTCCACCTTGTTCTAACCGTGGTCAACCTCTAGCTAAATATGAACTAGACCTCCAAGCCAAAGTTAAATATCCCATTAGTAAATATGTGTCATCTCACAGGTTATCTCAATCATATGCATCATTTGTATCTCACTTATCTTCAATTTCTATTCCTAGTAATGTACAGGAAGCTTTGGCAGATCTTAGATGGACCGAAGCAATGGTTGAGGAGATGACGGCTTTAGAAAAAAACAACACTTGAGATCTTGTGTCCTTACCAAGAGGGAAGAAAACTGTGGGCTGCAAATGGGTCTTTACAATTAAGCATAAAGCTGATGGAACTATTGAAAGGTATAAAGCACGACTTGTGGCTAAAGGTTACACTCAATCTTATGGTGTATATTACCAAGAGACGTTCGCACCGGTAGCCAAGCTCAATACTGTGAGAATACTTTTTTCGCTAGCTGCAAACCAAGATTGGCCTCTTCTACAATTTGATGTGAAAAATGCTTTCCTACATGGAGAAATTTCAGAAGAAATTTATATGGATTCTCCACCAAGCATGACAGATTCAAATGGAATGAAGGTTTGCAAATTAAAGAAGGCTCTATATGGATTAAAACAATCTCCAAGAGCATGGTTTGGAAGGTTTACCAAGTCTATGAAGGCTTTTGGCTATAGAGCAAGTAACTCTGATCACACCTTATTTTTTAAGAGAGGAAAAGGAAAGATTACAACTTTGATTATATATGTAGATGACATGATTGTTACAGGAAATGACCAAGATGAGATTTCTAGTTTACAACAATACCTTTCATCTGAATTTGAGATGAAACAACTTGGAAACCTCAAATATTTTTTGGGTATTGAAGTAGCTAGATCAAAACATGGTATTTTTCTATGCCAAAGAAAATATACCATTGATTTACTATCAGAAACTGGGCTGCTTGGGAGTAAACCAGCTGATACACCAATTGAACAAAATCATAAACTCTTTCAATGCTAAAATTCAGCAAGCATAGACAGAGGAAGATACCAAAGGCTGGTAGGAAAATTAATTTATTTGTGCCATACACGTCCAGATATCACCTATGCAGTGAATGTTGTTAGTCAATTTATGCATGACCCACGAAAGCTTCATATGGATGCTGTTGAAAGAATTTTGAGATATTTGAAGTCTGCTCCTGGAAAAGGAATTTTGTTCTCAAATAATGGAAACTTAAAGGTAGAAGGGTACACTGGTGCAGATTGGGCAGGTTCAAAAGATGATAGAAGATCTACCTCTAGATACTTTACTTTTGTAAGAGGGAATCTTGTAACTTGGAGGAGTAAAAAACAACATGTAGTAGCAAGATCTAGTGCTGAAGTAGAATTCAGAGGCATGACACTAGGTGTATTTGAACTTTTGTGGATTAAAAATGTGCTATCAGATTTGGGATTTAAACCAAATGAAGCTATGAGTTTGTACTGTGACAATACTTCGGCTATTGCAATTGCTCATAATCCTGTTCAACATGATAGAACAAAGCATGTGAAGATTGATAGACATTTCATCAAAGAGAATATTGAAGCTGGAATAATTTCATTTCCTTTTGTAAGATCAGAGTTACAGTTGGCTGATGTTCTCACTAAAGGAGTGTCAAGAAGATTTTTTGATGAGTCTCTATTCAAGTTGGGAATGTGTGATATCCATGCACCAACTTGAGTGCAGGTGTTAAGATATGCTAAATATTCTATTAAAGGATATTAGGCAATCAAATATTATGTTAGTTATATTTTTGATATTATTATAATTTGTGCAGATTTCTGCACATGTCTTTCCTTTAATAGATGAAGGATTATAGGATCCTTGTATGTATATATATGGTACTCTATTTCTTGAAAAAATACATCAGAATTATTCTTTAAAGCTTTTATTACTTAGTACTTATTTATTTGCAAATGGAATCAACAGGTCATATCTCCAAATGTATTTAACATGGATCTGTGGGTGCAATCTGGTCATGCTGCAAATTATAGAGAGGATATGTTTATTTTAGAGGTATGTTTTTCCCAATATCTATAAATGCTAGCTTCTGTAAGAATGTGGGTTAGAGAGTTGAAGGACATATCTCTTTATCATGGGGGAATCTAGACGATTGAGATTTGTGTTGATGTATGTGCTCATGTAATTATTACCTTTATGAATAATCTATGTGGTCGGGGACCATGTATTAGGATGTAGGAAAAGAAACTAATAGTGTTTTTGGGATTTCTATAGGATATCTCTCCTACATATTTTAAGTTGCACAACCTGAACAGTATAAAACCCTTCCATGAAGGCATTTTATTTATAGGCAATCAGGTTATTGACCAAAGTATTTTTTTATGTGAACTAGATTGACAAACAAGAGTTTGGGTTGAAACCGATGAATTGGCCAGGACACTGTCTGATATTTAAACACAGGGTTCGATCATATAGAGGTAATTTTCATTTAGATGGAGATTTATCTTTTCAGATGGTATCCATCTTTTATGTTTGTATGCTCATGGGTTGATGTTGTAATTAGAGAAGATATCTTTAGAATCTTCCTAATTAGAGAAAATAGATATACAATCTTTTATTTTATTTTGTTTTCCTAGTTTTTCTATTTCCTTTTTTAGGAGAATTAGATTGTTACAAATAGAGGATATGAGAATGTATTTTCAATCAATTCTAAATAATAAATTTTAGTATTATTTTCTACTTTGTATCAGAGCTTTAGATCTTGGAACTTCTTCCGCTGCACAGTCGCACCGCTGTCGCTGTCCGACCACCGTCGTTGCCGCCGTCACCGGTTGGGGTCGTTGATAGCGCAGAAAGGTGCACCCAACTCCGACGACCACAACACCGAAAGTCGCTCTGTGAGAGGAGCCACCACGCGCCGCCACGTGCCTCCACCATCGCCGGCACGTGTAGCCCACGCGCCCACCTCCGGCGAGACCCACTCGCCGGCGCTGCCACAGACAGGGTCGCCGGAGCGCCCTGAGTCCATTCCTAGGGTCGGTGACGACTTGTTTGGGCTGTAATTGAGCAGATCTGAGTTTTAAGTTTCGCTCTCTTTTTTCCGGCGAGACCCACTCGCCGTCGCCGCCACAGAAGAGTCGTTGGAGACTCTTGAGTCTATTCCTAGGGTTTGTGTCGACCCGTTTGACCTTTTCTTGAATAGATCTGGTTTTTTAAGTTCTGCTCCTTTTTTTCTCGATGTGACCCATACACCGTTATCGTCTTGGAGACTCCTCGGTGCGTTCTACGGGATGTCTGAAGTAAAAATTATTCCTTTGAAAGCAATGGATGAATCAATGAGTAAGTCCTCTAGATCATGCACTTTGTCCATAAAAGGTAAGATTTGCCTCAATACTGTTGATCATGTGTCTCAAGGTATTTGGATCCTTGATTCAGGTGCAACTGATCATATGACACCTTTTAGTGTGTCCTTTGACTCATATGGTAAAAGAAATAAAGAACAACTTATTACAGTTGCGAATGGTCAGGGTATACCTATATGCGGCTCTCGGAATATAGTTTTGGACTCATCCATTGTATTGAAGGATGTTTTACATGTTCCTCAATTAGTTAACAATCTTATCTCTGTGCAAAAACTCACAAAGGATTTAAATTGCTCAGTAACATTTTTTCCAACTTATTGTGTTTTTCAGGACCTTGCCACGGGGAAGACAATTTTAACTGCTAAAGAGCAGAGTGGGTTGTATTTTTTAGAGTTTGATGACCAAAGCAACACGAAAATCATGAGTCAACAAGAAACATTTCCACTATGAAAGTAGGATTACAGTGTTTCTCTCACTCTCTGAGGATCTCTTAATAAATCTCACCCTCTCGGATGGTATACAAAACTCTTACTTTCACACTCACAGTATCTTCTATTGCACTGTGTCTACACCTCTCGGTATTTCTCTCACACAAAAACTCTCTATTTCTCTCCTTCACCGTGGTTCTTTTTTCTTCACGGTAGTGAGTCTTGGTGGATTGTGTCTTGCTGCACATTTTGCATTCATTTTATAATGAGTGAAGGAAGAAAGGACAAGAAACATAGTTGGTGCATTGGAGCAATTTAAGGAGCTTTAGCAAAGGTGGAAGACATTCTTCCTCAATATATGGTGTATGAAAACATTGACCCTTCTTTTCAGCATGTGGATGGGTCCCATTTTTGTTTTTATCCAACAAAACTCCCCCGTGAACAAAAAATGGGTCTTCCATCCCTTCTTGACTTAATTTGAAGGTACCAAGATACCAGCACCTTAGCAACAGTCTTCAACCTTCTTGGTTGGTATTGACTTGGTCATCATGTCAGACCAATTCAAGTCTGTATGGATTTTCTCTATCTTTAATTTCTTCTCATCCAGCGCTTCTCGTATCCAATGATACCGCACGTCGATATGTTTCAAGCGTGAATGGAACATGGGGTTCTTGGTTAGATGGATGGTACTTTGATTATCACAATTCACCACATAATCATCTTGATTATGTCCTAATTCACTTAGGAAATTCTTCATCCATAACATCTCTTTAGAGGCTTCAGTCACTGCTAGACAATGTCACACATATTTGTAGCTTTGACTGCCAAGAAACAGCTCCCCCTGCAAAAGTATTCAGATAACCTGATGTTGACTTCCTTGAATCGACATCTACAGCCATGTCTGAGTTTGAATATCTGATTAGCTTTAGGTCTCCATTGCCAAAACACAAGCTTCTTTTGGCAGATCCTCTGAGATACCTTAGTATCCACTTAACAGCTTCCCAATGCTCATTTCCTGGATTTGACAGGAATCTGCTCACAACTCCTACAGCATAGCCAATATCTGGCCTTGTACAAACCATTGCATACATAAGACTACCCACGGCAGAAGAGTAGGGTACCTTGCTCATTTCTTCTTTTTCTTCTTCATTCTTTGGACATTGCGACTTGCTGAGTTTGAAATGTCCAGCAATTGAAACACGAGGAGATTTGGCATTGTGCATGTTGAACCTTTTGAGAATCTTCTCAATGTAATCTTCTTGAGATACCCATAGCATTCTTCTAGAACGATCTCTGGAGATTTTCATTCCAAGTATCTTCTTCACTGCACCCAGGTCTTTCATGGCAAAAGACTTACTCAATGCCTTCTTGAGAGCAGCTATTTTAATTTTGTCCTTCCCTACAATCAACATATCATCAACATACAAGAGAAGTATGATGGACTCACCATTTTCATAATGCTTCACAAACACACAATGGTCTGCGGAGGTCTTCTTGAAATTATGTTGGATCATGAAGGAATCAAATTTCTTGTACCATTGTCTTGGAGCTTGCTTCAGACCATAGAGGCTTTTCTTCAGACGACACACTAAGTGTTCTTTGCCTGGTTCTTCAAAACCCTCTGGTTGCTTCATGTAAATTTCTTCCTCTAGGTCTCCATGTAAGAATGTTGTTTTGACGTCCAGTTGTTCAATCTCCAGGTCTAATTTTGCTGCTAGACCGAGAATTGCTCTAATGGATGTCATCTTCACCACTAGTGAGAATATTTCATCAAAGTATATTCCTTTCTTCTGGTTGCACCCCTTCACGACAATTCGTGCTTTGTACCTTGGGCTTGGGTTGTTCTCTTCATTCATGAGCTTGAACACCCATTTGTTCTGCAATGCTCTTCTTTCTTTTGGTAATTCTACCAAATCATATGTCTGATTTTCTTTTAAGGATTGCATCTCCTCTTCCATGGCTTGCAACCATTTGTCTTTGTCTTTCATCTCCATTGCTTCTACAAAGCTTTGAGGTTTGCCTTCATCAGTAAAATTAACATATTCATCTGAAAAATACCTTTTTGACGGTTGCTTCTGCCTTGTTGATCGTCTCAATTGGGGTTCTTACGGAGCATCCTCAATTGGTTGATCTTCTTCCGTCAGATTAGGTTGATTTGCTTCTTCAGCCATTTCATCAAGTTGTAACTCTGGTTCGGCTTGATGAGTCTTTCCCCCTGAGTTGTTTATCACAATAGGGCTTTGATCACTTATCAGCTTAAGTGTTGGTTTCTCCACTTTCTTGATGTCTTGGATTGTCTGATCTTCAAAGAACATCACATCTCTGCTTCGAACAATCTTTCTGTTTGCAGGATCCCATAATCTGAAACCAAATTCATCTCTCGGAGAACCAAGGTATACACATTCTTTCGCCTTAGCATCGAACTTTGCTCTTTCATCTTTCGGAATGTGAATTGATGCCTTACATCCGAAGACTCTCAAGTTGCGATATGAGGCCTTTTTACCGGACTATACTTCTTCTGGAATCTTTCCATTTAATGGTCTTGAGGGTGATAAGTTGATTAAATCAGCTGCTGTCACCACTGCCTCCCCCCAGAATGACTTGGGAAGTTTTGTGTGAGACAACATGCTCCTGACCTTCTCGGCAATCGTTCTGTTGAATCTTTCAGCTACACCATTCATCTAAGGTGTCTTGGGAGGTACTTTCTCATGTTTGATCCCATGAGTCTTGCAATAGTGCTCGAACGGACCTCTATACTCTCCACCATTCCACTTCTCAGACATTTCAACTTTCTACCAGTTTCACGTTCAACTAAGGCGTGAAACTCCTTGAAGATTCGTAGAACTTCATTTTTTCTCTTCAATGGATAGACCCACAGCTTTCTGGAGTGGTCATCAATGAAGGTAACAAAATATTGAGCTCCACCAAGGGACTTTTCAGATGTTGAACAAACATCTGAGTGGACAAGATCCAAAATATGCTCTTTTCTTCTTCCACTTTCAGATCTACGGAAGGACACTCTACGCTGCTTACCTGCTAAGCAATCTTCACACAGTTCAAGTGGTTGCCCTTTTATACTTTGGAGATGATCTTTTGCGAGGATCTCTAATCCCTTCTCGCTCATGTGGCCTAGTCTTTTATGCCACAACTCCTTACTTTCTTCTTGAGCAATATTCGTCTCTCCTTTGTATATCTTTCCTTGCATGCAGTACAAGGAGCCTTCCTTCTTGCCTCGAGCAACAATCATGCTTCCTCGACAGAGTTTCCATCTTCCATCGCTGAATTGGTTGTTCATTCCAGCATCATCTAATTTGGCAACTGAGATAAGGTTTAGACGTATCTCTGGTACATGTCTTACCTCCTTCATCACAAGTTTGTTTCCATTTTCTGTCGTCAAAGTCACTTCTCCTATGCCCACAATTTTGCTTGTGACATGATTTCTCATCTTCACTGTTCCAAAGTCTCCTTTTTGATAGGATGAGAAGAATCCCTCATGAGGAGTAACATGGAAAGATGCTACGGTATCAACTATCGAAGTGCAATCATCAAAAGCAATATTTAGATAGTTTACCTCACTAATAAGGAACACATTCGCATCATCTGATACCACCGCCGTTGTGGTCTTTTCTTCCAGCTTCTTTTTGGGATCTACCACATCAGGGTGTACAGTTCCATTCTTCTGATCTCTCTTCAGGAATCTACATTATGGCTTCTTGTGACCATCTTTTCCACAATAAAAGCATGTCAAACCTTTGGAACGAGACTTGAATCTTCCTCGTGACTTTTCACGTTTTCCTTTGCTTCTGTGATCACTCATTCCTCTATTCTCAACAACATTGGCTTCTGAGTAACTACTTGATCCCCTTTCTTTCCTTCTGGATTCTTCATTCAGTAAACTGTCTGTGATGTTATCCAGACTGAGCTTTCCATCAGGTGCTGAGTTACTGAGAGTGACCACCAACGTGTCCCAACTCTCCGGTAGAGAACTAAGGAGTAGAAGAGCTTGTAACTCGTCATCTATCTTCATATCTGCCTTCATTAATTGGTTCACAATACCTTTGAAGGTGTTGAGATGCTCAATCATATTCTGGTCGTCAGAATACTCCAACTTTACGAGTCGCCTGACAAGGTGAGCTTTATTTCTCGGAGTCTTCTTTTGAATCATAGATTCAAGCTTTGTCCATAACTCATACGCATCGGTATAAGTCGATACATGCTCAAACAAGCTTTAGTCGATGTATTTCCGAATCATAGCCACTGTTTTACGATTCAGAATCTCCCAATCTTTTTCAGTCTTCCCTTCTGAAATTTTCGGATTTGTGATTGGCTCATACAAATCCTTGCAGTATAGATGATCTTCCATCATCGACTTCCAATAGGAGTAATTATCCGCAGTTAGCTTGAACATGTCTCCTTCCATCTTGAGTTTCACAGGATTCTGACTTTTTCGAACCGGTAGCTCTGATATCACTGTTGGGAAACAACGGTATTTGTTCCCTCCTCTGCTAACCCAAAATGGGCACTATATGGAAGTGTAAAAAATAGAAGTGTATGCGTAAGAAAAATAACACCAGAAATTTTAACGTGGAAAATCCTCTCGGAAAAAACCACGGGACCTAGTCCAGAAAAATATCTCCACTATGAAAGTAGGATTACAGTGTTTCTCTCACTCTCTGAGGATCTCTTAATAAATCTCACCCTCTCGGATGGTATACAAAACTCTCACTTTCACACTCACAGTATCTTCTATTGCACTGTGTCTACACCTCTCGGTATTTCTCTCACACAAAAACTCTCTATTTCTCTCCTTCACCGTGGTTCTCTTTTCTTCACGGTAGTGAGTCTTGGTGGATTGTGTCTTGCTGCACATTTTGCATTCATTTTATAATGAATGAAGGAAGAAAGGACAAGAAACATAGTTGGTGCATTGGAGCAATTTAAGGAGCTTTAGCAAAGGTGGAAAACATTCTTCCTCATTATATGGTGTATGAAAACATTGACCCTTTTCAGCATGTGGATGGGTCCATTTTTGTTTTTATCCAACACAAATATCTATATATAATACATTCGAATTTTACAATTTATGTCATGTGTTATTTAAATATTAATTTAAAACCACCTAATAATTTTTCCTCATTTTAGCTCAAGTATGCCTGAGCTACATTTCTAAGAATTGTGATTAAGGTTGCATCATCTACTAAACTTGGAGGCTTTCTTCCGCATTATCTTCTAAGAGGTGCCAATGGTCTCTGATCTGTCTGGAGAAGTTATAACTACATTAATAGTATAACATCATTATCTTATTGGACCAAATATAATTTGCTTTTCATTTCTTCATCAGTAAAATATGTTATAACATCAGTGTTTACGCCCATTTGTTGCTCCATTGTTTATGGATCATGTAGAGCTATCATTTGATGATTCTCTTTACTACCTGTGAAAAGCTGAGTTGATTTGTGATTCCAGGTGAGTGTGCGAGTTAGAGACAAGGGAGATCATAACGTTATGAGTATAGAGAACCTACTTAAACATTTCAGAGACGAAGCTGCAGCTTACCATTGATACTTTGCTTGTGAAAATTGTTGAAGAAAATTTTCAGCCCCAAAACAAATACCTTAGTTTTTACACATTTGTGTGTGCATTATTTATATTTTTAATTCAACTTAGCTATTTATCCTGGTTTTATATATGATTTGAATGATGTATTGCATTGCCATCACGCTACTAAAATAACGGGACTTTTGGTTACACCTTGAGCGTAGTCAACTAGATCATTGTCTTGCAGTTTTTCCGTTCCTACCTTATATAAGCAATTCTGTAGTCAGTCGAATTTACATGCCTCTTAAATTTTCTATTTTCTTTGAAGTAGTTAACTGACTTTTGAAGAAAATATACCTTTTGGAGTGGGTCTTCAATGATGATTGTTAGAAACTTGCCTAGGTTTTTGTAAGGATACTGGATTTGGATTTGTCTTTTTGTTGTATTATTAAGCCCGTTAAAAGTTGCATATTCATATCCATTTTGGATGTAGTAACGAGTCAGATGGTTGTCTGGTGAATGTATAATTTTCTTTCTCTCTTCCTCTCGAAGATATCTATCTAGTTTTTTTGTTAGTGAGAATGACTTTCATTAATCAATTGAACTTCAGCGTATGTAGTTTCGACTTGTCTGCTTTATTCTCTTTGATATATTGTTTTATATTTTTTTTTCTTTGAATATATTTTTATATACCTTCTACAAAAATCTATTTATTTGTCAATGCGATCTTATTGGAATTCTGTTTTACAAATCAGATATATTCACGAACATTTTTTATATATTTTAAAACTATTTTATGTATATTAATAATTTATCCATTCTAAAGGAGTTAATCAAAATTATGAAATATATATATATATATATATATATATATATATATATATATATATATATATATATATATATATATATATTAGATGACACCGATCTTGAGTCCCTTCATTAATTAAGTCATGTGATAATTTTGTTTTTTAGTTAAAAATAAATTAAGTTTTGTGGTACAAGCTATTATATATAAATGTAAATATTATTATTATTATTATATGTTATTAATAATTTCTATATTGTTACAGAATTATTATTTATTTTATTTCAAACTATTCATTTATTTGAAAATAATGTTTTGCTGTTTTGATCATGAAGTAATTTTATACTTTGAAACTAAATTTATGCACAATAAACAGGAGGACAAGGTAGTCTTAATTGTTTGCAACATATGTGACATGTTTCCAATCTGTATATTAATAACTAACAACATTTGTATTTCATTGGTATATCTGATAGTATGCCTCAAGGTGATATTTTATAATTAAAAAATAACTAGTTTTCTTAAGAAAAGAAACAAATTAATTAAATTTTGTCAATTTTAGCAAAAAATAACACCAAGTAATGTTTTATTTTTAAAATTAAATAAAAATCACCCACAGTATTTGTGTACAATGATGCGTTGACATTTTTGGGTAAACCCTGTATGAATTAGAGCAACAGAAGGGTATCTAATTTTACTGATAAGTTAGAGAAAAAGTCAAAATGTAGGTGCTGCAGTCTGCTTTGTATTGTTTGGTAATCAATTATATACAATAGACGATGGGCACTAATGCTGTGTTGATTTGTGCTGAATTTTCTGATCACGAGAATTTGAAAGAGATGAATTAAAGAAAAAAACGTGTTTACCTGATGTGAATTGAGAGGAATAAATTAAAAGGAATTGTGGGATTGGTACACTGCAATCACCCCATATGTGAAGAGATTTGGAGGGATGAAATAGCCTTTTGTCTGAAATGCCCTTCTTCTTAAAAATAATTCCAAGCTGACAAAACATAAAATATAAGTCACTTACACTGCATATCAATACAGAATGTTCACTGTGCATTCACGAGAATCTTGGTACGACTCGATGGTAGATGAAGTTTGTTTTTTTACGTTGGTGGTAGATGAAGAAGATAAGGTTGATGGGCAGTGGATGATGAAGAAGGAAGTGGTTGATGAAGAACATGAAGCTGCCTGGAGAAGACGAAGAAGGTGAACCGCATTCGGTTCCAACATGCCGTATTTGGTTACAGGCGTGTGAAGAAGAAGAAGGGAAAATGTATTCGATTCTCATAATTGCGTATTCGGTTATCCTATTTTACCAAGTTGCGTTATTCGATTCCCAGGTGTATTCGGTTACGAAAGCTTGTGTTGTGATGGTCCATACGCCACAAGGCATGCACCTCCTGCCACTATAGAGATGAATCCATATGAACGTGTGCCTAGGATTAGGATTAGACCCAAACATTTCCTCTTTATCTTCATCCATTTTTAAGCAGTGGTAAGGGGTTAATGATGAAGGAAAGAGCATTGAGGTGGCATTTTAATTTATTCTGGTGTGACACTTGCAAGGAAGCCTGAGAATTAGAATTTTTTTGAAATGGAAGGCGTTTTCAAAAGTTGGTGTGACACTTATAGAAAGCACACATCAATAATAATAAACGTTGGTGTGACACTTGCACGGAAGCACACCTCAATAATAATAATAATAATAATTATTATTATTATTATTATTATTATTGAAAAGAGAGAGTATTAAAGTAGTGTTTTTTTAATTCATTTTACTACATTATAATTTATTTACTTTTTAAAAATTATTTTTAATAATTATTTTAAATTTTTACTCTTAATAAACATTTTTACAATTAAATATAATATTAACAAATATCATTTTATATTATTTTAATATTTAGGGATATTTTGATAATTTTCAATTTCTAACATTTAAACAAATATTTTAAAACTGTCACATCAATCTTTTACTAATTATCACAAAGTTTACCTCTAAATTCATTCTCAATTACTTTTAAATCCACTCAAATAAACACAAAAAAAAAATTACCCTTAAATCTCTTCAAATCCACTCAATCACTCTCTTTCAAATCATCTCCCCCAATCACCCTCAATTAAACACACCTTAAGTCTGGTTATGTCCTTTCTTCAAGACACTCCATTGTTATTTTCACTTATTTACTTATCACACTTCATATAACAACCCTTCCTCACTGTTATACGCATCATATACCCACTGCACACCATCATCTTCTTCACCAAGTCAAATCTTTTATTTTTAGATAAAAAAAACATATATGATATTTATAATAAAATAACATTTTTTATTTATTCATTCATATTTATTGTTGAAAATTTAAATATAAATTTAAATTTTACATTAATAAAAATAAGAAAGTAAAATATTATAACAAATATCTATTAATTAATTATTTTAAGATTGTAGGAAACGAATAATATCAATTTCTAATGTAATTCAACTTTTGCTAATATTTGTTTTCAGTGATTATCTT
The DNA here is from genome assembly GCA_027742785.1 of Vigna reflexopilosa. Classification (NCBI taxonomy): domain Eukaryota; kingdom Viridiplantae; phylum Streptophyta; class Magnoliopsida; order Fabales; family Fabaceae; genus Vigna; species Vigna reflexopilosa. The sequence goes on from CM050918.1 coordinate 25,473,791, forward strand.
GAATAAACCTAACGCTTAGCATGATTTTTAAACTGTATCCAGTCCTACTTAGTGTATCTTCATAAAATTATTTTTTTACTGTAATAAAATAATAATTTTTTTTAATATTACAAAAAAAACTTCAAATTACATATTTTAAAAAAATTCTAAAAAATATATTTATACTGATTAATACTTCAGTTTAAAAATACTGAACTATTTTATTTTATTTTGAGTAAAGTTAAGTGGTTTCAGTTTCCTATTTCTATTTCCTTTCTCTATCACAATTTCCTATTTCGTATCTCGTTGAAGGCTGCCGCCACTATTGTCAAAGACTCGCCCTCCCCGCTGTTGAAGACTTTACCGCACTCTCCCGTCGACGCATTGGGGAAGGCTCTTCCACCATCGTCCAAGGTTTTGAGAACACTTCTCGCTGAAAAGAGAAGCAAATCTGCAACCCAAAGGTACGTTTTTTCCTTTCCCTTTCAGAAGAGATTGAAAAACCTTAGCATAGTAGCAGTGGAAGAACGAAGGAAAGGAGGGGGAGCAAAACGACGCCGTTGAGGCGAGAGCCGGAGGAGGACGCAACTGAGTTCCCGAAGGAGTCGATGGAGTTGCTGCGGGGGGAGAGGGCGAGGGCGGGAGGCCGTCGCCGAAAAGAGAGTAGTCGAGGAAAGACTGGACGCCGTGGAAAGCGAGGGAGGGGTGAAGAAGAGGTCGGGGGTGGGTGAGGGGGTGTGGCCGAGAGAGAAGTTGGCAGAGGAGTTGTCGGAGATGGTTTTGGCGGCGAAGAGGGTAGGGAGGCGGGCGCAGTGGGGGAGAAGGAGGAGGCCGGAGAAGGGGAGGCGCTGGGAGACGAGGTGACAGGGGAGTAGACGGTGGAGGAAGACGTTGCGCGGGATGAAGAGAGTGTGGCTTTGTTCAATTAAGTTTTCTTGAATTATTATACTGTTAACTATGATAGTTCAGTTAATAAACCCTAGAAACCTTTCTCTTTACCCACTGAACCCACTAATTTGTTTTCATTTTTTTTATTTCCGTTTCACTAATAAAGAAAAAGGAAAATTTGAAGCCAAAACCCACACACAACACACTATGCTATGCTACGCTCTCTGATCCGTCTGCGCCGTTACGTTTGTCCACATTCTCCGCTTCTTCATCTTCTTATTATCCGTTTCTCCTCCGCCAGTGCCGCCATGGTTGCTCACGCGAAGGACGACGCCTACCTTCAGGCGGCGATTCCGAAGCGCATCAAGCTGTTCGAGACTATTCAGGCGGAGCAGCGAACGCAGCGCCTCTCGCTCTCGCCGGATCCTATCAAAGTTACTCTTCCCGACGGCGGCGTGAAAGAGGCGAAGAAATGGCTCTCGACCCCGCTCGACGTGGCCCGCGAAATCTCTAAAAATTTGGCCAACAACGCGCTCATCGCCAAAGTCAATGGTGTGCTCTGGGATATGACGCGCCCGCTTGAGGACGATTGCCAGCTCCAGATCTTCAAGTTTGATGACGACGAAGGACGTGACACGTTCTGGCACTCCAGCGCGCACATTCTCGGACAGGTCTAGCTTTGTTCAAGTGTTTTTGTTAATTGTCATCTTGTATTATGATGAAATAGTGATTATTGTTGTTGGTATTGTTTTTTTTGTTTATTTTCAGTCTCTTGAGATGGAGTATGGATGCAAGCTCTGCATTGGGCCTTGCACTACAAGAGGAGAGGTTCGTGTGTGATTTTTGTTGGTTGTAACATGTTTATGCGGTTTGGACATTGTTGTATGTTTTTGTGAGGTGTGCATTGAGTTAGACAGTGAATGTTCTATTTTAGGGATTCTATTATGATGCGTTTTACGGTGACTTGGGTCTCAATGACGATCACTTCAAGCAAATTGAAGCTGGCACATTGAAGGCCGTTGCGGTATTCTTCTTCTTCTTTACAATCTTATTTATGTCCTTTTTTTTAATGTTTACTTCTGCTTTAGATGCTCCATTGGCTATTGGGATTTTTTTCCGGTTACCATGATGAATAATGGTTATAGTACTTAATGTTTTTCTCTTTACGTTCATTTCTCCTTGTAATCTTGTGTTTTGTCTACTTACAGACACTTCATAGTTATCAAAGATTGTTCCAAATTTCTGATCCTCTCCATATATTTATATATCTGGAAGTCTAATGTTTATCAAGAGTGTCTTAGGAATTATTGGAAATGAAAATGCTCTTCTAAAGTGATATCTTGAGTGCAAGGATGCCCTTCCTTCAACTTTCGTTTAGATCTCTTTGCAATTTCATTTAAATAAGGTAGATATATCATACACCCTTACCCATTTTAGAGAAAACCTCACTTTAGAGGAGCCAACCTTAGTCAATTTTTCAATTGCTTTTGTTTTAGAAGTTGTCTCTAATTTAGTAAAAATTGATTTTTATTTTTAAGTTTCTATTGATTCACCATATTACCCTTAGTTAATAGTTAATTTTTTTTTAAAAAAAAGATATAAAGTCTATCCCGTTTTTAATTTGCTCCAAACATAATTTTGATTTCTAAATAAATTCAGATCCCCTTTTTATAATGCATATGTGGAAGCAAATCAGCAGCACATGTTTCCACTCTCTCTAGTTTACCAGAAGCAACAAAATATTGAGTCATTTGCACCATTTGACGTGGTTTTTTTGAAGAACCCATGTAGTGGAGGGGTGTCCACTCACTGATAATGAGTTTCAAACATAGAATTTAATGTCTAAATCAAAACATATCATTTCCTACTTTCAAATATTCCTAGTACAGGGAAAGAGATTTCAGATTTTCCTCCTTAATCTAGATGTTTTGATCTGGTTGCACTTTTCCATTCTTTTATCTGTCGTTTCCAAGAATTTTCGTAGCACGTTTCTATGGTAATAAATGTGGACTTTAAATGGAGAACAAGAGAAAAATGTTGGAGTAGCAAAAACAAGTATGCTAAGATTGATGTTACAGGACAAGAAAGAATGGGATGCAAAATGATTCTTAATGAGGAGATTTTGATGTGACAACTACTTAGAAAATGATGATAAAAATCAATTGAGTTGGATTGAAAACATGTAAAGTTAGTCACTGGAGGCACTGATGAAGAGAGTAACTAATGTTTATAGACTCATGAAAAGGGGTGGAGGAAAATCAAGAACAACATTGGAAAAACTTGTGGAAAGGAAAATTTCAGTGAATAATATTTCTGAAAATATAGTTTTTAACTAAACCCGGTTGATTTTGTGATATATTTAGCTGGCCTCAGTTAATGGAATACGTATATTGTTATTCTTGTTGTATGTGTTACTCATCATTCTGATAAACATCACTTTTGTGTCAACGTTGAAAATTATATTTACAGGAAAAGCAACCCTTTGAGCGCATTGAAGTTACACGTGATCAGGCATTGGAGATGTTCTCTGATAATAAGTTTAAGGCAAGCATAACGTACTTTTTTTGAGGGTGGGGTGGGGTTAGCTTCTTGTTTTAATAATATTATCTTTTATCTTAATTCTGATATTTCCAGTTTGCTTTCGCCTATAATATTTTATATCTGAAATTCACAATTTTCCGCATTGGCTTTGTGGTTATTGTGATCAGATTGAGATTATCAATGATTTGCCTGCGGACAAAACTATCACGGTATACAGATGTGGTCCCCTGGTTGACTTGTGTCGTGGACCCCATATTCCTAATACATCATTTGTCAAAGCAATTGCATGTTTAAAGGTATGTGTAAGCTGTCTTTTCTTGCAACCACTTATTTTTATTTATCCTTTAATTTGTATGAACGGCAAGGACTTTGGTTTAATTGAGTTGGAATTCCAGGCTTCGTCAGCATATTGGAGGGGGGACAAAGATCGTGAAAGTTTACAAAGAGTTTATGGCATATCTTATCCTGATCAGAAGAGTTTAAAGGTGGACTGAATAATCAATTGTAGTTCCTTCTGGAATAAGTAAATAACTAGCTAGTAGTCATTAATAGTGTCGTGTAGCATTATCAGCGGCGCTCTAGTTCCTCTATGCTTTGCTACATGCACACTGTGGTGTTTTTGAATTAAGGCTTACTGTGTTATTATCATTTGATTCTTCTCCCCACTTTTTGTTTTTGAATTTTTTAGGAATACTTGCATCGGCTGGAGGAGGCTAAAAAGTATGATCACCGGATTTTGGGTGTGAAGCAAGAGCTTATTCTTCATCATGAATGGAGGTATGTTGGGGCCATTAGTCTGATTGCAACATTTAGTAAGCTAATCTGACTGATATGTCTTCATCTGTCTTTGTTTTTATCAGCCCAGGAAGCTGGTTTTTTCTTCCACATGGTGCTCGTGTCTACAACAAACTCATGGACTTCATTAGAAATCAGTACAGAGACAGGGGTTATCAAGAGGTTGAGTTTAAGGCTACATCTGGCCCATTGTGTTGATTTTAGAAGTCACTTTGAAGTTAAATCTAGCAAACGAACTTTAAAAACAGTGTGGAAGTTTGTCAGTTTTAGCTTAAAAACTTCTTTTAAACTATAAGCTCTATTTCGTTGTTCCACATTGATCTGTTTAGGATGATAGGGAGAAGGAGCCTACGGTGTAATCTATTCTTTTTTAAGAAAAGCTGCTTCAGTTAAATATATTAAAATCTTCTTTTCCTTTTCTTTTATAAACATTAAGATCCTTCATTTTCTTTTCCTTTTCTTTTATAAACATTAAGATCCTTCATTTTTAAAGACTTTTTTTTCCTCAAATATGTTTGACGTAGCTTCTCCTTTTATTACGAAGAAAAACCAAAAAAGATAGGCCCAACACTACTGTACTGTAGGAGTTTCTTGAAGTGACCAAAAACAATCTTTTTCCATGTGCTTAGTACTTATTTATTTGCAAATGGAATCAACAGGTCATATCTCCAAATGTATTTAACATGGATCTGTGGGTGCAATCTGGTCATGCTGCAAATTATAGAGAGGATATGTTTATTTTAGAGGTATGTTTTTCCCAATATCTATAAATGCTAGCTTCTGTAAGAATGTGGGTTAGAGAGTTGAAGGACATAGGGGGAATCTAGACGATTGAGATTTGTGTTGATGTATGTGCTCATGTAATTATTACCTTTATGAATAATCTATGTGGTCGGGGACCATGTATTAGGATGTAGGAAAAGAAACTAATAGTGTTTTTGGGATTTCTATAGGATATCTCTCCTACGTATTTTAAGTTGCACAACCTGAACAGTATAAAACCCTTCCAAGAAGGCATTTTATTTACAGGCAATCAGGTTATTGACCAAAGTATTTTTTTTTATGTGAACTAGATTGACAAACAAGAGTTTGGGTTGAAACCGATGAATTGCCCAGGACACTGTCTGATGTTTAAACACAGGGTTCGATCATATAGAGGTAATTTTCATTTAGATGGAGATTTATCTTTTCAGATGGTATCGATCTTTTATGTTTGTATGCTCACTGGTTGAGTTAGTCCAGATTTCAGTTTGAATTTAGGAAAATGCACATGTTTGAGCTCCTAGATTAAGAAAACTTCTTCAACTTGTTCTGATTTTTTGGTTTTAAAAACTAATGTTGTAAACATTTTTCCCAAACTTCAAATGAGAAGTAATGTCATCAAGCAAGTTTTATTTTTTAAAAAATTAAAGAATCGGTTTTAATAACAATATTCAAACAGACAATCATCTGTAGTTTCTTGTAAGGTTGATATGCTTCATGATCATGAGTTTGAGTTTATATAGTATATCTTGAAGAATTGAATTTGATTGAGCTGATTTTTTTTATATGAAATATTATCTCAACTTTTCAATGGTTGTTCAGAACTTCCTCTCCGTTTTGCTGACTTTGGAGTTTTGCATCGGAATGAGGCTAGTGGTGCCCTGAGTGGATTAACACGTGTTCGGAGATTTCAACAGGTGAATCTTTCTTCTGTATCAGGATTGACATTAGTTTTTATGAAAGGGGGTCCACTTTTTGTTGGATTAATCCAATAAAATTAATTTGCTGCTTAGTACATAGAACCGGGAAATTCATTATTTTTCATGTCAAGATACTGAGGCAGGAACACATACATTTTTATGCATTATTGTGGCTAGGTTCTTTGGGTTTTCAATTTGGCAGGCATACATAGTGAATTCAATACTAACTATAACAAATATCATTGTGGTGTTTGAAATTTTGAATGCATGTTTGGGTCTCAGTAATTATGAATACTGGAGTAGAAAATGCATTTTTTATCAAATAAGTTGGAGATTACTGTTTGTGGGCTTGACAATTTTGTACACAGAAATAGTAGATTGATCTGCTCATCTTAAAATTAAACACCGTGGTTGTGTTTATACGCCGTTATAGTATTGTGGCTAAATGTCATTTTTCCCTGGTGATGTTTGTTTTTCCTTTAAAAATATGATACGGTTACAACTGAAAAGAACATCAAAAGGAAAAATATGGACCATTTTCCTTATCTTTCTGTTTTCTGTACTGTTTGAGTTTCATACTATTAATGAGATTTGATTTAAATGTTGCTCAGGATGATGCACATATTTTCTGCAGGGAGTCCCAGGTGAGTTTATCTTTAAATTTATACAACATAAATCTTTGTAAGTCCCTTTTGAGCTTCAGTGTGAGCTACTGATTTTGTTTATTTTACAGATAAAGGATGAAGTGAGGAGCGCATTGAGTTTCATCAATTATGTTTATAGCATATTTGGTTTCACATATGAGCTGAAACTTTCAACGGTATGCTTTCAATCTTAATTGTTCTTAATGCCCATGTACCTTTCTAAATGTCCTTAAAATCAGAAAATTCAGAGTTTCAAAGCTTAGTCTTCAATTTAAGGTGCCTTCAGTAGTATCTTAGTTGTTCTTGCCTGTGGACTGTTTTTAGATTTTATTATGCTGGCCCATTAATGTGACAGTTTCCTCCAATAGATTAAATTATAATTATGGCTACACTAGTCTCTTATTTAAATTTACTAAGAAATATAGTATTTTTTTTTATTGTGGGTCTCATTTATTAGTGGTAACACTAGATTAAATTTTGCAAAATAATGTATTCACTATGTATTGTTATTTATTTGGTATGGTAACAGAGATTTTCATTATAGTCCCGTTACTTCCATGTAGCACTGAATCATGGATGCTCATTTTAACTCCACAGCAAATTTGTTGTCTTTCTATCCTGCTTCCCAGTTAAGGAGAAAAGCATAGAAAGTTTTTTCAAATCAATCCTTTTTTTTTTCTTTCAATTAAAGATAACTATTTCATGTATCTGATACTTCATCAGAGACCAGAGAAATACCTAGGAGATATTGCAACCTGGGATAAAGCTGAAAGTTCTCTTAAAGAAGCTTTAGATGATTTTGGCAAGCCTTGGCAGGTAATTATGTCCTCTTCTATATATCTTATAGAATATTTCATGCCAGTGATATATTGTTAAGGATATTCTTTTGAACATACGGTTAAAATTCTGATTAGATTAGAACTAGTACAGATTGGATATCCATAAGTAGAGTTAGCCCATTTCATCTTCAATACCAAGGAAATTCCTAGATTCCTCTCAACTCACTAAATAATTGCCTACCCCCTGTTTTCTCCCCTCCTCCAATCACATTTATCCCACCATTCTCTCATCATTTGGTGATAATTGCACATACTCACTCTTCTATCTAATCTTGCTATGACAGATGAAGTTTCTGTTAACAACCTCAAGATCCCCTTGTCCTTTTCTCTACTACAGGCCCATTCCTCCAGTCTCCCCTTGATTCCTCTCTGTATCATATCATCTAATTTGCTTATGTTGGCAGTTTCATTCTGTGTATGGCAACACCTATTTCTTCTCTTCATCTTTATGTTGATATTTGCGAAGGGTTGAAGGGTTTTCACTCGCTCCTACACACTCCATTTTTTATTTTCATAATGTTTTATTATTTCTGTGGAATGTGACATTTGTAAGCTTTACTATCTTTGAGCTTATATTCTATGTAAAACCTTGCAGTTGAATGAAGGGGATGGGGCATTCTATGGACCAAAGATAGACATCAGTGTATCTGATGCATTAAGTAGGAAATTCCAGTGTGCAACTTTGCAGGTTTGCCACGCTTAGATAGATTTGTGTTCACATGATTTAGTTTTGGATAACTTGTCATCTAATAGCCAGGTGAATATGGTTACTTTCAGCTTGATTTCCAGCTTCCTGATCGTTTTAAGTTGGAATTCTCTGCTGAAGATGAAGCCAAAATTGAGAGACCTGTAATGATACATAGAGCAATTCTAGGATCTGTTGAACGCATGTTTGCCATACTTTTAGAGCACTACAAGGGTAAATGGCCTTTCTGGCTCAGTCCTCGTCAAGCAATTGTATGTCCTGTGTCTGAAAAATCACAATCTTATGCACTACAGGTAAGCAGCTCTGAATTTTATGCTTTATTCTTTGATATATTTGTTTATACCTATTAAATGATACAAATATTGTACTGACATATCTTGTGGCAGCACCTGTTAAATGATATATTTTTTTTTTCATGTCTGTAAATTAACTGTCTAGTACTCTCATAGGAGCTTTTGCAACATTGGCTTTTCCTTGTTTATTCCTGAGCTTTTCTGTATCATGTTGAAACCGTTGAAGCAGTTTGATTTTGTGTTACTAAATTGTGTTCAGTCCATCACATACATTTTTAAATAAACTTCCAGTTGTAATCTGATCACAAAGTTCGAGCAATCTCCTTGAATAGTTCAATATCTTAGAGTGTGTTCGGTTTTTCAGAATTCTTTCTATTTTTACAAAATGATCATTAAAATTCCACCTTGTACAATATTTTGGAAATAGGAAACAGGGAAATATATCATATTTGTAATCATTAGCAAAGACAGGAAACATTTCTTAAATCAAATAGGCTATTGACTTTTTATTGTCTGTTTGTAATTTGTTAGGATGCTTGTACTGCTATATATATCTTTCTATTTTTACAAAAGGCTCATTAAAATTCCACCTTGTACAATATTTTGGAAATAGGAAACAGGGAAATAAATCATATTTGTAATCATTAGCAAAGGCAGGAAATATTTCTTAAATCAAACAGGCTATTGACTTTTTATTGTCTGTTTGTAATTTGTTGGGATACTTGTACTGCTATATATATTGATAGTGAAATGAAAGGGTTTGTTGGTCATGTAACTTTCTTGGACTGCAATTTTCTAGGTGAAAGATCAGATCCACCAAGCAGGATTTCACGTTGATGCTGATACAACTGATAGAAAGATTCAAAAGAAGGTAAACTAAACCTTTAGGCCCTGGAGTTTGATTTCTTTACATATTATTCATTCAGAGGTTAATAATGCCCAAAATGTTTTCTATACTGCCAATGAAATTTTGGTTATATGATGGTATTACATTTGAAATATGGAGTGACTCGCTATTTATATGGTTCATATTTTTTATACAAGCGTTTAGATAGGACATTAATTTGTTGGCAAAGAGGATTTTATATTACTGGATGTATCTTTTCTGCCCCAAGCTGTTGCCACTAGTCAGCTACTGATGTTTGTACCTTGTACGTTATCAAAGTGTATGTATTATTCTATTGTAATATTTTAAAATCTTTTACTTGTAATGAATTTTATTCAAGTTGTTATATATTTGAACCTTAAGTAGAGTATTGTAATTCATTTAAATGCAGTCTCCCAAATGACTTGGTATCCGTTTTATAACTTATTATATCAAAAAACTTTAATAGTCGTTTTTGTATACTAAATGTTTAGTAAATCTGTAATTGAAAGCTGTTTTTTCAGATGTACTATATATTTTTATTATTTATCCAGTTTCTTGATTGAAGAGAATTGTCTTTAAATTGAAGTTGTGACATTCTGCAGGTACGAGAAGCACAATTAGCTCAATACAACTACATCTTGGTTGTCGGAGAGGAGGAGGCAAATACTGGACAGGTTCTTCATTTTTTCCTTATCATAAATAATCTCGTCCTTTTCTCTCTTGACATATCCTCATATGCATTTCACATTTTGTTGTAATTAGAGAAGATATCTTTAGAATCTTCCTAATTAGAGAAAATAGATATACAATCTTTTATTTTATTTTGTTTTCCTAGTATCTCTATTTCCCTTTTTAGGAGAATTAGATGGTTACAAATAGAAGATATGAGAATGTATTTTCAATCAATTCTAAATAATAAATTTTAGTATTATTTTCTACTTGGTATCAGAGCTTCCGATCTTGGAACTCCTTCCGCTGCACAGTCGCACCGCCGCCGTTGTCCGACCACCCCCGCTGTCGCCGTCGCCACTGTCCAACCACCGTCGCTGCCGCCGTCGCCGGTTGGGGTCGTTGATAGCGCAGAAATGTGCGCCCAACTCCGACGACCACAACGCCGGAAGTCGCTCCGTGAAAGGAGCCACCATGCGCCTCCACCGTCGCCGGCGCGTGTAGCCCACGCGCCCACCTTCGGCGAGACCCACTCGCCGGCGCCGCCACAGACATGGTCGCCGGAGCACCCTGAGTCTATTCCTAGGGTCGGTGACGACTTGTTTGGGCTGTATTTGAGCAGATCTGAGTTTTAAGTTTCACTCTCTTTTTTCCGGCGAGACCACTCGCCGTCGCCGTCACAGAAGAGTCGCCAGAGACTCCTGAGTCTGTTCCTAGGGTTTGTGTCGACCCGTTTGACCTTTTCTTGAATAGATCTGGTTTTTTTAAGTTCTGCTCCTTTTTTCTCAATGTGACCCATACACCGTTATTGTCTTGGAGACTCCTCGTTACGTTCTGCTCCTTTTATGTCAGTCCACCACTTCAGGGGGAGAAAGCACTTAAAGTGGATGAACTCTTCTTCTTGTCATTACCATGTTTGTCTTTGCAAGATGCCCAAGACCTGAGCAATGAAGCTACCATAGTCCACAGTGAGGAAGAAGACAGATTTTTTGGCAAAAAATATGAAAGAGAACAACCCACTTCGACTCTCGAACAAGAAAAATTGTCTAATCCGGAGGTGAGGATCCCTGAAGATATCAGTGATGAGGAGGTAAGTATTACTGAGGATTTACCCATTGCATTGAGAAAGGGAAGAAGATCATGTGCTAAATATCCTATTTCTCAGTATGTTTGCACTAACAATATCTCTGATGAGCACAAAAGTTTTATTGTTGCCATTGATGCCACAAAAATTCCTACCTCAATCCAAGAGGCCATGAAACTTGAACATTGGAATCAAGCCATGAAAGAAGAGATGAATGCATTAGAAAGAAATTCAACTTGGGAGATTGTTGATAAGCCAAGAAACAAGAAGGCAATAGGGTGTAGATGGATATTCACAGTGAAACATAAGGCAGATGGGACAATAGAAAGATATAAAGCTAGATTGGTGGCAAAAGGATATACCCAAACATATGGGATTGACTATGAGGAGACATTTGCCCCAGTGGCAAAGATGAATACAGTTCGAGTTATAATCGCTTTGGCTGCCCAATTTGGATGGGACTTACACCAGTTGGATGTGAAGAATGCCTTTCTTCATGGAAATCTAGATGAGGAAGTGTACATGGAGATTCCCCCAGGTTTTGAAGTGAAAAATGAAAGAAACAAGGTATGCCTCCTGAAGAAAGCATTGTATGGTCTTAAGCAATCCCCTAGAGCATGGTTTGGAAGATTTCAAAAGCAATGGTTTCCTTGGGATACAAACAAAGCCAAGGAGATCATGCTCTATTCATAAAACACTCTTCTACAGGTAAACTCACTCTATTACTTGTCTATGTGGATGATATGATTATTGCAGGAGATGATGAAACAGAAAAATTGGCATTAAAAGATAAATTGGCAGCTCAATTTGAAATGAAAGACCTAGGAAAACTCAAATATTTTTTGGAATAGAGGTTGCCTACTCCAAGAAAGGAATTTTCATCTCCCAAAGGAAATATGTACTTGATCTCCTCAAAGAAACAGGAAAGTTGGGATATAGAATCTCAACAGTTCCTATAGAACAGAATCACAAAATGGGATGTGAAGAAAGTGCTCCTGTAGAGAAAGCCCAATATCAGAGATTGGTAGGAAAATTGATTTATCTATCACACACAAGACCAGACATTGCTTATGCAGTTAGTGTTGTGAGTCAATTTATGCATGATCCAAGAGAGAGACACATGCAAGCAGTTGACAAAATTCTCCAATACTTGAAGTCAAGTCCAGGAAAGGGGCTATTATTCAAAAGGGAAGACATATTGACTATGAAGATATATACTGATGCTGACTATGCAGGTTCTATTACTGACAGAAAATCTACTTCTGGGTATTGTGTGTTTCTTGGAGATAGTTTGGTAACATGGAGAAGCAAAAAGCAAGATAGAGTTTCTCGTTCTAGTGCAGAAGTTGAATTTCGAGCTCTTGCTCAAGGAATGTGTGAAGGACTCCAGATGAAAATCATTTTGGATGATCTTAAAGTCAAAGTGGAGAACTCGGTGCAACTACATTGTGACAATAAGTCTGCCATGAGCATAGCCCATAATCCAGTACAGCATGATAGAACCAAACACATTGAGATTGACAGACATTTCATCAAAGATAATCTTGACAGAGGCTTTGTGATTACAACTCATGTTCCTACAAAACTTCAAATAGCAGATATTTTTACAAAAGGGCTTCCTCCGGGTAGATTTCAAGATCTTGTAGGCAAGTTGGGAATGATTGATATTCATTTACCAACTTGAGGGGGAGTGTTGTAATTAGAGAAGATATCTTTAGAATCTTCCTAATTAGAGAAAATAGATATACAATCTTTTATTTTATTTTGTTTTCCTAGTTTCTCTATTTCCCTTTTTGGGAGAATTAGATGGTTACAAATAGAGGATATGAGAATGTATTTTCAATCAATTCTAAATAATAAATTTTAGTATTATTTTCTACTCATTTGTTTGACCTAGGGTTGCTAACAACTGTAAACACAGTTTTTAATGAATTTCTCACACTTGGATAATTATGTTTGGATTAATTAAAAGTGTCTAAAGGAGAAAGCAAGCGTGCTTATATGAACTATGCACAAATAATTTCATCACAATATTTCATTTACACTCATGCCATGTGCAAAATGTATAGCATCATTCAAATTTAGAAAGGGAAGGGGTTGAGATTGAAAGACTGGTCTACAGAACAAGACAAGGTTGGGCTATGGATACTAGCTTGGTTAAGACTGTTTAAGCTTTGTCTTGATTGATTTTAATTAGAAGAGCTGAAGGATGCTAGTATCTCTCATTTTGGTGAAATTATCAAGTAGAACGCTAAGTACCCATATTCCTAATCCAGCAAATATCTATATATAATACATTCGAATTTTACAATTTATGTCATGTGTTATTTAAATATTAATTTTAAACCACTTAATAATTTTTCCTCATTTTAGTTCAAGTATGCCTGAGCTACATTTCTAAGAATTGTGATTAAGGTTGCATCATCTACTAATCTTGGAGGATTTCTTCCGCATTATCTCTTAAGAGGTGCCAATGGTCTCTGATCTGTCTGGAGAAGTTATAACTACATTAATAGTATAACATCATTATCTTATTGGACCAAATATAATTTGCTTTTCATTTCTTCATCAGTAAAATATGTTATAACATCAGTGTTTACGCCCATTTGTTGCTCCATTGTTTATGGATCATGTAGAGCTATCATTTGATGATTCTCTTTACTACCTGTGAAAAGCTGAGTTGATTTGTGATTCCAGGTGAGTGTGCGAGTTAGAGACAAGGGAGATCATAACGTTATGAGTATAGAGAACCTACTTAAACATTTCAGAGACGAAGCTGCAGCTTACCATTGATACTTTGCTTGTGAAAATTGTTGAAGAAAATTTTCAGCCCCAAAACAAATACCTTAGTTTTTACACATTTGTGTGTGCATTATTTATATTTTTAATTCAACTTAGCTATTTATCCTGGTTTTATATATGATTTGAATGATGTATTGCATTGCCATCACGCTACTAAAATAACGGGACTTTTGGTTACACCTTGAGCGTAGTCAACTAGATCATTGTCTTGCAGTTTTTCCGTTCCTACCTTATATAAGCAATTCTGTAGTCAGTCGAATTTACATGCCTCTTAAATTTTCTATTTTCTTTGAAGTAGTTAACTGACTTTTGAAGAAAATATACCTTTTGGAGTGGGTCTTCAATGATGATTGTTAGAAACTTGCCTAGGTTTTTGTAAGGATACTGGATTTGGATTTGTCTTTTTGTTGTATTATTAAGCCCGTTAAAAGTTGCATATTCATATCCATTTTGGATGTAGTAACGAGTCAGATGGTTGTCTGGTGAATGTATAATTTTCTTTCTCTCTTCCTCTCGAAGATATCTATCTAGTTTTTTTGTTAGTGAGAATGACTTTCATTAATCAATTGAACTTCAGCGTATGTAGTTTCGACTTGTCTGCTTTATTCTCTTTGATATATTGTTTTATATTTTTTTTTCTTTGAATATATTTTTATATACCTTCTACAAAAATCTATTTATTTGTCAATGCGATCTTATTGGAATTCTGTTTTACAAATCAGATATATTCACGAACATTTTTTATATATTTTAAAACTATTTTATGTATATTAATAATTTATCTATTCTAAAGGAGTTAATCTGCATGCAAATGGAAAATTATGAAATATATATATATATATATATATATTAGATGACACCTATCTTGAGTCCCTTCATTAATTAAGTCGTGATAATTTTGTTTTTTAGTTAAAAATAAATTAAGTTTTGTGGTACAAGCTATTATATATAAATGTAAATATTATTATTATTATTATATGTTATTAATAATTTCTATATTGTTACAGAATTATTATTTATTTTATTTCAAACTATTCATTTATTTGAAAATAATGTTTTGCTGTTTTGATCATGAAGTAATTTTATACTTTGAAACTAAATTTATGCACAATAAACAGGAGGACAAGGTAGTCTTAATTGTTTGCAACATATGTGACACGTTTCCAATCTGTATATTAATAACTAACAACATTTGTATTTCATTGGTATATCTGATAGTATGCCTCAAGGTGATATTTTATAATTAAAAAATAACTAGTTTTCTTAAGAAAAGAAACAAATTAATTAAATTTTGTCAATTTTAGCAAAAAATAACAACAAGTAATGTTTTATTTTTAAAATTAAATAAAAATCACCCACAGTATTTGTGTACAATGATGCGTTGACATTTTTGGGTAAACCCTGTGTGAATTAGAGCAACAGAAGGGAATCAAATTTTACTGATAAGTTAGAGAAAATATCAAAACTGAACTTTATGAATTTGCTTGGTGATTTGCTTGCTCTGATACTGATTTTGATTTTTATGAACTGTTTGTGTATGAATGTTAGATTGATTTTTGTCGCTTAAAATTAGAATAAACTAGATTTTCCTACTAATGAAGTATAGGAACAACCTATCTATCAATACTCGAACTCATGTACAATTAAATTCAAATTGTTTAGTTAATTTTTGCTTTTATTCTATTTACTAACTTTTTACTAATACAACGTGGGAAAATAAAAAATGAAAGAATAAAATTTATAAAGGAAAAGAGAATTTAAAATCTGTAATCTATTTAAAAGAAAGAATGAAATTAATCAAAACTTAACTATTCTAAATGAACAATAACATTAATGAAAAGCTATTTAACTCTAATTCATTAAACTGAACCTAATACTATTTACACACAACTGAAACAAGACTTAAGACTATATGTATCATGATCAAAGAATTAAATCTAAAACTGAAAATAAAGAAAAATCTAAATTAAAACTACATTAATTTTCAATTACCAGTAAGCTAAGAAAATGAAATTAACATGGAAAAGAATTTCTAATCTATGAAAAAGAATTGCAATTTCAAAAATAGAAAACAAGTAACTAGACCTACAAGTTGCAAATAAAATGCTCAAACTAAAATGAAGAACAATTTACAAGTAACACCTAAACTACACTACAATTACCAATACCTACATGCATCACTGGTGAACCTATGCTAAACTCTCAAGAAATAAAAAATAAAACCAAATTAAAAAAAACTTAAAACTCAAGATTGAAAAGCATTATATCAACAAGAATGTAAAGGCTGAAACAGAAGTAAAGCAGATCATAAATTCTAAAATACTCAAAGTAAATAAACTACAACTAAACTAAACTACAAAACTCAAACTAAACTACAACTATCACTATCAAAAGCAAAGAAAAATCTCAAGACATAATTGATTTCATAGGTGAATGAACATTGGAGTGAATAGAAGAGTGCTTAGAGTTCTCTGGAAGACATTCAGGTTCATATTTCAGAACCTTGAAATGACTCTTTCCACTAATTTGTTCAACCAATGTTCATTTGCCTATTCATCAATTTAAAATTCATAAACAAATGAAAGGAAGCATAGAACAGAATTTAAACGTGCAAATGATTGAGGATAAAGCTTCTATTACACTCAGAAAGACATTCTAACTAAAGTAAGCCCAATCCAAGGTCTTATAATTCATATTTCAGAACTTAATATGGAAATTTCCACTCATTCTCAATAAATGCAAATCTAAATCTGATATACACTAAAAAAAATAGAAACAACAGTGGACTCTTTTCTGACTCGAGAAGACATCAATGAATAATGCTCATTACAGAGTCATTTAATTCCAAAAAGAATTATAGAATACAGAGATACAGAATCCAAAGTATTTTCTAAACAATAGCATTATAAACATCAACATCACAGAACAATCTCAACACAACAAACAAAAATAAAAGAAAAACACAAAATCGAATTTTATTGATATGAAAAAGGAAAATTACAAACACTATACCAGAGATCACTGAATTTGGAGCTCACAGATTGTCACAGTTCCATGAATCTCATGAGCTAAATCTAGAATCACAAACATAATCCCTACTCCAAGAAAAAATAAAACCCTAAATTAAAGAACGAAGAACTTTAGCGTTAAAAATGTCTTATCGAGTGTGTCTAAAACTATTTACATGGCTGCAACCCCTTTATATAGGGTTAAAGAAGAAAGAAGGAAAATTAAAAAGGGAAAAAGGAAAAAGAAAACTTCTCCAATACGCGTTTATCTTCTCTTCATCGGACGGTTCTCCCCTTGCTTCCTCGCACTTGAAAACTCTCAGCCCTCCGATCAACTTGAGCTCATTTCCTCTACAGACCAGCCTTATCCACGTGGCAGCACCGGTCAGCTCCTCTTCTTCTCTGGTCAGGATGAGACACACTTATCTGGGTAAGTGGCTTGAGCACTTCTCTCTTCAGCTCTCGCTCTGCCCTAACTTTGGGTTTGCTTCAATTGAAAGTGGTCGAGGGAATTCTTTTCTCCCAAATGAGTGTCTCGAGCATTGACCCCTCGTCACATTCTTTTTGTCTCAGTGAGACTTGTCATCCAAAATTTGCATGGTGGTCTTCTCTTCGCGCGAGGTAAAATGACTCCCTGGGACACGTGCTCCGCGTCACTAGAGAGACCAGTCGCCACCTCTTCCGGAACTGGCCGCCGCGAGTCGCAGGCCAGAGCGCCGCCGACCACCTCGTCAAGGTCCTCCTCTTCCTTTCTGCGTTAGAGAGAAACCCTCTAGCTCCTCCACCGCAAACTTTCCGAGTTACAGATAGTGAATCGCAATGTTTTGGAGTGGCCAGATTGGAGTTCGAATTGAAGAGATTGGGTTGAGGATGAAAAGAACACCGAAAGCAGAAGCAAAAGAAGCAGAAGGGGTCTGGGGTTTCCCCCAATCATGATGAACATGATGAACAGATGGCGACAGAGAAAAGTGGGTTACCAGAGATTAGGTTATGGGCGTGAAGTGAAGGCGGCGAAGAAGAATCAATAGAGATTTAGCAGTGATGGATGAGTGTTGATGAATCGTTAAATCCTCTTTCTTCTTTTCTTTTTTTATGTGACTATCAATGTTTTTATGTTCTGTTTTGAATCAATGGATGAAGGAATCGAAAGTGTTTTCTGTTTCGTGAATCTGTTGGAGGAGATGGGCTTTTGGTTTCTGTTGTGTATGAGCAGAGGCGTTGAGGCTTAGTTTCATTATTTGGCTTGTATGTTCTGTTTGATACAGGTGAAACCTGCTCTTGAGACTAGAACATATGCAAGATTGAATTCGGGTGCGGTGGTGTGTCGCTGTACGTGGTGGTTCACTTTACTGTGCTGTAGTCGTCCTAACCTTGTTTTTTTTGCAAGATCTTATATTGGGACTGCAGATGAAGGAAAGTCCTTTTGATGAATGAAATGACAAAGTATTAAGTTCAGTTAGTTTGGTGAGCCTAAATTAAATTCCAGTTGAAGAAACTCCTTTAGATCTACCTTCATAAATCATCAATGATGATCATTGCCTATTTATTAATTATTGTCTATCTTAAACGGATATTGAGATCCGTCCTGACATCCGTTTAACACGAATTTAGATTTATGTATGTGGTGTTTATTCACATATTTTTTGTTAAAGTTTTCGCACATCATTACCTTCAAGTAATGGAGAGATGATTGGATTTTGTAATTCCTTATAACAATTCTTTCCATCAATCTCTCACTCACCACACTCTCATATCGAAGAACAGAAAGAATTCAATTACAAAAGATAAGAATGATCACGAAAGAGTAAGAATGAAAACATAATCTTAAAAAAGAATGAATAGGTTATGTAGAGGAAGTGGATAAAAATTATAAAATTTTAATCTTAAAAATAAACTTTTATTGAAAGGATAAAATAGGAATAAAAAATAGAGTGAAGGATAAAAGAGAAAACGTGGAGGGAGCAAACGGAGAAGTAAAGGAAGCAACACCCAAGAATTCAATCACAAAAGAGTAAGAAACATCACGTAAAAAGAATGAATAGATTATATAGAGGAAGTGGATAAAAATTATGAAATTTTAATTCTAAAAATAAACTTTTATTGGAAGGATAAAATAAGAATAAAAAAATAAAGTGAAAGGTAAAAGAAGAAACGAGGAGATGGAGGGAGCAAACGGGGAGGTAGAGGAACACCTTTGTGTGTCTCCGTCTCCAGAAGACGTAGCAAGACCATTTAACGTTGGTATCTTCTTTCTACACTTTCCTTTTTCCTTCCTGCACCACTAACTTGATCAAGTTATTATTTTACCCTCTCATTCTTCTCCTATCTAGCCCTAGCGACATTAGCAGTACCAAATTCATCGCCCACTACAATAAATTGGGCAAATTGTACACTGAATAGCAAGAAAGTGAATGTTATAAGAAGGATCTTTTTAACAGTCAGGCTAAACATAAAGAGGTAGGGTTAGAGGAGCAGTGTGAAGAAGAAAAAGAAAGAAGAGAGGTGTAAGGCAATTTTATTGAAAATTTTGCAGGAATAACATGGGATATTGAAAATTATGGGGGTGCAGGAAGAAAGACCCTTGCACGCTCTAGGATATTATTGCTACAAAGCCCAAAATGTGGCTATGGCTTAGGAATAGTTTGAAGGGTGTTAGTCCCTCCACCATCCCTTGCTATCTTCACTTCCCCTTTACTATTTTACCCTTCAGTAAAATTTTATTTTTAAGGTTATTATTTTTTAATTTTTACCCACTTCCAACTCATTCCACTAATGACCTATTACTAGTCCTGTACATGAGGAAGAAACTTTTTCTTTTTCATTTTAACGTTGGACTTCTTCCTCTCTTTGTTTCGCTGTGAGAATATGCGGTGTAGTTTCATTCGGTAGTATACTTAGTGATAGGTTGCAAAGGTTGGTAGTGTTGAAAGAATTGATCAAGCGGTGTCGGTCTTAAGTGGTGCAGTGATGCTTCCAGGTGCGTAATCGAATAAACCCTAAAAAAATTAAAATGTTGAAGAAAAAAAATACAGCACCCCGAGAGTCAAAACGGATATGGGATATTCGATTGGCATTCAACGGATATCCCACATTCGTCGACGGAAGTCGGACATCCGTAGAAGACCAAATGGATATTCCACATCTTTTTGGCCTTTTGCGGGCTCTGTTCAGGCAAAAAACAATTGAACAATCTCAACGATAACCAGGGCACAATAGTCAAGCACATATTCAAAGCACATAAACAATATTAAACCCTAAATTAAATTACAAAAATGGTGAGTGGAGAACCAACTTGGACAACTGCAACAAAGATGCACGCTCCTCCACACCAGATGAACGGACTCCTCCACACCAGAGATGAATGACAATGGAAGCTTTGAAACCCAAAAGGAAAATGAAAAAGAAAGAAATGGAGGAGGAGAAGTGAACGGGGAAGAGAACCGGGGTTGCAGAGTAAAACGAAAATGGGAGAAATGGGAAGAGAAATTATTAAACGAAAATGAGAGAGATAGGAAGATTGGGTGGTGGGAAAGTAAAGTAGGAAAATAAGGTTTGAAATAAATTAAAATAGTAAAATAGTAAAAGTAAAATAGTAAAAGAATAGAATTGGAATTAAAGAAAATTAGAGAGGTGGATAGAGCAGGTAGTGGTAGTGGAGGGAGCAACGGCCTAGCTTGAATAACAATATTCACGACCTAATTACAAATTCACGATTTCATATGATATTTACACGTAAATATATGTATATAAAAGTAACAGCCTAACCAATCATAGCATTGATTACGGTAGATCATAATTTAAAATTTTAATTTCTCCAAACGGAAAATTTAATTTCCAAGATTAAAAATTTAGTTATTAACTTCAAATGTAGAAGATTGGATTTAATATTATTCCATATTTATATACGGTGGAGATTCTCCTTTCTGTATCTCATGTTTTTTTCTCTCAATTTTACCCTTTTTAAATTAAAATAATTTTTTTTATTAATTTTACCTTTTAAGTAACTATTTTTTCTTTTTAAATTTAACCAACTTCATTTTTTTAATTACAAAACTGTAACATCCCCATAAATATATAACAAAAGCTATAATTTATTATAGGAGTTAACATAATTAATAAATGAGAACAATGAAGAATAAGCACAAAGATAGATAAGAAATATGAAATATCATATAGAATTTAAAACTTATACAAGGATAAAATGTACACATAATACCGCACAGTCAATGGGTCACTAAGACCGAACTGTTTTACAAAACAATAATAACCGAACGACTATTCTAACTATAAAGGAAAAATAAAACTAAACTAAGGACCGGACGGTCCTGCACTGCTCTCAGGTACAACATCTACGGGATGATCGGCCTCCAGTGATCCTCCAAAGTGTCTTCAATCACGCCTTCTGCTCACATCCAATGGATGATCATCGCAGTGAAGAAAACAAACCGAACGACCAAATACCGAACGACAATATAGGCAAAGACAGAAAAGATAAGGGTAAGCTTATGTAAATTTAATTAATCATTTCTAGCATACACATAAACATGAAAATTGAATAGTTCAATCAACATTTCATTCAGAAAATCCTCACATGCATAACTATCATAACCGACCACTTAGACACTGTCTGGACTGTATGAACAACGTAGCTCGACGTCCCTAGCACCCGGTGTGGTGTAGTAGCTGGCATAACTCATCAGCTGCCACCCGAGGTTAGTCCTACAACGGTCATCTGGTCTTATGACCGCGGACCTCCTGCCATTCCCACGCATGAATAACCTTTCTCTACATGAGAAAACGTCATCACGAAATATCAGGATCAGGACGACAGCAGAGTCTGACCATGTTTATACTTTACCAACCATCATCAATCATGAGACATTCCTTCCTTGGAATTCTCTTACTTAATCAAACTCAAACAAATACACACCATCACATTCATAAGTATAAAACAAAGTTAATGGAATGACCGAACGATCTAGCATTGAGAAGGGAAAATGGAGTATCAAGGAAAACTTTAGTAATTGACCGAACGGTCTAACACTGAGAAGAAAGAAGTACTATACCAAGCCAAGTAGAACTGATAGAATACAAATGATTTATGAACACGACCGAACGCACAATAACGGATTTAAACTTTTGGGAAACATAGTACTATAAAATTCAGATCCAACGTTTTTGGAGTAAAAGAGTTCTCTTCAATAGACCGAGTGTCAGTACAAGACCGAACACTCTTTGGGAAGCAAGTGTCAGTATAAGACCGAGCACTTTTCCAAATACATAATATTATAAACCGAGTACTTTTAAATCATAGCAATACTAGTTCGTGACTAAGCATTTCATAAGACCGAGCACTAGATCATGACCGAATGCTTCACATGACCGAACATTCTTTAGGTGAGTAATAATAATAATATGAAACTGAATGCTTCATAAGTTAAGTGTCAGTCTAAGACTGAACACTTGTAAGACCGAACGTTTGGTTTATGACCGAACGTTCTTAAACATTCTGTATATATAATATGAGCATCACAAGGCCGATCGGTCATCAATTGACTCTCTGTAGAAGAGGATTTGGCCAAGACCGAACGGTTTAAGGGGAGGACCGAACGGTCCTAATGACCTTCGATCCCAAATTTCAGATTATCTCTAAACTTCATACATTTTCACTAAGTTTCTAACCAATATCAAACAATTTATGCAACAACATACAATAATCCAACATACCAATTAAATCATCAAACCTACATTAAATCATGCATCCAAACCATACAAAGAAATCATAACTATATCTTATAAGCTTCCCTTACTTCTATTTCGAGCCAGGCTTCTAAGTCTTGGGCAACAATTACTTCTAAGGTTTCCAAGGTCCAAGGTCTCGTAACACGAAATTTGGTTTTTAAGAGAAATGGCTTAACAATTACATGAAAGCTTAAAGTGGGCATGCATGCAAGAATACAAAGAAGCTTCAAAGACCAGAAACACTTACCAGTTCAGAACGAAAATCTGATCGGTGCAAAAAGAAGCTCTTGACACCGGAAGCAATTAATCTGAAATGAGATTGATGATCGGAGGAGAAATGGTGGTTAGAAATCTAGAGAGAAGTTGGAAGGGTGTAGAGAGAAGGAGGAGGAAATGAGGTTTCTGGAGATTGAAGACGAAGTGTTTGTATGCAAAAAAGTGGTGCAAATTTTCGAAAACCAACTTTAAATATGGCCACCAAACTGAACGTTCGGTCCATTCCTTGCATGCCACATGTCTTCCACTATCAGGAAATTCCCATTCCTATGCTGCCGCACGGTTTTCGAGGGCGAGGAATTAAATGGTCTGCACCTCTTGTCTCCCACTAACTTAGGGAAGTCAGAAGGGTGTGACACGTGACTTCCATTAAGGTGAAGCATTAAATGGGACGTGACAAAACTACCTACAAAATAAATAAAAACTATTTATAATAAATTTATACAAAATATTTATATTTAATTTTATAATAATAATAATTTTGTTAAAAGTCGTTTAAGCCTTTTAATCATGAAAGAACCCATATCTACATTCACTTGGATCATATTTACATATTATAATTAAATCTCAAAAATTTGGTAGGTTGATTATTATTTTTCATTCTCTTACTATTATTGTATTGTTATTATTCTCTCTAGGTGAGTGATAGGAACATAAGTTTATGATCCATGTTGATCCTATTAGTACAACTAGTATTTCCCAATGAGTATACACTTCATAACCATTATTATTAGCTTTTAAATAATTCCCTAAAATCATCTTAAGTCATGTTAATTTGTGGAGGCTTCTTATAACCTCTGCAAAATAACCCTTACTAAATATCATTTTTGTTTTGTAGTGTTTAATGCCTCCCTAAGTGGCGAGCTTTCATCTTGAGCTCCCCCTTTTCTATCTTTCATCTTTGTTCATTTTTTCTTCTCTTTCTATTTTTTATACATGTTTCTATTTCACTTTTATGTTCTCTATTGTATTCTTGTTTTTAGTTTTGATTAATTGAATTCTCTTATTTCCTTTGAGCCTGTTAATGAATCGGCAAGTGTACCGAATCGTATCAAGTAATAAACATGGTAAGACCAAGTATCGTTTCCCAAGAGACTCACGGCCTAAACAATTATGTGATTTCTTGATTAAATAAGACTTGAGAACAAACTCATTTGCTTTAAAATGCAAATAATAGTATACATGAGTGCAATTTTGATCATTTGACAAGAAAACGCAAAGGTGAATTATTTGTAAATGATGGAATGAATATGTTGTTGGGTTTCGATTTCTCCTATCCACTCTCATGTAAATAATAATTTTTCTTCTTCATTAATGTTAATGCCACTTTCTAATTTACTTAAAACCCGATGTCTCGGTGAAGAAAGTTTATCCTCAATTACTAGTTTACAATGTCTTGTACCCCTAGCAATTAATTCTGCATTGCATACGCACAAAAGCTTAAGGCAACCAAGCGTTCTATCCCTATGTCTAGGCAATAGTTCCATTGGGAGAGATTCCCCAGATCTAGATTCCTCCATATGTGTCCATATCAACGAAATCAATAATCATGCTATGAATGAGTTAAACAAAGCAATGCATAGAGTATAGAGGAAAAACCCTAACAATTAATGAAAGAAGCATTTGTAAATATAAATCAATTCAAATACATGAGAGTTTCAAAGGATTACATCTTCCCCCAACAACAAATGGAATTTAGTTCCCCATTAACATGGAGAAACTAGATGAACAATGGAAAAGAATGAGATAGAAAAACCCCAAAAGTTGAAGATGGAAGCTCCCGCATCCAAATCTGCCTTCAGATAGTGAAATGATGTGTTTCCGCGCCTCTTCTGTCAAAAAATATAATGCCTAGGACGTCCAAGTCCTTAAATAGATTGAAATAAACATAAACACGGCCCAAGCCCGTATCGCCAGCGCTCAACGCCCCACTTAGGGCACCCAAGCGTGCTGCGACATTCAAACTAGCGCTCAGAGCCTCTGGAAGGGTGAGGAAGCGTGGTGCGACTCGAGGAAGTGGTGCTCAGCGTTCCAAAAAAGGCGCCCAGGCGTGAACCCGAAGCCTTCTGCGTTGATGGCCTCAGAAAAGGGTAGCCAGGCATGAAACAGTGAATTCTGGCACTGAGAGTCCCTGAAAAGGGCGCTTAGGCATCTTGTGATCCTCCTTTCTGATGCTTTTCCAGTCCTTCCTGAGTTTCAACTCCTTGGTACTTCAACTCTTCTTTCAAATCATCTCAATTCCTGCTAAAATAAGGGAATCTAGCCATAAAATCATTAAGTTCACCCTCAACTCTCTTATTCGCACAAATTAAACAAAATCATGATTTGAAGCAAGTTTCTAAGTCAAAAAGGTTGCATTTAGTAACAAAATTAAGTAACAGATAACGGTAATTTCACCCGTTATCAGAGCCTTGGATGTGAACCTTCACATCTAGATAACCTTGGTTGTGTTAATGTTTAATGGGGAGCTTCCTTGTGTTTCTTGATCACCATCACACCATATATTATTAATTTTAAAATGGGTCTATGACACTTTTTAATGAAAAATCATGACAAAGTTGAGTGTTAAAATAGATAATACCTTCAATTGGTGATTAATCCTAACAATGTTATCTAAATGGACTTGAGATCGAAACAATTATCCTTTTCATAGTTTATAAGGAGTCTTCTTTAACATTGATCTTATATAATGTTCCATCATGATTAAGTGGACTAAATAGTCTTTGATCATGTATCATAGCCTAGTCCCTTTATGTCTTGGTTCAATGAAAACTTAGTGTTCATAACTTCGATCTTCAAATTTGCAATTTTCACTAGAATAATTAAGTTATCTAATAATGATCACCTTTAAACTAATTAATGCAAATTTAGGAAATAGATTTAATGGAAATTTAGAAAGTTGTTTTGTTATCAAAGCTTTGGAATCAATTGTAAAAAAGGAAATTGAGTTTCTAGTACTTCAAGCTTTTTGTTTCATGCGAAAAAAGCTATTTTTCAGAACTCGTGATTTTCTTGTAATGATCCTAAACGGGAAGATTTTTCCTATAAGTACAATGCAACTCTAACTTAATGAAAACTTATTTTGATATAACTAATAGTTCCACATAGTTTAATAATTGAGACTAATAATAATTTAAACACATTTTTTCCTTAATAAATGCCATTTTAAGATAAAACTGTGATAAAATTTAAAGTTTTAAAGTAAATAATATATCTGTAATGTAGTAATTCATTCGCTAATTGATTCTAATAGTATTATAAACTTAAAGTGAAAATAGAAATAAAGATTAACCTCCAAGCCATTGTCCCAGTTACGAGAATCCTTTAATATGTTTTTTAATTTTAAACTCTCTTTGATGTTGTAATGCATTGTAGAACTTTATAAAACTTGGTGCATTACAGAATAATTTCTATAATAAATGTGTTGCAGATTTTGTGAGGTTACTATACAAAAAGTCATGCAATAACTCCAAAACTAACAACTTTCAAACTTTTGACAAAGACCATATCTTTAGAAATAATTAATTGAATGTAAACATCTCATATTAATATCTCACATATTTGGATATATTTATAACTTGATAATTAAAAATACTCGCAAATAAAAGTACAAGAATTTAATAATTACTTTTAAAAGTGTAATTTGCTAAATATATTTTTATCGTATATTCACTCATTTGTTAATGTGATATGAGACAAAACAAATAGATATTATTATTTAGGGAAATTAATCCTCTGCCTCATTCTTTCTCTTCTTTGAAGTATATTTCCTCGAAAAGAAGGCACATATCAATTAGTGAACATTAATGTTAAGAATCAACTTTCTCTATCCATTGTGTGATTAGAAAGGGCAACTTGAGATGATGATGTTTTCTAAAAGCATATATATGCATGCATTATTGAAACCTAGATGACAAGTTAACGTCTCATCTATTCGCTTCATGTTTCAAGAGACTTACGATGGCTTTTGATCATTTGGGTTCGTTCGTTTTTATATCAGATGGTCAACTTCTGATTTCTATTTTGCATCTGATTAACTAGATTTTTACCGAATTGGTTCTCTAAAAATGAAGCACTATTTCTAATCATAGTAACTCCATTTTATGGGAGGATCAATTCCAATATAGGAATCAGTTGCATTAACTACTTAAACTAATTATTGGTCTGCTATTGGAACAAAATAGGTTACCAAGATTGACCTTTTAACTTCAAAATAATTGAATTCAAAAACTGCCGTGTGCTTTAGTGCAGTGTTGCTGAGAAGAAAGAGATTGTCTCCACTTTTTTTCTAAAACAATGTATGGTATTAAATATAAAATTCAAAAACTTGATAAAAACTTAACATTGATCACTTAACATAAATAATTTTAAATTTTAATTAAAATTATAATTTTAAATTCATAATACTATTACTTTTAATCATATATATATATATATATATATATATATATATATATAATATTCACTCTCTGATGTAATCTTAACAATATTTTTAACCCATTGTCTGCATGAAATTTCATCAATTTGATATTACTTTTGATATTAATAGAATTTTTATATTTTATTTCAAAGTTAATTATGATTACTTTCGATTTCTATTGGCAATTTTTTATTGATAAATAAATTCCGGCAGTTTTTGCGTAAAACCGCAGGTAGATGTTTTTTTAAAAAACAATTTCTGGCAATTACATACCAAAATCGCTCCTAAAATATATAATTATTTTTAAAATAATTTTTCGGTGGTCCATAATTAATAAAAGGGTTAAATATGTTTTTAGTCCCTATACTTTGGGGCGATTTTGGTTTTAGTCCCTCTTTCAAACTAAGCTACAATTTAGTCCTTCAACTTTAGAAAACTCTGGTTTTAGTCCTTTTCACCAAATTTTTTTAACTTTATTTGCTGTTTCAAGCACGTTTCATTATAGCATTTGGATTGTTTACACTGTTTGACACATTTTTGCTTCAATGTTAACTGAGAAACGCTTTTGAAACAGCAAATAAAGTTAAAAAAATTTGGTAAAAAGGACTAAAACCAAAGTTTTTTAAAGTTGAAGGACTAAATTGTACCTTGGTTTGAAAGAGGCACTAAAACCAAAATCACCCCAAAGTATAGAGACTAAAAACATATTTAACCCTTAATAAAATAAAGAAGCTCCTTCCCGCACCTTCATTTCTAAATCCCAAATCTGAGCCCTAATAACATCTCTCTGCACCTTCAGCTTTCATCAAAATCTTCCATTGTTGTGTGTTCGTGGAGCATCTCTCCCCCTGCGTCGTGCTCGTTTCTGCGTGTTTGTGCTCGTTTCTACGTGTTCATGTTAGTTTTTGCGTGTTCGTGTTCGTTTCTGCTTGGACTGAGCATCGAGGTCGAGGCTCGAGGCTCAAGGCGGCGAGGACTCTGTTGAGGCGATGTTTATCACTTCCGTCTCATATGTTCATCTTATCTCTTCAATCTTCCTAGTTCCTCTCCTTCCTCTTTTACTTTCCATTTCAATTCAGACTCTAACCTAATCTTCATTTTCACTCTAACCTAATCTTCATCTATCTCTCTATCTATATCTTCATTTTTCACTCTAACCTAATCTTCATCATCACAGGATGAGTTCCTTTCACTTTCGCCAACCGAGACTCATTTTCGTAACCACATCACGAGTTTCCGACTTGTGATTTAAAGTTTTTTTAAATAAATTTCTAAAATATTTTGTATGTTGAGATTTATAACTCGATTTCACCACTTCTAAGATGTAATAAGGCGATATTGTAAGATGTAATAAGGCGATATTGTAAGATGTAATAAGGCGATATTGTAAGATGTAATAAAATTTATAGAATATTTTATGTACTTGATTTTTTGGATAACAGTTATTTACTCCTTTGAACTTTGCAGGCACGCTGGTGGAAAATTTGGTGGTGCTAACAGAATGGGTGCTTTGTCTCAGAGGTTTGCACGGTGTCTCAGCTGGATAACAGTTATATTTTTACAAGGTATGGTAAGAAATGACATTAGCTTTAATTTATAAAATATAAAAATACTGTGAAACTGTCACTGGGTGAAATTGGAGATCATAGGTTGGTTTGCTAGAAAGTAAATGTTTGTTTGTGAACGTGCACTGTCACTGGGCATGACTACTGGTCTCGATTTTAGGATTTGAGTGATAGGCTATTTTTGGTGCTGTGTGGGTGTATACCACAAGAATTATGTGTCAATTTATGTGTGCACATTAGAGGGTGCTTTACTTGTTATATTGAAACGCTGCTTGTTGTCAATGTATGATTCAATCACTGTTTTATTAAAAATTAATGCTATTTTTATAAGTAAATGAGTCTTAATTGGTGGTAGTGTTGTTTGTTTCTTGGAATGTATATAGACAGTGCATATTAGACAGAATAAGGTCTCTTTCTGAGTGGGTAAAGGCACACTTGCTTTTGGTTGCTATAGTTAATGTGTTAGATCATTATCTTATAATTGCTTTGCTATTTTTGTTTCCTGCTCACATGTAGATTGATTGGATGCATCATTCCCTTAATTGTTGATCTCAATTTGGGGTAGTCAGATTATATTTTAGTTGAACTTGAATGGCCTTTTTTTTCCAAACGTAAAATCAAATACTGTTAGGTTTATAATCAAGAAACCTAAAGAATTATCACACTCACACACCAGAATCAACACCCAAGAATCTGTATAACCTCCTCTGATATTATTTACTGCAAGAATACAATGAATAGGGTAATCTGGCAGCCTAACCTCCCCCGCAGAAATAACGAATTCCTGTTCAAAGAACACAACAGTCAATCATCCCCCCCTTCTACTAACTCTTCCTATTTATACAGACCCGGTCCCCTTTATTCCTAAATGATAAAAACAGTTAGGCTAACAGTTAAGCTGCTGAATTTTCTTTTTCCTCTCATACACTAACAATCTCCTATCATTACTCCCCCCTCCTCCGACAACCTTGTCCCCAAGGTTGAACTCAGGATATTGATCCTGAATGGTAGCTTCGTCCTCCCAAGTAGCACCCTCCTTACCCCCTTCTTGCCATTCCACCAGGACTTGGTTCAATAACTCATCTCCCTGCTGAACTTGCCTCCTGTCCAAGACTTTTATTGGCCAAAAACTGGGCCCCTCTGCCTGCAGCTCCTCTGGCAGTCCTTTTTCCACTATCTTCTCCCCCACCGCCTTTTTCAACTGGGACACGTGAAATACCGCATGAATTCTTGTTGTCTCTGGTAGCTTCAGCCTAAAAGCCACATTTCCTATCTGCTGTAGCACTTGGAAAGGACCAAAATAGTGGGCCGAAAGCTTTGGATGCAGCCTCACTGGCATCGAAGATTGTCGGTGAGGTCTGATCTTCAAGTAGACCCAATCATTTACCTTGATATCCGCCTCTCTTATCTTCTTGTTAGCCTGCTGGACCATAAGATCTTGGGCCCTATTCAAGTGAAATTTTAGTTGTCTAAGGGCCTCATCACGTGTCATCAAGTCCTGGGCCACGGCCTCCACCGGTGTTTCTTCAGGTACGAATCTGCTAAAGGATGGAGGGGCTCTGCCATACACGGTTTCAAATGGGGTACACCTAGCGGAGCCCTGGTAACTCGTGTTATACCAGTATTCCGCCCAGGGCAATATTGTATACCAATTCTTGGGTTGTTCTGAACAAAAGCAGCGTAAATACCCTTCAACTATCCTGTTAACCACCTCTGTTTGCCCATCTATTTCAGGGTGATAGGCAGTGCTCATCTTGAGTTGGGTTCCGTGTGCTTTGAACAACTCTCTCCAAAAAATGCTCAAAAACAATGGATCTCTATCACTTACAATTGAGACTGGAATTCCTTGCTATTTGATAATCTCCCTAGTAAATATCTCTGCAACTGTTTTCGCTGAAAAAGGGTGTTTCAATGCCACGAAATGGGCATACTTGCTTAACCTGTCCACCACCACCAGAATAGCATCATGCCCCTGCGACCTCAGTAATTTCACAATAAAGTCTAGACTTATCTCCTCCCACACCGCCTGAGGTATGGGTAATGGTTGTAGTAGCCCCTGGGGGGATGCTGCCATATACTTATGCTGTTGGCAGACGACACAACTAGCAACAAACTCAGTAATCGTCTTCTTCATACCTACCCAATACAAAGATTGGGCTATCCTCCTATATGTACGATACACCCCCGAGTGTCCTCCTGTTTTGGTCACGTGAAACTCTTCTAGTAATTTAGGAATCCACACTGAATTAGTTGATAACACCATTCTCCCCTTATAATGCAGTCTATCATGTTCCAGAGTGTATGTCGAATGGGAATTGGGATCCCTTCGAATGTCAGCAATCACTTTTTTTAATGCTTCGTCCTCCTCTACTTCTCTTTCGAGCTCTTGAAAGTCTGACCAGAAGGGTCTGGATATCACCTGGAGTTCTCGTCCCTCTATCTCTCCTTCATCTCTTCGTGACAGTGCATCTGCCACCTTGTTTGTACTCCCCTTTTTGTATATTATTTCAAAATCATACCCCATAAGCTTCGCCAACCAGTTCTGCTGACTCTGTGTGGTTATCCTTTGCTCCATCAAGTATTTTAAACTACGTTGGTCAATGTACACCGTAAACCTCCTTCCCACCAAGTAAGGCCTCCAATGTTGGATGGCTAACACCAATGCCATCAGCTCCTTCTCATAGATTGATTTACTCAAAGATCCCCCCGAAAGTGCCTTATTGAAAAAAGCAATGGGTTTCTTGTTTGGGGTCAACACAACTCCCACCCCTCTTCCTAAAGCATCGCATTCAATCTGGAATTCTTGATTAAAGTCCTGCAGCGTTAAGACTAGTGCAGATGTTATAGTAGCCTTCAAATTCTCCATAGCTGCCCTCGCCTAATCTGACCAAGCAAATTTCCCCTTTATTAATAACTCTGTCAGCGGCTGTGCTATCTTCCCATACCCACTACAAAACGTCTGTAATATCCCGTCAGTCCCAGAAAACCTCTCAAAGCCTTCAAGTTTCTGGGTTCTCCCCATTCCACCACTGCCTTGATCTTTTCACTGTCCATTTCCACCCCTTGTTCAGAGATTTGATGCCTCAGGTAACGAATCCTTTTTTTTCCAAAGTCACATTATTTCCGGTTGGCCACCCACCCTTTATGTTCTAATAGTTGCATCACCAAACTCAACTGCTTCAGGTGATCTTCCCAACTTGGGCTGTAGACGAGAATATCGTCAAAGAACACCAACACCCACTTCCTAAGATATTGCTGCAATAGACTATTCATCGTGCTTTGGAAAGTTGTCGGTGCATTCGTGAGGCCAAACGGCATGACCAAGAACTCAAAATGACCCAAGTGCGTGCGAAATGCTGTTTTGGCCACGTCTTCTTCTTCCATCCTGATCTGGTGGTACCCAGATTTAAAATCGATTTTAGAAAAATACCTGGCACCTTCTAGTTCATCCAGCAACTCTTCTATCACCGGAATAGGAAATTTGTCCGGTACGGTGGCCTTGTTTAGTGCCCGATAATCTACACAGAAGCGCCAACTCCCATCCTTCTTCTTTATGAGGATAACCGGGCTGGAAAACGGACTAGAACTAGGGCGTATGATTCTGGCCTTCAACATATCTTCTACTTGTTTTTCAATTTCACTTTTCAGTATGTGCGGATACCGATATGGCCTTACATTTATAGGGTCGATGCCTTCTTTCAGTTGTATTCGGTGCTGCTTATCACGTGAGGGAGGTAATCCTTGCAAGTCTCGGAACAAGCGATAGTGCGTCTGCAGCACGGATTCCAAGGCCACTTTCTGCTCTGCTGTCAAATCTGTCTCCCACTCACCATCCTGCTCTGTTTCCACTTTACTTAAATCCCACACCATCGCCCATGATTCAACATCCGCCATCTTCCTCAATGATCCAGATTTTACCAGCTATCGTGACAAGGCTGGTTCGCCCCTTATCTTGATCTTCTTATCTCCCATATTATACTCCATCGTCATGCTTCCCCAATTAGTCCTAACCTCTCCTAATTTCGCCAGCCATGCAACACCGAGAATTACATCAATGCCACCCAACTTAAACACGTAAAACTCCTCATCTATATCAACCTCCTCTAACCTCACTGTCACCCTCTCGCATCGTCCTTGAGTCTCTCGTCTATGCCCATCCCCTAAACTCACCGGGTACGCAAGGGTGTCGGTCACTGGTAATCCCAATTCCTTCGTTACCCTCCGGCTGATATAGTTGTGGCTTGCGCCACTATCAATCAGCACCACCACACTCCGTTCTCCAATTTTGCCCCTCAACTTCAAGGTTCGTGAAGTGGTCAACCTTTCCGCCGAACATGCAGACAATTCCATGGGCTTTTCCTCCTGGTCTCCGACCACCTCCCCCTCCTCTCCCTCTTCATCCTCTGCCAGCAATAGTACTCTCAAACTCCTCTCGGTGCATCGATGACCTGGTGCGAAGGGCCCCCGCATCGGAAACAACGAACCCCCTCCTTTCGTTTGAGAAATTCTGGGTAAGGCAAATTCCTCACCATTCGCCCTCTGTTATCGCTCCCAACAGCGTTGTTCCCCCTCGCATTAGCATTCGTCACCGCGCCGTCCCTCCTTGCCGATCCTCCATTCTCGATTCTTCCCTGTTGGTACGTCGTAGTCCGAGAAGGTTCTGATCGCGTCACCACCCCTGACGATCTCGAACC
Source organism: Vigna reflexopilosa (assembly GCA_027742785.1). NCBI lineage: Eukaryota > Viridiplantae > Streptophyta > Magnoliopsida > Fabales > Fabaceae > Vigna > Vigna reflexopilosa. The sequence continues at coordinate 25,507,286 of CM050918.1, forward strand.
GAATGGGTTTATCTTGAACCCACTAGCATGGCCTCCTGGCGCTCTCATCATCGCGTCCTCCACATCACGCGCTATCCTCATTGCCTCCATTAACTCCGACGGGTTCTGAATCCGTACTTGACCCTTCACGTCCTCTCGTAATCCAGCCAAGAAATAACCCAGGACCTGTTCCTCGGGTATCCCTCTCGTTTGCCCCATCAAAACTTCAAAATTACGAACAAATTCTTCTACCGTTCCCTCTTGGCGTAGAGTAGTCAGTCGCTCGAACACGGTTCCTCTAAATCCTCCACCGAAACGATTGATCATGGATGTTTTCAACCCGTCCCACGAGCGGTTTCTGGTCTTCTCCTTCCAAAAAGGGAACCAGTACGCCGCACTCCCTTCCATGCTCACTTAAGCGACCTCCACCCTTTCCTCATCGGTCGTCACCTTTTGTATATCGAAAAACCTTTCGGCTCTGTTAAGCCAACTTAGGGGCTCCTCGCCATCAAAGGTGGGTAACTCAACTCTCTTCCTCCACGATTTTTGTTCCTCACTCCTTTCGCCGGTTCCACCGCCTCCGGTCTCCCCAATCCCTTTGTGTCTATTATCATTCACGGAGCTACCATCCGAACTGCTCTCCGTTTGGTTGCCCTGTTTTTCTAGAATTTTCATAATTTGTTGTAAATCCCGTCGTACCGCCGCCGATTCAGCCTTCATTCCCTCCATCGTTATCTCAATCGCTTCTAATCGTGCCTCCGTCGCATTCTCCATCCTCGCGTCGTTTCCCAAATTTGGATCCGGCAGGTCGGACCAAATGTTAGGTTTCTAATCAAGAAACCTAAAGAATTATCACAATCACACACCAGAATCAACACCCAAGAATCTGTATAACCTCCTCTGATATTATTTACTGCAAGAATACAATGAATAGGGTAGTCTGGGAGCCTAACCTCCCCCACAGGAATAACGAATTCTTGTTCAAAGAATACAACAGTCAATCATCCCCCCCTTCTACTAACTCTTCCTATTTATACAAACCCAGTCCCCTTTATTCCTAACTGATAAAAATAGTTAGGCTAACAGTTAAGCTGCTGACGTTTGTTTTTCCTCTCATACACTAACAATCTCCTATCAAATACACTGTCTAAAATCTCAGTAACAATATTAAAAAGAGCAAGAAGAGAATTTCTTCATCTCACTGATTTCAAATTCATGAACTGAGAGTATATCAACCTTAGTTCCTTTGAATGAGGCAAAATTGTTATCACCATTGACCTTCCCACAACCACATTCCAAAGCCTTTTTAGACACTACACTATTGATCTCCTCTAGCAGCTTGAGGAATGCATTCTCCACATTGTCACCGCTGAGAGCTGAAGTCTCAAAGAAGAAGAGACCCTGGTCCTCAGCAAACTCCACTGCATCTTTAGTTGGCACCATTCTCTGCTCCACAAGGTCAGCTTTGTTACCAACCAACATGATCACAATGGAGCTATCTGCGGTTGCACCCAGCTCCTCAAGCCACCTGGCAACATTGTCAAATGATTGCCTCTTTGTTATGTCATACACCAGCATTGCCCCTAATGCACCTCTGTAGTAGGCACTTGTTATAGCCTTGTACCTATATCACCATCAAAATTTACAACCACATTGTATGTTAAATAGGAAACAATTTATCTGCACCTAAATGATCATATGTTATAGGTATATTCTACTGATATGCTGTTGAATATCATAAAAGAGAATCATCATCCATGAGCCTAAAATGCCTAGTCTAGTTTATTTTTGTGTTTTGCTCCTAATATATAAAACAACAGCTTCAAGATGTTTTCCTTCCTCATTTACCTCATTCCATAACATTTTCCTTTATCATTAGTTCACACAATTTTCAATTTTTAATTCATAGGATTCTACATTTTACCAAAACTGTTAGCTGTCTATTTAGGACTCCTTTTGTTGAACCTTAATGTGACTTTTGGAACCAAATCTAGGAAAATGAAATACTTAGAAAACAAAAGTCAAGAACATGTGCTTTTGGCCATGTGTGTTTCCTAAGTCAAATTGGTATCACGTTGAATAATCCATACACTACTACAAAAAAGTGCATAGATAGCACTTTTTAAGCACTATCTATGTTAGCGCTATCTATTAATAGATAACGTTTCTAAAAAAGTGCTATCTATTGATTTCTGACAATAGATAGCGCTTATTTAAAAAAGCACTATCTATTGTCAGACATCAATAGATAGCGCTTATTTAAAAAAACGCCATCTATTGGTGACTGACAATAGATAACGCTTTTTTAAATAAGCGCTATATATTGATCTATTTTTTTTAAAAAATAATAATAATAATAATTTTTTAATAAAATATTTTGAAAAATTTAAAATATTTTTTAAAAAAATATAAAATATTAGTTTTATTATGTACAAATATGCATTATTTATTGGTATTATTATACACAAAAAATATAAAATATTAAGTAACAATTGGTATGAATTTTTATTAGTATGAATAAAAACTATTGGTACAATAATATTTGAAAATATAATTGTCGAGTCGTACGTGTCATGATATCACATTACTTTATAAGACAATATATACAATCATAGCATAAATATCCTATTTGTACCTTTAAGCATGTACATCATCATAACATAACATATAAGATGTATTAGTTACATGTAAACACCAATCTTCTCTAACTTTAATGATTTGATTGTGATAGGTTTTCAATATGAAAACATAATCAAGCACTCTACACACACTCTCAACAGAGGAAAACAGAGAAAAGAAATGAATATTTCGTATTATTCACAAAGAATGGAATAGGCAGCAAAGATATAAGAGGCTTAACCCTCCTCCATAGGACTTAACCTGTTAACCAAATAAGTGTTCAAAAGTAACTCAATGAACTAAACAACTTCTATTTATACTAATCATCTCCCCAAACCACTTAGTGTGTGATAGTTAAGTGCCACGCTCCCCCAACTAACCCTTCTAACTAACTCTCTTATTCTTCCTCTCATATACAATCCACCCATGTTTATCTTTAGGCCTATCAATACCCGCCTCCTGAAGCACAACCTTGTCCTCAAGGTTGAAGTCGGGATATTGCTCCCGAATGGTAACCTCATCTTCCCACGTTGCACCATCTGGACCTCCAACTTGCCACTCTATTAGTAACTGTGGCACCTCCACATCTCCTTGTTGTATCTGCCACTGTCCCAACACCTTCACCGGCCAAAATGATGGGCCCTCCCCTTGTAGCTCCTGCGACAGCTCCTTTGCTACCCCTTGTGTGCCTACAGCCTTCTTTAACTGTGAAACATGGAAGACGGGATGTATCCTCGCCGTTTCTGGAAGTTGCAGCTTGTAGGCTGCCTCACCAACCTTTTGAATTATTTGAAAAGGGCCAAAATACCTTGCTGCTAGTTTGTAATGAAGCCTAGTGGGCATTGTTGACTGTCGATGGGGTCGTATTTTCAAAAAAACCCAATCTCCCACCTCCATATTTGTTGGTTTACGCCTCTTGTTTGCTTGTCGCACCATCACATCTTGGGCCCTCTCCAAATGAAATCGTAATTGCCTCAACGCCTCATCACGGGTTTGAAGTTCCTGGCCCACTGCTTCTACCAGCGTCTCACCCGGAATAAATCTATGCAGAGAAGGAGGTGGTCTTCCGTATACAGCTTCAAACGGAGTGCACCTTATAGCCCCTTGAAAGCTGGTATTATACTAGTATTCCGCCCACGGCAAAATTGCCCTCCACCCTTTAGGTTGCTCAGAACAAAAGCACCTAAGATACCCCTCCAGTATACAATTCACCACTTCGGTCTACCCATCAGTTTCGGGGTGATACGCCGTACTCATATTCAATTGAGTACCCTGTCCCTTGAACAACTCCTTCCAAAAAATGCTCAAAAACAACGGATCTCGGTCACTCACGATGGATTAAGGCACCCCATGCAGCCTAACTACTTCCTGGACGAATACTTCTGCCACAGTTCTAACGGAATACGAATGTTTGAGTGGGATGAAATGAGCATATTTGCTCAATCGGTCCACAACCACTAAAATAGCATCGAACCCCTGCGACTTCGGTAACCTCAATATGAAATCAATGCTCAATTCCTCCCATACAGCATTTGGAATCGGCAAGGGTTGTAACAGTCCTTGAGGAGAAGAAGAGAGATATTTATGTTGTTGATAGACAACGCACCTGGCTACAAACTCCGTCACGTCATTCTTCATCCTAGTCTAGTATAGTGACTGTGCTACGCGTCTGTATGTTCTATAGACTTCCGAGTGACCCCCCGTCTGTGTCAAATGAAATTCTGCCATTAGTTTAGGAATCCACTTCGATTTCGCCGACAATACCAATCGGCCTTTATGGTGCAACCTCCCATGCTCGAGTGTATACGCGGGGTGCGTATTTGGGTCCTTCTTGATATTGTCGACCACCTTCTACAAGAATTCATCACCCTCTACTTCTCGTACCACCTCCTCAAAATCCTGCCAGAAGGGTCTGACCATCATGCCCATCTTTTTCCCTTCTTCCTCTTCTCTTTCTTCCTCTTCTCCTTCATACCTTCTGGATAGGGCATCGGCAACTTTATTTGCAGCCCTCGATTTGTAAACAATATCGAAGTCATACCCCAAGAACTTCGCGATCCAGTCCTGTTGGTTTTGAGTTGTAATTCGCTGCTCCAACAAGTGGCGGAGGCTCTTCTGGTCGGTGTGAACAATGAACTTCTGTCCAACGAGATAAGGCCTCCAATGTTGTATGGCCAACACCAGGGCCATCAATTCCTTCTCATATATCGACTTGCTCATCTTCCCCTCGGACAACGCTTTGCTGAAATAGGCGATCGGCCTTTTATCCTGCATCAGAACCGCTCCCACTCCTCGTCCGGACGCATCACACTCTATGTGAAAGGGTTGCCCAAAATCGGGCAGCGACAACATGGGTGCTGTTGTCATAGCCTTCTTCAACGCCCCCCAAGCTTCCTCGGCCTCTGCGTTCCAAGTGAAGCCTCCCTTCTTTAATAGCTCCGTCAACGGTTTGGCTATTTTCCCGTAATTCCTGACGAATCGCCGGTAGTACCCAGTCAGCCCCAAAAAACCCCTCAAGCTTTTTACTGTTCTCGACCTTTCCCACTCGACTATGGCCTTAATTTTGTCTTCGTCCATTTCCACGCCCTTGCTGGAGATTACGTGCCCCAAATATTTGACTTGGGTTTGTCCGAAGTCACTCTTCTTCCAATTAGCCACCCACCGTTCCCGTTACAACGTCGATAATACGCTCTCTACATGCTCAAGATGTTCTGTCCAGTCACGGCTGTAAATCAGTATGTCATCGAAGAACACCAAGACATACTTCCGTAAATATGGTCGGAAAAGGCTGTTCATGGTACTCTGGAACGTCGCCGGCGCATTGGTCAATCCGAACGACATGACTACGAATTCGTAGTGCCCTTGATGTGTTCGGAACGCTGTCTTCTCAATGTCCTCCTCGTGCATGCATATTTGGTGGTATCCCGCTTTCAAGTCGATTTTAGAGAAGAAAATTCCCCTCTTCAACTCGTCCAACAACTCCTCGATGACGGGAATGGGGAACTTGTCTAGCACAGTCGCACGGTTGAGAGCCCGGTAATCTATGCAGAAGCACCAGCTTCCGTCTTTCTTCTTCACCATAATCACCGGACTCGAATAGGGACTATGGTTGGGTCGTACCACCCCAGTTCGGAGCATCTCGGCAACTTGCTGCTCGATCTCAGTCTTCATCACATGCGGGTACCTATATGGTCTGACATTGACCGGGTCACTCCCTTCTTTAATTGTTATCCGGTGTTGCATGTCCCGGCTAGGTGGCAAGCAGTTGGGCTCAGCAAACACCACGTCATAGCGTCTGAGAAGCTTCTCCATGTCTTCTTTTTGTATCGACATAAGGCCCATATAACCTTGTTTGGTGTTCTGGGCCTCAATTGGGCCCAATTTCCAGACCATCATCCAAGCTTCTGTATTGTGCATTTTCAATAGAGCTTCGGGCCTCACCACCTTATGCTCCAATTGGGGATCCCCTCTCACCGTTATCTTCCTTCCCCCTAACCGGTACACCATCGTCAGCTTTCCCCAATCCACCGTCACTTCCCCCAACTTTTTCAACCATTCAATTCCCAGTATGACTTCCACTCCCCCGAGCTCAAACAGGTAAAATTGCTCGACCACCTCGTTATCCCCCAACTTCAATACAACTTGCTCGCAGCACCCACTGATCCTTCTCCTCTGTCCGTCTCCCAAACTTACAAAATAAGGTTGGGTCTCCTTCACTGTCATACCCAACTCTTCTACCAATCACCTGCTAATGAAGTTGTGGCTTGCGCCACTGTCGATCAACACCAACACTTCCCGGTTTCCTATTCGCGCTTTTAATTTCATCGTTTTGGAAGTAGTCAACCCCCCCCTCCGCCGATAAGGCCGATAACTCCATGCCGACGAGGTTCACCTCCTTTTCCGTTTCCCCTCCTTCTTCTTCCTCCTCGTCCACGACGATCATCATACGAAGTCCTCGTTCTGGGCATCGGTGCCCCTGGCTAAACGGACCCCCACATCAGAAGCACTTCCCCTCCTCCCTTCGTTTCAAATACTCCAAGTAGGGTAGGTTCCTCGGGCCCCGTTCTCTACCTTCGTCGGTGTTCCTGGTAGCGCCACCACCTTGGGTCGTGTCCCTCCGCACAGACCCTACACTCTCCACTGCCCCTCCTCTGTTCTACGATTCCTTCGCGAAGTCCACTCGAGAGATGGCTCCCGTCGATCGCCCCCATGCATTAGAATTTCTAAAACTCGTTCCTCCTCCCATCTTCAGCGGCCCACATAGTTTTTCAACGTCTCTCGCGACTCGCATCGCGGTCATGAGCTCTGGTGGATCGTGAGGCCTTACGTGGTTGCTCACCTCTTCTCTGAGTCCCGCCATAAAATACCCAAGAATTTGCTCTTCCGGTATTTGCGTCGTCTGGCCCACTAACACTTTGAAGTCCCGAACGTATTCCTCCACCGGCCCTGTCTGTTTGATCGCCGATAGCTTCTCATAGACCGTTCCCCGAGTCCCTCCTCCAAAGCGAATCCCCAACGCTCTCTTCAATCCTTCCCAAGAATAGTTCTTGGTCTTCTCTCGCCAAAAACGAAACCAGTTACCAGCGTATCCCTCCATGCTGATAAACGCCAGTTGCATCTTCTCTTCTTCTTCCACTTTCTGGACCTCGAAGAATTTTTCCGCTCTACTAATCCAATTCCAGGGTTCCCCCCTTCAAACACGGGTAATTCCACACGCTTCCTCCAATTGATCAGAGCCCCCGTTCGCCCTGCTCCTGATGGCTCACCCTCGCCTCCTGTCCCTTCGGCGTTATCATTGACCGACGGTTCACTTCCATCACGTCGCACCCCTCCTTTATCGATCTTGCGGTCCTTCAAGATCGTTAAAATTGCTTGAATGTCCTGACGCATCATCTCACAATTCTGCCTTAGCGTTCCGGTTTCATGCCGCAAGTAGACCGTCTCAGCCTTCGTCTCCGCCAACGCCACCTCCACTGCTTCGATTTGTTCCGCGACAGTCGTTACAACTCTCCCCTCCATCACACACGATCGGCAATTGGATCCGGTAGGTCGGAGCAATTGATAGGTTTTCAATATGAAAACCTAATAAAGCACTCTACACACACTCTCAACAGAGGAAAACAGAGAAAAGAAATGAATATTTCGTATTATTCACAAAGAATGGAATAGGCAGCAAAGATACAAGAGGCTTAACCCTCCTCCACAAGACTTAACCTGTTATCCAAATAAGTGTTCAAAAGTAACTCAATGAACTAAACAACTTCTATTTATACTAATCATCTCCCCAAACCACTTAGTGTGTGACAGTTAAGTGCCACGCTCCCCCAACTAACCCTTCTAACTAACTCTCTTATTCTTCCTCTCATATACAATCCACCCATGTTTATCTTTAGGCCTATCAGATTGTCACAAAATTGTTGACATTTGCAACTAGAAAAGGACTACAAGAAAGAAAAATAATATAAAATTAGTCAATTAAATTTTGTATTACAAATGAATTATGACAATGAAGATAACTTACATCAGTTGGAATTGTCCATCCTTCACAATATGTGATAATTTTCGTCATATATCAACACAAGTAATATTCACAATCATTGTTGTTGGGTAATTTTGGACACTAGATAACCAAAAGTAGAAAATATCATTATAATTTGAACATAACAATAAACCAAAACTCCAATAAACTCTAAACAAATTCAGTATATAACAAACAACTACATATCATGTACAAGTTTAAAGTCCTAAGAGTAAATGTTTTCATTTTATATTTATCATTTTATTAATTACCATTATAAAATTATAACAATAATAACAGGATGAATTTGTGGTTCAGATGGTTACATCTTGATTAATGGTTGGATGCACCCAGCCAGTTGTTATGGCTTTGATAGTTACTTTTTTTATACATCGCTGATATTTTAAGATAGGATAAATCTTACTTGATTAGCCAATGAAACTCTTCCTCCTTTTCTGAACAAACCATAATCTGAGGTCCAAGCATGACCTGGATAACTAGTTTACATCAATATGTGAAAGTTAAAAAAAATGCTGGAAATAACAGATTTAAAGGAACCTATGGTAAATTTGTGGAGCCGTAGCATGTCCATAACACCAACATGAGCTAGAGCGCAACCAAATAAATTAGGTCTCTGTACAGAGAAGTAAGAATACAATAAACAGAGAGATGTTGAATGAAAAGGCACAGATGAAAAAATCAGAAGACAAAGCAAATGACGTACATCTTTTTCTGACTCTTGGACAACATCAATCCAAGTAATGCGTTCTTTAAAATCCACTCGGACTAATTTATATTTTGGAGCATCTTTATTAGTTAAAAATGTAAACACAGTATCATCATTCGCAATGGCTTCATATTATGCATCAAAGTTATCAATAAGTTTGAGAAATGGGAGGAAGGAATTTCCAATTCCGAAAGCTTTCCAGGCCATTAGGAATTTTGGACAAGGCAGAGTAGTAAAGTTTGTTGATTGGATCGCACCCTTCTGAAATATTGAGAAGAATGTACTACACAATCAGCAAAAACCGAGAGCCATGTTCGTGATAAATATAAAATCATGTTCATATAATTCACTGTAGTCTTATCAAGCAATAGATGAAAATAAAATCATACTATACTACACTACACTTTTTTGCTTGCAAAGTTGTCAAATTGATGACTTTTCCTACAACCTTCTCTGATCCTATCTGTCAACATAGATTCTCAATAGGTATATAAAATGTACATACTAATGAGTTGCCTACCTTTTTATGATATTTAAGTAAGATTTAAAAAGCAACAGAATAATGCTCCAGGTTTGTTAGATGAGATGCTTCAAGAAATAAAAATGCCTAATGAGCAAAAACATTTTATCATAGAAATATTTCGTACTTGTTATCTTTGAAAATAAAAACATTATCGTTTTAGTCCCTATAAAAATTGTTTTATTTATAGTCCTTAAAAATTACAAAGTCATGCACTTTTGGTTCTTCCTTGGTGAAGAACTAATACCATACCAATTTTTCTTTACAAAGTATGGATTACAAATGAACACAATATTATAGAAACTAAAATTGTCCCAATTTCAAATACTAGAAACATATTTAAGCCAAATGGAAATTGGGCACAACAATATTATAAAGATCCAGGTTTTCTATAAAGACATGTTATGGCATTTCGAAACTCAGAAACCTCTGGAACTGATAGCATGGTTGGATTCATATTATATTATCTAGAAACACATTTAAATATAAACTAACGTTCAACAATTCATCATCAGAGTTCAACAATTCATCATCAGAGTCCCCCAAGGCATTTTCCTGCTCACGTTCAAGCAACGCCATCTCTCTTCTTGAGTTATCCTATCTTTGCCATCATTATCTGACAAATCATCGTGTTGGTGTCAAGAAAGGAGAGAAGAGAAGGAAGGATGGAGTTTAGGGTTCGAAGAAGATCCAATGCGGAGGAGGCCCACGGTGGAGGCTAGGGTTTCCGATGACGGCCAATGCGGAAGAGACCAGTGTGGTGAAGGAGTACATGGTGAAGGTTAAGATTCCAGGTAGGGCATAGCGGTTGCAAAATGCTGCAAAGGGTTATCGAGACCTTGATGGCTGCAAAAGGGATGCAAAACGCTAAGGTGCACGAGGAACACATACAAGGAGAGAACAGAAAAAGGGAAATGAATGGGCTGAAAAAATTTTAAATTTTTTTATTAAATGATAGGCTTAATTACCTCTTTAATTCCTAATTACCTCTTTAATTCCTAAGTTAGGGACTGAATTTTTGTTTGATACCCGTTTTTAAAAAATGATTTAATTAGGTCACCAAGTTATTGATTTTACGTTTAATAGGTCACTGTTAAGTAACTTGTAACAGCGTTAAATGTTAAATGATCTGTCAACTAAATTATCCTGTGTGACAAAAACAATTTTTTTACTGATGAAAAGAAAAACACATTAAGTTTTACAAGTCAAAACCCATGTACTGTATCAACTGGATTGTAGGGGTTTAATTGCAAACATGGGTGGTGGAAACAGAAGATCCAAAGGAAGAGGAAAACCCAGCAACAACACCAGTGGCAACGGAACTCCAATCAACCCTAAATCCCGAAAGAAAAGAGGTTCAGATGTCAAAGCAGCATTCTTTGTCGAAGGTGGTTTCTTGTCCGATTTGCATCTTCCCTCTCCCACCCACACTCCAGGTTTCAGAAACTCTTTAATTTATTGTTGAAATCTTATCATTGAACTTTTGGTTTTTGTTATTATTCTTAAACTTGATTGCTTGCACGCTTTCTTGGGTTGCAAGGAGAAATTTTGCGAAAGTTTTTTTAATCAAGATTCCTTTATTGTTGAAATCTGGTCATTGAATCTTTTATTCTTGGCTATTTTTCTTGAATTCGGGTGGGTTGCTTGGAGAAAGTCTCAGTTTTTTGTTATGAAGATTTCTGTATTGCTAACATCTGGTGCTTCCATGCTTTGTTTTGTAACTGGGTTGCTGGGAGAAATTCTTAAGAAGCTATTGTTTTTTTTTATCATCATTGTTAACATCTGGTGCATTCCGTTACTGTTAAAATCTGATAATTGGGTTTTGTTTATCGTTATCATCATTGTTTTATTTGGGTGCTTCTTTTTGAACCGGGATGTAGTAGGGAGAAGTTTCGGTCTCCGACAAGAGCTGGTGGAAGAACTAAGAATGGGCTTGACTTCCGGAACCGAAGAGCACTGGGAAGTAGCAGCGTCAACCTCTCTCCAAGATCGGGACTCATTGCTGGAGCAGTTTGATTGAAGGGGCTTCGTTAGCGATGGAGGAGGCTTTGGTGATGAGGACGACTTTGCCTTAAGAAGTTGATGCAGTAGAGGGGTTTTGACTTGTAAAACTTAATGTGTTTTTCTTTTCCATTTTACAAATTATTTTCATATATGTCATTGGTAAAAAAACTGTTTTTGCCATGCAGGATAATTTAATTGACAGATCACTTAACATTTAACGCGGTTACAAATTACTTAACGGAAAGGACCTATTAAATGCAAAATCAATAACCTGGTGACCTAATTAAATCACTTTTAAAAACGGGTATCAAACGAAAATTCAGCCCCTAATTTGGAGACTAAAAAAATAATTAAACCTAAATAATATATAGCGTTTTTCTAAAAAGACGTGTGTATTGGTTTATTTCAAATTGTAAATTAATAAAATATTAAAAATTAATAATAGATAATGTTTTTTCATTAAAAAAAAAACCTTACTCTTAAACTCAAGAGATTAAGAATCAATATATGTCCAAACAGATTTTCTTTCTCACAAATTAGAATTTCTAAAACAAATTTAAGAAGTTATTTTCATCATAATTCACATTTCAAGTCAAATTTAAAACTAATAGAAAGGCTGTCAACATTTTAATAGGTAACACTTTTTTAAATAAACATTATATATTGATATATTTTAATTATGAATTAAAAAAATAATATTAAACAATTATAGATAATATTTTAAAAAAAAAGCGTTATCTATTATTATAATTATAAATAATATTTTTTTTAAATAAACACTATTTATTGTTTCACACATTCATAACAGTGATTATTTATAAAAGCGCTGTCTATGCGACACTATTTATAAGCAATTTTCTACTACAGATAGTATAATAACATTTGAATCAGTATGGTATCTATGGTTGTTGTTGCTCTGAAAGCGTTTCAATAATACAAAATCCTCTCTCTTCAATTCTTCAATTCATTTTATTTATATATAATATAATATCTTTATTTATGTATGTTCTATTTAGATTATTGGTGAATATTTTAGAATATCATGCAAATTAAAAGTATCTAATAAATAGAAAATGAATTGAAACTTAGATATAGATAATTAGTATAAATTCTTTCATAAAAAATTAGGTTTAATACCTATTTTGGTTCTTCTTTTTGGAGGGTTTGTTTAAAGTGATCCTCCCTTTTTTAAAAAGTTCACTTAAGTCCTAACTTTTGCAAAAACTATACAAATAGGTCCTTTTTGGTAACGGCGTTAACTTTGTTAACGGCAGAGCTGCTAGATGGGTAATATCTGATGATGTGGCATTGTTATGTGTTTTAAAAAAATAATTAATTGTGACGTGTAAATTAAAATAGTTAGGCTTAAATTAAAAAATGAATTTGGGGTAATTTGGGATGGATTAAGTAAATTGATTTTGCTCAGAAGTTGCGATTAGGATTGAAAAATTTTGGGCGATTTAGGGTTCATCACATCCAGTACTGTTGATCAGCGCTCTAGGGATTTTGCAGTCTTCCACCCTCTTCATCCAGCTTCGTGGTTTGTCAAGGCAGAGAGAGATGAAATTTTTGCTGAGTTAAGAGGAAGGAAGAATCACGGGCGGGAAGATGAAGAAGCATATTCAAGATGGGAGAAGCAACAAGCAGTCTGTTGTGAACATTGATGACAATGAGATATCAGAATTGTTTGATACTCAGATTTATACTACTTTATCATACAAAAGAACCTCTGCAGCAGACATGGTGAAAGCTTACCAAATGTATATTTCGGCTTGTCCATTTCAAGAAGCTATCAATCATTTTTGCAAACCATATAATTTTGCAGCTAGCCACGGAAGTTGAATCTCTTCACATTATAGACTTTGGCATCCGTTATGGCTTCCAGTGGCCAGCTCTTATTTATTGTCTATCAAAACGAGTTGGTGGGCCTCCCAAGCTGCGGATAACAGGGATAGAACTCCCACAACCTGGTTTCAGGCCAGTAGAGAGAGTCCAGCAGACGGGACTTCGCCTTGCAAGATACTATGAACCCTAAATCGCCCATAATTCCCAATTCCTAACTATATTAATTTACACGTCACAATTAATTATTTTTTTAAAACACATAACAATGCCACGTCATCAGATATTAGCCACCTGGTAGTTCTGCTGTTAACAAAGTTAACGTCGTTACCTAAAAGGACCTATTTGCACAGTTTTTACAAAAGCTAGGACTTAAGTGAACTTTTTAAAAAAGGGAGGACCACTTTGAACAAACCCTCCCAAAAGAAGGACCAAAATAGGTATTAAACCAAAAAATTATGTTCATACTTTTATTTTATTATTTAAAACAATTTAGTATATTTGTATAAAAGTATCCTTGTTTGTTATTTGTATGAAGTTTAAATTTTGAACATTGAAGAATAAAATTGTTGACTTGTTTTTTTAATGCTTTTTGAAAAACGAAACTAAATGCCAGTACCTAAGTTGTAGAATGGAAGTGTGTGGTTATTAGAACTTTGTGCTTATGGTGAGTTATAAAGTATTATACTGGGGCTAAATTACATGCAGATTTAAGTGATGGATTAAAACAATGTTATAGCTATGGAATAAACAATTTCGGTACTCATTCATTATTAAACCATTGCTATCATATCAGTTCATAAACTAAATACTTGAACCAAAGAAAACTGAAGTAAAAGTCTTCTGATAGTGTAGTAAAAATAGCCCTTTTGAAATCTGGTTCTGGAAATTAGAATCGCAACTCTTTAATCTGGTGTTGTTTCTGTTTGGACCAGAATCAATTTGGACGTGTACGGGCAAAAGCTTGAGTGCTTTTTGATTGTGTTATACGTTTATGATTCATAACCTTTGATTTTACGAGCTTATATATTGTTTGGCTTTGCTTATGTACTGTTTGTGCAAGTCTTGAACATATGAATGCATTTAGTGGGTAATATGGATGCTAAAATGAAATTGTTTGTGCATTGATAATTGTATATCTAGTAATAATGAAATTGGGTGAATTGTTTTATTGATTTAGAGGATTTCACTATTTTATTAAACGTTTTATGTATGAAAAAATTGAAGCATATTGATAACCGTTTCATTGCTTTTTTTCTGTTAATTCTTTACTGTCTTTTTTCCTGTATATATATCTCCTTCCATTTTGTACCTAACACTGTCAGAAGATCAATAATACTTCTCTTCTTTCTATGGCTTCTCTTTCCTTTCTTCTTTCTCTCCAAACTTTTCTTTTCTTTATCCTGTTCCAATTCTGTGACGGTATCAGAAGAAATCTCTGCTGCTCTCTGATTTCTGCACAATGAACAACGCCGATACACAATCTGCTACCCAAGATCCTACACATTCGTACCTTTATTTCCATCCTAATGAGAATCCCGCCATTTCACTTGTTTCACCTGTCCTCAATACCACAAACTATCATTCATGGAACAGATCCTTCATAACGGCTCTCTCTGCCAAGAACAAGGTGGAGTTCGTTCTTGGATCCGCCATTCAACCCGCCAAAACTGATGCTTCTTTTTCTGCTTAGTTCCGCTGCAACAATATGGTTGTTTCATGGCCCCTGCATTCTGTTTCTCCTTCCATTCGAGAAAGCATTATATGGATGGATCACACTATCAACATATGGAATGATCTTAAAAACCGTTTCGCCCAGGGCGATCTTGCAAGAATCTCGACTCTACAAATGGAAGTCGCCACCCTGTCCCAAGGTGAGCTTTCTGTCACTGAGTTCTTCACAAAACTACGGATTATTTGGGATGAGCTTGACAGTTTCCGTCTAGACCTCGTTTGTGTTTGCAAGACTAAATGCTCTTGCACTGTTTCTGCTATTCTTTCTCAAGGAAAACATGAAGATCGTGCCATGCAACTTCTACGAGGTTTGAATGACCACTATACAAATATACAATCACATATTCTTCTTCTTGATCCCATTCCTTCAATTTTCAAAAATTTTTCCCTTGTTATTCAACAAGAACGTCAATTCATGGCTGACCATGTTACTGCCTCTGTGAAAACCAATTCTTTGTCTAATTTTTCTCCCACGAATGCTTCTACCTCTGTCACCTGCACTTATTGTAATAAAGTTGGTCATCAAGAAAGTACTTATTTTAAAAAACATGGTTTTCCTACTCAAGATCACCGGAATTTCAAAAACACAAATACCAACACTCGTAAGATATGCACCTATTGCCACAAAACTGGCCATACCATAGATATCATTGACTCAATCAAAAGAAATATCCAGTTCAGATTCATTGGCTCATGCTTTACGAATCAAAGAGCATTGTGGACGCGTTCGCGGTTTAGGTTTGAGTCCTTACCCATCTAAAGTCTTTGGAGTCCATGCTCGTTCTCATGGTGGATCATTTTCATCTACTCCTTCTAATGTTGAATTACAGTCTCAGATTAATGAATATTTAATAAATGTTTACTTGGTTTGTTCCTTTTAAGATTAACATGTTAGGTATCATATTTATTACTTTTTAAATAATTTCATTGGTTAAAGGTAACTTCATTGACAACACAAGTCAATGAAAAGAAGACAGTGATATCATTATTGCTGCAAAATTATCCGGGTCAATTGCCTTCACAACTTGCTGGATTTCAACCATCATCGGTAACAATTTGTTAAATTTATTTGTATGATCTTTTTTTAAATATATAAACGACTAACTATTATGTTATATTGTAGATATCTGATCAAGAAAGTATGTTAAACAATGGATGTAACTAAGAAGAAGAATCTAGACATTTTTTGTATTTAATTTTTAAGTATTGCACATCTTTGTCTTTAATTTTTTATAGCAAAACTATGGATGCAGAGATTCAAATGGCATAATATTGAATTTTGTTTGGAGTGTGCCACTGAACCAACTGTTGAATTCATGTTCAGATGTTACAGGCAGATATTGCATGAAAAATCTAGATCTCATGTTACAGGCAGATATTGCAACTGTTAATTTGTCCAGTGATGTATGAAGCAGCTGGAAGGCAAAGAAAAATGTGTGGGGGATAGTGCCAACAATTATAATTGCATTCGGTAAATTGATGTATTTGAAGTTGTGGATTAATCAATTGAAGTAAATGAATTTTGATTTTGTCATAGCAATTTAATTCAGTGGAAAGTAGTTAAACTCTTTAGTTTAATTGAAGAACTGGAAATTGGTTGAAGTATATCTACTTGTGGCAGCAGGTGCTGAATTGGCACCAAAATCATTTGTTTAACTTATTTGATGTTCGTTGATTTTGAATTTTGATTCAAGCAGCTGATTCATACACGGAAGCAAGCCTGAGCGAGCCATCATTGAATTTCTATAAGTGGATCACACATCATATTGGGTAATAAATATTAAAATTTTTTAAGTAAATTTTAGTAAAAGACTTTGACACACTTGTGTAAAAGCGTTATATTTTGAATTGAACCTTTTACTGTATTTTTTATTTACTTTTATATTCAGAGATTTTTATGCTTATTTTTTTATATTATAGTTTTCTTTTTATCTTTCATCTCTTTTTTTATATATATCTTTGATCTTCTTAACTGTTCATTAAAACATTGTTAAAAATGGTAAAGTCGTTAGGTTAAAGTAATAAAGATTTGTTTACTGCACTAAAAATAATGTTATATATAGGTCTTAGTTAATGCTGATAATAATAAAAGTAATAAAGATTTGTTTAATGCACTAAAGATAATGTATTGTTCTTACTAATTCATTTAATTTTATTGGTATAAACTACTGTACTGCTAAAATTAAGAAATTCTCCAATTTCAACAAAATAAAAAAAAATTGTATGAATTTTCTACGGTTTTGGATATAACTCAGGTTAGTTTCGACGGTTCTTCAGAAACTCCTGGAAAAAACGCAGTTCTGCATAACCCAGTCAGTGTCGGCAGTTTTGACGAAAACCCCTGGTAATAGGGGCAGTTTCGTAGGACTCCGATTAGTTCTGGCGGTTCCAGAAATCCCTGGAAATAGGGGCGGTTTTGACGAAAATCGTCGGTAACTTTGTGACGGTGGTTTTCCCAGTGGTTTTTTAACCACAGAAAACGTATTTTCCGAGGATTAAAACCTCCGGTAACGTAAAAAATAACCCTTCCTAAAATTCCATATTTTTGTAGTGAGTTATTGTTATTTATCTTTATTAACGTCGATATTCTTTTAGTTGATATAAAATATAATTTATTTTATTTTTAGTTTATTTAAGTTTAGATTATCTTTCAATTAAAATACTTATGATATATGTTAAAACTATTTTTTTATCAATACTATTGAATATAGTGAAAAAGTATATAAAGATTAATCTTCCTTGTGTTGAATATACACATATGATCCTTTATTTATAATAGAAGAAATATGGGTTAAACCAAAATACAAATAAGAAATAATAACAAACTAACTAAAGATAAAAGATAAATATAAAATAAAGATAATATATCTAACACTCTCCTCAAGCTTGTGCATACAAATCATATGTACCAAGCTTGTTACTAATATAATCCATAAATACTTAGTGAAAATATCTGCTTCTGCACTCGAGTGACACCAAATTGTTAATGATTTGCAAGATGACATAGAAGACAAAATACTAACCCAAAAGACTTCGCCTGAGCAACAAATTTGGGAGGTTGGTTCATGTAAATCTCTTCTTGCAAATCGTCGTTGAGGAATGCCACCAGTGGATAAAGAGGTAATTGTTGGAGAGCCACCAAGACTATAAACAAACTAACAAAAACCATCTTTTCCATGGAAGAAAAATCATATATGGATAAATCAAACGCAACGGTGACAAAAAAGAGGAGTGAAAGAAACCATGGATGAACAGGAGAGAGAAACCATAAAAATCCAAGATTCTTCAATCAAGGCATCTGAAAAAGGAAAAATAACAACCTCGATGTTTTGAATAGCTACTAGAGATGCCACCATGCATGATGCAAAAAAGGAGTAGATCCACAACTTCAAAAGGCACTGAGAGTGCGTAGGAGTTCTGATGAAGGTGTCGTTGATGACATGGTGGTCGTTTGACCGAGACGATCAAAACCATGTGATGGTCGGTCAAAACTTGAACTCTTATAGTGAAAGCGGTAGACGATGACACTTGAGGTGACAGTAGATGGCGCCACCGCCAACGACGGCAGTAGATGGCGCCACCGCCGATGACGACAGTAAATGGCACCACCGCGGACAGAGGCAAATGTAGTGACAGATACACTAAAAACATTTTCCTCAAAATAACCTTAGACTCTACATACATGATATTGTTTTCACATTAATGTTACTAGTGTTATTTGGTGATAATTTCTATGTCTAATTATAATTAAAATATTCTATCTAAACATAAACATTAAAATTAAAAAAAATAATTGTCTCATCCTAATAAAACATTTAAAAGTTAGGAAAATAGATTAAAATAAATTTAATTTAGTATATTTGAATTTTCTAAAATTTGTAAATTTTTTTATCCAAGTAAAATTATAATTAAAACATTGAAAATTTAAATAAGATGTTTGAAAAACTTTTCATAAAATCACAATTTAAAGACTTAATTTCGTAAAGATATTATGTATATAAATTCAATTTCTAAAAAAAAAATACATTTTGACGACCGTGGCATTATAACTGTTTAAATATTCTAAACAATAATAAAATATTAAATTAATTAATTAAAATATAAATTAAATAATTAATTTAAATTATTATAGGATGGTGGTATAATTTTGATAACATATAGTTTTTCCGATAATAATTTGGTAAATGTAGGAGGCATTGATCTCGTAAAAATAACAGTATACAATTGTTTTACATTATTTATAATTTCTCTCCATTTTTAAGTGAAATCGCATAAATTCCATTTGAATTATTTTATTACATAATAAATTAATGCTTAAAATTATAAATTATATTTGATTAACTAAGTATAAGATTAGATTTGTAACTGTACATTGCATATAGCTGTTTGAAAAGAAAAAATATATTTTGACATCGCTATTCATTAAAAATATCTATCTATTTTTCTTAATAAAATATTATACATAATAAAATAATAATTGTATTGAATGTACTTTTGTTTTGGTCAATTAATCATGATCCTTTTAAAAGTGAAAACTATTCAATGGTATTGATACATTAGGTGGTCCTATCGTGCCTAACTCTTTAGAGAAAAATTGACAAGTATAAGAAGTCATAATTTACCATAATATGATATGAAAAAAATTTATTCCTAAGATAAATTTTGTGTGGTCAGTCATATATAATAAATAATTAAATATGTTATAAATTATTATATTATTAGCCAAAATATTAAAGTGATCTAATTAATTAAATTTATTGTTAACAAACATATATGTCATAAAATATTAATTGTGTAGATATAATATTTAATATTCTAATGGTACGAGAGATTAAATTAAAAATATTGATTTTAAAAAGAAATTAATTAACAGAAGTTATATAAAATAGTTATAATATATTTATATGTAAGTAAGTAGACATATTTTTCTTTCTTTTTCCTTATTCCTATCAGAAAAAAAATTAAGAATCTATAAAATGTTCTACAGATGAAAAATCAAATTTTAATCTAGATTCCTTCTTCATACTGTTCTAAATAATTTTGGAAATTGTTAAAAATCTAGATTACTTCTTCATACTGTTCTAAATAACTTTTGGAAATTGTTAAATTAGTTGTAGGATTTATTGCTCATTTATATGTTTGTTGTATTAATACCAATGAACAAAGTGAAAAAATTTGTAAGTTAAAGTTATCCTATAAAAACTAATTTATTTTACTTGTATTCCTTTTTCATATAATCCATCCTTGAAATTCCAAGTGTCGTTTTCATGGTTTTCAACTATTAAGAGATGCATGAATGAGAAATGAATAAACCTGCATGGTCAACCATTAGAGTCTGAATATCTTCTATAAATACTGGTGTCCATGAAACCTTCCTCGAATATACTATCCACTTAACATATATTAGAGGAAAAAAACTAACCATCTTCATCTGCAACAATGGTGTATCAATCCATTTTCCATCAAACCTTTTTGTCATTTCTCCTTTGTATCACAACTCTTTCCTTGGTTGCTTCTGATCCCACAGATGGCTTCACCCGTCTTCAACTATCTAGCTCCAACTTTCAGGTCCAAAGGCCTTACGATGTTCCACAAGACCAGCGTTACACCTTTTCAAATGGAGTGCACAGATTTATTGTATACAACACAGACAAGCCTCACACGACTAACAGCGACACAAAACCACGAACTGAGATTCGTATAACGGTAAGACTCAACTTTGATGTTATTTTAACCATTCATTTATGAAGAATACTGTTACTCTATTTCATCCAATGCAATGAGCTTCAACTAATGGTTATCTTATGAAGATGAGTCTTCGTTTATATTCGTTTGCAGGGGTACGATTATACATCTGGTGTGTGGCAATTTGAAGGGTATTTCTACGTCCCCAGTGGCACAACCGGGGTGTGCATCCAGCAAGTGTTCGGTGGAGCCACCCATGCCACAACCTCTCAGAGTAGGGTCTATAGTGGATCTCTCACTCATTACTTATCACCTACTCTGGAACAAAACATCTACAATAAGTGGTACCGTTTCAACGTGATCCATGATGTGGGTGCTAACAACGTAAAGATTTTTATCAACGGGGATCAGAAATTTAATGGAAATGGTCGTGGAGCCGGCCTTCACTACTTCAAGTTTGGGGTTTACGCACAGGAGGGTGCTTCCTATCGCATGGAATCTCAATGGAGGGATATAAAGCTTTTTAGAAGATATTAGAGATAGAATCAGCTTTTGTTTCAGTTCCAAGTTTTATAATAAGGCTAGTAAAAAGCTTGTTTAATTTTCTATATGATCCTAAATAATTTACTTGGACTCACAGAAACAAAAGTTTAGAAATTATATCATAAATATAAGTTATCCTTGTCTTTACATGCTTATATTACATAATTAACCGTCGCAGAAAAGTATATGGTCGTCATTAAAACATCCTCCATAAACAATTAAATGAAAAATGGCCCATGCAGGTCTCGAACCTGCGACCTTCGCGTTATTAGCACGACGCTCTAACCAACTGAGCTAATAGGCCGTCATTGTATGTTATTGCAGTTAAGCATATTATTTTCAATATAACAACTTGTGGTTCTGGTTTATAATTTGATTCTTATAAAGTGTTCAACTTCACTCGAAAAGCAGTGGCAACATGAGGTCTGAACACAAAATTGATTGACGATATAAGAGTTACTATGATTTTTAAAAAAGAAAAATCTGTCATACTCTGTGGATAAAACATTTAATAGTTTAATCCCAATGGAAACATCATCTAATAATGATAATAATTAAAGAAAAGGTAAAAAAATCAGAATATTACAAGTTTATAGCATTGAAAATTAAACATAATTTTTATGTTATCAACATTTAACATATATTTATACATATACGTAAGTTTAAAGTAATATATTGTAATATTTAAATTTAAGTTTTCAAAATACCCATTAATATTGATCAATAATGATAACTAAAAGAACATGAAGGAAAATGATAACTACTTATAAATCCCCATAACCAAGTTGGAGAAATCCCAGTTCCAATGAAATCAGCTAGGGATACCCATGAATTTGGAGTTACTTATAATGGCCATTGTTCTATACATAACTACTTCCCAAATGAAAGTTAAGGAAATGACTTGTAATACCTTTTTTTTTCCTTCATACATGTTTTGGGAATAATCTTTGTACCATTATTGCGTAAGATATTCGATCAAGTGTAAAATTGATTACAGAATTGCAAATACATTCAATAAATTAGAAAATCCTTAAAAAAAATAAATAGTAAGTATAACAAATGCCTATTTTCTGAAAAATTAGTTTCTTGCAGAGAAAGAGGAGAGCCAAAAGTCTATGATTCAGCCTATTTTAATCCAGTGTGAATGTTCTTTTTGACTGATCCTGAAAGTTATTTCACAATCTAGAATAAATCACCCCCTTCTATCAATCTGGTCTTGTAAGTTCTATAATTTTTTTAATGTGATATTTGACCATTTATTTTTATTTACCTTTTGAAAATAGTATGGGTTAAAGCTGTATGAATAAATGTCGTATTAGTTCAAGAACATGCAAACTCTGTAAATGAGACATATTTTTGTTCTTATGTTCGTTGTCTTAATCAAATATGTCAAGACTTGAGTAACATTTGTTATTATCCATTCACCTATGGTATAATGAGGAGTTATATAGTTTGGACTTGGCATGGAAAAGTACTACTTAAGCCTACAATGTCAAGAGGAACAAATTATGTGGATGAATGACCATTTAGAGGACATGGTACATGATGTTGGTAAAGAAAATTTTGGAAGAGCTCATTTATATGATTATTTTAAGAACGATTCAGAGGAAGAGTTGTATGTAGGATGCTCTAACTTTACACTCCTATCAACAACTTTGACATTGTTTAGTTTAAAAGCAAGAAATATATGAACCAATAAAAGTTTCACAAAATTATTGGAGTTGCTGAAAGAGATGCTTTCAGAAAATAACATGTTACCTATCTGTAATTACGAGGCGAAGAAAATTCTATCTCTAATGGGTTTGGAATACCAAAAGATACATGCATGTCCCAATGATTTTGTATTGTATAGAGACAAATATGCTTAAATGAAGATGTGCCCAACATGTGGTTTATCACGGTTTAAGAAGAAAGTTGATGGAAATAGTGGTGATGAAGACAATGATGATTCACCTACTAAGGTGGTGTGGTACTTGCCTATAATACCTAGATTGAAACAATTGTTTTCCATTAAAGATGTGAGGATCCTTAAGTGACACGTTGATGCTAGGTATGAGATGTGGAAGGATGCACGAACTAAGTCTGATGGGCAAATGACATCATAATCAACTCAATTGATATTTGAAAGAATTGTAAGTACAAATTCTTAACCCAAAATCATAGTTCATATGAATTTTATATAACAAACTTCATTATGATATGCATGATGAGTTAGTTGAGCAACAAACTCAGGGTTTTTAGCCAAGGTAGGAAGGATATTCTCATAGCGACCATTGGAAAACCAAAGTACCCAGGTCGTGTGCATGGCGTTAGAGGTGCAATTGGACTAAAAGACTACTTTGGTCTTTCACAAAGAAGTACAAAATCCTTGAGGAAGTTGGAGCTCTAAATGGAGGAAAGACTCAACCAACGCATGATTATTATGGAGCAATGCTTCATGGAACGCCTCCAATGACAACAAGAAATAAAAAGAGCACCTGAAGAAAGACTTCAGTCCATGACCCAATAGAATGTCAATCTCCCCACTAAAGATCCAACACGACGTTGTGTGAGCACCAAAGGCTCATGCTTTTCTATATGTCATACTGACTACACTTGTTAGTATGAGCTATTGATTGATGGAGATCCCCCTCGTGTAGTGGTCATAGGACGACAACTTGTAGGAGGACAAACTATTCATGGTGCTCCTATATTACCCTAATACGCGTGTGTGATAACTGACGAAGTTTGAGATCCCTATGCTTAAGTGTCTATGCCAACTTCTGAAATCCAATTCATGGAGTGGCCTTAGACACATTTATAGCTTGGCCTAAATCTTTGATCATGTCATATTTTGGCCCACCATAGGTATTATATTGTTATTCTTAGTATTTTTATGTCAAAGTTAGAAATAAATGATTCATAACTTTTAAAATGTTTATTTCAGTTCTCCCATTTTGAGAAACAACCTATGTGTGAACCTATGATCTATGAAGATGATGACATGGCAGAAGGAGAGGATGATCCTCTAGGAGCGTCAGTTTTGTGAAAAACTATATATAGACACAAATTTGATTTCTACAGAGACTTTTGTGATTCTAACGTGTTAATTGATTCTTTTCAGATTTGGGATCTCTAGTAGATCGTGCCTAAGCTCCAAGAACTCATCAAGAAGACCAAGGTGATCATTCTTTGAAGGTTGCTTGAAGAACAAGAATCTGAGTGCGCATAGACTGCTTGATCAACCTGCAGATTGAGGTGTCTGATACATGATCAACTTCTTCTCTCAATCTTGTGAAGATTGTGGCTTACAAAATTCAAATTCGTGTTTATTTATAGTTTTTCCCAATTCTTACGCTCTCAAGTCGACTTAGCTACTAATACAGTCGAATGTAACATGACTGTTATAATAGTTAGTAGCAGTCAAAGCAAATAATTGATTACACAATTAATGCAGTTGATTCTCATTTAATGCTTGGTCAACCAAATTCAAAATATGACCGTTAGACATGTTTAAGCATTAACAAAATTTCAAAACATAACAAACTTAGTCGAATAGCTTGCGCACATAGTCGACTTTGTAACAGTGTAATACACAGTTTTGAAATACTTTGTCTTCAAAAAATCTCACAGTACACTTTGAAAAAGTTTGTGCAAAGACACGAGTTTTAGTTGACTTACTTCATAATAAAGTCGACTTAAAACTGTTGTTTTGCCACACAATTAAAGTTCAACAAAAGTGCATGTGGTTTTTCTTTTCCAAAACATTTGTCATGCATTCATAGATAAAATCTCATATATAACATAGTGAATTGCAATGATCATCACAGAAACAACACAAACATGTTCTCATAAAATCATAATCATGAAAGTAATGAACATGTAACACAATAAACACGTGTTATTAATTATGTGTTGTCATCATCAAAAACTAGAAGCTCTCTAAAATTGTAGGTTCAGCTAAATGAGTGCTATCCCTATCAACAATCTCAACAATAAAAAATAATGAAAAACATTTAACATGAATGAAAGGTGTTGGAATTGAGGGTAATAAAAGTTTGATTAGGAGTGACTGTTTTGTTTATGTTTCGGTAAGAATTTGTGTAGGAGCGATAGACGTACCATTTTGACGTAGGTTTTCTCTTTTTAACCGCTCAATCTTTCAACTGCTCATTGTTTCGATACGAATTTTTGTAAGATTCATTATTCTTTCAACTGCTCGGACAAGAACATGTACATACAGTTTCAGTTCCAAGTTCTATAATTAGGAAAGTAAATAGCTTGTTTAATTAGACATATGATCCTGAATAATTTACTTGGACTCAGACAAGTGTTTAGAAATCTATATCCTAATCCTAGGTTTACCCCTCTCTATCCAGTCATTGGTTGTTATCTTGTATTGTGTTTGATGTCCTTTCTCATTGGTTGTCATTTAAAACTTTCTCAATAAACATTTACATTTTCCAACACTGAAAAAAAAAACACAGACACACACAATCGTATTATAAAAATAAATGATACTTTTATTAATAATAATTTTACTATCATATGAATACAAATATTATTAATGTTAATTTCATTATTATAAATGATATTTTCAAAAGCTTTAATATTTTGATTTATAAAGAACAATACAAAATTAAATAAAATAAGAGAGAATAAAAATAAGAAAAAGATGAGAAGAGAAAGAATTTTTTTAACAAACACGTTATTGTAGTTAAACATATTATACATAATAATAAATTAACTTGTCAATCTGGTTCACAATTAGAACCTTAAACAGTTCAACTTCCCTCGAAAAGCAGTGAACATGAGGTTGAATACAAAATTGATTGACAATAAAAGAGTTACTATGATTTTTTAAAAAGAAAAATATGTGATTGAACGAATCATACTCTGCGGATAAAACATTAATAGTTTAATTCCAATTGAAATATCATTAATCAAATAATGATAAATAATTATATAACGGTTAAAAAACAAAATATTACAAGTTTATCTATACTCATGTATTATGTTTTTTTTTAGTGTTCACATTTTGTTTGTCAGATTTAATTTTTAAATAATTTTTCTTAAATTAAAATAATTATTTTATAAATTTTTTTGTTTTTAAAATTTAATCTTTTTTTTAATTTGATCATTTTTTAAATTAATTATTTTTTAATTATAAAATTACCTATAAAATAAAATTATTTATAATAAAATTATAAAAATTATCTATTTAATTTTATAATTATAATAATGATAATAATTTTACTAATTTATAGTTATAATAATGAGTGACCACAGGTGGACTTTGTTTTATTAAATATGTTAAAAACATTTAATATATATTTATAAATGAATGTGAACTTAAAGTAATATATATGGTAATATTTAAATTTAAGTTTTCACAACACAACACGCATTAACATTGATTAATAATGATAACTCAAAAGAACACCGACAACGGTTTATAACATATTACATGCTATTATTTTATTGGTCCATTTAAATTTATTGATCAGTTAATTAAAATATTATTAAAAAAATGGTTAAAAAAATATTTTTCTATTTTTTTAATACCAGAACCGAAGTTTTAGAAACTCCAAATCCAATAAAATCAGGTTAGGATATCCATGAATTTGGATTTACTTATCATAACCATCCACACATAACTACTTCCAATTGAAAGTTAAGGAAATGGGTTCTAATACCATTTTTTCCCTCTTATTCATGTTTAGGGAAATCTTTGTATTAATAACTCATTATCTACCATTACAGCAAATACATTCAATAAACTAGAGAATCCTTGAAAAAAAAAACAAATAATAAGTATAGAAATACCTACTTTTACAAATAATTATTTTCTGAAAAATTAGTTTCTCGTAGTGAAAAAGAGAGACAAAGAATCCATGATTCGGCCCATTTCAATCCATTGGGCTGTCATTCAGAAGAAAAAGAAAAAGACAATCGTTCCCTCCATCTCCACCAAGTGCTCCACACCTTCCCAAACTTCTCTAAAAAAAATATAATTACAAAAAGTATCTTTTTTTTACTTTAATCATATTTATTTACTTTTTTTTTTCAAATTCTAAATCTCTATTTCATTTTTACTCTCGCATGCAGTCCCACACCTCCAACTCTCACTTTAATATCCGTTTCTTTCTATTTTCACTTTCTCTCCTTCTTCATATCCGTTTTCACTTTTTCTCCATTTTAGTTTAGATTTTGCGGTGGTGGTGTGTCCGATGTCCGTTTTCCAATATTGTGTGCTTGTTAGAGTAACTAGGTGCTGCATTTATTGCAGTCTCCCTATGAATGCAAGTGTAATTAATATACTAATAATTTAATCTTTTCTTTCAGTTCACAATCATTCATAAGCCAACGCGTTGTAGTTTCTATAACTATTTCTTCAAACACTCCAAAGGCCCTTTCTTCTTCCTGAAAGTCAGTGGAAAAATCAGTTAAACTCATGAGCAAATTATCATACAACATTTACTCATCATATTCATTTAAAATCAAATTAATGATTTATATGATGTTAAAGAGAAAAAACAAAACTCAGTACCATCAAAAATATTGAATAACTAAGGAAGTCGTGAAAGCAAAACGAGTTAGCAGAAAACATTATTTGAGTTTAAGAAAAAAAAAATCCTCTATTTTCTAAACAACAATATAATATAATGAAACTATGATATATATGAGAACATCAGAATTTTCACCTCAATTTAAGTTATCAATACTTAAACTCAGGAATTCAAATTTTCAAAGTTGGATTACTTGGTTTCGTGTGATTATGAAAATCAAGTTCTGCAAAATAGCCTTAATTTACTGTGAGTTACACAGGACATTCCTTTATGCAATATCAGATTGACTATAAAATGAAGTAGAATGGGTCATGTGAGATCCGGAAAAATAGAAATTTTAAAAATAAAATAGTTTTGAGACTTTGAATTTTTGTTTGGAAATTAGTGTTTTTTAGTTTATATTTTTGTTAGAACATAATTGTTATATTATTTATTTATTTTTATATTTTTGGCTAGGAGAAAAAGGGTCTTTTACTTTTATTTAACTGGTGTAGAAATTAATTAAGAGAGGGTGTAGAAAGGAAAAGTATGCAAATTAAATAATCTAGACATTTAATAAAATAATATTATGTAAATCTTTCTTGGTGATCTTGGAAACAAAACTCGTACGAGACCAGATAAGGGAAGTAACTAGAATTACCTTATGTGTGTAGGGTTTGACATTGTATGATATTCTTTATTATATGTTGCAATCTGTATGGTTGTATGTGTGCATGGTAAATTTGGAGTGATGATGATGATGATGGGTGATGTGAAAGTGGCTGAAAGTGGGAGAGAGAAGAAGAGTTAAGTGTGATGCAGAAAAGAGATTTTCTTTGGCCGTGTGATGCAGGAAAAGGATGTGGTAGTGATGACTCTTTTGGCTGTGTGATGCCCGACGTCTGTGTGGAGATACCCGACGTCTATATGGCGACTATTTATCAACCTGACATACCTAAAGACGTCGGATGGAGTCTCCCCGACGTCTATATGCGACTATAGACGTCGCTCTAAGGGATGCGACGTCTATATGGCGACTATTCACCAACTTGGTAGACCTATAGACGTCGGTGTGGAGTGGCCCTAACGTCTATATTATTATAGACGTTGGTGCCCCTCCTACTCGACGTCTATAGGCATGACTTATTTACGAACTTGCCACTGGTCCTTAATTTACGTCAGGACACCCTCTAACTGACGTCTATGGGGTGACGTTAAACAACGTTTTTTCACTAGTGTAAGCTCCTCTAAGGTGTTTCTTAAGTCTCTTTATATAGAAATTGGATTAGGCTTTGTTTCAGGTTTTTTTGTTGATGTAATCTTGTTTATGATAATGTGATCTCCTCTAATAATCTTATATCTTCAAGATATATTTGATTGTTGTGGAGATCTAAAAATATATGCTAGATTAAAAAATACTTGGTAAATATTATCTTTTGATATTTATTGATACAGTTAAATAAGATAATTATTTAACAATATCAAATAAAATATCTTAAGATATATTTTTTCTCAAATTATCTTTAATCATAAACATTTATCAATTATCAAAGCCCTTTTAATAGAATAAAATAGAGAAAACCGCAAGATCCAAATTTTGTTGCCTATTCCCTTTTCTTGGGTTAGACAAATTTCTTCACTTTTTCATGTTATGCTTGGATTGACTTCTTGTGGTCTTGACTATTTTTCATTCTTGTATTTATCTTTAAGGTGTCATGAATCTTTAACCAATTTATTACCTCAATGAGCTCAACTTAGTTGCAGTTGCACTAACACAAATCAAAATATCCAAAAGAACATTTATGCAACTAAAAAGCTATTTTTAACATGTTTTTGTATCTCATGCTAAATAAACCCAATTATAATAAATCCCAATCAAAATATTCTATCAAAGTACAAAAACCAATTATGAATCCAATATTAAAGGCCAAATGAAGATATAAATATGCACTCATCAATCCTAGAGGAATAATACACAACCAATAATAAGAAAATGGTTGTGTCATGAAAAAACATGAAGATTTGAGAAAAAATCTTTTTCAAGAGGGAGGGGATGATGACATAGCCCTTAGTCATGACTAAGCATACTCAAGAAGAGTTTGAGTCATCTATGAAAGGTGGGTCCAAACTCTTATCATCATGGGTTATTAATGGTTATTAATGAGTTCTTAGTAGATTAGGTTTATTTTAGACCTTATATTATGAGTTAAGTAGTATAGGATTTCCCTTTTGGGTCTTGTATAACAGGCCAAGTAGTGTATGATTTTGGTCAGCTAATTGGGTCAACAAAGGTCAACACACAATGTTGACCCAAGAGACACCCTTATTGTAGAATTGACCACATGGATCAATGTTTTGTCTTTGTTTTGATGAAGAGGGGAAGGGTGTCCTACCTTTGGGAGAGAATGACCATGTTTCTTGCTCTCAATAGAGAAGATTTTTCATAAGTAGTGGTTATGTCTCATTTTAGGCACCATAGCCTCTTTTGAGAGTTGATCCAATCTCTCTTAAGAGCACACCAACTACCATAGTGTTTCTCCTTGCTTGAGTCATATAGTTTGGTGAAGTAGCCACCATCTAACCACATCAAATCCACCATATATGTACAATATTTCTACTACCATGAAACTTTCATAACCATTAATTCTTGGAAGTCTCTACCTTGCTTAAGTCATATAGCTTGAAGGAGTTTATTCCATATAAACAACAAGCACAATGTAAAAGATTGAGCATAACTGAAACTGCCCATCGGTATGAACAAAGAAAGATGAACACTTTTTTTTTTCTGATTTTAAAAATTAGAGAAGAAAAACTAAAAGAAATTGAGTGACAGAACGGGGGTTAAAAAAAAAAGATTGTGCAACCTGATCTTGGACGAGAGGATATTACCAATATAGGTCCACCCAAGTGTTGGAAATTTCCAAGTTGTACCAAAGACTGAAAATCATTGATTCCATGACTATGGTCAACACGATATCCGTGACTGCCAACCACTACGGAATACAGATTCAACAAGAATCAAAATCACAGAAATGCGATTGTATTTATACAAAGTATAAGAATAAGTATTCAAAAGTATATATAGGCATAAATATGACCCGTTAGATTGAAGACCAATTAAAAGCAGCCGCTTGAGTCAACAATATAACTTCACAATTAATCAACTGCTAACAATTCATTAAATAAAATCCCACATAATAAAATCCCACATTAAACAAAAGAAGAAAACAAAGCATGATTGAGATTGTTGCCTTAAATAGAGACATCTGCGTGCAGCGTATCTTCATAGAACTAACCTAGCAGTTTCTCCTTCTTCTTAAATCAAACAAACACGCATCAAGGGAAGGGAAAACGAAGATCAATTCAAAAGTCGTCTTTTTCTTCTTCTATTCAATGGCAGAACCGTCTCCTCTCAGTCGAAGCAAACCTCTAATCACGGACTCAGATATGGAAGCTGCGCAACATCTTATTCAACTGAGCGAAGATAGCAGCAGCGACAACATTGCAGGGAACAAGAGGAACAGAAGCTGTGACGGAGAAGAGGTTCAGCAAAGGCCTACCGACAAAACCGCTAGGAAGAAGACTCTGGAGATTTTCGGGGAAGACGAGGTTTCTCAACCAAAGAAGCGGAAGAGGTATCGATCTCTTGTAAGCATATACATGGCCACTACCCCCGTATCATTCTTTCAAAGGTGAGTGAGAACCCTAATTAAGCCGAGGATTAATAGGAACAATTAGATAGATATAGGAAGGTAGGTGATCTTAATTTCTTATCTGACTCCTTCTTTGTATAAAGGTGAATAAATTTTCTCCTTGCTTTTTCAATGGAGAATGAAGTCAGGGATTTCAACTGCACTGGACGGTGTGCTTGTGTGAATTATTAGTTTCTTGTTCATTCTCAATCTCATGATCGATGATACAAAGTGCATGTGCATGATTCTCATAATTGAGTTCTCATTTTTTATTATCCGTATGCTTTTCTATCTTTTTCTTAAATGAAAAACAATAAAGTTACACATTACATAAAAAGGATTTCTCGTCTTAAGATGCATGATAGGTTTATATTAAATGGAGTGGGGGATGATCATAATTTTGTATACCCTTTAGGAGTTACAATCTATTTCCTGCATTTCATGGTGCAGTGAGTGTCTGTAGACGTAAGTGTGTGAATCCGCTATTTTATGATGGAGGAAACTGGTGGATAATTTGTAGTTCATGTAAATTCTTAAGTTCAAATCTTTTAGAGAAGGTATTTTTACCAAGTCTGTCTGCATGAATAGGAGTCCATGATGTGCATTTGGGAAGAAGACAGAGATTGAATGTTCAACTAGCTGTCTTTATCAGGAGACATCACCAGTTTGGTTTGGCATTTGCAAGACAAAAAATATGAAACCTTTGTAGTGTGATCTAAGTCATATGCTATATACCAATGTATCAGAAAATGATAACGAGGAAAGAAGATGGGGGTAGAAAAATGAAAACTAAGAGGTCATTTCATACTTATACAGCTGTGGAGGATTAACTCGTATCTAGAATCCAATTAAATAATTGTTCAGATGCATATACAGCGTGCTATTCTTAATTTCAAGAGTGCATGGATTCTCAACTTTAGAGAAGCGTAGTAAAGTGAAGATCAGAATGATTAATAAGAAGAAAAATGGAAGAGAAAGTTGAGGTACGTGAAGAAGTGGAACAAAGGAAGGAATTCAAAGGGAGAAAGAGGGTGAGCAAGGCAGCAGGCACCATCTGAATCTCTTTCTGGCCTATATATGTCGGTGTCTACTTTTGCATAAATAAACGAATAGTTGAGTGCACATTTCTAAGTTCTAACTTCTGTTACTGTACGGTTTAGCTTGGTGCATTACAAAGTATCAGAAGTGAGGAAATAGAGAGTGAATTTAGCTCCCACTATTTGTTATTATAAGAGTGACTCGTGATCAATAGGAAGCATGATCTTGATACGTCAGATTGGTAACATATATATCTTTGAAGTTGATCCTGATTGTTTTGCTCGAGTTACTAGCTGATAAATCAGCCATACATATATATCATTCCTAGGGTTTTTAGCTTTCCTTATCTTCTCACGTAAAGAATATTTTTAGATTGCACACCTTTGCCAATAATCAAACATGATAGAGGAAACTTTTTGTGTTGAATGCAGACTCAATCATATCTATATAAAAAGAAGGTATATAACTATTTTATTCTTGTAGACTGTCTTTCTTGTTATCATCTTTCAACTATATTATTTACTCAAATTTAATACCCAAATCAATACACAAAGGCAACTGAAAATGGACAAACAGACACATGGCACACATCAGACTCATGTATGTATTTATGTTTGTCCACGTTTGGAAAATTTTGCAGTAAAATGTGTATCAGACTAAACGAAACGATGGTATATGGGCAGACAAGGGAATCCATAGGTTAACTTAGTTGTAGAAGAGAGCTGATACTTTGACACTATTTTTCTACTTCCCCTTAACAACTTCGTAAAATATTTCATTTAATAATTTAATTTAAATTTAAATTTATCATGTTAATTCTGTATTATATTATTAAATATGATTGTTAAATGAGACTATTTATAAAATGCTGTCTGAAAGTAACTTTCTTCGTTGTAGAATTAAAGTGATTTATTTAATTTGGTTATTATTATTATTATTATTATTATTATTATTATTTAACCTGAGTGTATAAATATAATAAAGAAATAAAAAAGATAAACACCTAATAATTTTATACAAAATATTTCATAAGAATGGTTAGTTCTAAAAAATCAGTTAAGAATTATATGATAAAGGGTAAAACAGGAATAAAAATTGTATATGTAAAAAGAGGTATCTTTTTATATGTAGATTATTATTATTATTATTATTATTATTATTATTATAAAGAATAGTTAATTAGTTAAACAAACTTTCTAAGAAAAAGAAAAGAAAGGGTTAATTTTTGTACACTAAAGATGTAGTGCCACCTATAATAGAAAACTAATTTCTTTTAACGTATAAATATAATCAAAGTAAATTGTTTTTATCGAAAACTCTCTTTCATATTATCATCAAAGAAACTTCTGACAACAAATTTAAAAGAACACAACTTTCCAATTCATATAAAAAGTATCACTTTACTTAAAAAGTCATCATGTTCAAAACCTTTTCCTTCCTTATTATGTTATCTAGATCTTTTGTTTTCGACAATAAAATTTATAAATCTGATTAGCACAGGCATGAAATCATGGTTGATTACAGAGCCTATTATTGAGCAGAAAGTTTAAAAAGTATCAAGAAGAAATGGAGGGTTTTTTTTTTCAGCAAAAATGAAAAGGTTAAAATGTACATTAATATTTTATCATACATATACAAAAAAAAGGACAATAAAAATTATGTTAAAGTTACAAGATGACGTAACTTTGTATACCACAGAAGTTGGATACGTATTACCTGAGCTATGGATTCAAAGGTCAATGGAAGAATTCCAACACAAGCAACAAAAGATTATTATATATTGCTGTAGTCATGCCTTTTATTCCCCCATAAAACACATAAGAAAGAAGTATGGATATGCAAAAGATCATCACCAATAAAACCTATTAGACTAAGCTAATAAGAATTGACAAATTTATATGTGCAATCCTACTTTGACCTATTACAAAAAAACAAAAGCATGGATGACAAAGAATAAAATATAGAATAAAGATTTGCTTAATTTTATTAAAATCTTTAAAAGGGGGAATGTGAGAAGAGAAATAACTTTTAAACAATTAAAATGGAAAAAGAAAAGAAAAAGATAAACAAAGAAGAAGAAGGTTGCACTGACGCTACCAAGTATCATCCATATTCTAAATTCTAATTAATAGTTCTCAAACTCTTTCATTCCATTCCACCTAATGCATGACATCATGGTTGATTCTTGTGATGACTTTGGTCAACTTTGTTAGACAGCGTATAATACCACGCCATATCACAAAGACAAATACTGAGTTCCGGAACTGTTTACCATATATGTCCAAAATGAAAAACAAACAAGGAAATATGAGATGCATGAGAGAGAGAGAGAGAGAGAGAGGAGTGTGAGTGATCATGATGTACAATTATACTAATTAAAACAATACAAGTGGTGTTGTTTTTGGAACTTTAAAAGCTACTAGGTGTTGTCTTTAAAGTTGAAGGGTTTATTTTAACTTTTATATTATATAAAATATATACTACAAACTAGTATGTGTTTTGTGAACATGTAAAATTAATAATCTTATATAATTGTCTGAAATGTGCCTTATTAAATATCACTTAATCTAACATTTGCTTTTAAAATAATCATTAAAAAACTAATAATCTTGTATAGAAAATAATAAAATATTTGCATTATTAATGCTGTAATTAACTTCAAAATTTAATTATTTATAGTTAAGTTAAAAAGGATTTAATTTATACCGAAATAAAAAGTAATATCTAAAAGGTTAAATTATGACTTTAAAAATAACTTAAATATAATCTAATTTTAGTTCATAAAAGATTCTTGTATATTTAAAAAAATTCAGAAAAATTCGTTTTAACGTAATATATATATATATATATATATATATATATATATATATATATATTATATTACAATTAATATTTTTAAGTTCCTTATCTAGTATACACAAATTATGTTTTTATTTTATTTTTTTTATGTAACTTTGGAAATTGTGGATAGAGTATTTTTGGAGATTTATAACGTTAATGCCAAGTGTCGTAATCAGATTGTGATGGAGGCGGTGAACTTTTTAAAAATAATTAAAGAAAGTTTGAAAATTTAAGTTTGGAGTCATCATTATAGTTTATTCTAGAAAATTACGGAAAAATCATAAAATAAGGTTTGGTTTACGAAAATCAGAGTCTGAATCTAGGAGTCGGTTACGTGTAGGGAAGATGTTAGTACCCCTTCAGCGTCTGTCCGAAAACAGTACCTTTAATTAAATGTGCAGAGATTATGTGGTTTTTAAAATAGTTATTATTCTCGAAAATAACACTACAATATAACACAAAAGGAAGAAAAATATTTTTTTATTTTTAGGAAGTCTGACAAAAATTGACCTTATTCCTACGTATTCTGAGGTGAAATGAGGGATACATAATTCTTTTGAAAACATGCTTGGATAATTAATTGAAAAATTGTTTGGAAAATATGTTTGGAAAAGATCATGGATAATTTTGGATTTTTGAAAAACTGAACTTTGGATTTTTAGGGAGATGAACCTGAAAAGGCATTGCCTTACTCCTACGTATTTTCACTTACAATAGAAAATCAAGGATCACGTAGTTCTGGCTAGTATCATTTGGGAAGTTTGAAATTTTTTATTTTTGAAGATTTTGTGGTTTTTTTTGGGTATTTTTGAATTATAAAGAAATGTCACAACATGGGCAATGAACTGGATAAAAAAAGTGGAAGAGAAAATTATTATTTTTTATTTTGAAAAGATTTGTATTTTTTATGATTTTTAACAAAATTGATATGATTGAGAAAAATTAAAATGACAAAAAGAATCACACGAATATTTATACTTATTTGCAAGAAAAATATTTTTTTTAATTTGTTTTATTTAATTATCAGACAAATTCGAGACTTGACATGACAATCAAAATGATTATGAAAAATGTAATTATCAAGCAAGTCCAAGACTTGACTTGACAATCAAAATTTATGAAAAATGTAATTATCAAGCAAGCTCGATACTTGACATGACAATAAAAATTATTATTATGAAAAATTCAATTATCGAGCAAATCCAAGACTTGAAATGATAATCAATATATTTTTAAGATTTTTATAAAAATACAAAAAGGATTATAAATGAAAATGTAGAATAAAAAGCAATAAAATAATTATGGAAATGTAAAACTCAATCAAAAAAACAAACTTTAACAAAATAATTCAAACTAGAGAAAAAGGGAGGTGGGAATAAAAACCTGGATGGAGAAAATGTACACGAACAGGTTCCCCCACACCCTTCAAAATCATGTTCTGGCAGAATCGGCAGCGACAATTCCACACCTTTGTGTTTCTAGGTCTGGTAGTCCCAGTCCCTCGGTTTACGTGTCTTCAAGGTATAGACTCTCACAACAACACCATCACCATAATAATCATCACCATCATAGGTTTGCAAATGGCATGGCGTCAGTTGCTGAGAAATTGATGCAAGCCAGTGGGTTGAATCAGGTCAAGCCTAATGTTGCTTGCTCCAGTGATGATTCTGGGATGAATTGTAATGTTCAGTCACTTCCTAAATTGGGGGATAGGGATTTGTTGCTTCAGTCCAATTTACCAGTTCCATCTTCTCCTGCTCATTATTCTTTGTGTTTTCTATCTTGCAATAAATATAAAAGATGGTGCGAACACTAAATTATTATGAGACAACAACGGGAAAACTGAAGAAGTGAACATGGCTCACCTACAAATTTGATGAATTGTAGGCACCAAGGCGACCCATGACATACCATGATTGAATATCCTTCTTTTTACATGAAGAATACAAAAATTTTTATGAATAAATATAACTACATATTAAAAGCTAAAAATCTAAAAGTCTAAAAGCCTAAACTAAAAACTTACATTACCGATTAGATTAACATCCTGATCTGATGGTTATCCATACAATTCAAACTAGATATATGAATCAGTTGGATTGAAGCTGAAAGAGGGAATGCAGAGTGTTAAGACTCCGACAAGTGTACTGAATTGTATCAAGTAATAATAAGTGGTAAGACCAAGTATCGTTTTCCCTAGAGACTTATTGGCCTAGACTTTCATGTGATTTGTTGATCATTTAAAACTTGAGAAACGAAATTTAGGTTTTTAAATGCAAAACAGAAAATAAACATGCATGCAAAGGTTGATCAATTGACCTAGAAAAAATACGCAGTTGAATGATATGGATGAATTGTGTTGTTGGGATTTCTGACTTATCCTAATCCACTCTCATATATTTACGAATTCTACTTTTTATTAATGTCAATGCCATTTTCTAAATTACCCTAATCCCAATGTCTTGGTGAAGAGAGCCTACTCCTAATTACTAGTTTACAATGTCTTGTCTCCCTAGCAATTGTTCATGCATTACATTCACACAAAAGCTTAAAGGCAATCGGTCCTCCTATCCCTCTGTCTAGGTAATATTGCTCCCGAGAGAATTCCCCCATGTCTAGATCTACCCATATGTGTCCATATAGATAAAATCAAAGATCACGCTATTGAATGAATTAAAAAAAGCATGCATAGAGAATAGAGGAAAAACTCTAACAATTAATGAAATAAAGCATCAATTCAATATATGAGAGTTTCACAAGATTACATCATTTCTCCAACAATAATGGCAGTTTAGTTCACCATAGACATGGTGAAACTAGATGAAAATAATGAAAAGAATGAAAATATAAAGTCCTAGAACTTGTAGATTGGAGCTTTCGCATCCAAAATCCGCTTCCAAGGGGTGAAGAGAGTGTTTCAGCGCTGGTTTACCGCTCAGCGGTAGGCGCGACACTCAAGAGTAACACTCAGCATTGCCGCCCAAGCGTCTGGTAGTGAACTCTCTGAAGAGGCTGGTGCTCAACGGTGAATTTGCGCTTAGCAGTGGCTGCGACAATTGATCTTCCCCTTAACGTTGACGCTTAAGTGTTGGCCAGTGGATTCATCATTAAGACCAGCGCTCAGCGGTAATTAGCGCTGAGCGGTGGCTGCGATTCTTCTTCTGTGCCTTTCTTCCACTTCTTCAGAGTTCGGCTCCTTGCTACTTCAAATTCCTTCATCCAATTCACGTCTATTCCTGCCAAATCAAGGAAAACCAAGCATAAAACCAAGAAAACCACCTTTGACTCTCTTATTCTCTAACTTAAGCAAAATGCATGATTTCAAGCTAGTTTCTAAGTCATATAGGGTGTGTTTAGTGTCAAAATTAAGTATAAAAATAACGGTTTTTGAACCGTTATCACAACCCCAAACTTAGAACTTTGCTTGTCCTCAAGCAAACAAGATGTAACATAGTCTTCCACCAATCATCAGAATGGTTCAACACATTCCAAAACCTTTCTTTCAAAACAAGTAATCACTCAAATATGCTCATCAATAGAACTTAGTCAAGATGCACACGTGCCTTAATTTTCAATGCTCATCATAGCGTTCACATAATCACATTATTCCAATAGATGTTATTCTCATGAATGATCAATTAACTAAGCACAGATGTAATCATGAATTCATGGAATCATTCCTCACCAGATAAAGTGTTTCACTCAATCACTTAGGTGTTTCAAGAGGTCACTTCTTCCCTCTACTATGCACATGTCACATAGAACAAAATCGCCTTTCATTTACCACAATAAAAAATCATCACACACATATGTCATCGCAAGGACTTTTCATAGCTTATAATAAGGCTGGGTTAAAAACAAAAATTGGTTTTTCTAGATCACAAAATCCTTGAGTTAAGAGAGTTATGCAAACATTCATAATTCAAGTACAAACTCTCTTTTTACCAATCTCACTCATTCCCAAATTTCCCTTTTCTTTGCATTAAGCTTATCTTTTCCTTCTATGTTTTTATCTTTTTCATCTTTTTCATGCTTACTTTAGCTCAAAGTTCAATTTTTTTCTTTTTCAATCCTCCCAACAACCCCAAACTTGAACCTTTATCAATACCATACAATAATTCTCAACTTAACTCAAGGTAAAGATTTTCAAAAAGGGTTTTCAGCTCTGTTTAAGGCTTAGGTTCAAAAAGGGTAGAGCATATCATGCTTTTTTTCTTTTGGGACAATAATTTTGCATTGGCTAAGAAAGGGCTTAATATAAAATGACCTTGATCATATGACACACATGATAACAGTCTAAAAACCGTTATTTTCATACTTAATTTTGATATATAAATGCACCCTTTTTTGACTTAGAAACTTGCTTAGAATCATGATTTTGCTTTAGTTTTGCAAATAAGAGAGTTAAGGTTATACTTTATGATTTTTTCACTAAATTCCCTTGATTTTGTAGGTTTTTGGAATGATTTGAAAGAGGTGTTGAAGTATCAAGAAGTTGCTGTGCAGAAAAAGTCAAACAGAATGCAGAAAAGTCAACCAGAGTGTAGAAAAACGAAGTGCTGAAAAATCTGCTGGCGTTGAGCGGTGGCTTTGTACCGCTAAGTGGTGACCTCGAGTGCCGTGCATACCGCCGGGCGGTGGACTGTTGGACCTGGGCCAGTTTTTCTGTTATTTTATGATTTGTTTTGGGCATGGACTCGTTTTCTGTTATTTTTCTACCCTATTTAAAGACCAGAACGTCTTAGAGAATGAATCTTTTGATGGCTTAAGCACAACAACATATTTTTCACCCCTTTGGGGGCAGATTTAGGGAATTGACAACTCTCTTTTTCTCTTTCTAGGGTTTTATCTTCTTCCATTCCATTGTACACCTAGATTCTCCATGACGATGGAGAACTAATCTCATATGTTATTGGGGAATGATGTAACCTCTAAACTCTCTTGTATTTGAATTGTTCTTGAATATATATGCTTACATTCATTATTTGTTAGGGTTTTTCCTCTATACTCTATGCATGATTTGTTTAACTCATTCAAATGCATGATCATTGATTTTGTCGACATGGAGACATACGGGGAAATCTAGAACTGGGGAATTTCTCTTGACAATGAAATATTTCCTAGAGATAGGAATACGAAAGTCAATTGCTTTAAGCTTCTGTGGATATTGCATGAATGATTACTAGGGAGACTAGAGATAGTAAATTAGTAATTATGATTAGGCTCTTTTCATCAAGAGATCGGGTTTAGAGTAAAATAGAAAGTTGCATTAACATTAATGAAGAAGATGAATTTGTTTATGCATTAGAGTGATTAGATGAAATCTAAACCCTAACAACATATTTATCTCATATTATCAACATCATCCATTCACTTTTATGTCTAGCCTCAATTGATCAAATTTCATTCTTGTTTATTTTTCCA
This sequence comes from Vigna reflexopilosa, assembly GCA_027742785.1. Lineage (NCBI taxonomy): Eukaryota > Viridiplantae > Streptophyta > Magnoliopsida > Fabales > Fabaceae > Vigna > Vigna reflexopilosa. Next base: position 25,547,979 of record CM050918.1, read on the forward strand.
CATTTTGCATTCAAAAACCCCAAAATATTGTTCTTATAGTCTTGATTGGTTAAGCAAAAGCACAATTGTTTGGTTCCGTGAGTCTCTTGGGAAAATGATACTCGGACTTACCTGGGCAAAATCATTCATGCTTTCAAGTAGTTAACAAACATTCAGTCAAAAACTTTGGAGTTCAAAACCTCACATATAAGCTTCACTCAATATTCCAAATATCCCAGATAAACACCCTGCTTAGCATCATAATCACAATCATAATTTCATGCATTTGTTCTCATAGCTTGTGAACACTCCACCTGTATATCAGCATATAGTGCAATCTCAACATTTATATATAACAAGCATCATCAAGAAATACCCATCATGCAAATATCAAAAGTCAAACCACTGCATAAGATGAAATATCCAACCAAGTACATCAAACCCTACACTACTAACAGAAGAAAATAAGTTCAAATTACAAAACCAAAAGATAAGTTTTAGAAAACTAGGTTGCCTCCCAGCCTGCGCTTCTTTAACGTCACTAGCTTGACCTAATAAGCTTACGGATCCACCAACTTCATGACTGTTGAAAGACGTTCCACTTCTCTTCCCAAGTAGTGCTTGAGTCTTTGACCATTCACCACCCAACTTCTCTGTGGATCACTAGCAGCTAAATCCACCAATTCAATTGCTCCACGAGGATGCACGTTCTTCACTATGAAAGGCCCTGCCCATTTTGACTTCAACTTTCCATGAAACAGCTTCAGCCTTGAATTGAACAATAACACCTGTTGCCTTGGATTGAAGACCCTCTTTATCATCTTCCTGTCATGATAGAATTTTACCTTTTCCTTATAACTCCTAAAGGAGTCATAAGCATGCAACCTCATCTCTTCAAGCTCCAGCATCTGCCTCCTACGTTTACTGAGTTTCACGAGGATAAAAATTTAGAAATTTTACAGCCCACAAAGCTCTATGCTCCATCTCCACTAGCAGATGACTTGCTTTCCCATAAACCAACTGAAAAGGTGATAAACCCATGGATGTCTTCATAGTCGTCCTGTAAGCCTAGAGAGCATCATCTAGTTTCTGTGACCAATCCTTCCTTGAATAGGCACCTGTTTTCTCCAAAATCCTCTTCATCTCCCTGTTGGAAACTTCAGCTTGGCCATTTTTTTGTGGATGATAAGGTGTGGCCACCTTATGTCTCACACCATAATGTTTAAGTACATTTGCAAGCTGGGAGTTGCAAAAATGAGATCCCCCATCACTAATGAGCACCCTAGGAGTTCCAAAACGTGAGAAAATTTTCCTTTTCAGGAATTTAATTATCGGGGCATGCCAAAGCTTCCACACATTTACTCACACAGTCTACTGCCACCAATATATATTCATTATTAAAAGATGGTGGAAAGGTTCCAACAAAATCAATGCCCCAACAGTCAAATACTTCAACCTCTAAAATGCCTTGTAATGACATCTCATGACCTCTTGAAATAGCCCCAGTCCGTTGACATTTGTCACTAAGAACGGTCTAAAAACCGTTATTTTCATACTTAAAATTCACATCAAAACACACCCTTTATGACTTAGAATTAAACTGAAATCATGCAAAATGCTTAAGTTAGAGAGAAAGAGAGTCAAAGTGAGTTTTATGGGTTTTATGCTTGGTTTCCCTTGTTTTGACAGGATTTATCAGGAGTTTGATGAATGAATTGAAGGAAGAGAAGTGGTTGATGCAGAAGAAGGTGGAAGAATGAAGCAAAGTTGAATCGCAGCCACCGTTGGGCGGTGATAGCACCGTTGGGCGGTGAAACCTTCTACGATTACACTGCCACACGCTTAAAGGGCACCGTTAAGGGGTGAAAATGGAATCGCTGCCACCGGTGGGCGGTGCAAACCCACCGCCGGGCGGTGAACTTTTCAGTGGTTCTTTGGAGGACGCTCAAGCGGCAGCGTTGAGGGGTGTACTTATGGGCCTGGGCTTATTTTCAGTTATTTTTCTGTGCTTTAAATAGAAGTACACGAACCAGAGCATGAATCTTTTTGTAGAAAGGACGTAGAAACACGGTTTTCACACCTTGGAGTTGGATTTTGGATGCAAGAGCTCCAATATTACAAATCTAGGGTTATCTTTTATATTCCTTCCATTCAATTCATCTAGTTTCACCATGATTATGGTCAACTAAGCCTTTTGTTGTTGGGGAACGATGTAATTCTTTGAAACTCTCTTATATCGAATTTCTTATTCTATTCATATACTTGTGTTTATCAATAGTTTGAGTTTTTCTTCCGTTCTTGCTAATGTTTTGTTTAAGACGTTATTCAAACACATCATCTTTGATTCTTTCTATTTGGAGACGTATAGTTAGGTCTAGACATGAAGAATTTCTCTTGATGATGAATATTACCTAGAGATAGGAATAAGAAAGTCAATTGTCTTAAGCTTCTGTGTATTGCATGAATAATTACTAGGGAGACTAGAGATAGTAAACTAGTAATTGTGAGTAGGCTCTTTTCACCGAGAGATCGGGTTCAGAGTCGAATAGAAAGTGAGATAAACATTGATAACAAAGTTGAATCTAATAAGAATAGTAGATATTTGAGAGTGGATTAGGATGAAACCATAAACCCCAACAACATCATTCATCCATATCTTTTACTGCTAACTGATCAAATCTTTGCATACATGTTTATTTATTGTTTTGCATTTAAAACTCAACTTATTGTCTATTCAAGTCTTATGATGTCCATTAATCACATGAACGTTTAGGCCTAAGAGTCCTTTGGGAGACGATACTCAGACTTATCGTTTATTTATTACTTGATACGATCTGGTACACTTGCCAAGGTGTTAACAAGTTTTTGGCGCCATTTTCGGGGACTCATTGGTTTAACTATTCTAGTAGTGTGATTTTTGATTGAATTTGACTTGATTTGATTTTTGTTTTCATTTTTGTTTTTATTTTTATATAAAAGTGCTTTTTAGGGTTTTTGTTTCTTGTGTATGCAGGAGGCAATTCACACTAGGAGAAAGAAAAATCAACAACCTTTTCTCGAAGGATTAAGTGAAAGGAGGGGGAAGAAAGTCAGAAGACCATCTAGAGAATTATTCCCCTCTCCTGAAGGACTTTTGCAACCCTCACCAGTAGCTTCACAACAAAGCACAGAAGAGATGGCTGGGGAGGAACCTCCTAGACGTACTCTAGCAGACGCATCAGATGTGGTTGGTCCTCAACATTTTAACAGCATAACAATGCCGAGGAACAATGCAATGAATATGGTGATGAATCCTGCGTTGATACACTTGGTGCAAAGCAACCAGTTTAATGGACTGTCGCATGAAAGTCCATATGATCATCTCACCACATTCAATGAGATATGCAACATGGTGAAGATCAACATAGTTTCGGATGATATAATCAAGCTTAACTTGTTTCCTTTCTCATTGGGAGGCAATGCTAAACTATGGTTGAATTCTTTTCCGGAAGGAAGCTTTACTACCTGGGAGGTTGTGGTGGCTAAATTTTTGAATAAATATTTTCCACAGGCTAAAATCAACAAAGGAAAGATGGAGATTTCTTCTTTTAGGCAGGGCATGGATGAAACCCTAGGTCAGGCGTGGGACAAATTTAAAAGCTTGCTGAGGAAGACGCCTGTGCATGATTTTGATGAGACAGCTGTGGTTCTCACGTTCCTTGGAGGTCTTGGTACACAGTCAAAGCTTATGTTAGATGCCTCAGCTAGAGGTAATATCAAGAGAAAAACTGCTGATGAGGCCTATGAGTTGATTGAAAGCATGACGGCTAATGAGAATGAAACTCATAGTGAAAGGGGCATGCCAATTCAAATAAAGGGAGTTCTCCAGTTGACAAATGAAGATGCCTTGCTTGCACAGAACAAGCTGTTAACTCAACAATTGGAGAATCTGGCAAAGACTATTGCTCAACTGCCTATTGAGCTGATTTAGGGTCAAGTGTTAATATGATGCCCCTATCTATGCTAAAGAAGATTGATGGTCTGACATTGAAGCCAGCAAATATTTCCTTGGTTGTGGCAGATGGATCACAAAAGAAACCCTATGGTATGGTGGAGGACGTGGTTGTTTGTGTTGAAAGTTTGGAATTCCTGGTTGATTTTGTGGTGATGGATATGAAGGAGGATGATAAGGTCCCGATAATTCTTGGAAGGTCGTTCATGAAGACGGCTAAAGTGGTCATAAGTGTCCATGATGGGGTGATTATGCTTAAAGACGAAGAAGAAAAGGTGATCTATAATCTCTCCAAAGAGAAGCAGATGCGGCTAAGAAAGAGGGCTAAATATATAGCTTCAAAGAAGAATGCAGCAGTTGAGTGGCTTGAATCTACTAGAGTGGTCAACAAAGGTAATAATTGTGTTTTCATGCAGGTAAAGGAAGAAAAGAAAGTTGACAAAGGAGGGACAATTCACTTTGACTTGAAGAATGCACCATTCAAGCGTGGTATACCTGTGAGATGCAAGAAGAAGTTATGGGTGATGAAAGGTTTCAATGAGAATGGAGTGATAGAGATTGAATCTCCATATTATAGGAAAGTCAAGAAGGTGGACCAGAAGCAATTGATGAGTTGGTGTGATGAAGGCGAAGAAGACACCAACATGAAGGATGAGATGTGAGCTTTATTGGGTCAAGCTAGTGACATTAAAAGAGCGCTTGCTGGGAGGCACCCCAGTGATTGTTGAACATTATTTCTTTTGAATTATTTTGGTTTTGTAATTTTTGGATTTGTGTTAAACAATTTTTTTTTTGGGTAGCATTCACTGAGGGATGCTAGTTTGATTATGTATTCACTGAATGATACAGGAAGATATACCTACTGATGGGTGTTGGTAAGGATTGCACTTACTGATAAGTGCTAGAAGGGTTTGGGTTAGGCTCGTGACGTTAAACAAGCGCTACCTGGGAGGCAACCCAGTTGATTGATTTATTATTGCATGTTTTAATTATTTCTACTTGCATTTAGGGATTGATTGTTGCATAGGTGCGTCAAGTTATTGGGAATTGCATTAAACTTAAAATTTTTAAAGATGAAATTGAGGTGGCAAGGATCAAAAACATTTTGAAACAAAGATAAAAGGGGAAAGTCAACTCGAGCTCACCGCCGGGCAGTGGCGTCGCTGGGGGGCACTCAGGTTTTTTAAAAGGGGCTTGATTCTTTGGCCCATTATTTAGTTTTTCTACCCCTTAGGGCTCGCCCAAACACTCTCTTTCAGATCCCCAACTTCTCTTTCACTCTCAAACACTCTTTCAAAGATTTCCCTTGAAAACCAAAAAAATTTTCAATTTTGAACTTAGTTCATCATCCTAGTTTCGGTTTCTTGAGAGCCTTACATCTAGGGCTGCATTCATCATCATCTAAGGAGCATTTTGCAAGCAATTAAGGTCTCTCTATTCAATTAAGTCATACATTTTTCATTCTAGGGTTCCTAAAGCATGAACTTGATTTAAAAGTTTGTAGAAGTATGAGAAATTAGGGCTTTTGAATTCTATGCATGATTTGATGGAATTGGAACTGTTTGCACCGATTAAATTGTATGATTGATGCTTAGAACTGTGAAATTTGCATTTGGGTGGAGAATAGAAGCATGTAGGAGTGTTATGGCAAAACTGTCGCCGCCACCGCTGGGCGGTGAGCCATCGCCGGGCGGCAGCCTGACAGCTTGGGTTTCTTTGTTTTTATTCTTTTTTTGGTTACAAATGGCGCTAAGGGGTGTTACTCAGCCCCCAGCGCTTATCAGTGATGAGATAGGACATATTTTGGTTATTTGCTAATGTTTAATGTGCTTTGTTGTGGTCTTGTGAATTGTGTTTAATGCAGGAATGGCGTCTTCTTCAGGGAAGAGAGTGAAGATCGTAGGCAACAAGAGAAGAGAACTAGATAGGTTCTACAATCACAGGTTCTTGCACATGAGGCTTGAGCAGTACTTTCTCCTGGTTTAGGAGAAGCGTTTGATAATGGAGAGGAAGCCAAGCTGGATTGCAGAGTATGCTCCACAGTTTGAACAGGAGTTGGAGGAGAGACACTGGGAGAAGTTGGTCACATATCCTGCTCCTGCCAACATAGTTGTGGTGAAGGAGTTTTATACGAATGCCAAGCCACTGGAGGGGTCTCATTTTACTGATTACATGAGCTATATGTGAGGGGTAAGGTGATTAAATATTACCTCGAGACCATTAACAGGTTCCTCAATGCAGAATGGGAAGGAGAGTAGTGCCAGTATCTGCTGAATATAAGAGAAGCCATTGACTTTGATGACATGGAACGAGTGCTCTGTGTGCCTGGAGGGCGTTTCTACAGGAACTCTAGTGGAGCAGCTATTCATATCAAGATGGGTGATTTGACGCCTTTGGCACAATATTGGATGACATTCACACATGCCAATGTGACTCCATGTTCCCATATTTCTGACATTAATGTCAAGAGGGCCCTGTTTATCTATGGTGTGCTGAGTGGGATGAATATTAACATTGGCCAGGTGATACCCAATGAGATTAGAAGTTGTGCGATCACCACACTCAATAAAGCACCATTGAGGCATCCATCTTTGATCACACAGTTATGCCATGCAGCTGGGGTGGATATATCTACTCCACCTTTTGAGCGGCCCAGGAAGGCCATTAATTAGGGCTATTATAGACAGTTCTGTGGAGGAGCAGAGGCAACTCAGGTAGTACCATGGAGGTGTTCCAGAAGGAGAGCTCCACCTCCACATGCCTAGGGAGATGCACTAGCTCATGATGCTGAGCCGTTTCAGATGAGAGACATGTATATGTCTCTGGTGGAGTCTAAACTGGAGGCAAGTCACAGGGGGCAGATGGTGACTGTAGAGATGATTGTGAGCTTATATGATACACCTCCTGCTCTCAAGTGGACGATGGATGAGTTTAGCAACAGAGTGGCTTGGCCAGAGCAGGAACAAGGGAGCAGATCTGGAGCAGCTGAAGCTCCAGTTATGAAGGAGGACGATGAGGATGATGAGGACTTCGAGGATGCTGAGGATGGAGAGGAGGACTCTTATGGCAGTATGGGATGAGGAGTTCACATGGCATCTACTGATGGATGCCAACTGCAGTAGAATAGGATTTTCTTATCTTTTTCTTTTGTAATTTGAATTCTTAGAATAGGTTTGCTTCTGTTGAGTAGTGTAGTTTTTATTACACCTTGTCTGAATCTTTTCTGTTATGATGGTTTGACTACTTGCTTGCATGAGATTATTGCTTGGTGATGCTTGTTTTGAATGATGATTGAGATTGCCATATGCTGATATCCAGGTGGAGTGTTCACTAGCTATGTGAACAGATGCATTGTGATTTTGTGATTGTGATTATGAAGCTAAGTAGGGTAGTTGATTGAATGATTGGAATAAGCTTGTGTGAGGTTTTTGAGCACCAGAGTTCTTATTGACATATTTGCTATCTACTTGAAAGCATGAATGATTTTTCCTAAGTTTCTGTGATTGATTGAATTGCATGCATGTGTCATATGATCAAGGTCGTTGTTGAAAAGCCCTTTTCTAAGCCAAAAGTTTTGTCCCACATGAAAAAAGAACATCTTATGTTCTACCCTTTTTGAACCTAAGCCTTAAACAGGATAAAAACCCTTGCTTTGAGAATCTTTGCCTTGAGTTAGGTTGAGAAAAATTTTGTGGTGTAGTTAAAGGTTCAAGTTTGGGGTTGATGGGAGAATTAAAAAGGAAAAAGTTTGACATTGAGCTATTAAGTTGAATGAAAATTCATGAAAAAACATGAAAAAGATAAGAAAAAGAAAAAGCATGAGAAGAAAAGCTAAATGTGAAGAAAAGGGAAAGTTAGGAATGAGTAAGATTGGTAAAAAGATAGTTTGTGCTTGAACCATGATTATGTGAATAACTCTCTTAACTCAAGAATTTTGTGATCTAGAAAATCCAATTTTCCTTGTTGGCCCAAACTATATTATAAGCTTTGGAAAAAGTCCTTGTGATGACATGTGTATGTGTTGATGTTGATTGTGGCAAATGAATGGCAATTTTGTTCCATGTGACGTGTAGATAGTAGAGGAATGGAGTAACCTTTTGAAACACTTGAGTGGTTGAGTGAAACACTTTGTCCGGAGAGGTAGAATTCCATGAATCTATGATTATATCTGTGCTTAGCTAATTGGTCATTCATGATAATAACATTTGTTGGATTGTATGTGACTGTGAAAAACACTATGATGGTTTGATTTGAAGCATATGTGCATCTTGATTGAATTCTTTGGATAAGCTGATTTGAGTGATAATGTGTCTTGAGATATGATTTTGAAAAGGTTGAACCATTGGGATGAATTATGAGACTAAGTTGCATTGTGTTTTCTTGAGGACAAGCAAAGTTCTAAGTTTGGGGTTGTGATAACGTTCTAAAAACCTTTCTTTTCATATTTAAAATTCACATCAAAATACACCCTTTATGACTTAGAATTAGCCTAAAATCATGCAAAATGCTTAAGTTAGAGAGAAAGAGAGTAAAAGTGAGTTTTCTGGGTTTTATGCTTGGTTTCCCTTGTTTTGACAGGATTTATCAAGAGTTCGATGAATGAATTGAAGGAAGAGAAGTGTTGGATGCAGAAGAAGGTGGAAGAATGAAGCAAAGTTGAATCGCAGCCACCGCGAGGCGGTGATAGCACCGCCGGACGGTGAGACCTTCTATGATTACACTGCCACATGCTTAAAGGGCACCGTTAAGGGGTGAAGATGGAATCGCAGCCACCGCCAGGCGATGAACTTTTCAGTGGTTCTCTGGAGGAAGCTCAAGCGACAACGCTGAGGGGTGGACTAGGTGTTGTGCTTACCGCCGGGCGGTGTTACCCACCACCGGGTGGTGTACTTAAGGGCCTGGGCTTATTTTCAGTTATTTTTCTTTGCTTTAAATAGAAGTACACGAACTAGAGGATGAATCTTTTGGCAGAAAGGATGCATAAACACGATTTTCACACCTTGGAGGCGGATCTTGGATGCGAGAGCTCCAATATTACAAATCTAGGGTTATCTTTTATGTTCCTTCCATTCAATTCATCTAGTTTCACCATGATTATGGTGAACTAAGCATTTTGTTCTTGCTAATGTTTTGTTTAAGACGTTATTCAAACGCATCATCTTTGATTGTTTGTATAAGGAGACGTATAGTTAGGTCTAGACATGAAGAATTTCTCTTGATGATGAATATTACTTGGAGATAGGAATAAGAAAGTCAATTGTCTTAATCTTCTGTGTGTATTGCATGAATAATTACTAGGGAGACTAGAGATAGTAAACTAGTAATTATGAATAGGTTCTTTTCACCGAGAGATCGGGTTTAGAGTAGAATAGAAAGTGACATAAACATTGATAACAAAGTTGAATCTAATAATAATAATAGATATTTGAGAGTTGATTAGGATGAAACCGTAAACCCCAACAACACCATTCATCCATATCTTTTACTACCAACTGATCAAATCTTTGCATACATGTTTATTTCTTGTTTTGAATTTAAAACTCAACTTATTGTCTATTCAAGTCTTATGATGTCCATTAATCACATGAACGTTTAGGCCTAAGAGTCCTTTGGGAGACGATACTTGGACTTACCGTTTATTTATTACTTGATACGATCTGGTATACTTGCCAGGGTGTTAACAGTCACAATTCCTAGCATGGTTATGAGCATCTTTAAACAAGGTAGGCCAATAAAACCTTGATTGGAGAATCTTTGCAGCAGTTCTTTCTCCATTAAAATGAGCCCCATAAGGTGAATCATGACAATGCCAGAGAATTCCTTCTGCTTCTTCTCTTGTCACACATCGCCTCAAAGGATTATCTGTTCCTATCTTGAACAAGTAAGGATCATCCCATATAAATTGTTTGGCATCATGCAAAAACTTCTTCCTCTGTTGCCAATTTAACTCTTCTGGAATTAGTCCTACAACTCTAAAATTAGCCATATCAGCAAACCATGGTCTCTGTTGAATATACAAGAGTGTCTCATCTGAGAAGGATTTCCATATTTCTTTTTCCTTACTTGTAACTTCATCATTGACTAACCAAGATAATTGGTCGGCAATCAAATTTTCACTCCCCTTTTTGTCACGAATCTCCATATCAAATTCTTGTAGCAAGAGCACCCACCTAATCAACCGTGGCTTTGAATCCGACTTTGTCAACAAATACTTTATTGCCGCATGATCAATGTAGATAATCACCTTAGACCCAATAAGATAAGGTCTAAACTTCTCCAAGGCATAGACTATAGCTAGGAATTCCTTCTCAGTGGTGGCATAATTTAACTGAGCTTCATTCAAGACTTTGTCAGCATAATATATGGCGTGAAACAACTTTTCCCTTCTTTGGCCAAGAATAACTCCTATAGCATAATCACTGGCATTACACATGAGTTAGAAATTTTGAGTCCAATCTGGAGCTACAATTTGGAGCCGAAACCAATCTCTTCTTCAAGACGTCAAAAGTCTGCAAACATTCATCACTCATCACAAAAGGTATGTCTTTAACAAGCAAGTTACTCAAGGGCTTAGAAATCTTTGAGAAATCTTTAATGAATCTTCTATAGAACCTAGCATGTCCCAAGAAACTCCTTATTCCTTTCACATTTGGTGGTGGAAGTTTTTCAATGACCTCCACTTTGGCTTTATCCACTTCAATCCCCCTTGTAGAAATTTTATGACCCAAAATAATTCCCTCAGTTACCATAAAATGACATTTTTCCCAATTAAGCACAATGTTCGTTTGAACACATCTTTTGAGCACCACATCCAGGTTTGCCAAACACTTCTGAAAAGAATCATCAAACATTGAAAAATCATCCATGAAGACTTCTATACTCTTCTCTATGAGATATGTAAAAATAGCCTGCATACACCTTTGAAACGTGGCTGGGGCATTGCATAATCCAAATGGCATCTTTCTGTAAGAAAACACACCAAATGGGCATGTGAATGTTGTCTTATCCTGGTCCTTTGGATCTACCACAATTTGATTGTATCCAGAATACCTATCCAGGAAGCAGTAAAAAGCTTGACCTGCCAATCTTTCTAGCATCTAATCCATAAAAGGAAGGGGAAAGTGATCCTTTCTAGTGCCCGTATTCAGCTTCTTGTAATCAATGCACATCCTCCACCCAATAATTGTTCTAGTAGGAATGAGCTCATTCTTCTCATTATGAATCACCGTTATCCCTCCTTTCTTTGGTACAACCTGTATTGGACTTACCCATTCACTATCAGAAATTGGATAGATAATACCGGCCTCCAAAAGCTTTAACACTTCCTTTCTAATCACCTCCTTTATCACAGGATTTATTCTCCTTTGTGGTTGAGCCACTGGTCTATAATCACTTTCCATGAAAATTCTATGCATGCAGTATGTTGGGCTTATACCTTTAAGATCTGAGATTGACCACCCAATAGCTCCTTTGTTGGCTTTCAAAACTCTTACCAACCTTTCTTCTTCTTCAGGAGACAAAGAATTTCTAATGATGACCGGCTTCCCTCCATCTTCTTCTAAAAACACGTACTTCAAATGTGATGGTAACAACTTTAGCTCCAGCTTCTTTTCTTTGACCTCTTCTTTTGTATCAATCTTCTCAAAACTCGCCTCTTTTGTTGGGATTTCTTTCAATACCTCCAAATCTATCAAGCACTCATCAATTAACTTCTCCTCCTCCTCATTCAAATCTTCACATTCATCAATGAGAGTTCTTTCAAGTGGAGAAACATCACGTGCCTTCTTCATCATACAAACTTCATCAATAATTTCAACTTAGAAACATGCTTTATCATCCTTAGGGTGTGACATGGCCTTGAACACGTCAAAGTTAACTTCTTCATCTTGCACCCTTACTTTAAGCTTGCCATTCTCCACATCAATCAAGACTTCAGCCATCTTCATGAAAGGTCTCCCTAGAATGAGAGACACATCTCCACTCTCCTCCATCTCCATTATGACAAAATCCACTGGAAATAAGAATTTTTCCACTTTCACCAACACATCTTCAACCACTCCATAGGGGTATTTAAGAGACTTGTCTGCCAGTTGAAGTGTCATTCTATTAGGCTTAAGTTCCAAGCCCTCAATTCTTTTGAACATTGTGAGCGACATTAAATTAATACTAGCTCCTAAATCAATCAAAACTCTACGAACTTCCAAAACCAAGAAAAAGAGTCTAGCCTTAAAATCTGAGGTAGAAAGGAGCAAGAACAAAATGGAAGATGAAGACTCAAAAGATGAAGAAAATTTGAGACTCATGATAAAAAGGCTCAACAGGTTCATGAAATCAAAAGACAAAGGAAGACTAAAATTCAAAAAGAAAGACAATCAAGGATCTTTCTCACACTATAAATGTTATGGTTGCGGAGAAAGGGGACACTCAAAAGCTGACTGCTCAAATCAAAAGAAGAATGAAGAAATAAAGGAAAAGAAGTTCTTCAAGAAAAAGAAGGCCTACATCGCATGGGACGATGACAATGAAACAATTTCTAATTTGAGCGAATTTGATGAAGAGGAAAACATTTGTTTAGTGGCAGACGACGACGCTGGAAGCCAAGTAAGTACATCTAGCGATTTTGATAATTATAGTCAATATAGTGAAAGTGAATTGCATGAAACTTATGCTACTTTAATTGTAGAAACTGAAAAATTAGATAAAGCTCATAAGAAATTGAAAAAGAATTTCAAAAATTTAAAATTAAATTTTGAAAATATTTCTGAAGAAAATAAAAATTTAAAATCAGAATTTGAAAATATTCTTGAAGAAAATAAAATTTTAAAATAAAATTTTGAAAATATTTTTGAAGAAAAAAAAATTTAAAATTAAATTTTGAAAATATTTTGAAGAAAATAAAAATTTCAAAAACAAAATTTTATTTTTTGAAAAAGGTAAATTTATTAGTAGTTATGAATGTGCATCTTGTGAAAATTTTAAGAAAATATTAAAACAAACAACCTTAGGTGAGTGTAGCAAGAATAACGGAGAAAGTAATAAGGTTGTTAAAATCAAGTATGTTCCTAAAATTAAACATAGTAATAGAACCCATAAAACGTGGGTAGAAAAAGGAACAACTAATAGGAACACAAACTTTGTATCATGCTTTTATTGTATGAAAAATGGTGTTAAGACCCTAGCAAGTGTACCAGATCGTATCAAGTAATATAATTGGTAAACCCAATATCATTCTCCCAAAGGGCTCTTAGGCCTTATCATTTGTGTAAATTAATCTTATAAGACTTGAAAGAAAATTAACTTGTGGTTGAATGCAAAGAACTAAAAGTAAACATTCAAATGCAAGTGATTCAATTGGTAAGAAAAAGGTATGGATGAATGGAGTTGTTGGGGTTTACAATTTCATCTTATCCACTCTCTTATATCTACTCTTCTTATTAAATTCGCTTTATTATCCAATTGTCATGCAAACTTTCTTAGTCTACCCTAGTACTAGTTACTGGCTTACTATCCCTAGTCTCCCCTAGTAACTAGCAATGCAAGTACCACAAAAGCAAAATACAATTGATCATCCTACCCCCCTATTCCTAGGTGGTATTGCTTAATCAAGGAATTCCCTATCAGTTCATGACTTCCCCGTATCGACAAAGGAAAACATTTATTTATCAAATGAGTTAAATGATAATAGCATAGAGCATAGATAAAGAACCCAACAATTGATAATAACAGCATATGCAAGCATATGAATAAAACAAGAATTTCAATATAAGAGAGTTTCAAAAGATTACATTGTTCCCCAACAACAAAGGGTTTAGTTCACCATTGACATGGTGAAACTAGATGAAATACAATGAAAGAATGGAAAAGCAAACCCTAGATATGATAAATTGGAGCCTAAGCATCCAAGAAATATTCTCCAAGGAGTGCAGAACAGCTCTGGACGTCTTCTTCTGCCAAAAGAATAAATCTCAAATCGCACTGGGGCTATATATAGCACAGAAAAGTAATAGAATTTAGGCCCAAGCCCAGCAAACCATCGCTCAACGTCGTATTTTACCGCTCAACGGTTTCCCTCAAGCTGCGCCACCACTCAACGGTTAGTTTCACCGCTGAGCAGTTTGCCTCTAATCGCCCTGGACGCTCAGCTTCATCTCCTGGGCGCCAAACAGTGCTTTCCCTCGAATTATGGCGCTCAGCGGTGCATTTTGATGCTGAGCGGTGCATAGACTCTTTTTTTCTTCATTTTTCTTCTTCTTCCTTGAGTCTAAGACCTTCCTTCTTCAATTCCATCCTTAATTCTCATCAAAACCCTGCAAAACAATGCAAAACAAGCATAATATCTCTAAAAACAGCTTTTGACTCTCAAATGACTCAACTTAAGTGTTTTACTTGATTCTAAGCTCATTCTAAGCCATAAAGGGTGTATTTTGATATCAATTTAAGCATGAAAATAACGGTTTTTAGACCGTTATCAAAACCCCAAACTTAGAACTTTGCTTGTCCTCAAGCAAACAAAACAAAACTTGGCTTTCCACTTTCTCATCAAATAGTTCAACGATCCCAAAATTCATTTTTCTTATGACAAGAACTACTCAATTTTAGATTTTCAGTGGAATCTAATCAATGCATGTTGTCAATTCAATTCAGTTTACATGATCACATATTTCCCAACAGATGTTTTATTTATAAATGATCAATCAACTAAGCATAGATGTAATCATGGAATTCAACAATTCTCACCAAGCAAGTGTTTCACTCAATCACTCAAGTGTTTAAGAGGTCACTCCACTCTATACTATTCACATGTCACATGAAACAAAATTGCCCTTCATCTAATACAATCAACATTCTCACATGCCAATGCCATCACAAGGACTTTTCCAAGGCTTATAATGAGGCTAGGCTAACAAGAAAAAATGGTTTTTCTGGATCACAAAATCCTTGAGTCAAGAGAGCTAATTTAACATTTAAAATTCAAGCGCAAACTCTCTTTCTTAACCAATCTCATTCATTCCCAACTTCTTCCCTTTTCTTTTGGTTTTACATTGAGCTCATCTTTCATGCCTTTTCTTTTCTTCTTTTTCTTTTCTCATGCATTTTTCTTTTTCAACACTTGAGCTCAATGCCTTTCTTTTTGCCATTCAAATTTTCCCAACAACCGCAAACTTGAAACTTTATCAACACCACAAAATATTTCTCATCCTAACTCAAGGTGAAGATTTTCAAAATAATGATTTCATCGTGTTTAAGGCTTCGGTTCAAAAAGGTTAGAACATCAAATGTTCCTTTTACTTTGGGCGAAAATTTGGCTAGATAAGGGCTACCAAAAATGGCCTTGATCATATGACATAAACATGTAATTCAATCGATCATAAAGATTCAGACAATATCATTCATGCTTTCAATTGAATAGCAAATATATCAACAAGCACCATGAAGCTCAAAACCTCACACAACTATGCTTACTCAATCATTCAATCATACATCCTGCTTAGCATCATAACCACAATCATAACTCATCATACATCTGTTCACACAGCTTGTGAACAATTCACCTATATAGAAGCATATATAACAATCTCAATCATCATCCACATCAAGCATCATCAAGCATACTCATCATGCAATCAAATCAAACCATAGTCAGAAAAGGTGTTCAAGCCAAGGACAGACACCTATACTACTCAACAAAATTCAACTTATTCTAAAAATTCAAAATACAAAAGTGAAAGATAAAACCCATGTTCTAAGCACTGGCATCCATCAGTAGATGCCAAATCACTCCATGTCGTCATCGGAGTCCTCGTCCTCTCCAGCCTCTGCATCCTCAAAGTTATCATCCTTGTCATCATCCTTCCTAACTGGAGCTTCAGCTGCTCCAGCTCCACTCCCTTGTGCCTGCTCTGGCCAAGCCACTCTGTTGTTGAACTCATCCATCGTCCACCTATGAGCAGGAGGTGTGTCGTACATGCCTATGATCATCTTGGCAATAACAACCTGTCCTTGGGGTGGAAAGACCTTAAATGTATGCAAAATTCTTATAACTGATGATGGATGAAACCAAAATTCAGTTCTCTCTCAAAAACCCCAAACTTGGATTATGAATGACGCAAAAATGATAAAGAATGGATTTTCTAAAATGCAACAATTAAACCCTAAATACAATTCCCACTCATTTTACTCACTTATGCAACAATTAAGCCCTAAATGTAACTAGAACAATATTAAAACATGAAACAATAATAAATCAATCAACTGGATTGCCTCCCAAGTAGCGCTTGTTTAACGTCACGAGCCTAACCCAAACCTTCTAGCAGTCATCAGTAAGTGCCTCCCAACACCTTTCAGTAGGTGTACTTACCTATATCCTTTAGTAAATACATATAAAAATTAGCATCCCTCAGTAAATGCTACCCAATACACAAAAATTAAAAAAATTGTTCATAATTACATCACCAAGATTTAAAATTTAAAGTACAGAAAAATATTGTTCTTGGATCACTTGGATGCCTCCCAGTAAGCGCTCTTTTTATGTCACTAGCTTGACTCAGTAGAGTTCAAACACCCATCAGTAGGTATTGATACTCCCCTTGCTTGATATTCTTTTCTTTTTCTTCTTCCTGCTGAATTTCTTCATAAAGTTGAGAACACCAAGCACATGTTTCCATGTTTCAATCATACGAACTTTAATCTCCAATTTCTTGAAGATCTCCATAAGGCACTTGACTTTTTTTTCCCTCCTATGATATTTTTTTGAATGAGGAAGGGGTTTTTCATATGATCTTTTCTTCTTTCCTCTTTTCCTCTTTTTCTCACTCTTCTCCTCCCTCAACTTCCTCTTTTTATTTTTCCTTGATTTCTTTTTTTTTTATTTTCGCACTTTTTTTCTTTTTTTCTTTTCTCTCAACCACTTCATTCTCTTCCTTACTCAACCTTTCTGTTTCTATCTCCTCTATCTTTTCCTCTTTTATCTCTATCTTTTCCTCATCAACAACCTTTTCTGTTTTCATCTCTTCTCTATTTTCTTCCTCTATTTTCTCATCATCTTTTTCTATCTTTTCCTCCTCTATCTTCTCCTCATATATCTCTATCTCTTCTTCCTTTATCTTCTCCTCCTTAACAACCTTATCATTTTCAAAGATAGTGGCTTGACATTCATCTTTAGGGTTAACTTCAGTATTAACCCCAATACCCAGAGACTTTAACATGCAAGAGAGTTGTTCCTGCCATAAACATTCTTCGGCTTCCCCCAATGTTTCTCTTCTTACAGAAGATTGTTTTTGTTGTAAACGTTGTTCGGCTTCCCCCAACATTTCTTTCTGCAAAGAGAATTGTTTCTTCAGTAAGCGTTGTTCAGCTTCCCATAACGTTTCTCTTGGTATAAAAGATTGTTTCTGTCGTAAACGTTGTTCAGCTTCCCCCAACGTTTCTCTTAGCGTAGAGGATTGTTGCCCAAATTGGCTTTGATTCATGTTTGAATGAGGTTCCCACCAGTTGTTGAAATCATTTTGATAGAATTGAGTGCCTATATAGTCAAATTCTCGTTCGTACTGCATCCTGCAAACATTAGGTACAAAACCCTAGAAAACATTTATTAGAACAAAAATAAAAACAAACATAAAATCAAGTCAAATTTAATCAATTTACACTACTAGATAAGTTAAACCACGAGTCCCCGGCAACGACGCCAAAAACTTGTTAAGACCCTGGCAAGTGTACCAGATCATATCAAGTAATACAATTGGTAAACCCAATATCGTTCTCCCAAAGGACTCTTAGGCCTTATCTTTTGTGTAAATTAATCTTATAAGACTTGAAAGAAAATTAACTTGTGGTTGAATGCAAAGAACTAAAAGTAAACATGCAAATGAAAGTGATTCAATTGGCAAGAAAAAGGTATGGATGAATGGAGTTGTTGGGGTTTACAATTTCATCTTATCTAATCTCTTATATCTACTCTTCTTATTAAATTCGCTTTATTATCCAATTGTCATGCAAACTTTCTTAGTCTACCCTAAACTCGATCCATCGGCGCGAAGAGCCTACTACTAGTTACTGGCTTACTATCCCTAGTCTCCCCTAGTAACTAGCAATGCAAGAACCACAAAAGCAAAATACAATTGATCGTCCTAACCCCCTATCCCTAGGTGGTATTGCTTAATCAAGGAATTCCCTATCAGTTACTGACTTCTCGTACGTCCCCGTATCGACAAAGGCAAACATCTATTTATCAAATGAGTTAAATGATAATAACATAGAGCATAGATAAAGAACCCAACAATTGATAATAATAGCATATGCAAACATATGAATAAAACAATAATTTCAATATAAGAGAGTTTCAAAAGATTACATTGTTCCCCAACAAAAAAGGGTTTAGTTCATCATTGACATGGTGAAACTAGATGAAATACAATGAAAGAATGGAAAAGCAAACCCTAGATATGATAAATTGGAGCCTAAGCATCCAAGAAATCTTCTCCAAGGAGTGTAGAACAGCTCTGGATGTCTTCTTCTACCAAAAGAATAAATCTCAAATCGCACTGGGGCTATATATAGCACATAAAATTAACAGAATTTAGGCCTAAGCCCAGCAGACCACCGCTCAGCGTCGTATTTTACCGCTCAAGGGTTTCCCTCAAGTCGCGTCACCGCTCAGCGGTCAGTTTCACCGCTGAGCGGTTTGCCTCTAATCGCCTTGGACGCTCAACTTCATCTCCTGGGCGCCAAACGGTGCTTTCCCTCGAATTATGGCGCTCAGCGGTGCATTTTGATGTTGAGCGCTGCATAGACTCTTATTTTGTTCATTTTTCTTCTTCCTTGAGTCCAAGACCTTCCTTCTTCAATTCCATCCTTAATTCTCATCAAAACCCTGCAATGCAAAACAAGCATAATATCTCTAAAAACAGCTTTTGACTCTCAAATGACTCAACTTAAGTGTTTTACTTGATTCTAAGCTCATTCTAAGCCATAAAGGGTGTATTTTGATATCAATTTAAGCATGAAAATAACGGTTTTTAGACCGTTATCAAATGGTCATACTTCAAATAAATGTAAAATTAAGAATTTTGGTATTCCAAGTGGTAGATATGTTTGGGTTGTAAAATGATTTCAATTTTTTTAATATAACCCAAAGGACAGTATTTAACTTTTAAAAGTTTTTTTTAAGAAAAAAACAAAAAGAAAAACAAAATTTTAAGAAAATTTTATTCCAAGCATGTTGTGTTTGATAAAATTGTAGACCTTGAGGCAAAACCTCTTAAGTCATTTGAATCAGATGCAAGTAATGATGAAGACTTGCAGAAGACAACAAATGAAGCAAAGAATGATGACAATCCCCAAGACGAAGATCTCAACAAAATATAATTACGAAATTTGAAAGCATATGTAAAGGCGTAAACTTTAGAAGAGATCTAGTAATTTTATAAATCTATTAGGATTGCATTTTTGGTCCATTTTGTGCATTTTGAAAAATCAACCATTTGTTTTATTATTCTTTAAAATTCCTATCGTGTATGGTTCAATGTATGATTTTTTAAAGTTCTTTATCCTAAAATTATATGTTTTAAATCTCCTATTGTGTATGTTTGAATAAATCCTTAATTTTGAAATATATTTAGCTCATATGGATACATGCTTTTATTAATGGGGAGTATTATCTTAGGGGGAGAACATCAAACATAGCTTTTTAATTATGATAAAAAATGGGGAGAAAATGTTTAAAGCTTATTATTATTCTCTAATGCTCTTTTCTTCCATAAGTTGTGTTTTTATCCAAATTATTACTAAAAGCTTTAATTCAAAGGAGTTTTTTATCATCATCAAAAAGAGGAGAATGTTAGCAAAATGATGAAGATGAATTTTTGATGATGTCCAAATCAAGTGAAGAGAAATGAAGATTCAAGAAGATCCTTTGAAGACTTGTTTTACAATGGAACGTTTTTGTAATAATTGTAGTTTATTGTCTAGGACTTATATTTTCATTGGTTTTAATTCCATGTAATTTCATACTTTGTAATTGATGTTAAGAGTGAAAATCGCACTGTTTTAATCGATCAAAACTAGTATTAATCGATTAAAACAAGTAAAAGCTGAAAACTCAACTTTTTCTGTTTTAATAGATTAAATTACATTTTAATCGATTAAAGATGACCGTTGGAGTTTTCTGCTTTTGAAAACTAGCCGTTGTACTCATTTTAATCGATTAACACTTGTATTAATCGATTAAAACCGTTAAATGGCCAGTTTCGAAGAATGGAAGAGTATTTTCTTAAGTCTATAAATAGGCTCTCTTTATCCATCATCAGCAACTCTTCCCTTGAGCTAAAATAATCAGAACTCTTTGAGAATTGTGTGCTCTTGCTCAACTAAGGAAACTCTTTTCTGTGGAGCTGGTGAAGTGCCGCTACAGTGACGGAGGAATAGCTGGTTCATCCTTGGTGCGTTTGAGGAGGTGTGTGGAAGAGGATCATCCTTCGTGAAGTATTCGGAGGAGGTGTTTCATCCTTCGTGAAGTATTCAGAGGAGGTGTTTCATCCTTCATGAAGTATTCGAAGGAGGTGTCTCATCCTTTGTGAAGACTCAAAGGAGGTGCAGGTTCATCTCTTATGGTATCAAGAGAAGTGATTTCTAAACTCTTACAAATTGTTTCTTTGTGAATGTAGTTTGTAATTGTTTTGTGATTAGTGAACTGTTTATCTTGATTTGAGATAAGCGGCTGGACATAGAATTGGTAAGATCCGAACCAGTATAAAAATCATCTATGCAAATTTCTCTCAACCTTACTCTTTTATTAATATTTATTATTTGCGTAGTAAGATAAATTGAGTAGAAATTAAAAGGCACACATTTATATTAAAACCCCTTTTGGTTTGTTATTCCACACTAACCATTCCGCTGCAGTCGTTCTGACAAAAGGCAATCGGTCCTCTTATTCCTATGTCTAGGTAATATTGCTCCCAAGATAATTCCCCCGTGTATAAATCTACCCATATGTGTCCATATAGATAAAATCAAAGATCATGCTATTGAAAGAATTAAACAAAGCATGCATAGAGAATAGAGGAAAAACTCTAACAATTAATGAAATAAAGCATATGAATAAAGCATCAATTCAACATATTAGAGTTTCAAAGGATTACATCGTTTTCCCAACAACAATGGAGATTTAGTTCACCATAGACATGGTGAAACTAGATGAAAATAATGAAAAGAATGAAAAGATAAACCCTAGAACTTGTAGATTGGAGCTTTCGCATCCAAAATCTGACTCCGACGGGTGAAAAGAGTGTTTCTACGCCTCTTTCTATCAAAAGATACCCTCTCTGGGTCGTGCAAATCTATTTATAATTCACTAAAATCAGCAGAAACTGGCTCAGGCCCAAGAAGCTAGCGCTCAGCGGTAGGCGCGAAACTCAAGAGTAACACTCAGCGTTGCCGCCTAGGCGTCTGGCAGTGAACTCTTTGAAGAGGCTGGCGCTCAGTGGTGAATTAGTGCTTAGCGGTGGCTGCGACACTTGATCTTCCCCTGAACGTTGACGCTTAAGCGTTGGCTAGTGAATTCATCATTAAGACCAGTGCTCAACGGTAATTAGCGTTGAGCGGTGGCTACGATTCTTATTTTGTGCCTTTCTTCCATTTCTTCAGAGTTCGGCTCCTTGCTACTTCAAATTCCTTCATCCAATCCACATCTATTCCTGCCAAATCAAGGAAAACCAAGCATAAAACCAAGAAAACCACCTTTGACTCTCTTATTCTCTAACTTAAGCAAAAAGCATGATTTCAAGATAGTTTCTAAGTCATAAAGGGTGTTTTTAGTGCCAAAATTAAGTATAAAAATAACGGTTTTTGAACTGTTATCACAAAGCTAATTGAAAATGGGTTTTGATAAACACATAGAAATTATGGAAATGAAAGTATTGTTTAAGAGTGAAAAGGAGAGGAGAAGAGAAAGGGAAAAACAATTATGTTTGTTTACTTTTTAAAGGTGACTTTGAAAGCAAGAACGGATCCTGTTTTAGACTTTTGAAAGTCTCGACCCTTCCTTCGAACCCTATCTTCCACTCGTTTCCTCATGAGTTTAGGGTTGCCAATACTATCTCCAAGAACGCCACGAAGTTCTTTGTCGTCTTTGCAAGCATTTTCGAGGACTATGTAGGCAAAGCAGAGCATCAATTAATAAATAGAAGAAGCATCGCTGATGGAGGAATGACTAGAAAGATGGTTACTTAGCCCAAGTAGGGTAGTTGTGGAACCGCTCGTATTCACGCTTTTGTTTCTCTTCTCGAACTTTAAGCAGTCTGCGACCTCTGGCAGAAGTAAACATATGTGGCATGTACTTAATCTCATTTTAAAAAAAAGAGCAATGTGGCAGACACGTATGAGGGAAGCCGACATCACATGTGGCTCACCGTTAGCCACCTCACAGAAAATCTAACGTCGTTGTTTTTTAAGGACTAAAAGTATGAGTTTTCAAACTACGAGGACGAAAATGAACAAACCTTTGAGGATGGACGAAACCCAAAATAACATGATTGTTCAGGAACTAAAATCATATTTAACCCAAAAAATAATATAAAAAGTGTGTGGAAAAATTATGTTAAATAAAATATAATATAAAAAGTGAATAGAAAAAGTTATTGTGGAAAATAAGTAAAAGAAATAATGTAAAAAGTTGGTGGAGAAATTAGGTGAAATAAAATATAGTAAATAGTTAATGTGGGAAATAAGTGAAAGAAATAATATAAAAAGTGAGTGGAGAAATTAGGTGAAATAAAATATAATAAAAAAAGTTAATAGAAAAAGTTAATTTTGAAAATAAGTGAAAGAAATAATATAAAATGTTGGTAAAGAAAGTAGGTGAAATAAAATACGATAAATAGTAAAAGTTAATGTGAAAAATAAGTGAAAAAAATAATATAAAAAATTGGTGGAGAAAGTAGGTGAAATAAAATATATTAAATAGTAAAAGTTAATGTAGAAAATAAGTGAAAGAAATAAAATAAATAGTGGGTGGAGAAAGTAGGTCAAATAAAATATAGTAAGTAGTAAAAGTTAATGTGGAAAATAAGTGAAAGAAATAATACAAAAAGTGAGTTGAGAAATTAGGTCAAATAAAATATAATAAAAAAAGTAAGTGGAAAAATTAGAAAAGTTAGGAAAAAAATTAAATAAAAAATAAATATATAAAAAATGTAATAGTAAATGAAAAAGATAGATGATGTGGAGGGTGGGGTGTGATAAGAAGAATAGATGGTGTAGAAGTAAAAGAATGTTGGATTATTTTGGGCCATTAGACTAAGGGTTAAAAAGTTAATTTGGGGGTGCAAATAGTAAAACAAATAGTATTGTTTTTATTCTATTTTTATTTATTTTTGTGATGAATTTTATTTGGCAGACAAAATTGGGTATTGACACCATGTAACAAAAAGTAGAAAAAGATATAACCTAAAATTTCAATTTGGTGTTAATATATAATGAGAGGAATTAAATTTAATTTTTATGTAAGATTAATTTTCAAATTTTAAAACATAAGTTATTTTATTAAAAGCATATAAAATTAAAATATTAGTCTATTAAAAAGTATATATATATATATCTTAAAAACTACATATACTTTCAAAAAGAAAAAGTTTATTGGTTTTCCCTTTTTTGTCTTAGATAGTCATAACACATTATCTAAATTAAAACACGATCATATAAAAGAAGATATTGTATGATATATGATTGTATCTCTTGGCCATACGAGTATAGTTTTCGTTCTTGGATAAGTACATGTAGGACTATTAAGTCGACATTTGGCCTTTTATTTCTTAATTAATCTTTTAATTGAGCTATCTAGTAATTTATTCAGCAAATTTTCCATCGAGCTCTTTGCCGAGCTCTTAACCATACTTAGATCTCTAGAAAACTCTCCACTAAGATCTCTGCCAAGCTTTCCTTCAAGCTCTCCAAAAAACTCTCCCACCAGATCTACACTGAGTTGTCAGGTACCTTCACGAGCTGTCTGAGCTTTTCTTTCCCTTATTTGAGTTGTCCAATTGTCTGGCCGACCTTATCTATGATAGTCGGTTGCTTGGCATAGTTCCCTTTGTTATCCGACTATTTATTTGAGTTCACTACACTACTTAGCTGTTTTAACGAGATCTTCTCTCCATTTGGCAAATTCTTCTTATGCTTGGCACCCAATCTTCTCGATGTTTCATATCCCAGCTACAACTTAGCATCTGGTGACTTAGCACAAGTCAAATGTAGCTCGACATCCGGTCTCCAACTCGGTACCTTAGAGTCTGGGCTTCAACTTGTTGGTAGCTCGGCTTTCGAGCTCATTGCTGATTGAGGTCATAACCGAATCAAATTTAATGTTCAATTAAATGCAATATAGACTTGGAAATGACTCCTAGGTCGATCGTCTCTCAAGGACCAAATGTTGGTTCAGTCATTAGATCGAACACGTGGTGGGGGGTGATTTTTGGAGAGTTTTGTGAATGGAAATGAACCAAATTAAATGCGAATGCAAACACAGATGTGAAACGGTTGATCACTAGCTGAATTACATGCTTCCAATCACAGATTAACCAACAACACACTACTCTAACCCTTAATCCAACACAAGTTAACCAACTAAGCGAAGACTAACCATGCTTTCATAAAAGCGAATTAAGCAAACGCGATGCACAAATTCAATCAATTCTGCACCATACAGTCCAATCAACTAAGCGAAGATTAAACACTAATTAGGCAACTAAGCGTATACCTAATCCCAAGCGCAAAGCATATTGAACATTGAGCCAAATCAGAGCAAGAAAATCACAATTCCGATCCAGATATCTCAAGGAAATAATGCAATTTCACTAATTATCACCTAAACACACTTGAGCTACCATTAAAGCAAGATTAAAATAGCAAAACATAATGCAAAACAACATTAAATCTAGAACAGAATGCAAAAAATGAATTGCAAGACAGATTCAAAAACTGCAACAGAATTCAAGATTGAAAATGCAAATGCACATAGAAACAGAATTGGAAACGAAAATGCAACCTAAAACAAAGAACGAAATTGAAATTGGACAACGAACTTGTAGCACTAAAACGAAATGGAAATAGGGAAATGAAACTGGAATTGAAAATGAAGCAAGAAACAGAAACGCAAATGCAATTGAAATTAAAAATGAGATCATTCATTAATTTAAAGGAAAAGAGAATAAAACCTAAAACCCCCAAGGGGGGTGGACAAAGTCCCAAGCTTCAAGACCTAAAGGAAAAACTTAAATGAGGAGGGGGGGAGAGAGTGAAATCTGATTTGGGGTTTATACAAATTATGATTTTTCCCTTCTAATGGACTTCTACAAAATATTGACCAAAAATAGGCCCAAATGTTAAATCTGTCCAAAATTAACATAATTAAAATTTAAAAAACGAAATTAAATACAATTATTGACGTGACCACACTCTTTTTGTCCCAAAATATGATTCCAAAATTGTCCTACAAATAATAATTTGAATAATAAAGCCCAAATAATTCAAATTAATTAAAATAAGAATTAATAGTCTAATTAAGCCCAAATAGTGAAAATGACACAAGAATGGAGAATTAAACACAATTCGGTGTGAAAAGCTATGTGAATAATACAAAATAATGATTCATCAATTGCCATCATCAAAATTCTTATTTCTTCATCAACTTCCTCAAGAAGGAGATTTGTCACCTTCTTTCTCTCATCCCGACAATATTTTTCTATATGATTAGCCTTACCATAATAGTAACATTTGATCGATTTGCACTCACTTTCATAATGGTCATGTTTTCCATACCTAAAAAAAATTAACTTCATAGTTACTTGACTGACCTCCTCAGTCTCTTCCTTGTCCACGACCACGCTAATTCTGCTAACCTATTTGCTCCTTATCATCTTCATAATCATTTCAACTACGACCTCCTTGTCCTTGGCCTCTTGCACCAGGACCCCTTGGATTGGAGTGTTCTGAGCTCCTCCCTTTAAGTGAAGACTTGCCTAAAGTGCTTCATCAACTTCCTTTGTTTCTACCATGTTTATTCGCTATTGCCTTCACTCGAGATATATACTTGACTACTTTTTATCTTTCCTCCATTCTCAAGCCTTCAAACTCGTCTCTAAGATTTTGAAGTCTAACTTTCCTAACACAATTGTCTCCTTTGTATACTTTCCCCAGAATTTATCACCTTCTCTTGAAGATTTAACGTTCATTATCTTCTTAAAGCCACATTCATCCACGGCTTGGTACAATATGTATAAAGTTGATTGATCCTTCATACATGATCGTCTCAATGCAGCAACATAGGAAACCATTTGCTCCTCATTGTTTGCTAGATCTTTTTGTCCATTCTAAATTAAATCCCACACATCTTAGGATCCAAGAAGGGATCACTAGTGCAGTAAAGGGAAACGGCAACGGTTATTTTTGCCTATCCGCACCGGTTCTACAAACGAGGTATATACAGGCGAGGCAAAAAGTCTACCACTTTTTCCCTCGGTTCTGAACCGAGGTAAAAAGGTGTATGTTTTTGCCTCGGTTCAAATGCAACTGAGGCAGTAGAGAGTGTTATTTTTTTACTTTTTCTTTCACCAGACTTTTGGCCTCGGTTACTGGTGAACCGATACCGTGGAGAGGGGGCAACCATACAAATTTGTCCTCTGCATGTTAGACATGTGAAACATTCAAATTAACAATTTAATGCAGGTTTGCCTTTCATATGGTATAATAATGATAACAATTAACTAGTTGCCTTTATGAGCAACCCTTCACTATAAAGGCCATCTCATCTCAGAATTCATTGAAGTCTTGGTTACTAGCAGAAAGACTGGCCTTAAGACCAGGAATCAAGTTATGGAGAACTGCCTTCGGCCTCTTCACTGTGAATGTGTTCTGCTTCGACTCCTCAAAACATTCATCCATTGGCACATACATAGGCAGTGACTTCTCCACACGACTCTCTGCATACATATCTGCATAATCAAATAACCTCAGTTACATTTTACACACTAAATTCTCTTCAAAATCAAGTATAAACCAGCAAAAAAAATCTTGCAAATGGGTAATATACATTTTGCAAACAATGCAAAAAGTAATAAAATTGGGGATGTGGATCTGGTGGTGGCGATCCATGGCGGCGATCCTTTCCGTCCTCCAACACTCCTCCTGCCCGCGAAACATTTTCTTCCACTTCGTTTGCTCCTTCAATGCGTCCCTCCTACGCGCCGCCATATCCAACTCCTTCTTCTACCACAAGCTCTGCTAGTAACACCACCCCCAACACCAGGGATCAATATCTCAGGCACCTCAACAAGCTTTCTCAAAAGATCTCCAAACCCATCTGTTGAGATTGTTGATAATGTTAGAGCGGCTGCAGTGGAATGGTTAGTGTGGAATAACAAACCAAGAGGGTTTTTAATACAAACCTGTGCCTTTTAATTTCTACTCAATTTAACTTAGTACGCAAATAATAAATATAATTAAAAGAGCAAGGTTGAGAGAAATTTGCACAGATAAATTTTATACTGGTTCAGATCTTACCAATCCTACGTCCAGTCGCTTATCTCAAATCAAGATAAACAATTCACTAATCAAAAAACAATTACAAGCTACATTCACAAAGAAACAATTTGTAAAAGTTTAGACTCCACCTATCTTGATACCACAAGAGATGAACATGCACCTCCTTTGAATCGTTACAAAGGATGAGACACCTCCTCTGAATACTTCACGAAGGATGAAACACCTCCTCTGAATACTTCACGAAGGATGATCCTCTTCCACACACCTCCTCAGACGCACCAAGGATGAACCAACTATTCCTCCATCACCGTAGGAGCACTTCACCGGCTCCACAGACAAGAGTTTCCTTAGCTGAGCAAGAGCACACAATTCTCAAAGAGTTCTGAGTATTTTAGCGCAAGGGAAGAGTTGTTGATGATGGATAAAGAGAGCCTATATATAGACTCAAGCAAATACTCTTCCATTCTTCGAAACTGGCCATTTAACAATTTTAATCGATTAATACAAGTGTTAATCTTATTAAAATGAGTACAACGACTAGTTTTCAAAAGCAGAAAACTCCAACGGTCAGCTTTAATCGATTAGAATGTATGTTAATCGATTAAAACATTTTAATCGATTAGCTAATAGATTAAAATGTATTTAATCTATTAAAACAGAAAAAGTTGAGTTTTCAGCTTTTACTTGTTTTAATCGATTAATATTAGTTTTAATCAATTAAAACAGTGGGATTTTGACTTTTAACATCAATTACAAAGTATGAAAGTACATGGAATCAAAACCAATGAAAATCTAAGTCCTAGACAATAAACTACAATTATTACAAAAGCTTTCCAACGCAATACAAGTCTTCATAAGATATTCTTGAATCTTCATTTCTCTTGACTTGATTTGGACATCATCAAAACTTCATCTTCATCATTATTCTAACAGATAAGGGGAGCACTGGTTTAGCTAAACCTTCCAATCTCACAGAGCTTCTGGTTTTTTATGATGATGTCAACACCCAATTTCGTCCGGATTGACTAAATAATAAACCTCTTTTATTTTTTTGCTTTGTGTCTTATCTTATTTCATTTATTTTATTATTTTAAATTTTTGTTTTACTATTTTGTATTTGATTTAGTCTTTTTTGTAAAAAAAAAAAAATGAATAGTAAAAAGTGAATAGTAAAAAACGAAAAAAAATATAATAAAAAAATTAATAATGAGAGGATAAGAATCTCTGAGTTAAGGAATGATAAGATTTGCAAGTGGTTTTGCAAGTGGTGATTAAAATATTAATAAAATAATATTAAAATAATAAATAATATTAAAAAATAATTTGAATAGTAAAAATTTTGGACTATAAATAGCCATGGGAGGGGAGCTTATTCTGCACAAAGGGAGTAAGAATCAAGTGAGAAATAAAAAAAATAGAGAAGAAAAGAGTTGGGAAGAAAATTTTAGAAGAGCAGAGGTTCTGAAGGATTTTCGGGAGAACAACCTCTGAGTAGAAACCTAAGTCTGGAGAAGAGGTAAGGGGAGCTAACCTTTCCATGTTTTTAAGTTAATACTATTGTATTACTGTTCATGTTTTGAATTATTGTGTATGTCTATGTGTTGGTTATATGACTGTTCAAGCATTAAATTTACGTGTTATTATTGATGTAAAACTATGTTGTTATTTTGAATCTAAAAATGAGAAATTTGTTAAAAACTAGTTGAGGAATACTTTGACTAAGGAAAGACTTGGTACTTAAGTTGTCCATTGTGACGCACCTCTCTTTCCTAGAAGTCTACTCGATGTGTTTTTAACTAATTCTTATCAAACAGATTATGTGCAGTTAAAATGCTAAAAAATGCCAAAAAAATATCAACTTTTTTTTTCAAATCAATTTCTTAGTTGCCAGAACTACGTGATCCATGATTCTCCATCAAAAGTGGAGATACGTAGGAGCAAGGCCAGTCCTTGTCAGGTTCACTTTCCCAAAAATCCAAATTTTCCAAACAAATTCTTCAATAAATTTCTCAAACAAATTTTCCAAATGGTTTGCTAGAACTACGTAACCCTAATTTCTCAGTCTGACTGAGAATACGTAGGAGCAAGGTCAATCCTTGTCGGGCACAAAAACACAAAAAAATATTTTGTTTTCTTTAGAGTTTTATTTTATTTTTCTTTTTAGGGGAAGTTAAACATTTTTGAAAACCACATTTTATTAGCGTATTTAATTAAAGGTACTGCCTTCGGGCAGACGTTGTAGGGTGCTAATACCTTCCCTACACGTAACCGACTCCCGAATCCGAAATCTGGTTTTCGTAGACTGCCTTATCCTTTTTATGGTTTTTCCGTAGTTTTTCAGAATAAACTATGGTGGCGACTCCATCTCTTTTTCTAAAATCTTGTTTCTCTTTTTGGATCATCGTCGTCCCGTCGCGAATTTCCGGTTGCCACAGATGGCGACTCCGCTGGGGATGCTAGAGAGTCAGGCCATTTAATTAGATGCGCGAATTCAATGTGGTTTTTCATTATGTTTTTCCCCTTTTCTTTGTCTATCTTTGATTTTTGAAATAATTGCATGCAAATTGTTTTACTTGTTATATATTGAACCCTTGGGGAATAAAACATGTTTATATCTACCTGGGAATTTTTTCTAGTTGTTTTAGAGGTGAGGGTTTGGGTGCATTGCATTCTCCCTTCACACACACACTTTATGCATATCATGAGTGAGGCCCTATACCCGGGTCTGAGTGCAACATAGAAATAGAGAGGTTGTGTAGCGGTGCCACTTGGGATATACCTCCTGTTTGGCTATCGTGAGAACCCCAGCTAGAGTTTGTTCCCTTCACTTGTGTCTTCACACCTAGTTGATTACTCGACTGTTGTGGAGGTACTATGTTGGGAGCCATAGCTCTAGTGACCATTGACCTCAAGGTTCAGGAGACCATCCTTGTGAGGTTGCATATACTTGACTTTCAATCTTAAGCATTGAACCTTTGTTAGGGCATAAAGGGAGATGTGTGGGGTCCTATAACCCTCATTTTTGCTTAATAAAATCAAGCACCTTGTACATATCACTACATCTTTTTTCTTTCTCTTTCTTTCTTTGTTGCGCATGTTTTTTATGGTCTTGTCACATTTTGTGGATTCTAGTCAAGAAATTATAAATTTGTGATTAAGTCCTTGAGGCAAAAATGGAAATTATCATGGGATTCGGAGTCAAGGGGCATTCCAGTTCATGCATTTTGATGAAAGGATACACA
Organism: Vigna reflexopilosa; assembly: GCA_027742785.1. Classification (NCBI taxonomy): domain Eukaryota; kingdom Viridiplantae; phylum Streptophyta; class Magnoliopsida; order Fabales; family Fabaceae; genus Vigna; species Vigna reflexopilosa. The sequence continues at coordinate 25,578,726 of CM050918.1, forward strand.
TCGAAGCAAAGAAGGGTAGTATTGGTGGCTCAAGGGGTCTAGTAAAAAAAAAAAGATAACCTTGAAAAATGCATTCAGGTAGGAGCATGGGAATTTGTTGATCCTATCAGAGGTGGAGGTGTGGACAATAACAATTATTGTTTTAGCTCAGTACTATGGCCCATTTCCAATTGGTGCCTACAGTAGAATAATTTGATCTTAGATGCATTTCTTGACAGAAAAGATCCGTACAGGTAGTATATCCTTGTCTGGCAGGAAGCGAGAATAATAAAAGTACGCCCAAAGAAGTGGGAGAGTGAATTCATACTTACAACAAGGGGCCTTACTCAAGGATGCCTAGAGTGGTTCTTGCATTGATTAACCGAGGAGGAAAAGTGGGAAACATTCATGAACGTACTAGCTCTTATCCACTATGGTGTCATGCTCTTTCCTAATATCAGGGAGTTGGTCGACTGTACTGCCATGAATGCATTTGTGGAATACAAAGTTCACTCTGAGAATCCAATCACTATTGGCCTAGCTGAAACTTATGGGACCCTCGGTCGATGTTGTGAGCCAAGGAGAAGGATAATGTTACGCTGTTTACCGGTGTTGTATGTATGATTCATTTCTCGCATGAGTAAGGACGCTTTGAATGCCACATGTGCCCTAGGTGAACTACTACAATGTAAACCAAAGATGAAAGGGGCAAATGAATAAATGCAACTTTATGCATGCTTAGGGGAGAAAAAGTTTAAATGGCACGTTTTCTTGGCATCAAAGATCGTGTACCATATACCATTGTGGGAGATATCTTGATATCTCGTATCCAGTGTTGTGTGTGTGTCAGCAAAAAAAAAAAAAAAACAAACAAAAAAAAAAACTATTTGGGTATCCTGTGAGAGGATCACCAACGCCTGCATCTCTTGCCACATTGCAGATCATATAAGAATGAATCTTTGCTGAAATGCTTCATCAAGTTAAGAACACTTAGGGGAAATGTTGTTCGCTTTAAAGAAAGGCCCAAGATCATGGACTATTAATGAAAGATTCCCTTAGCCAATGAATTACAGAAAGGGTTAAGACAATCAAGTTGCCACTCAAGTTAATTTCTCCCGACCCAAATTGTGAAAAGCAATTCCACAATGCTGAACAACGTGTGAAAGCAGCAGTGGCCAAACTGAAGAAGGAATGTTAGCATCAAGCTAAAAAGGAGACATCAAGAATTGATAATCCAAATGAAGGAACATGTTGAACAAGGGCGAATTGAAAGTGAAGCCTCTCACAACTAGCTTCCCTTGCCAATGAAGTCAGTGAAGACATCCTTAAGCTATTAGCTGATGCTCAGTGTGCAATGCCATCTTTAACTTGCTTAAGGGGATTGTATCTTTCTTCAATTGCTGCAAGAAATTGATCGAAGAAATGAAGAAGGTGATGGCCAAGGCCCGAGTTAGTTGACCAAGATTTCCTGACTCACATCTTGGGAACTTCCGAATGACGAGCCACCATATTGACTCTATTCGTGTTAATTTCCAAATTATACCGGGGCAACCTTTTCACAGCTTTACAATTTCTGGCTAGAATAGTTGTCTCTTCTTTTTCTTCATTTTTATTTTCTTCTTCTTAATTTGTTTCATCTAATAAGATTTCAAAAAAAAAAAAAACCAAGATACCCTAAAGGACTCGAACCAGTTACCAAATCTTGGAGAACCAAGGAGAAGTTCAAGAATGAAGGGATAAAATTTGTTATCCAACAATTGAAGGGGAAATGAGCTAAACCCTAGAGGTTTTGAATGCCTTGAAAAACCTGGGGGACTCGTGCACATCAAAACCTCAACACAGAGTTCAAGAGGCCCAAAATTTCCCTCATATGGTCTTCCCTAAAATTGCACTTCATCCTCAGGAGTGGACTTGGGACATGTTGGCACTCAAAAGGCTGAAGATAACGCAGTTGAAGTAGAAAACAAGCTTGGGGCAACCATTTTCATGGTCCATAGGGAAACGCTTTAGCCAAGTATTGTGAGCACGACGATGACAAAGCATCCCGAGTGGAAATCTTCTCCTGATGGATGTTGAAGCTGACAGGCGTAAATTAGAAGTGCTGAAAAAAGGATGAGAGCCATAGAAGGTGGAGGAAGCTCTGAGTTTGCAAATGTTGTAGGGTTATACTTAATCCCATATGTGGTGATATCTCCAAATTTTAAATCACCAAAATGTGAGAAATACAAAGGGATCACTTGTCCCAAGAACCATCACGTGATGATAGGCAAATGGTTGTTCAGGCACCTGATGAAAAGCTAGTAATTCATTTCTTTCAAGGTAGATCGGCTGGCATGTCACCAAACCGAGGCACTCATCTTGAACCTTCGTGCATCCGACCTTCAGAGGATCTGGTGGATGTTTTCTTGAGGCTTTACAGATATAACATGGATATGGCACCTGATAAATTACAACTACAGAGTATGGTGAAAAAGGAGTCAAAATCATTCAAAGAGCATGCCCAAAGGTGGAAAGAAATTGTTGCTCAAGGAAAGTCTCTTATGAGTGATAACAAGATGGTTGACACATTCTTGAATACTCTACAATCATCCTTTTGTGATAACATGGTGAGCAGTGTGTCCTCAAACTTCGCAGACCTAAGGATACTTGAAGAAAGAATTGAAGTTAGTGTGATAATTGGAAAGGTTGCGCAAAGTCATACCATGACAGCAAATATGAACAAGATGGGTTTAAGCTTGGGAAGAGAAGAAAGTAAAGAGTTCAATCTCCTCTTATCGCTCAAATCCCATTGGCCTACCCTTCACTCGAAACAATTGCAAGACAAAATCGGAGACTCGACCCAAACTCAATTTCTCACCAAGTCTCTAGGCAGAAAAATGCTTGTGAACTTCACTCTTATACATATGACTTAAGCAACGTTGCTTCCAAGTCTGCTACAAAAAGGCCTTGTCTCTATTTGTTACGCGAAGCCTGCAAAACCTCCATGCTCCCAGACTCATGCTGCATCATATGCAAAAGGTGATTACCACGAAGAGACTATCGATCATGCCATCAAAAGTGTTGGGTGTTCAAGCTCAAATGCAACCTTTGACTGATTCAAGATGGTTAAATTCTTGAAGAAAGCCAGTCTAATACTGAGGCAAAGGTTGAGAATGCCTCTGCCGATGCCATGAAGCAAGGATATGGGCTTTAGGACCACATGAGAAAGCATAAGTCATTGTAAAAGTGAACTTGATGTCGTGAAGTGTCTTGCTATGAGGAAATATGCCCATTGGTGTTACGTCTTCATCCATAACTTTCAATGCAAACATTCACTACAGGGTTTCTTCAAGTAGTGCTGGAAATCGAGTCCTGAAAGGGTATTGCGGAAAAAAGGAAAACAAAAAAGAAAAAAAATTAAGGCAATCTGGAGTCACTTGTCTTTCTTGCGAATTGTCAAACTCTTGTTTTTTCGAAAATAGCAAAAAAGAAAAAAATGATAAATCAAAAACAAAAGTTGTAGTGTCAGACTTTTCTGAGGTCAAATGTATAATAAAAAATAACAATTTGACGTTTCCTTTCTAGACGTTTATGCACTCGTTGCTTGAAAAGCTCGACCCTTCACTTTTCCAAAAAATAAAGGATCTTCTTCAACAAATATTGTCGCTGCCCTCGTCAACAAAGTAAACCTTTACACTGGGGCAGATTGACCTGACCAAAATTATTTTCGCTTGCACTAGTTGGGGATCCCTAAATCCATTGAGGCAAAGAAAAGAATAAAAGAATATTCAAAAATCAGAAAAATAGATCCTCTAGATTGAAAACTCAAAAGGACAGTTTAGAAAGAAAAATGACCCATGTTGAGATCATCTAGCTGCAAAATTAATCTTTTTGAAAATAAAGCAATCAAAATTTAAAATGATGTGTGGCCTTCTTTCTTCATCCAAAAGTAAAAACAATATGCATTGTCACCCCGTTTGAGCCAAAAATAAATTCTTTTTAAAATAATCCTCAAGCAAGGGTTATCATGAGGTAGGAGTCAACTCATGATTCAAGTTAAAAGCACTCAGTGATCAAATGAACATAATTCATCAAGAAGAGTGAATAAAAAGAAAAAAAAAAATCACAAAGTGATGTTGAAGAAAAGCAAAGTGCTCAAAAAGTCAAGTAGCTGACGCAATGCCTAGATGATAACCCTTGTTTCAAAAAAATATAACCAATAAACATTCATTTGGGCCTTTATATCCTTTCTTTCAATACCTTTTAGCCCTTAGCCATATTACAAGCCTAATAAAGTCCACACAGATTGGATAATGTTTGCTCAGATTTTCATAAAGCTTAATTTTGCGATAAGGCAAAATGACTTTCAATGTGTCGTAAAAAAAAAAAAAAAAAAGAAAGAAAAAGTGATGTCTAGGGAAGAGGGAATTTCCTTGCCAACTAGCCAGAAGCATGCAAAAAGAAAATCAAACAAATTGGGGTCATCCTTTTAGCCGATCCTTTTCATCAACCCATACAAAGAAAAAAGCAAAAAAAAAGAAGAAGAAAAATCGGGGCAGCTTTGTGGATCTCACCACACATCTTCGCCCTGAAATTCAAGGCTGAGGCAACTTTACAGATCCCACTTGAAATCCTATTTTTCATAAATCCAAGCCTATGCCCCTTTTCCCCAAACACCAAACTGGGGCAGCCTTTGAGTATCTAGTTTCACCTTGGCATCGCTGTCGAGGAGTGTATGTGGCATGATATGCCCATATGGCTATCCTATTTTTTTCTCTGAACACTTCTAAACATCTCGTTTTTTCATTTGCCTGGATGTGTGCACTGATGTCTCGAGAGAAAATATCAAAAATGTTATTAGACCTCGGAATATGACATTTCTCATTTTGAAAATAAATACCAGTTTGATGATTGCAATTAAGACATTTAACTCAAAAACAAAAAAAAATTAATTAAAAAAAAAGAAGAGAAAGTTAAGTCGATGTGTCAGCTGCTACAAAGTTTCGTCTCAGGGTTAAAGTCGTGAGAAAGTAAGGCAAGCAAGCTTTAGAGTGACTTGTGGCCATTTTGTTTCTTTCACCCAAATAATAAACGAAATTTATCCATTGCACCCTCTTTGAGCCAAAAGATATAATTGTTTTCATCACCCTCAACAAGAATCGTTAGCATATCGATGTTAATCTAAAGGGACATCAAGGACTCCCAAACTCAAGAAAAAAAAATTCTGAAAAGGAAAAAATGAAGGAAAAGAAAATTTCATAAAGGGCCACAGCATGGGCAAATGAAACGAATGAACTAAAAAAAATGATGAAAAAAAAGAGAAATAAATAAAAAGGATGCCCGAAGTTTCAAATCCCTGGAGTCATGTTGACTCGACGCATTGCAGGTGATTCTTGTTAAAACAATTTAACCTCAAACACTTATTTTGGCCTTCATTATCCGTTTCTTTCAAAACCCTAAACCTTTAGCCACAGTACAAGCAAATTAAAGTCCACACCGATTGAAGAATGTATGTCCTGATCTTTCTCACCAATTTAACTATGAAACGAAATGATGTGGTGAATGACATAATCAAAAAAAAAATTTCGGATCGAAACCCTCTTCATTCATATGAATGGTTATCGAATCTTTCTTCAAAAATACAAAAAAAAAAAAGCGATATGCATTCAAGTTTCGTGTTAATCATGTTAGGGTCCTGACGTCTTGATTTTAACACTTTGTAATATATTTTTAGCTTGTGTGGTCATTATTTCGTTCTGAACTTGAATTACAAATATAGGAACAGAAAATTGGAATTCGTTGCAGCAAAAACATAAAAGCATCAACAAAAATTTCAACAAAAAGGGAATAAAAATAACTAAACTGAACTTGTTTATTACCAATGCAGATATACAATTACAAAAAAAAAAAAAAAAAACAAGTATAGATTAGAGTACATAAATAATAATAATAAAAAAAAACAAAAATAAAAAAAAATAATAAATACATAAAAAATAAAAATAATAATGAGATGTTTAAGTGTCGGCCATAAGCGGCCGTTAATAGTACAGTCCAAAGAAAAAATAATAATAGTAAAGTGTCGGTCACGACTGACCGTTAAAAGTACAGACCAAAGATAAAATAAAAAAAATAATAATAATAAGGAGTTTAGATGTCGGCCACAAGTAGCCATTAAGTGTACAGTCCAAAAACAAAAATAATAAAAAATAATAATAAATAAATAATGATGATGATAAAAGGTCCCCTTAAGGAGACGGCAACCTCAGAGAGAGCTCCGTGGATGGAGCATTGATACGGAACGGTATGATATACGAGACTCTCTTTTCTTGTTCAGGAATAGGGGGGATGGGGAAGAGATCCAGGAGCTGTGGAGTCTGTGGAATTCTCCATAAAGGATCTCCAGTTATACAAAAAAAATAGTAGTCAAAACAAAATAAATAACAAAAAAAAAATGATGACAAAAAAAAAACAACAAAATGTACATAAGTGCTTACCATACATAAACGACGGTAGGATGGAAAAAGGAGGTTCAGATATGCTGGAGACTTCTTGCTACAAGCGTCGATGCTTTAATCGGTTTCCATGGTTCTGGAACCAACAGTAAACGCTGTATTCCCCTATTTCTCCGTACTCCCGGAGTCGTTCTGCGATCTCCCGAACTTGTTCCCGATTGGGATTGATGATCCCATGGTTAAAAATGTTCAGCAAGATCTGAACTTGCTCCGGGGTGGACCTCCATCGTTTATAACCGACATCCATATTTCTTCTAACAAAACAAAAAATAAACAAACAAAACAAAGGAACAAAAAAACAAAAGAGTAAAAATAAAAAAGATTTAGTTTTTCATTTCGTTTTTCTTTTTAGTTCAACTTCCATTATCCAGTCTTTGAAGTCTCCATGTCCATAAATAGGTATGTTTCACGGTCCTCGCAAAGGATCCTAAATAGATCTAAGTTCAAAGAGTCAATTTTTTGTTTTAGTTTGTTTTAATTGGGGTACGTGGCGTTGTTCTACGCGAATGTCTCTGCCATACCTTCAAACGAAGGGAGATTAACAACGGTTTTCCAGCCTATATACCCCATATTTTTAAGACAGTGTGTTCATATGTACATATACATAACGAAAAAGAAAAAAATAGAGAACATAAAGAAGGAGAAAAATATAAAAGGAAAGCTCGAACAAAAAGAAGGGTTGAGAGAAGGAGAGAAACTTACAAACGTGGAAAGAGAATCGGAACCGGTCTAGAAGAGAGATCACAGAGAGGCTCTCGGAGGAAGATCTCAATCTCGCTCAGATCTCACTTGCTTAGATCTCGCTAGCTCAGATCTCACTCGCTCAAATCTCGCTCGCTCAGATCTCACTCGCTCAGGCCTCGCTCTCTCAGAAGCTCTCACACTCTCGCTCAAGAATCGCGACGTCGCTCAACGCAGTTCGACCCTCCTTATATAGCAAAAAAAATTTCACTGTAGCTACAGTTCCGGTCATATCTACCAGAGGCTTTCAATAGTGTCGGTAAAAAAAAAATCGAAAATTAAAAAAAAAAAAAAACAATTTCACAAAAATTTTCAAAAAAAAATACAAAATAAAAAACAAATCAATTTTAATTTTTTGTCATTGGTGTCTCGGCCTTCTGCTAGGCAATGGTCCTGCCCAATTTTAAATTTTTTGTCATTGGTGTTTAGGTCCTCAGCAAGGCAACGATCGAACCCAATATTAAAATCTTTTTACTTTTTTCTCTTGTTCATCCAAAAAAAAGAAAACAAAAAACAACAAAAAAAAACAAACAAAAAATAAATAAATAAAAAAAAAAATACAAAATAAAAAACAAATCAATTTTAATTTTTTGTCATTGGTGTGTTGGCCCCCAAAGCCCATATTGGTCCACCAAACCCAGCTTGCCTGGCCCCCAAAGCCCATATTGGTCCACCGAACCCAGCTCGCCTAGCCCCCAAGCCCAGTTTCACCTGGCCCATAAGCCCAGTTTCTACACTGGTCCACCAAACCCAGCTCACCTGGCCCCCAAGCCCAGCTCACCTAGCCCACCAAAGCCCAGTTTCTACACTGGCCCCCAAAAGCCCAGCTCGCCTGGCCCACCAAGCCCAACTTGCTTGGCCCACCAAAGCCCAGTTTCTACACAGGCCCCCTAAGCCCATATTGGCCCACCAAAGCCCAGTTTTCATACTGGCCCCCAAAGTCCAGTTTCCATACTGGCCCCCAAAGTCCAATTTCCATACTGGCCCACCAAAGCCCAGTTTCTACACTGGCCCCCAAAGCCCAGTTCCACCTGGCCCATAAGCCCAGTTTCTACACTGGCCCACCAAACTCAGCTTGCCTGGCCCTCAAAGCCCATATTGGCCCACCAAAGCCCAGTTTCCATACTGGCCCCCAAAGCCCAGTTTCCATACTGGCCCACCAAAGCCCAGTTTCTACACTGGCCCCCAAAGCCCAGTTCCACCTGGCCCATAAGCCCAGTTTCTACACTGGCCCACCAAGCCCAACTTGCTTGGCCCACCAAAGCCCAGTTTCTACACAGGCCCCCTAAGCCCATATTGGCCCACCAAAGCCCAATTTCCATACTGGCCCCCAAAGTCCAGTTTCCATACTGGCCCACCAAAGCCCAATTTCTACACTGGCCCCCAAAGCCCAGTTCCAACTGGCCCATAAGCCCAGTTTCTACACTGGCCCACCAAACTCAACTTGCTTGGCCCTCAAAGCCTATATTGGCCCACCAAAGCCCAGTTTCCATACTGGCCCCCAAAGCCCAGTTTCCATACTGGCCCACCAAAGCCCAGTTTCTACACTGGCCCACAAAGCCCAGTTCCACCTGGCCCATAAGCCCAGTTTCTACACTGGCCAATCAAGCCCAGCTCGCCTGCCCCCCAAGCCAAGTTTCATCTGGCAATCAAAGCCCAGCTCAAGGTTTTCCTTTATATTTCGGCTCTCTACAAGGTAATGGTCGAATTCAGTTTTTCTTTGGGATTTCGGCCCTCTGTAAGACAATGGTCGAACCCAGCAACATCACATCATTCATTCACTCCCATAGGGTTATTACGCCCTCCACGAGGTTGTTACACCTCAAAACCTTCATCCATAGGGTTGTTACACCCTCCACGAGGTTAGTACACCTCACATCATTCATCCATAGGGTTGGTACACCCTCCACGAGGTTTGTACACCTCAAAACCTTCATCCATAGGGTTGTTACACCCTCCACGAGGTTAGTACACCTCACATCATTCATCCATAGGGTTGGTACACCCTCCACGAGGTTTGTACACCTTAAAACCTTCATCCATAGGGTTGTTACACCCTCCACGAGGTTGTTACACCTTATTCACTTTTCCATAGGGTTATTACACCCTCCACGAGGTTAGTACACCTCAAAACCTTCATCCATAGGGTTGGTACACCCTCCACGAGGTTAATACACCTCATTCAAAACCTTCATCCATAGGGTTGTTACACCCTCCACGAGGTTGTTACACCTCAAAACCTTCATCCATAGGGTTGGTACACCCTCCACGAGGTTAATACACCTCATTCATTCATTTTCATAGGATTGGTACACCCTCCACGAGATTAGTACACCTCACATCATTCAACCTAGGTTTTAATTTTTGCTATCGGCCCTCTGCTTGGCAATGGTCGGATTTTAAGTTTCTGTTCTGTGAGTTTGGCCCTCTGCTAGGCAATTGCCGGACTCTCTGTTACTTCATGGCACTCTTCTTTGATTTTTGAGATTTGTTTTTATGTTTCCTCTTGGTCTTTTGGAACCCAGACGAAATTAGTGTCTCTATCTTTACTTAGCTTTACTCAGATAATACGAAAATACCAAATTTTCGTATTATCCAGTAATTCTAAGTAAAGAGGGGCAGCTGTCAACACCCAATTTCGTCCGGATTGACTAAATAATAGATCTCTTTTATTTTTTTGCTTTGTGTCTTATCTTATTTCATTTATTTTATTATTTTAAATTTTTGTTTTACTATTTTGTATTTGATTTAGTCTTTTTTGTAAAAAAAAAAAATGAATAGTAACAAATGAATAGTAAAAAGTGAATAGTAAAAAACGAAAAAAATATAATAAAAAAAATAATAATGAGAGGATAAGAATCTCTGAGTTAAGGAAGGATAAGATTTGCAAGTGGTTTTGCAAGTGGTGATTAAAATATTAATAAAATAATATTAAAATAATAAATAATATTAAAAAATAATTTGAATAGTAAAAATTTTGGACTATAAATAGCCATGGGAGGGGAGCTTATTCTGCACAAAGGGAGTAAGAATCAAGTGAGAAATAAAAAAAATAGAGAAGAAAAGAGTTGGGAAGAAAATTTTAGAAGAGTAGAGGTTCTGAAGGATTTTCGGGAGAACAACCTCTGAGTAGAAACCTAAGTCTGGAGAAGAGGTAAGGGGAGCTAACCTTTCCATGTTTTTAAGTTAATACTATTGTATTACTATTCATGTTTTGAATTATTGTGTATGTCTATGTGTTGGTTATATGACTGTTCAAGCATTAAATTTACGTGTTATTATTGATGTAAAACTATGTTGTTATTTTGAATCTAAAAATGAGAAATTTGTTAAAAACTAGTTGAGGAACACTTTGACTAAGGAAAGACTTGGTACTTAAGTTGTCCATTGTGACGCACCTCTCTTTCCTGGAAGTTTACTCGATGTGTTTTTAACTAATTCTTATCAAACAGATTATGTGCAGTTAAAATGCTAAAAAATGCCAAAAAAATATCAACTTTTTTTTTCAAATCAATTTCTTAGTTGCCAGAACTACGTGATCCTTGATTCTCCATCAAAAGTGGAGATACGTAGGAGCAAGGCCAATCCTTGTCAGGTTCACTTTCCCAAAAATCCAAATTTTCCAAACAAATTCTTCAATAAATTTCTCAAACAAATTTTCCAAATGGTTTGCTAGAACTACGTAACCCTGATTTCTTAGTCTGACTGAGAATACGTAGGAGTAAGGTCAATCCTTGTCGGGCACAAAAACACAAAAAAATATTTTGTTTTCTTTAGAGTTTTATTTTATTTTTCTTTTTAGGGGAAGTTAAACATTTTTGAAAACCACATTTTATTAGCGTATTTAATTAAAGGTACTGCCTTCGGGCAGACGTTGTAGGGTGCTAATACCTTCCCTACACGTAACCGACTCCCGAATCCGAAATCTGGTTTTCGTAGACTGCCTTATCCTTTTTATGGTTTTTCCGTAGTTTTCCAGAATAAACTATGGTGGCGACTCCATCTCTTTTTCTATAATCTTGTTTCTCTTTTTGGATCATCGTCGTCCCGTCGCGAATTTCCGGTTGCGACAGATGACAACACATTATTAATAACACATGTGTTCATATGTGTTTATATGTGTTACATGTTCATTACTTTTCATGTTTATGATTATTTGAGAACATGTTGATATTGATTCTGTCATTGCTGCAATTCAATGCGTTTTACATGAGATCTTATATGTGAATGCATGACATATGGTTCAAGAAAGAAAAACCACATGCACTTTTCTTGAACTTATATTGTGTGGCAAAACAGCAGTTTTAAGTCGACTTCATTATGAACCTAGTTAATTAAAACTCGTGGCTTTGCACAAATTTTTTCAAAGTATGTTGTGAGTAATTTTGGAAAGAAAGTTTTTCAAAACTGCATTGAAGTGTTGCAAAGTCGACTGTATGCACAAGCTACTCGACTTAGTTAGTTATGTTTTGAAATTATGTTAATGCTTATGATGTATAACGACTATATTTTATATCTTTGACCAACCATTGATTATGAGTCAACTGTATTAAATGCGAAATCAATTTAGTTGGTTTGACTGCTATTGGTTGTTATAACTGTCTGAGTAAAATCGACACTGTTAGTAACAAAGTCGACTTAGGAGCGTCAGTTTTATGAAAAACTATACGTAGACACAAATTTGATTTCTACAAAGACTTTTGTGATTCTAACGTTTTGATTGAATTGTTTCAGATTATTGATCTCTGATAGGATGTGCTAAAGTTCCAAGAATCCATCAAGAAAGATCGAGGTGTTCTGATGGGTGTCGCACCCCATACAAATTTAATGTGCATAAAGAATGCAGTATAGACTAGGAAGTGACTCCTAGGTCGTCTCTCAAGGACCAAACTGTGGTTTGAGAATCAGGTCAAACACGAAGTGAGAGGGGGTTTGTGAAAGGTTTGTGAATGTGGATAAACTAAATTAAAACGCGGATGCAATAAAAAATGTTAAAACAGAAATGTGAACAATAATGTAAACGGGATCAAATACAGAATAAAAACGGTTGGTCATTAACTCAATTAATATGCTTCCAATCATAGATTAACGACAAGTACACACTACTCTAATCCAAATCCAACACGAATCACCCAACTAAGCGAAGGGTAGTTCGATTTTCAGAATTAAAAACTAAGCGAATGCAATGCTCAAATCCAATCAACCATGCACCATACAGTCTAATTAACTAAGCGAAGATGAAACACCAATCAGGCAACTAAGCGTATACCTAATCGCAAGCACACAACAGATTATATATTAAGCCAAATCAGAGCAGCAGCATGGCAATCAAAGTGCAAAAGTCTCATGAATAAACTACTCTAGCCTCTAATCCAACACAACTAACCGACTAAGCGAAGGTCAATTATGCTATCATAATCGCGAATTAAGCAATCACGATACACCTATTCCATCTGATGTGTTCTATACAGATTGATCAACTAAGCGAAGATGCAATCACCAATTGGGCAACTAAGCGTATACCCACTGCAAGAACACAGTCAGGTTTCATAGAATGTCAGGCAGAATAGAATAAACACAAGTACTGTACGGAAATCTCAAGGAAACAATATAATTTTGTTAACGAGCAACCCAACTAACCTAAACTAACATCAGAGCTAAATTATCATTACCAAACAAAACAAACAACATAATAAACTAATACAACAAACCAAACATTCCTAAACCGAGATGTGTGAACTAATTAAAACGCAGCAGAAAATAAAGAAACATTTGACTAAAAATGAAATGCACATTGTAGAGGAAACTAATAAAATGCCGAATTGCTTGACCATAAAATGCAAGTACAGCTAATAACAAATGTAAATTGCGGGTTGGAGCACAGCAGCTGAAAATAAAATTAAGCTAATAAATGGAACACAACATTGCAGCTTGGCATAAAAGAAGCAAAGTTTAAACTAAAAAAAAGTAAAATGCTACTTGCAACAACTTTGAAAAGAACGACACTGTTTGCTTTCTAAAAGAAAAGAAATAAAATTGCATCACCGTGAAGTTGGTTCCCTGAACGTCCACAGCGTGCACACTAAATTAAATCAGCGCTTGTTTTTCTAAAAGCTAAATGAAATGACTATAGCATGCTAGAAAGAAGAAAAGATGTGATTCTCCTAAGTTCAATGTCAAGTAATGTGCACCACTCTACACTTTTCCTTTTCTTGGTGGCGGCTGGCTGCAGAAAGGCAACATCGTTTACTATTTCACATCACTCTCCATTTCAGCATCGTGTGTTCCAGTTGGTGGCGGCTCCCCAAAAGAAAAGAAAGACCTTGTTGCAACCCGTAACTTGTTGCTTGAAGCTCCAAAAATTCCAATTCCCGTGACGACTGCTGGTGCTCTTAAAATGAAGGGTGATTCCCTCCGATAGACCTGCTGGCTTCATGAGGTGCAAGCTGCTGCCAAGGTGCTTGCTGTTTGCACCTCTGCTAGGTGGACGTGCTGTTGTCCCTTTCTCCAAGAACCTCCGTAATGTGATGCACGCTGGACCTGTGTGGAATGAGGGCTATCCAAGCTGCTGGTTATGTTATTTTATTACAGCCCAATAATATTAGCGCACTGCAGCCTTTTGTTATTTGATTATGTGTGTTTCTTTTCAGCCCAAGTGGATGAAAGCTGCCCAATTTTCTAATCACCCATGTGCATGTAAAAAAATATAATGTGCATCGTGGCAGTCCGTGGCAGCAATTGTTGGACGTGTGGGCTCCTGTGTGCATGGAGAACTGGACTTCTTCCCTGAAGATGTGGGGTGCAGGCCGTGACCTACTTGTAATTCTTGGATGGCAGTTCTCCTGGACCGTGGTGCTTGTTTGATGAAAGAAGATGTATCCAAGCTGCTTTAGGTCGTGAGAGTCAAAGAAGGCCTGCTTTCTCCTAATTTAAATCAGCATCTGCACCTCCCCAATGGAATAACCTTTTCAATGCCCCTAAGACGTGACAACAGCTCTTTCACTGTGTCGTGTGCACCACTACTTCCAACTTTTACTGTTGCTCTCTCCCAATTTGCTTTCCAAATGATAGTAATTAAAATGAAAGCTTTAATTTAAAAGAAAATCACCGCATATCTTCTCTGCCGGCCTTCCGTGCCCCAAAATACAATTAAAATTCAATGCCTCTCCCTTTTCTGGACGTCACCATGTGTTGCAATTTTTTTCTTCTAATTGCACATCAAAAATAAACCTCCACCTTTAGGTCCAATTGCTTTTCTTTTTAGCCCAAAATAATTTTCATTTGACCTCCAAATGTCCCAAATTATATTTCCAAAATTTTTCCCTATAATTAATAATGCAAATAATTAGCTCAGATAATTCAAATTAATTAAAATAAGAATTTCTGGTCAAATTAAGCACGATTAGCAAAAACGGAAAAATACCGGACATTTAAGCATAATTCCCTAATTAATTCTAGCACAATAAACTAAGTGAAGTCAAGAAAATATTGACTTATCATGTTCATTCTTTGGTGATTGCTTGAAGAGCAAGAATCTGTGCGCATTGACTGTTTAATCAACCTACACTTGAGGTGTCTGATTTGTGATCAACTTCTTCTCTCAATCTCTTGAAGATTGTGGTTGCCCTGTTGTGACTACAGGAAGAGGACGTGTTGCATTCTGGACTTTGAGGAATGTTCAACGTGGTTAAACACTACAGGAGATGGGATATCTTGTTGTTGTTCTTTGTTTGTATATGACTATATTTTGATTAGAGGGTTAGAGAGGTGTTTTATATTTTGACGTGGATATCGCTATAGAAGCCTTGTTGCAAAAACCTTGATCATTATAGTGCATTTGCTTCCTGGGATTGGAAGGACACTAGATGTAGGCAGTTTGGCCAAACCAGTATAAAAACCTACATTTGATTTCTCTATCCCTGCACTTTTACTTTCAAAATCGACTTTACTTTTCACGTAGTCAACTTTTTCCACTGCACTTTAAAAATCTTATTACTTGTGATTCAAGAAACTTTTGAAAGATCATCCTTTTGTGATAAAGATTTTTAAAAGACATTCTATTTTCAACACCATCATTGAAAAACCCACCTTTGATCATCCTCACCCTCAGCCACCACCACCGTCACAGCCCTAGCCCTAGCCCCAACCACAGGCCCAAGCTCTGAACCCAAACCTGTAATAGCCGCAAGCCTAGTAGAACTTGCAACATCAGCCACATGTGTACAACACCAACAAGAACGAATTCAGGGATATGGTTAAAAGACTCACGGGTTTGCATACACACGACCGCATCTCAACGCCTCCTTCCATTCAACAACACAAGCCTCCCAGCTTGTGCCTCTAGTGGATTTGCCCTCCTCCCTTGCTACAGATTACCAACCGTCTGCCTCCGCTCCTAACCTCATATTTAACGCCGACATTCTGGTCCAACCCCTCGCTCTCGCTCACCTTCGCCGATAGGAAGCCCTGCTACTTCAACACGGGGGTGATGGTCATCGATTTGGAGCGATGGCGAGAGGGGGATTACAACACCAAAATTGAGGAATTGATGGAGTTGTAGAAGAGGTTGAAAATCTACGATTTTGGTTCTCTCCCTCCCTTCTTGTTTGTCTTTGCTAGCAACATCGCTTCCGTCGATCACATGTGGAACCAACACGGTCTTGGCGATGATAACTTCTGATCGGAGACGACCTTGAGGAGTAGATAGGGGTAGCTCTAGCAACAACAGTAGGGGTTGAGGTTAGGGCTGCTGTTGGGGGTGGAGTGGAGGTGGACGGGGGTGGTGTCGATGGCGCTGCACATTTTGGTCTAGGTGGTCTCGAGAAGGATGCAGTGGCCAACGACTATTTTGATGAACTCAGGGTAGAGCTTGGTAGCGAGGACGCGGGTGACCATGTTGGTGATTTTGGAGACGAGGTAGGGATTGAGGGAGTAGCGGACGACAAGGGTTTTGGCGGAGAGACCGTGGGCGAGGCGGGAGAGGACCATAGCAACGGCATAGTCGAAGGGTAGGGAGAGATTGAAGATGGCGATGTGGGGCTTGAGCTTGTCGACGAAGGTTGTAGAGAGGCCGTAGAGGGAGCATCATTGGGCGTCGCGGAAAGGGGCTTTGAGGGCAGCCACCATGTAAGCCTCCATGTGCAAACACCAAACGGAAGCCCTAAATCAGAATCACGCTGCTTCTTGCCTCTACCTGCAACCACAATCAGACCTGCAAAAACCATATCTAACACCATATAACCATCACGTAGGGATTCAATTCAGAAACCGCGTGATTTCGCTGGCCACCACCGCGCCTTCAGAAGCAACGCGAACTCCATCAACCCTAATCGCACAGCCATGGCAACTCTCGCGCTGCACTAAATCTTCTGTCATGCTACAATCTTGCTATGGAGAACGGCAAAAAGAAAAGATTTGTGGTGAAGGAGGAGTGGAGGAGGAAGGAGGCCAAAAAAACACAATAAAATCGTGTGGCGTCAGAGGAGAAAAATCTCGAGGTAGAGGGAGGCAGAGCTGAAAGAAATCACGAGAGTGCGAGAAAGAAAGAAGAATAGTAACTCCGTATTTTGATTTTAACCTAAGGGCTACTACCTCGATTATACGAAAAATCGGTGCCTAAACCCTTTAACTGCATCGGTTACACAACAAACTGGTGCCTATACCATTTAAAATTCATATTATATGCCTCGGGTTACAGATAGACCAAAGCAGAAAGGCCCTACTGCTTCGGGTAGGCGCCAACCGGGGCAAAAAAAGTACAACTTTGGTTGTTATTTTCCACCTGGGTCAAAAATATATCTACAAAAAATAGAAAAAATTAGTATGATTAATGAGAGATGTGCAAAGAGAAGAAGATAAAATGAAGGCCGTTTGACAAAAATTATATGAGAAGAAGTCTTGGCCTTTAATATATTTTTGGTTTCACTTTGTTTGGAACATTCCCCATGATGAAATGAAGAAACAAAGTGATGTTTTTGAGAAGAAGACAATTCAAGGTATTTACCTGCCAATGAAGAAGTTAACAACATGCATACCTTTGTGTCCTTCTTCTTTTCTTGATAAGGTTGTTTTTCCAACCCATTTTCTTCTTTTCTTTCTTTTTCAATTTTTATTTTAATTTTGATTTCATCCTCTTTCACTTGTTTAGGTGTAAGAGGAATCAATGTGATTTTATTTCCTTTGTGGAGGAAAGTTATTTTATTGGTATAGCCATCATGAGTGGAGTTTTGATCATATTGTCATGGCCTACCAAGTAATACATGCCCAGCATCCATTGGAACAACATCACATAAAACATTTTCTTCATATTTGCCAATGGATATTGGTATGGTTACTTGTGTGTTGACTACTATCTCTTCATCCTATTTTATCCACTGAAGCTTATAAAGCTTGGGATGAGGAATAGTAGGTAAGGCCAACTTGTTCACCACTCTAGAACTACAACAATTGCAAGAAGAACCATTATCCACAATCAATGAACAAGTGTTTTCAAAAAATTTGCATCTTGTGCGAAATAGGTTCTCCCTTTGGGATTGTTTTAGTTCTTTGGTTTGACTTCCAAGAAGTCGTCTAACCAATAATAACTCACCTTCACAAGGTAAGGATTCTTCCTCAGATATGGAAGTATCTGATTCACTTGAAGAATCCTCAATTTTACTTTGATGGTCTAAGAGATAAGTAGACCTTTTGTGGAGACATTCAGAAGAATAATGTCCTCCTTCTCCACATTTAAAACATCTGGTCTCTCTACCCTTTTTTTCCTTTGAAGATTCATTTTGAGAGGGATTTTTTTCTCGTTCTTTCTCCTTCTCTTTTTCTTTTCCTCTCAGTCTCTCTTTCTCCTTTTCTTTTTCGTTTTCTCGAGGTTCTAAATACCTCGCTAGACTACCCTCCCTCTTAAGATATTTTTTATACATGGAGGTGGTAAGGGAAGTCCTTTTAGTGGAAGCTTTTCTTATATCTTGTTCTTCCACTCTCACGCATAGCTGAACAAAATCATTGAGATCTAGGTAAGGTAAAAGCTCTACCTTATCACGGATCTCATAGTTATGTCCACTTTGAAACCTAGCTATGGTGAATCTTTCTTCTTCTTTGATTCCAGCTCGTAACATGAGTAATTCCAATTTCTGTCGATATTCCTCGACACTCATGTTTCGTTGTTGGATTTGATGGAGCTTGTCCATGATCTCCCTTGCATATTATGCTGGAACATGTCTTCGCTACAAGGTTGCTTTTAACTCATTCCAGTATTGTATGGTATAGTCGCCATGCATCTTCTGATCCCTAATTATTGACGTCCACCAATAGAGGGCTGCACCTTGAAAGGTCAAGGTGGCTAGGGTCACTCTCCTCCTATCATTTATGTGGTAACACTCATAAATTTGTTCAACCTTCATCTCCCACTCAAAGTATTCCTCTACATTATCTCGGGCATAGAAGGGGGGAAGGTCAAGTTTAGGCTCCACATGATGTTCTCTATGATTGTGGTTTCTCCTAGGTGGGTGTTGATAGTAGTCATAATGATGACTACTATTGTCATCACTATGATGTGAAGGATCACCAAGATCATGATTTTGCCTATGGAACGTCTCAACATGATTTGGACCTCTATGATTGAGAGTGAGGTTAGTAACCATTTGTCGGAGCTTAGTTAACTCAGCTTGAGTTCGAGTGAGGTCAGCTTTGGTCCTATTAAGTTGAGCTTTGGTTCTATGAAGCTCCTCACTCAATTGTACATTTTCCAGATCGTTACGAACACTACCTTGAACACTTGAATGACTCATACTTGTGAACTAGAGAGAAAAGGTTTTCACAAGAGTTTGAATGGCTTGCACAAGTATAGAGTCGAAAACTTTTCACAAACTTTTTATATTTTCTTGGAGAAGGATTTCTAGAAGATTCTAGAGGCAAAATAAACCATATAGCTCCCAAGAAGCAGAGGTGAGTCACAAATGGACAAGCTTAAGAACCTTGTGCTTCCTAGCCAGAGTTTCTTCGGTTGTTTCTTATCTTTTGAATGCAAGAATGAAATGCACCTAGAAACCAAACATATGTGGTCTATTTGTAGATGCACCTTCACCAAAATTTTGAAAACTGGAAGCCATCCCCAGGTCTATAGTCGATTCAAAGAAAAATAGAGTTGACTAGTTTTTCAAATATCTTATGAAAACCAGTTCTGGTGCCAATTGTTGGAAAACAGGTAGGCTTCGTTTTAACACCAAGAGGGGGGGTGAATTGGTGAGTTTTCAAAATCAAAGTCTTTTCGCAATCTTTTACACAAAGCACAAAAACTTTACAAACTTTCTTGAATCGCAAGTAATAGAAATTTAAGTGCAGCGAAAAATCAAAGTTGACTACGTGAAATGTAAAGTCGATTGAATGTAAAAGAGTAGGGATACAGAATTCAAACGCAGGTTTTTATACTGGTTCGGCCTCAATGCCTACATCCAGTGTCCTTCCAATACCAGGAAGCAAATCCACTATAATGGTCAAGGTTTTCACAACAAGGCTTTTATAGAGACCTCCACGTCAAAAATATAAAACACCTCTCTAACCCTCTAACCAAAATATAGGCAAACCACACAGCAAGACTTGCAACAAGATATCCCCTCTCCTGCAATCTGCAACCCACTTTGAACAATCCTCAAAGTGTACCAGACTCCACGAGTCCAACCCCTGTAGTCACAACAGGTACAACAGTAATCACCATGGAATGCAAACACGAATCTTGATCAACCAGAGAACACCTCAATTGTGTAGATTTTGATCAAGCAGTAAGCGCAGTATCAATCTCCTTCAGAAACTCTTCAAAGAAAGATCACAATTGTCTTCTTTATGACTTCTTGGAGCTCTGAATCACAAAGAAACAATCTGAAACAAGATATGAAAATGTTAGATTTCCAAAAGTTCTCTGAAACAACTCAGGTCTCGTTTATTTATAGATTTCTATAAATCAGACGCTCCTGTA
Source organism: Vigna reflexopilosa (assembly GCA_027742785.1). Lineage (NCBI taxonomy): Eukaryota > Viridiplantae > Streptophyta > Magnoliopsida > Fabales > Fabaceae > Vigna > Vigna reflexopilosa. The sequence goes on from CM050918.1 coordinate 25,598,904, forward strand.
GTCGAATACGCTACTAACACAGTCGACTGTCCCTGACAGTTATAACAGATAAGTCAAATTAGTAGCAGTCCAGTCAAACAAATTAACTCTGCATTCATTATAGTTGACTTTCATTCAATGCTCAACTAACTTTTAAAAATATAGTTGTTACTGTTCATGAGCACAACAGAATTTCAAATCAAACAACTAATACAGTCGAATGCATGGCGCACACAGTCGACTTCGACACAACATTTCATTTTGAAATTCTTTTTAATGCAAAGTCTCATATAGCACTGTATTTGAAAATCTATGCATAGTCACGAGCTTAATTCGACTTCCCCCATAATGAAGTGGACTTAGAGCTTGCAGTTATGCCGCACAATGTAAGTTCATAAAAGTGCATGTGGTTTTCCTTTTCCAAAACATATGTAATGCAATCACAACAGATGTCACATATATCAGAATAGTGAATATGCATTCATATATCAAATTTCACAAAAACATGTTCATCAAGATAACATTCAATACTAAAGATTGGAACATGTAACACATTACAATACATGTGTTATTAAAAATGTGTTGTCATCATAAAAGACCAGAGTGATATAGATATTGTGTTGTCAGGAATCTCAACACTAGGTATCATGGAGACTTAAAACATAAAAGTCAATCAAGCAAAGGAAAGTAAAGTAATTCAAATGGAAAGGAGAATGAGAGATGCCCCTAAGTGAAAGTGCAAGTGACACTTGGACCCCCTTGACACACTTTCACACTAAGATGTGGAAACTATACTATTACAATGTTCAATGGTGCACTTGGAATTGCTTGAAAACCATTTTCCCAAGTCACTTGAAGTTGGAAATGTAAAAAGCAAGTAAACTACAAAGGTTTCGTGATACAAGGATTCAAAAATACATGAAAATGTGTTGACAAGAGAACCAAGCAAAGCAAAGTTGCCGTGTCAGCTTTGTGCAGTTCGAAAAAGGTGTGAAAAATGTGGTGGTTGTTGTGCAAGGGCTGCTGGACCAGCAAGGGAATTTGCACTTCAAGTTGCAAGCTTGTAGCCAATTTAACAAGTCTTCCACTCCCTAAGATGCTACCCCTTTGAAACAAGGTGTTTGGGTTTGAGAGTCTTCACCAAGACGTCACATATCCACACAAATAAGCAAAAACAGTGAGTATCACAACATGTAACTGCACCAGATTTTTAATGACAAAAAACTAGATTGCAAAACACATTTGGAAGCCAAAAATGTTGAATTCAAATGACTTAAAGGCTGAAAGAAAAGAAGGAACACAAAAGGAACCTAGGAAATGATCTAGAATAGATTAAACAATCAAGGAAAAGCAAAAACAGAGAGGAATTACCAGTGCAGTGAAAGTGTTTGATGAAAAATCAAAACTGTTTGACAAAATGCCCCAATGAGATGCAGATTTTTGTGTTTTCTGAATTTTGACCTTTCAAAACTGGATTGCAGGGTTTAAATGGCTTTTTATGATTGATTTACAGTGTATTAATCATGTAATTGTATGTGGAAACATAAACCCAGCTTCTGCCAATCCAAAAAATGAAAATTAGAATATGGCTAATACCAAACAGCACAAAAAATGCATTCTGCACCACAAAATGTGACTGAAAATGGTGGTTTCAGGGTCAAAATTGTTTGGCAGTGGTGCAAAGGCTTAAGTGATACGTCAAAAAAGTTTATATCATCATTTTTTATGTGAGCAAACACTTAAACAACAATGAGAAAGACTAGAACATAAAATCACTGGTCCACTTCTAAATTCAACAAAATTTGATGGTTTGAATGGTGATTTTGCACAGATACGTTTGAACACTTAATTTGATGCTTGGAGCAACTTTGTATCATCAATTTGAAGGTGTACAAGCATTCAAACAGCCAAGAAACACGCAGCAGCAGAAATTGACTAGTTCACTTCCAAATTTAGGCAAAATTGATGGTTGAGGAAGTGATTTTGCATATCATCTCAAATTTGACCAAATGAACAGTGCATACAGGTTTGGAATGCTAAAATAAACTTGTTCAAGCATGCACAATGTACAGAAACAGCCAATGGCTTTGAATCACAGTAGCAGTTGTTAAAAATGCAGAAAAATGCATTCAAAACTGTTGCAGAATTGAGAAAACAGTGGATGCAAAGCTGGCTGGTTCAATCAAAGCATAAGGAAGTCCTAAATGACTAGATCTAGCCTCAGAATTTAAGCTAGCATTTTTTAAAGCCTAAGAACAATCAAAGACATCAAGTACGGTGCAAAAACTTGACTGAAAACGTAACTGCACTTTTGCTGCAGCATTTTGAACAACTCAACCATACTTTTTGCAATTCAGTGATTAATTGGAGTTTCCATTACGTGAGACATGTGTAATATCATTAAAGAAACTTGTCTCAAGCTTTTAAAACAGTAAATCAGGACAAAAACATATTACTCAAGATCAAACCAGAATTGAATTTTGATGCAGATTTTTGTGAAACAGATTGAAGGTTTGGCATGTTTGAGCACATATCACCAAGGCTAGACATTGTCTCATTGCCTTATAGGTTGATATCTGGCTACACAAGCACTTAAACTCAATTAAAAATGAAAAATAAAGCTGGCTCAAATTTAAACCAATAACAGTAAAAACATGGCAACACTTGTGCACAATACTGGACAAAACTGGATAATGAAATTACAGCTGGAATTGGACTCAAACAAACAAAATGCATCGATTAAAATGATGTACGAACACTATGGAACAGTGAACGAGAACAAATATCCACTTCAAACACGAAATCAAATCACAGAAGTGAAGAAAAACAAATCAAACAGTGGCAGAAATGGAACAGCACATGACACAATTGAAAAATGAAGGAGAACGTGACTTATCTCTTGAAGACAAGCGTGGACATGCTAGCTCTTGATGCCGAATGATAGAAGCGACTCCACACTTCAAGCGAGAGTGCTCCACGAACTAGAACTGATGCAGCAGAATGAAGAACGGATTGAAGAAGAAGGTGCACGCAAGGTTTGATATCACTGTCAGTAGGGCCATTTTCCTTTATTGTGTGCTTAAAGGGTTAAATATTAATATTGGGCAGGTCATAGCAAATGATATTCAGACTTGTGCCAGTTCTGGGAACAACAAAGCGCCTCTGGGGCACCCATCTTTGATCACACATCTTTGTGAGTTAGCTGGGGTAAACACTTCCACACCGCCGATGGAGCGACCAAGGAAGGAGATCGATTCTTCCTACTCCACCCAGTATTGTGTGCTGGATGAGGCAGCCCAGCTAGTGCCACCACCACATGCTCCTAGAGTTCATAGGAGGGGACCACCATCAGCACAGGCGCAGCCTAAGGATGTAGAGCCTTTCCAGATGAGGGACATGTATTTGTCCCTAATGGAGTCTAGGATGCAGGCATTGGATAGAGGACAGATGGCAATTACAGAGATGATTATAGGGTTGTATGATACACCCCCTAGACGGCAGTAAACGATGAACGAGTTTAATATTGTGGTGGGATGGCCAGAGGATCAGGCACAGGCTAGTGGAGCTGGAGCAACTGAAGCATCAGCCATGGAGGATGATGATCAAGATGATGATGATGAAGATGCTGAGGAAGAAGAGGAGGAGGACTCAAATGATGGTCACGGTTGAGGATAGCATTTACTAATGAATGCTATCGGCAGTACAACAGGATTTTTCTTATCTTTGTCTTGTTGAACTTTGTTTTTGTTATTTGCTTCTGTTTTTAGAATAGGTTGTGATGTACTCAGTTTGAGACCTATATCTGATGCGATGGTTTGATATTGATTTGCGTGTGATGAGTATTGCTTGATGATGCTTTGATACTGATTGATGTTGAGATGATGCACAAGATGTTGATATACAGGTGGTTGTTCACAAGCTGTGTGAATAGATGCATGATGTTATGATTGTGATTATGATGTTAAGCAGGATGTGTATCTGGAGTATGTGGAACTTTGAATTAGCCTATATGTAAGGTTTTGAACTTTAGAGTTTTAGTTGTGAATGATTGTTATTCTTTTGAAAGCATGAATGATTTTGTCCAGGTTTCTATGATTGAACTACTTACTTGCTTGTGTCATATGATCAAGGCCATTTTGATTACCCCTTTCTTAGCCAATGCATGATTTTAGCCCAAATGAAAGAGAGTACAAAGTGTTCTACCCTTTTTGAACCTTAAGCCTTAAACAGATTATAAAAGTCCTTTGTGAAAATCTCTACCTTGAGTTAAGTTGAGAATCATTGTGTGGTATTGATAAAGGTTCAAGTTTGGGGTTGTTAGGAAAGTTGAAAAAGAAAAGTAATAATAGGCATTGAGCTAAGTGTTGAGCAAGTATGAAAAGAAAAAGAAAAGAAAATATAATGCAAAGGAATAAAAGCTAAATGTAAAAAGGGGGAAAGTTGGGAATGAGTGAGATTGGTTTGTTTAAAGAGAGATTGTACTTGAATGATATATATATATATATATATATATATATATGACTCTCTTAACTCAAGGATTTTGTGATCTAGAAAAACCAATTTTCTTCTTACCCCAGCCACGTTACAAGCCATGGAAAGTCCTTGTGATGATACTTGTCTGTGAGTGTGTTTGATTGTGGTAAATGAAAGGCAATTTTGTTCTATGTCACATTGGGATAGTAGAGTGTTGGAGTGACTTCCATATACACCTGTGTGATTGAGTGAAACACTTTGTCTGGTGAGGAGTAGTTCCATGAATATATGATTACATCTTTTCTTAGTTAATTGATCATTCATGAGAATAGCATCTATTGGATATTATGTGATTATGTTAACACCATGATGAGTTATTTGAATTAAGACATGTGTACATCTTGACTGAATTTTGTTTAAGGAGCTGATTTGAGTAATGACTTGTCTTGAAAGAAAGATTTTTGGAATGTGTTGAACCATTGTATTGATTGTTTGAAAGCTGAGTTACATCTTGCTTGCTTGAGGACAAGCAAATTTCTAAGTTTGGGGTTGTGATAACGGTTGAAATACTGTTATTTTTATACTTAATTTTGATACTAAAAACACCCTTTATGAGTTAGAAACTAGCTTGAAATCATATTTTTGCTTAAGTTGTGAGAATAAGAGAGTTGAAGGTGGTATTATTGGTTTTATGCTTGGTTTTCCTTGTTTTGCAGGAATTAAGATGAATTGGATGAAGAATTTGAAGTAGCAAGGAGTTGGACTCAGGAAAAGCTGGAAAAGTAGCACAAAGAAGAGTCACAGATGGCGCTGAGCGCCCTTTTGGGGCGCTGAGCAACAGTTTTTTCTGTCTCACGCCTGAGCGCCACCGCTGAGCGTCAGTTTAGTGTCACAACCACTGCCTGGGCGCCCTTTTTGGGGCGCTGAGCACCGACGACGTGGGCTTGGACCTATTTTCTGTTATTTTTATGAACTATTTAAGGATTTTGACGACCTATATTTTATACACTAATCACCTGTGCATTCTTTAAGTCAATTGATCAAACACTTGCATTCATATTTATTTTCTGCATTATAAACACCATGATTTTGCTTCCAAGTCTTAATTAATCAACAAATCACATGACTGTTTAGGTCGTGATTTCTTTGGTACACGATATTTGGTCTTACCAATTATATTACTTGATACGATTCGGTACACTTGCCAGAGTCTTAACAAGAAGATGCACGAGCACGATTCAGACTCCTTGATGTTAAGATTGTTGATAAGGGAAGCACTGGTTTAGCTGACCTTAATCTCACAATGCTTTAGTCACTCTGGTTTTTATGATGACAACACATTATTAATAACACATGTTCTGTTATGTGTTACATGTTTTGTTCCTTATTGTATGATATATCTTATTGAACATGTTTTGTGTTGATCTTGATATGTGAATGCACATTTGCTGAGCTTATATCTGATACATCATATATGGTTGCATTACATATGTTTTTGAAGAAGAAACCACATGCACTTTTATGAACTTATATTGTGTGTTATAACTGCAAGTTTTAAGTTGACTTCATTATAAAGCAAGTCGATTAAAACTCGTGACTATGCACAGATTTTCAAAAGCATTGCTGTGAGTGATTTTGCATTGAAAAGTTTTTCAAAATGAGCTGATGTGCCTAAGTCAATTACATGCGCCGTGGATCCAACTTAGTTAGTTGATTGTTTGAAATTCTTTTAATGTTTGTGTACAGTAACAGCTATATTTCAAAAGTTAGTTAAAGATTTTATGATAGTCAACTGTATTAAATGAAAAATCAACTTAGTTGTTGTTGACTGCTACTATTTGACTTAACTGTTATAAATGTCTGAGGAGAGTCAACTTTATTAGTAGCCTTATCAACTACAGGAGCGTCTGATTTATAGAAAACTATAAATAAACGTGCCTCAGTTAATCACAAAGACTTTGGAAATTTTAACACTTTCATTTGTGATTTACAGATTGTGATCTTTGAGAATTTCCTCTAAGAACTCATCAAGAAGACCGTGGTGATCCTTCTTTAAGGAGGTTCTTTGAAGGAGACAAGAGTGTGCTTATTGGTTGATTAGAATTCTGCACAGCTGGTGTATTGACATTGATCAAGATTGCCTTATATCTACTGGAGATTGGTTGTTCCTGTTTTGATTACAGGAGGTTGACTCGTGGAGTCTGGACACTTTGAGGATTGTTCAAAGTGGGTTTGAAGATTGTAGAAGAGGGGATATCTTGTTGTAGATCTTTGTGTGTTGTTGCTTCCTATATTTTGGTTAGAGGGTTAGAGAGGTGTTTTATATATTTGATGTGGAGGTCTCTATAAAAGCCTTGTTGTAAAAACCTTGACCATTATAGTGCATTTGCTTCCGGATTGTTGAAGGACATTGGATGTAGGCATTGAGGCCGAACCAGTATATAAACCTGTGTTTGATTTCTCTATCCTTACACTTTTACATTCAGTCGACTTACCTGTTTATGTAGTCAACTTAACATTTCCACTGCACTTAAAATTTTCATTCATTGTGATTCAAGAAACTTTGTAAAGACTTATACTTTGTGAAAAAGATTTTAAAAAGACTCTGATTTTGAAACCTCACCAATTCAACCCCCCCCCCTCTTGGTGTTGAAATGAAGCCAACCTTTTTCCAACACTCGAGGCTTCCTCGACAAACAAAGACGCAGCGGAATGATGTATAACTTGGAGGAGAAACCAAACTCGAGACCAAATCGGAGGAGAACTCGAGATTGAAGCGAAATCAGAGAAGAACTTAAGAAACTTGGGTTTGAACAGTAGAAAACCCTAGAAACACGAATGAACCCTAGAACGGTGAAGGAACCCTAAAACGAACCGATTAATCAGTTCAAAATGAAAATTAAACGGTAAGAATGAAGAATAATCGGAGGAAAATGGTTTTAATCGGCTAAAATGTTAGAAAATGATGTGAGAAAGGTAAATCCCTAGCGAACGATGAAAATGAATCGGTGAAAGTGTAAGAAATACGAAGAAGATGTGGAATATGTGATGAAATGGAGAAAATGATACTTACAAAGTAGAAAGCGAGCTTTAAGAATGGAGGAGATCTCGAGGAAAACCTGAGAAGTGGAGCATGATGATGAAGCTTGCGACCACTAAAATGAAAGTGAGGCGTGAAAGATATCACGCGTGGCTGAATTAAGAGGTGGAAGAATAGAACTTCGACGCGTGCACGGTGGCAGATGATGTGCGCCTGAAGCGGAATGGAGGAATGGTGATGTTGGGTGGACGAGAGAGAAGCACCGTGGAATTTGGAGAATAGAAGTGAGAGAGTGTGCTTGGAAGGTGGCTAGAGGGAGTCTTTGGACTCTCTAGCCTGTATTTGGACTCAATTCTCATTAATCTCAAAAGTCAAAACTACAAGAAAGGAGTCGGGTATCTATAGTAACTCATGCTCCTTGCAAACTAAGCTACGTATACAATGAAATGTAAAAATACAAAAAGAGAATACTAAGAAAGGTACGTCAGGTAGGATTCCATCACCTTATTTTCCACGGTCTTAAAAAGCACAACAAAAACTTAATGAGAAAAAAACTTTTCTCTGAAACATACCTTAATAGCAATTCAATCAATATCTGCTAACAAAGTAACCACATCTTCCAAACCACACCATATACCATTACATGCAATGATAAGAAAAAAGAAAGTAGATATATTAAATTAGGGTTTTCCAATTTTTGGGTTTTATGAATGAACCATGAGAAAAGTTATTACTTACCAGATGAATCAACTTTATGACCGTGACTTACAATGCCAACTCGAGAGGGAATGACACCGAGAGGATTGACGGACACAAGTAATGATGACGAGAGCGAATGAGAGCCAAAAGGAGTGGTTGTGAGAGGGACTAACGGCGAGATGGTGACGGGAGTGATGGTGGTAGGGATTGACGACGACAGAGAGTGACGGTGAGAAGGGTCTCAGGCAAGAGGGGTGAAACTGCAAAACTGACGAAGGCAGAACGCGAGAATGGAAGAACGAAAATGTGAGAAGAGAGAAAACGAAAATAAAGTTTTACTTTTATTTTTTTATTTTTTTAATAATTAATTATAAATATTCGTATATAATATCGATAGGTAATGGTTTTTGAGATTACATACAAATTTCAATATCTTACATATGGATTCTATCCTTAGGTAAAATTGTCGTCCAAACGCGTCAACATTACATACAGATTTTACATACGAATATATCGGAATGTAAAATCTGTATGTAAAATCCGTTTGTAACTCGTTTTTCAGGATCTGTATGTAAAATCTGTATGTAATAATTATGTTACATGCGGATCAAAATTCGTATGTAAATATCGCTAGGTAATGACCATATTTTTTTTGTAGTGAGAGTAGATGAAAACAATAAACTGATGTGGTTTGTGAACATGAAGTGAATTAGATTGATAAAAGTAGGTGTGATATTTATGGTATATTTACACCTAAAGCCTTTAGACAGTTTTCAGTTCTGTTTGTACATGTATAGTTTGGCGCATAGACCCCATCATTGGGTGCTAGTGTAAACTTCTTGAGAAACCAACCGCTAACTTGTTACTGTTGGGCGGGCCCTGAACATCATCAGGTGCCCGGGCCTGAACATCATCAGGTGCCCGGGCCTGAACATCATCAGGTGCCATAGTTGTAGGCGTGTGGGCGTTGATGGTAGCTATCAAGTGTTGGGAAAAAAACTAATAAATTTTAATAAAAAGCTCTTTGTTCTGGAGTGTTGAGTAGTGGGGATGTTTCACTAGGTGAGAATATATAGATGTAGATTTTGTGAACTTTGTTTGGTTTGATAATGTCAAGATTAAGTCCCAATAGTTATTTTCAAGGGAAAATACTATTGTTTAGTGTGTCAACATGTATTGAATAGGATTTTGTGAGTAAGTCTATCCTAACTCTACTAGTATCCAACTCATAAAGAAAAATATCTAGATGGTGAAAGTTGAAGAAGGCATTCACATGACAAATGATATGATATGAAAGAATATCATACTCAGGGATCTAGTGAAGTTAATCCTACCATGACTTGATGAAGAAGATTGGTCTTTGATATTGTTATGGCAAAAAAATTTTGATTGTAAGTATTGACAGATGTAGAGTTTCACGAGCCTACTCAATATGTTAGTCTTCTAGAAGCAACGTCTGTATGTATTTTTGTGTTTGAGCCATTTGGATTGAAATGTGCTTGAGATTTTGATAAATGTGAACTATTTGAATATTTGGCCTGGTTTTTTTTTATTTATAATGTTCATTGAATGAGTATTTGAGTCGTAATAGATGGTGAAATGAGAAAAGTTAAGCTAAGAACCAACTTATCTCAAATATAACTTGATAATTTTTTTGATATGTTATACTTTCTTTTATATTATTTTCTTTATTTTAAATGTATTAGCTTATCTTTTTTTTATTTTTTTTTCTTGTTTGTTTGGTTCTTCTCCTTATATAATGATTGTATAATAATATGTGAGCAGAAGTAAACTGATAATAACACAAGAGTTGAAGATAATCAATGAAGATCTATAGTAATAATTAATCTTAATAATGGTGAATATCGTATTTTGAAGAGATGGAAAAGTCATAGTCCATTATTTTTTAAATACCTTATATTTACACTGATGTACTATTTTGAACTAAATGTAATAGGTTTTAATTATTTCAAAATCTTTTTATATGTATGTTAATGAACTATGTTATTCGTAATCTAAGATTTTCTATTTTAGAAATTTTGAGTTTTTACACTTATTATGTATCGCTTCAATCCTACATTATGTATCATGCATGCATGATTTCACTTTTAAGTAAAGTAAAAAAATAAAAAATTGTTAGCTTCAATTACTTTAAACAATAAAATTATGTATGTATCACACGACTTTATCGTTAATACAAAAATTATTGTGGTCTACTATATTTTATTTAAAGATTGAAGTTTTGTTTATAATATGATTTTTTTTTTCACAACAAAAATAGTACTATACAAATACAATTTACCTATAAGTGTAATTTTTAAAAAAAAACTTACCCATTTTAATAATATTAAATAAAAGATACACCACTTCCAAAAATTTGTCTAAACACTATAAGAATCAACCTTAATGAAAAATAACTAATAAATATTAGAAGGCATTTTAAACGATAACCCATATAGTAACAATAATAATATCAAAAGAAACGATACTTTCACAACTATCAGTTTTCAAACAATATAGTGTGACAAACTTATTTTAATAATAAAATATTATATTTGTATGATAATGATAAATATAAATGAAATTTTAAATTGAAAAAAAAATTACTCTTTTCGGTGTTATTTAATTATATATAAAAGATGAAGGATAATTAATATATCATGCTCCTTTCTTTTAAATTCACGAAAAGCCAAGCATTTCATTTTCTATTACATTGTTTCTTCCTTCCATTCAATAATAATCATAATAAAATTATTATAACCGGAGACACTTAGGCAGGCACCTTTGTGTATCCGCTGTTTGAATTCCATAAGAATTGAAAATGAATGTTAATATAATACTATGCATTAAGCTTGGAATAGTAGCAGTTAGTTTGTAGGTGGAGATAAAAATTGAATTGTGATAGTTTTGCGGATATTACAGTCTTTTTTAGTAGAATGGGTAATATTTATCATATTAGTATTTATTGAAAGGTAAAATACAATATATATATATATATAGAAAATAGAAATATTTCATTATGTATTGATAATATATTATGTTGTCCTTCCAATTTATAATGAAAATTTTTATTTATATTGACATGCTAAGAAGTAATGTCATAAAAATTAATATATACACTATTTCTACACATTTTCTTATTTTCTTATTCTTATGACAATGAATAATGAAGAGAGGCCATGTTTTTCTCAGAAATAAATAAATAATATATACATATACTTAGCATGCCAAATTGGTTAATAAAAAAATTTCATTATATATAGCAGTGGAAGGACAACATAATATATTATCAATACATAATACGTTATAAAAGAGCAAAAGGTTGATAATTGCTGGTGGAAGTTATTCATTTAAATGAGTGAAAAGAATCATTTGAAATGTTTCGGTACTTTGTTAAAGAAATGGAAAAAAAAAAATCAGGTGAGACAAAGATGTCTAAAAGATGTGTAAAGCAAAATATGGTATCCCCTTTAATATCACATGAATTTATTCGAAATTTTTGGTGCTCACAATCAAAGGTGTTGCGCTAAAGTTGACTCAGAATTCAATTTCTCATCTACAAACTCTACTTTTATGCCAGACTCCTTCCTAAAATTTCAGTACACAAGAAATCTAATGTGCACCAATTGCGTGTTTCATCCTTTGCTTTGTAAAATTTCTCTTATAAAATTGAAAAAAATACAATTCCTTCGAAATATACAAAACAAATCACACTAAATCAAACTTCGAGAAAAAAAAAATACTTGCTGCAATAATTCCTATTAAGAAATTTTACAATTGTGATTTTATCTTTAAACAACGGAAAATATATCTAACTTGACCTACCCAACTAAGCAAAATTAGAGGTTACAGAGGGGGAGGGAGGGGGAAACTACATCATAATAAAAACTGCAGAAAGATGGCTGCAAACAATGAACGCTTCAAATAATACCAAAATTATAGTAAATCTCACAAGAACTAAACAGAGCGGCAACACCTTCTAACTGAACATATACATGATAAGCAACAAGAACTTCAAGCAGCTACTCCCCGATCCCTTCCACGACCACGACCTCTTCCCCTTCCACGACCACGGCCTACAAAACCATCAAATAAAAATTATATTAACAGGTTCACTAAGGTAGCAGCTAACTAGGATGAAAATTCCAAAAGGCTGATACAAGAAGGAATGAAAGAAAACGGAGGAAATCAGAAAGATATCAAGGAAAATAGTATGAAATCAATGAAGTAATTTTCTTCAGTTTCTTTCATAGCCTAACTTAATCACAGGCGCCGTGTAATGCAAACAGCAATAAAATAGGAGTTAAAATCAAAATCATCAACTATACAACCAATAACTCAATCAAAATGTTATCTGATAATACAATAGTTGTAATTTAAACAATAACTTTCATCGGAACGCACACGATATCTAAATTTTCTGGCCTTGCATGCTTACCACGTGGGGCAGGTGGAGCATCATATTCACCATAGTCATAGTACCCAACTGGCTGGGCACCATAGCCTCGTCCCCGTCCCCGATAAGCACGTCCTCTGGCTCGGCCACGGCCTCTTCCACCATAGCCACGTCCACCATCCCAACCATCACCGTATTCCATACCTCCATTGTAAATTCCTAAGCATAACATATTTTTTCCTAGTAAGCAGCTTTTACATTTTAGAGAAACCTCAACAAAAAATTAAAGAAAGCATTTTATGATCATTCCATAATCTATATATAATACGGTCATTTACAGTCAATTAGTGAAACAAAGTACTAAGCAATACCTCTACCCCGGCCCCTTCCACGACCACGCCCTCTTCCTCGCATCCTTGGTGAGGCTTCTACATCAAGATCAATATCAGTCAAAATTCACTCTTTGAAATATTAAAAGAAAAATCTAATAAATTCACCTCCTTCCTCTTCATATTCATTTAAAGGTTTTACTTGATCAACTGGAAGAGGAGGTTGATATCTGCATTAGAAAAGCAAAGTGAAAATCATTCCAACAGTAAAAATTAAAAAGCCAAAGTTTAGAAAAGCAAAAAATGAAAACTGCAAATTTATAATCATCAGAATCGAATACAATAAAAAGAAATGAAGTTGAATATTTTAAAGAAATGGTCACATGAAAGTCAAAAAGGTTAAGTAAAACAGCACAATAGAAAGGGTCTTTACTTAAAATCCAGTAACTAACATGTTCCCACATCTTCATTACATTATTGATAATTTTAATTGTAGAAGTCAGATGGCAGACAAACAAGAAACATATTAAGTAAAAATTCACAAATATAACTCTCCAAGCTTAATTAAATTATACAGACATAACATTTCGAAAATAATAAAACAACCATTAGTTTAAATTTAGAAGAAATCAAGGGGTTTATGACTTCATGTGACAACTTTTAAGACAATAGTCACCTTTAATTTTTTAAGGAAATTATGTTTCAAACAAGAGAAGTTAAAATTAAGAGAGTTTTACACAATTCAGTTCTCTCAAATGTGTTCTGATAAAAATCCCTTGGTCTTTCAAATTCTTAATTTGATAAAAACTACCTAAAGCTTGTGTGACAATAAAATAGCCATTCTCTATTCAAACAGATAGTAAAGTATTCCAAAAAGTTACAACTATGGTTGTCACAATATCTTAAGCAGTTTGCTTAGATCCCATAATTTTGTAGAACTATAACTACACAGGAAAGTATTACCAATCAATAGATGTATCAATATAAAATCTATATACATAACTGATCCAAATCATAAATGATTGTGATTCATCAAAGAGAATAATGAAACCAATCTTAACTAGAGATCTAGCACCTTGTCTCGTAAATAAGACCTCTTAATATACAAGGCATCAAACAGGTACATTCAGAAATACAGATGACATACAACAACAGAGAAGTGCTTACCCTGTGGAGGACGTATCCAGTTCCTTTTTTGACAAGGTAATTGTGATCATTGAAACATGACGAGTAGTCTCCAAACTGTTCAAGTATATAACAAAACCAAAAACAATCACTCCCAAACACAAGTTTGGTATATGACAAGGTAGTATAGAACAAATAACAATACATACGGAAGAAGGCCTTCTTCAAGTGGTTCCCATGTGTCAGTTATATCAGTTGATCCAATTACGGTATTTTGATGCAAGCCAATAATCCTTCTCTGAAACAAATAACAAAACCGTACAACTCGCAAAAGTAATATGAATAAAAGCAGATTAACATACTCCATACAGATATCGATCCTCTCACCTTGATCAGTTCAGCAATCATTACAGTCTTATTTATTGCGCGCCCCATTGCTTTGAGAACAATTTCGTTGGATCCTTTCTCCTATAGAAAATACATATGGAACAAGAAGAATTGTTAAAATAAAATAAAATAAAAAAATATCGGTTTATTCTAGATAAAAGAAGGGAGAAACATTATGACCAGCAGAAAATCAATGAAAATGATGTAGTTTAAAAAACAGAAATAGAGAGAGATAGGCCCACACAACACTAAAGGCGCTAAACATGAAGATGATTACGCTAACAATTAGATAATTTACATAGTATTGTTCGTTTTTTCAGTGGGTGAAAGGAAAAGTCATCAAGTTCACAAACAAAGAAGTAAAGGAATATCATAAAACGGGGTAATTTTCATGAATCATATTTCTACAGAGAATTGTAAAAAAATCCTCCTTTAAGTTTTATCCCTGAATGACCTGCATAGCATAAGCTCTATTGTTTTCTCTCTTACATAAACCAGTCACGTTAATTTACAGAATATTGTCTTCTTTGGTTGTTCATTTTTTTCTACTTTATGAAGGGTTTTCTAAATTTATTTGATTGCCTACTGCCAAAAGTTCAGCCAACCCTCAACATTTTTCTGTTATCGGATTCTTCACATGTTAACTGTCATTGCATGTCAATTCACTCCCGTGTTGGGATACGATTTTCTCGTGTTTTTCCTATGATCACATTTTCAATTACCTGGGTTCAGAAACACATCTGAGTGATCTAGCCACTCCATTCTGTGACACGCGTGCGTGAGAGAGAGAGAGAGATTCCATTTGAAAACCAAGCGCATGTAAAATATCAAGGTTTTACTAAAACTTCAATCTTAAAAATCCCTCCTCCTTGCTGTAATCATTTCAAACAAATTTCAATCCGCTAACACCAATTTAAGGCGATCCAGAACAAACAGTGTAAGAACACCACAAGAAAAAATTAATCTGATTCGAGCAACCGAAGCAATAGTATCGACACCGAGTGAATTAAATAAACGGCGAGTTCAGGCCAATTAATTTGAAAAAAAAAATGACCCAATAAAAATGCAGGGAGGGGAAGAGAAAGAAACCTGAAAGAGTGTGGTAGCGTAGGTGATGTAATTCCTCATTCTTCCTTGAGTAGTAACGCGTATCTCGTTCTCGTTTATCGGAGTCTCGGCCTTGGGCTTCTCTACCCTCTGATACCTATCCATCTACAACAGAACGCAAAAGGAAATTTCAGAAACAGAGAGAAAGGAAACTCAAGGGTGGTATGCTATGCTATGCTAGGGTTTAGAGAATGATCACATCTGACATACAGTTAGTTATGTTGTGCGTGCGATAGAAGACGGATAAGATATGATATGATACTCTATATCACTCACTCTCTCACACTGCTTGGGTTGACAGGTAGGTTTTGGAAATATGAGTTTGTTTGTTCTGCGCTTTGAATTTTAGATTCAGGCTTGGAATTGAAGAGAGAGAAAGCGAAAGAGAAAGCGTGCGTACCTGGCGAGGTCTGGCTGCACTCTGTGTATGGAAAGAAAAGTGTAGTGTACCAACCAAGCAGAAGAAAAAGGCTGGTGAGTAGGGCTATGACGTTGCGGTCTTATCGCCGAAGAGACCGCCAAATTAACCTTCTTCTTTCTTTCTTTCTTTCTTTCTTTCCCTTCACACTTCTTGGGCCTCTCTACCCAATATATATTATTTACAATGATAAATAATAAGGATAATAAACAATATTTTTTAACAATATTTTAAATTATTTATGTATTTCATTTATTCAAATGTTTATGAAAATTATTAATTGTGAAATAATTTTGGATTAATTAACATATAAATAATTTTAAAATGTTAAATATTATCAAAATAATAATAGAACGGAAAAATAAAACAAAATCAATTTTCTACATTAAAGTTGGAAAAGTTTGATTCCCATGCTCAGATTAACGTTTGAACAGAATACCATTAGTAAAGTTTCAATACAAAATTTCGTGGCGAGGCGAAAATTTAAATTCTCAAAATTTTGGTAAAAGAAATTATTATATTATTCTAATTGAAGCCTCAGGTGTGATAACAAACTAGATCTTATTAAAAGTAGTATATTCCTTTTTCATTTAAAGAAAATAGTAAGATTTTTATTAACTGTTTAGTTAGTCTTATTTTTAAGGTTCGTGATTTGCATTTTATTTATATGTTAGCAAATTAGGTCATATATATATATATATATATATATATATATATATATATATATTAAAGTAATTACTAAGTGTTAAGGTCATTATATTTTATTAGTCAATTTTATAAGGTAATCTAATTAAGATAGATATGGCTAAGAATATATTTGTCATGAAAGGTATATTGTGTAGAGACCAACAATAATTTAAATTTGTTGAAGGGATCAAATTATAATTATTGAAACTAAAGAATATTAACCGTCAGAGGTTATTTAAAGGGTTCCCATCTGTGAGCACATCGTATCATTCCTGTTTCTTTCTCTTTATCCCCATCCGAAGAGCAAATCCAGAGGGAACCTAAGGTGCCCTACATAGAGAAGATCAAAGACCAACTCAGGTTACTCATTCTTTGTTTCCCAATGTCTAATCATTCAAGGTACGCTTATGTTCTACAGGTATTGAGAACTGCTTTGATTAAAGGGTTTATTGTTCATTATTTGTTAATTTGTCAATCATAAAATTTCTAATAATTGGTATCAGAGCATATTAATGATTAATTGGCAGAAACTTTTGTTTTTTGATCTTTTCAATTTTATGAGTAATTATAATTATAAATTTTGGGAGTTTTCATTTAAGGATTTATAGCCTGGGTTAAATTCTTGATGCAATAATGAATGCTATTTTTTTGAATGTTTTGGATTATGATAGTGGAATTCTGTGTCGTCAGAAAACCAAATTAATTAGTATTAATTAAAAAATACATTTAAGGATGCTAATTATTTTTCTGGAACCATAAATTGAAAATTAAGAACCCTAGCTTCTTAAACCCTAAATTTGCAAATTGGGAATCCTAATTAAAATTAGAATCAAGAAGGGAAAAATCTCAAATTGAAACCCTAATATGGGAAACCCCCAAATTGAAACCCTATTGTTTGCTCTCTTTCTTTTTATGCCATGGGCTAGTTTTAGGATGGGCTCATTGGCCCGTGCGATTACTTGTGAAGAAGATAAAGAATTAAAATAATTTAAGATAAAATAAAATTTTGAAATAAAGTAATTCAAAATTTAAATATGTTGAAATAAAGTAAAAGTAAAATTAATAATTAATTAGGAATAAATAAAATTCAATTTTGGTCTTGTTTTAGATTATTATTTTGTACTGGTTTTCTAATTTTGGTTTTGAAAGACATTTCATTGTACCGTCATTTAAGCGGAATTTGATTTCATTTATTTATTTGGACAAATTTTGTTATTTATATTAGTTTGGAAATAATGAATTCAATTTTTTTTTCAAGTTTTGTTGAAACCGATTCACTTTTGGCAAATAATTTATATATTCTTCATATGGTGACTTCCTATTATGAATCCTTAAATATGGAATTATGTGATATTAAGCATAACATTCTTTAAGGATATTGAGTTTGGGGGGAAGAATAAAGTTTAGAGGAAGAATTATTGGAAGTGATATGATCGTAAAGTTAAAAACCTCTAGTAAGTTTAGAACCTTTATAAGAACAAACTTAAGATCCTCAGAAACATGTGCTTCACGAGGGGGGATTCTCCAGTTGCTAAGGGAGACGAGTTTAGTCTCAATCAATGCCCAAAAGGAAATTTAGAAATTCAAGAAATGCAGAAGATTCACTATGTTTCCGCAGTAAGGAGTCTCTGATGTATGTCCAAGTATGTATGCATCCAGATATAGCATACACAGTTGGGGTTCTAGGCAGATATTTAAGTTATTCATGAATGGATCTTTGGAAAGCAGTCAATAAAGTTATGAGATTTTTCAAGAGAACAAAGGTTTATAAGCTCACGTAAAGAAGGTCGGACCAGTAAGAGATCATCAAGTATTCTGACAATTTTGTAGGATGCCAAGATAATTTAATATCCACTTTAGGTTACATTTTCATGCTAGTTGGTAGTGTAGTTTCTTGGCCCATTACCAAGCAAACTCTTATGGCTTTATCCACTATGATTGCAGAATTTGTAGCAACTTATTAGGCATTAAATCAAGGTATATGGTTGATTTTTGTCACAGGGTTGCGTATTATGAAAGGAATGGAAAGACCAATCAGGTTATACTGTGACATCAAATCAATCCTTAAAGAAAGAGTACAAAGTGGATGGATTTCCATAGAACACTTTGGGACAAACTCCTTGATAATATATCCTCTTGATAAGGCAATTATATTCAAGGTCTTTCATATGCATATTGCTTATATGGGTGTTTTATAGTTTGAGGAATCTTTGGTTCAGTGGGAGTTAGTCATCTTTGTGTGTTTGTGTTCTATGTTTGGTTTTCACGTATGCATACATTCTAGTTTATTATTTGGATATTACACTCTGTACAATAAGGTTATTATGTTAATCTCATTAAGATAAAGTAAGGACCAGTTGAAACTAGACGTGTATAGATCACCTTCACATAACTTTTCATGCTACACATTTCATGATGTATCCATGTCATTTGATTCTGTCAGCATTAGTGATTATTGTTGGTTTGGTTGTGATTGTTGCAATTAAAACTACTTTGGTTCTACATGCGGATATAATCAATGGACGGGACTTTGGGATATGCTCAAGGTATATAATGGCATTTTTGAGCTCATAAAGTCTAACACATTTGTAAGGATTTATATGGATATATATATATATATATATATATATATATATATATATATATATATATATATATATTTGTG
Organism: Vigna reflexopilosa; assembly: GCA_027742785.1. NCBI lineage: Eukaryota > Viridiplantae > Streptophyta > Magnoliopsida > Fabales > Fabaceae > Vigna > Vigna reflexopilosa. The sequence goes on from CM050918.1 coordinate 25,618,209, forward strand.
ACTAGTGGGAGATTGTTAGCAAATTGGGTCACTTATATATATAAAAGTAATTATTAAATGTGTTAGGGCCATTATATTTTATTAGCAAACTTTATATAGTGATCTAATTAAGATAAATATGACTAAGGGTATATTTGTCATGAAGGGTACACTTCCGCTTTAATGATCTAAGGGTATCGGGAACTGCTTTGATTAAAAGGTTTATTGTTCATTATTTGTTAATTTGTCAATCATAAAATTTCTAACATTATATTCTATTATGTATTTCTATTTTCTTAAAGAGAAGTATTTTATTTCTTAATCAATATCCGATAGGTAATGGTTAATATTTTTTCATTTTTATATCAAAAGGAAAAGAAAAAGGTAAACAATTGAAATGCAATTCCAGGTGAGAGAGGAGTTCTAAGATTGAAATGAAGTTGGATTCACATATAAGGAAACAAGAGTGAGATCTAGGCCACTTCCCTTTAATGGAAGGTTAGAGATATTTGATATCAATGAATATGAAATGGTATATATAAAAAGGTTAAGACAAAAACCAAAACATAAAACTTAAAGTAATTAGTATGAGTTTTCTTAGGTATTATTACTCTTAAGGTTTATTCTTATTTAATATGAAACCAAATTTAAACTCGAACTCCTAACAATCTTGTTGCCATAAAAAATTCACCATGTTTTATAGTGATTTTGTGCCCATCCACCTTTTGATATTAATATTACTAACATGCATGATGGTATTTAGGTTGAACATGTTCAAGTCCTTTGATTTAAAGGACAAATAAAGAGAATATGTTATGTACCTGATACAAGAGTCACCAATGGAAAAATGATAAACAAGTTTTGAGATAGCTGATATAGACTTCCAAATAAAATATTCATATTCTCTTGTGTGTGTGATTTCCATGGCCATGACAACTTTTTCAATTCAATTAGCATGCTTGGTGTATAGCCATATCTTTTACTAAAACATTTGTTTCCTTTAAGATTAGAATAGTATTGGATTTTCCATAGTTTTTTTATCAATTGGCTCTATCAAGGGAAATATATTAGAGAATTCAACTTTAAAGAGTTATGAATCAACTCATATAAAAGGTTTGACATCACTTTAAATTCAAAACTTTAAGACAATAATTCTATGGGTCTTTTTCATATATGTTGTTCAACTTTTTTATTTTCACTTAATGTGAAACTCAAATTAACACTTGGAATCTTAAAAATTTCTTCCTCATGTAAGTCCTTCCATATTAATACACTCTCCTTCAACTAAATTTTTTAATCTCAAGTACTTTACTAGTGACCCTTACTTGTATCACCATCCATCATTACAACACACGTTATCCTGGAATCCCAGTTAAGAAAATTTTTGATATAGGAAACTCTTCACCCATGTATGTAAAAAATGTGGAGCAGAATGGTTAAGGAGTATACAACAACCAAGAGGGAGGTGAATTGGTTTTCCGTTAAAAATCGCTTCTTTTTAACATGTTTTCACTTTTAAAAATTTCTTTAACAAGTCAAAAAAATTACTTTGAATAATAACAAGTAAACAAATGAGGACAAGGAAGAGAAGCTTGCACAGGTGATTTTTATACTGGTTCAGATCAAAAGATCATACGTCTAGTTGTTAATCCCTTTAAAAGAGTGATTATCTATTACTAAAATAAACCAAAACTTACAATAACGAAGTAGAGTCTAGGTTTAGAATACACCTCTCTTGACAAACAAGAGATGACCAACACTTCTTTTTGACCCGTAAAAGGATTAACAAGCTTGACTTTGCTTAATAGATATGCTTCACCACTTAGACCCACTAAGATAAGCACTTCCTTCTAAAAGACTTGAGTATGTTTATTTTAAGAGTTGATATGTTTAACAGGGTGTTGTATAGCTCACTTGTGGTTACACCTTTGTTAGAACATAAATGTTATGTTATTTATTTCTTTTGTTGATATGGGTGCAACACATGTTATTGTATGGTTGTTAAATTTGTGATGTCTGATATTCTCAATTTGATATGTTGGCTTATTGGTAGAGATGGTTGTCTAGGATTGAATGGATGAGATTTCAAATCCTAGGGAGAGAGGTTTAATGGAAAACCTTTGTTTATTTAGTTATATTTTTGCCAAAGGGAAAAAGACTTTTCCCTTCGTGTATTGAGATGCATAAATTATAAATGGGGGTATAGGAAGTAAAGGCTTGCAGTTGAAATAAAATAAGCTAAAAAAAGATTTGAAATCTAGCAATTATGTTTTTAAAAACAAGTTGGGATATTATAGGGAACATTATCTAGGCGGTTACTTTTAGTTTATAATAGATTTTAAATTTTTAGAAATAAGAAGGGAGACATGTAAAAATTGAGAGGAAAAGAAAGAGAGCACTATGAGACAAATAGACTAGAATTTAAAGAGGAGAAAGGAATTTCTATATCGATAGTTAAAGCGTGAGAAATGGGGGATCGATTGATCTTGTGTAGATAAAAACCTAGAATTGGCAAGGATATGTGAAGCTTACCTTATGTAATTATTTATTTATTTGATTGATTGTAATTTTGAATGCTTTGAATGATTCATTGGAGTGTGAGTGATTGTTTGGGTGAATTATGAGATTATGGTAGTCTATATACCATGAAAATTTTATTCTAGGACCAATAAATGTTGGTTCTCGTTTCTATGCACACATGAATCTAATTTTAGCAAGTAAATATTTGAATAATGGTTTAAAGGAAAGTGACTAATTACTAGAAAATATTGAAATGTGAGACTAGGTGAACAAATTAGGAATTAGGATTTCCTTTTAATTATAATTAAGAATTTATGAGGGTTAGGGTTTCCTTTTAATTGTAATTAGAAATAATTAGGGGTTAGGGTTTTCTTTCAAGAAAAAGGGTTAAGGATCTTTTAATCATTATTTAATGGTAATTTTTAATTACCTTTAATCCCCATTGGGCAATTCAATTAAACCTACTTGATAATTAAAACATTTTTCCCCAAACTTTGTTTGGTGGTTTGCGGACAAACCAGCCTTGGGTGTCATAGCGGGTTTTATGCAAGATCCTCACTTAGGGAGGGTTTACTTCTTCCTTTTTCTTCTGGTTCGGGCTTGCGATGCAAGGAAGGTAGCCATCATTCCTTATTCCCCTTTGTCTCGGTTCTGGGTGGTGTTTCGTAGGGATGGGAGACTATCTTCCTCTTCACCATGTTTATGCTTCATTTGCAAGAAGGGTGATGTAGGAATTTAAATAAAGACACGTGGCTCCACGTGACAGTCAATAGTTTAATTACATTCTGTTGCAATTCTGTTAGAATGTAGTATAATTTGTTATGCTTTTTGGGGTTTTCAAATAATAAATACTCTTCTCTGTGGGAGGGGGAAACAAGATTCTTATTACAGCAAAACAATCTTCTTCTTCTCAAACTTCTCTGGTTCGAATTCAGGTTTGAATCCCTAATTCTTTGAAGTTCTTCGAATATTATATATTCCTAGACTTCCTTTATCAGTGGTATCAGCTTGGACCTTCCATCGCCAATTATGGCAGATGCAACTCGTCTTCAAGAAACAATGCGCGAACAGGAAGAACGCTTAGAGAACAAAATTATTTTGAAACTCGATGAACGTTTAATGGAGATTACAAATTCCATTAGGCAAGCAATCGATGCATCAGGGCGCATCTTAGAGACCTTACACGGGACCTCTGAATATGCGAATGACGCTTCAGGGCGCAGTTCTAATTCTAGAGGTGTCCGCAACTCGAACTCCACCTATTCTTATGGCACCCGTTTGGCTAAAATTGATTTCCCGCGCTTTGGCAGTGATGCAATCCAACAGTGGATTTATCAGTGTGAAATGTACTTTGCAATTGACGACACTCCGGAAGATTTTCGTGTGAAATTAGCAGTAATCCATTTTGAAGGAAAGGCACTGCAGTGGCATACTTCTTTTGTTAAGACTCTTCCAGGAGGTAACCTTCCAACTTGGACTGACTTTACCAATATATTGATCTATCGTTTTGGTGAAATCGATGATGATCCAATGTCGGACCTTATGAAATTGCGGCAAACCAGTTCTGTGGTGGAATATCATGATCAATTTGATGTTATAACTTCTCGGTTGGATCTCAGCGACACCTATTTGTTAAGTTGTTTCTTAGGCGGTTTGAAGAAGGATATTCAAATGATAGTCAAAATGTTTCAGCCCCAGGATTTAAGGAAGGCATTCCATTTGGCTAAATTGTATGAGTCCGCTTCTGCTTCAAACATTCCTACCAAATTTTCTCTTAAATCCCCGAGTGCATATACAAATACAAAGGCCATTTTGCCTACACCTAAACCTTTGAACAAACCAATTGACTCACAGCCAAACCAACAACACTCTAATAAGAAACTCACTCATGCTTTTATGACTGAGAGAAGATCAAAGGGAATTTGTTATTTTTGTAATGAACCTTACAGCCCTGCACATGCTTTGACACATAAGAAATTGGAGATTCATATTCTAGAGGTGAGTGACAATGAGGAGGAAATTGTAGATCAGCTTGATGAGACACAAGAAGATGATAATCCTTCCTTGGACCCTCACATATCAGTTAATGCCTTGACTGGTATCGCAACCTTCAACACTATGAGGGTGACTGGTTACTTTAAGAAGAAACCCCTACATATACTCATTGACAGCGGCAGTACCCATAATTTCTTGGATGAGTCAGTAGCTAAAAACTTGGGTTATCCGCTAACTGCTATTTCCCCTTTAAGTGTAGCAGTGGCGGATGAGGCTCGGGTGAACATCACTGCCACTACTAAACAATTTCCTTGGACAATGCACAACAGGGGATTTACCTTAGATATGCTTCTAATTCCATTAGGATGTTGTGATGTGGTGTTAGGAATTAAGTGGTTGGTTACCCTCGGGGACATTACCTGGAATTTTGATAAGTTGACCATGCAATTTTCTGTCCAGGGCAAGAGGATGGTTTTGAGAGGTACTAGTGACCCTGGGCTGAAAACTGCTAGAAAAAGACAGTTGTAGAAAACAATTACTGTTGGTATTCATTTTTCTCTATTGCAATTGTGTGACTAGGATACTGATTTCCTCTTACATTCCTTGACTACACACGCGGATTGCCAGCCCATTCCTGACTCTATAGAGGCATTATTGTTATAATTTGATGATATTTTTCAAGAACCTACCGCTCTGCCTCCTACACGACCTGGTAATGATCACAAAATTCCCTTGGTTGTAGGTGCCAATCCTATCAACAAGCGGCCCTATAGGTATGTTAAACAGCAGAAGGATATTATTGACAAATTGGTGCAAGATTCTCATAAATCTGGTATCATACAGCAAAGTAACAGTCCTTTTGCTAGCCCTGTTGTTTTGGTTGGAAAAAAAGATGGCTCTTGGAGACTCTGTGTGGATTACCGAGACCTTAATAAACAAACCATTAAGGACATATTTTCTATTCCTTTAGTGGATGATCTGTTAGATGAGTTACATAGTTCTATGGTGTTTTCTAAAATTGATTTACGGTCCGGATATAATCAAGTATGAATGGAGGATGGTGATATCCATAAGACTGCATTTAAGACCCACGAAGGTCACTTTGAGTATTTAGTTATGCGATTTGGCTTAACTAATGCACCAGCCACCTTCCAAGGTCTCATGAATGATGTTCTCAAGGATTATTTACGACACTTTCTTTTGGTGTTTTTTATGATATCTTAATATACAACAAGGATCTTCCACATCATCTTTTGCATTTACATAGGGTGTTGTTGACTATGCGCCAAAATTCTTTGTATGCAAAGAAATTCAAATGCTACTTTGGTGTAGAACGAGTTGAGTATTTAGGCCATTTTATCACAAAGGAGGGTGTATCCACTGACCCTACAAAAATCTTGGCTGTCTAGATATGGCCCATTCCAACGTCCTTGAAGAAGTTAAGAGGATTTTTGGGACTTGTCGGGTACTATCGACACTTTGTTTGGGGGTATGGTAGTATTGCACGACCTTTGACTAATATGTTGATTAAAGATAGTTTCTATTGGTCTGAGGAAGCAAAGGTTGCATTTCAATCCCTCAAGGATTGTTTAACCTAATCTCCAATATTAGCATTACCTAATTTTTCTAAGGTGTTTGTGGTTGACGTGGATGCTTCAGGTTCTGGAATTGGTGTTGTCCTTATGCAAGATCACCACCTAATTGCTTTTATTAGTCGGGTTCTCAATATGCAACAACAATCACTTTCCACCTATGAAAAAGAATTGCTAGCAGTGGTTTTTGCAGTCCAAAAGTGGAGGCATTATTTGTTGAATAGACACTTTGTTATCCGCACAGACCATAGAAACTTGCAGTATATATTGAGTCAAAGATTGACTACAACATTCCAACAGAAATGGCTAGTGAAATTAATGGAATTTGATTTTACAATTGAATTCAAAAAGGCAGGGAAAATGTAGCAGCCGATGCTTTATCTAGACAAGAATCTGTGGACTGCCAAGCTATCACAACTCTCATCCCTGAAAGCAACATGTTGAATAGAATTATAGATTCTTGGAAGAATGATGCAAGCATTCAAAAATTGCTCTAGGAATTACAAAAGGATACTTCCTCACATAAACATTATACTTGGAATCAGAATGAACTTAGAAGGAAGGGCAGATTGATTGTAGGGAAAGATGGTGCTTTGAGAAATGAGTTATTGCATTGGGTACATGCAGGTTCTACTAGTGGCCACTCTGGCAGGGATGCTACATTAAAAATGTTGAAATCTGTAGTTTATTGACAGGGTATGACCAAAGATGTTAGTCGATTTGTACTAACATGTGAGATCTGTCAAAAATGAAAATATGACACATCTGCTTGTCTAGGTTTGCTGCAACCCTTGCCAATCCCAGAGAGGATATGGCAGCATATCACCATGGATTTTATTGAAGGTTTACCAGCTTCCAAGGGTAAACAAGTTATATATGTGGTGGTGGGCAAATTAAGCAAGGCTGCTCACTTCATGTCCTTAAAACATCTATATAGTGCTACTGAAGTTGCTCATCCTTCTTGGACAACATGTTCAAATTGCATGGTTTTCTAGATTCTATCACCAGTGACCGAGACCTCATCTTTGTTAGTCAATTCTGGAAGGATTTGATGTCACTTCAGGGAGTTCAATTGCAACTTTCAACAGCTTATCATCCCCAAACCGATGGCCAATCCGAAGTTGTGAATAAATGTTTGGAGACGTTCTTGCACTGTATGTTTTGTGATACTCCCCATGAGTGGGTTAAATGGCTTCCTTTAGCCGAATGGTGGTACAATACCACCCATCATACGTCCATAAAGTGCAGTCCTTATGAGGTGATGTTTGGACAACCTCCTCCACTTTACCTTCCTTATTTACCAGGGGAGTCAAAGGTGGAAACCATTGACAGAAGTTTGCAGAAAAGAGAGGAGGCCTTAAAGTTAGTCAAATTCCACATGAAAAGGGCACAAGATAGAATGAAGTAATTGGCTGATAAGAAGAGGAGTGATCGATCCTATGATATTGGTGATTTTGTATATGTGAAGCTCCATCCATACCGCCAAATTTCTGTGGCATTTAGATCTAATGCCAAACTAGCACCTAAATATTTTGGCCCATTTCAAATAGTGGATCAGATTGGAGCGGTGGCTTATAAGCTCAGGCTTCCACAGGGGTCAAAAATTCATGATGTTTTTCACATTTCACAGCTTAAAAGAAAGGTGGGTCACACACCTAGTTCTAGTTCACTTCCTATAGAGTTTGACAGTGTTATGGGGGGCAAAGAACCTGAGAAAATTCTAGATCGAACAACTGTCAAGAGGGGCAATAAAGCTGTCACCAAAGTCTTAGTGAAGTGGAAGCACCAGTTGTTAGAAGATGCCACTAGGAAATACTTCTTTGATTTGAAAAAGAAATATCCAAATTTTAATCCTTGAGGTCAAGGATTTTTTTTAAGGCAGGGGAATTGATATAGAAATTTAAATAAAGACACGTGGCTCCACGTGGCAGTCAATAGTTTAATTACATTCTGTTGCAATTCTGTTAGAAGGTACTAGAATTTGTTATGCTTTTTGGGTTTTCAAATAATAAATACTCTTCTCTGTGGGAGGGGAGACACGATTCTTATTACAGCAAAACAATCTTCTTCTTCTCAAACTTCTCTGGTTCGGATTTAGGTTTCAATCCCTAATTCTTTGAAGTTCTTTGAATATTATATATTCCTAGACTTCCTTTATCAAAGGAAGATGTTGTTATCATTTCCCCTTTTTTGTTTTTGGTTGGGTGTTGTAGGGAGGGGAGGTGAAATTCGTTGGCTCAAGTGCAAACCATCTCCGCGACACATGGGTTCGTTCATCGGCGTCTCTACGACGGTTAAGGTCTTAGTTAGTTACCGTTTTTGTGGCGACGCATGGTGTTTGGGTTGGGGTTTCGTTTTAGGGGATCTTGGGGTTTCTATTGCTCACGATTTAGCTTGCAATTTAGGCAAGTTGAGCCACGAAGAAGAAAACCCTGGTGGTTACAGTGTTTTGGGGTTTCTTTTCTACGTTACAGGTTCATGTTTTTGGGGTGGTTCTTGATTCTTCTTTGCAGGTCTTGGTCTCAAAATTTTTGGTTTTCGATTAGGATTAATTGTTGCGTTTTGGGGTTGGATCGTTGGTTGTTGCAGCAGATTTGAGTTGCGCGAAGAAGACACGATGGTCTTTGCATTTATGTGTTTTTGATCTTACGCTTTGGGTGTTTCTTCTCTGTTTTGTGTTTGGATTTGATGCGAAAATTGTTGTGGACAGAGATGTGGGTCTCATGGTCAAAGATGGTCTCATCGTGATGGTTTCCAACTTCGAGGCAACCTGTGATGGCGGACACAGTTTCTTTCCAGTGACAGTTAGCTTGGGTTCCTTTGCTTGGCTATGGTGAGAAGTTGCGGTGTCACCAACTATGTCACGGGTGGACTTTGGTCTGGGTATGGTTGGGTCTAGAGGGGGCCCATGGTTTGGGCATTGGTTTGGCAAAGGAAGAGATTATAAAAAAAATAAATCAAAATAAGAATAAGAATAATAATAATTGAAATAAAATTTAGGGTTAAATATGCTTTAGGTGAAATTCTACAGATCATGGTTCCTAGATATTTCTTAATAACAAAGAAATCTAATTATCAAGCTATGAATGGCCAAAACATAACTAGCATTACGAATAGGAGAAAATCACTAACATTCAATGAAAGAAACATAAAATATTTAAATTAAATTCAAATACATGAAATTCAGAGGTTACATCTTCCCCAACAAAAAATGAATTTAGCTTTTCAATTTCATGGAGAACCTTGGCTTACAATGGAAGAAATAAAATGAGATGGAAACCCTGGAAGAGAAAAGGAAAGTTCATGCATGCCCAATTTTCCTCCAAAGGGTTGAAAATAGGGTTTCTGTGCTTCAGCTGCAAAACGATATCCACCCCAATGCGTCAAAGCCTTTAAATAGATCCAAAGTATCACATAGGACCATGTTTTCAGTGCTCAGCGCCCTAATTAGGGGCAAGAAGGCGAAACTGTGCGAAGAGTGGCACTTAGCGCCCTGACTGAGGGCAACCATGCGTCCTACGGTGTGGCTGATTAGCGCTCAGCGCCTCATAGGAGGGCAACCAGGCGTGGTTGCACGAGCATCAGCGCTGAGGGCCCCTAAGGAGGGAAATCAGGCGTCCTTGCGAGACCATCACCTGCGATGAGGGCTCCAAAAAAGGGTAACCAGGCGTGGTTGCGTGACAACCAGCGTCCATGGTCTCAGAAAAGGGTAACCAGGGCGTCCTTGAGCCTTCTGCAGCCTTTTATTCTGTTGCTTTTCCTATCCTTCCTGGGTTCCAACTCCTTGATACTTTACTCCTCTTCCAAAACCTACCAATAACCTACAAAATTGAGGGAATTAGTGATAAAAATCATAAAGTATAACCTCGATTCACTTATTCACACAATTCAACTAAAACAAGAGTTTAAGCAAGCTTCAAAGTCAAAAAGAGTTTATATAGTATCAAAATTGCATCACAGATAATGGTAAAATCAACCATTATCACAACCCCAAACTTGAAACTTTGCTTGTCCTCAAGCAAAAATGTAACTTAGCCTAAACAACATAGCCATACTACAATGGTCTAGCACACCAAAAAGCATTTTCTTATCAAACAAGTAAATCACTCATGTCTGCTCATCATAGAAAGATCAGTCAAGATATAATAATGTTCTAGCCAATCAAGCTTCAACTATGGTGCTCACATAATCAAAGAACATACAACAGATGCAAAAGCCTTATGAGTGATCAGCAACCAAACAAAATGTTATCCTATAATGCATGGAACCATTTCTCACCGAAGAAAGTGTTTCACTCAAACTCAAAAGTGTATAATGAGGTGACTCTTTCATTCTACCATCACAATGTCACATAAATCAACTTTTCCTTTCATTTAAACAACATCAAACACATTCACAAGCAAGTTATCACCACAAGGACTTTTTAAGGCTTGTATTGTGGTTGGGCTAAGAAGAAAAACTGGTTTTCTTGGACAACAAAGTTCCTTGAGTTAAGAGATTGAAAATTTTCCTTCATAATTTAACATTAATCTCTCTTTCTCCTTTCCACTTGAGAAACCACTTCTCAACTCAATTCCAACTTTTATTCATTGAACACATCCTCTCTTCTTATTCTTCTCTTGCTCTTTTGCCTTTTTTCTTTTTTTCTTGTTTTCTTTTTCTTTTTATTTTTATTTCACATTTTTATTTTTCAAAAATTTTGTCCAATTTCCCAACAACCCCAAACTTGAACCTTTCTCCTGTACCATACATACATACTCAACTCAACTCAAGCCAAGGATTTCAAAGGTTTTTCACATTTAGCTCAAGGTTCAAAGAATAAAAGATTTTTTTTTCTTTTTGGGTTAAAATGGGTTAAAATGTTGGCATTGACTTAAGGGAGAAAAATAGATGGCCTTGATCATATGTAACAAGCAAACAAATAGTTCAACAGAGAAACTTAGGCAAAATCAACCATGATTCCAAAGCAATAACATTCAACAATATTCAATTATAAACTCTAGAGCCCAACCTCTCACAGGTGAACTCAAGTTCCAATATTTTATACACATCCTACCAAGCACATCAATCACCATTGAAACCTTGCATCTGTCTTAAACAACTATGAGCATCCACCATATGTGCTTAAGAGCTAAACCAATCATTAACTCAACATCTCACAATACAATAAGTCAAACACAAGACAATATTACTTCTCACAATCAAATAGTTTATCACCAAACCATTGCATCAACTATATTCATTAAACCAAGTACTAAACTGAAGACCCAATTAAAAACAAAATAAATAGAACAAAATTCAAAGAGGCATAAAAATAAAAACATAAGAACAAAAATAAGAAAAATCTTGATCTAGCAGCATATAACCTAAAAACACTCAATCTTCTATATCTACGGCTCCGGATGTGCCACCTCCTCCACTAGCTTGGGCCTGGTCCCCAGGCCAAGACATGCAAGTGTTATGAAGTCCAGGAGAAGCAACATATAACCTAAAAACACTCAAACACTCAAAACAAAATCAAATCAAAACGACACAATTAAATGAACTAAAAAGAAGGGTTTAAAAAATTGGGTTGCCTCCCAGTAAGCGCTTGTTTAACGTCATTAGCTTAACACCACTATGCTCAAGGGTTAGCTAACTTAATGATTGTGGCAAGGCGTTCAACCTCACCACTTAAGTAATGCTTGAGGCATTGCCCATTAACCGTCCAATTTCTTTGTGGATCGTCAGTAGATGGATCCATCAACTCAATTGCACCATGTAGTTTGACATCCTTAATTGTGAACGGCCCAAACCACTTGGATTTCAATTTCCCAAGAAAAAGCTTGAGGCAGGAATTGAACAATAACACTTGTTGACCTGGAGGAAAGACCTTCTTCACCAACTTCCTATCATGATAGAACTTAACAATTTCTTTGTAATTCTTGGACGAGTCATAAGCATGTAAACAAATATCTTCAAGCTTAGGAATTTGCCTTCTCCTTTTATCAACGGTCTCAAAGGGATCAAATTTAAATAACTTTAAAGCCCAATAAGCCCGATGCTCCATCTCCACTAGCAGATGACATGTTTTCCCATAGACTAACTGAAAAGGAGATAACCCTATAGCAGTCTTCATTGCAGTCTGTGGATGATAAGGTGCAGCCACCTTATGCCTCACTCCATAATGCTTGAGCACTTTTGCAAGCTGAGCATTACAAAAATAGGATCCTCCATCACTAATAAGAACTCTAGGAACTCCAAACCGAGCAAAACATAGGAACTACAAACAACAAGACTTTTGGCATCATTTTTAGGACAGGCAACTGCTTCTACCCCTTTACTCACATAATCCACCGCCACTAGAATATACTCACTGTTAAAAGACGGTGGAAAAGGACCAACAAAATCTATACCCCAACAATGAAATGTTGGAAAACAGGTTGGCTTCGTTTTAACACAAAGAGGGTGGTCAATTAGTGAGTTTTCAAAATCAGAGTCTTTTCAAAATCTTTTTCACAAAAGAGAAACCTTTGCACAATTTTCTTGAATCGCAACTAATAGAAATTTAAGTGCGGCGGAAAATCAAAGTAGACTACGTAAATAGCAGAGTCGACTGAATGTAAAAGTGTAGGGATAGAGAATTCAAACGCATGTTTTTATACTTGTTCGGCCTCAATGCCTACATCCAATGTCCTTCCAATCCCAGGAAGCAAATGCACTATAATGGTCAAGGTTTTACAACAAGACTTTTATAGAGACCTCCACGTCAAAAATATAAAACACCTCTCTAACCCTCTAACCAAAATATAGGCAATACAAACAGCAAGACTTGCAGCAAGATATTCCCTCCTCTGCAATCTGCAACCAACTTTGAACAATCCTCAAATTGTACCAGACTCCACGAGTCTACCCCCTGTAATCACAATAGGTACAACAACAATCACCACGAAATGCAACACAATTCTTGATCAGCCAGAGAACACCTCAATTGTGCAAATAATGATCAAGCAGTAAGCACAACAGAATCCTCCTTCAAAACCTCTTCAAAGAATGATCACCACGGTCTTCTTGATGAGTTCTTAGAGCTCTAAATCACAGAGAAACAATCTGAAACAGAATATGAAAATGTTAGATTTCCAAAAGTTTTCTGAAACAACTAAGGATTCGTCTATTTATAGATTTTTATAAATCAGACACTTCTGTAGTCGACTAAGCTACTAATATAGTCGACTGTCTTCTAACAGTAATAACAGTTAAGTCAAATTAGTAGCTGTCAGGTCAAACAAATTAATTCCACATTCAATACAATTGACTCTCATTCAATGCTTAACTAACTTTTAAAAATACAGCCGTCACAGTTTACAAGCATAACATAATTTCAAATAAAACAACTAGCAAAGTTGAATGCAAAGCGCACACAGTCGACTTTGACACAACTGTACATTTTGAAATTCTCTTCAATGCAAAATCTCACATAGCACTGTCTTTGAAAATCTGTGCAAAGTCTTCAGTCTCAGTCGATTCATTTAATAATGAAGTCGACTTGAACTATCAGATTTGCCACAGTTTAAGTTCACAATAGTGCATGTGGTTTTCTTCTTCGAATTTATGTGTAATGCAACAAAAAATGATGTAACATATACAAGCTCAGTAAATGTGCATTCACGTATCAAAATCAACACAAAACATGTTCAACAAGATATTAATCAATAACCAATAGAACATGTAACACATAACAAAGCATGTGTTATTAATAATGTGTTGTCATCATCAAAAACAGAATGAACTAAGCACTGTGAGATTAAGGTTAGCTAAACCAATGCTTCCCTTATCAACAATCTCAACAATCTTCCCCTTTTTTTATGATGCACAACCATGATTAATAAACAACCATGTTTGTACACAAACAGCTCAACCAGTCAATTAACCACTCAAAATCAAGCAATCAGTAACAACAAGTGATTAAAAGAACTCACTAGTGTATTAGAGCAGTTTTCAGAGTAACAAGCAATAATAAGAAATATAACTCTGAAAAGCATTGTCAGGCAATATCAAGCAATAAAAAAACAAGCATATTTATCCCCTTTGTAAGCAATCAAAGATATAATCAACCATTTCTCCCCCTTTGTGCATTAACAAAAAAGGTATGCTTCTAGATATGATATGATAATAACCACAATTAGAGATGCATCAATGTAGAAATAACATTTACAGTCAGAGATGCTCCCCCTATCATATATATTCACATGAAAAAGATAACCTCCCCCTGAAGTGTAGGCATGTGAAGAAATATGTAAGTGTGTAATGCTTCCCCTGTCATCATGCATCATTTTCTCAATCATATTCAGATGCATAATGCAGTATAGTAAGAATCAGAGCATACAAACAACTATAACACAGAATTGTATTATGGTTATGATTCAAGCAATTTTTTTTTTCATGCAATGATACAATCATCAACAATCTGACAATATAATCTCATATAGGAACTAAGCAATCATTATGAAGCAGAGATATATTGAAGATAAGCAGAATAGAATAATCAATCAACAAAATAACCAAATTCCAGTGATGGAATTTATAATCCTATTAAAATCAAGTCGATTGAATTATTATCCCAGTCGATTTCATGATTTCCAGTGAGTTTTGATTCCAGTTGTGATTCCCGAAGCAATGTTTTCCTGCAAAACCTTTCATGATCTTTTGAAGATCAAGCATTTTAGAATCATAAAAATGCAAGAAAAATACTTAACAATGAAGTGAATATGCAGAACAGTTTAATGTAATAGTGAAAAACATGCATAGTCAACTTCAATCAGTACAAAGTCGATTCAAGATTCATTTTATACTACTATCATTTAAGATCCCCAGTTCATTTCGAATAGTAAAAAAGCTTTCCCTGGTTAGAGGTTTTGTAATTATATCAGCCCATTGATGTAAGTGTCTACATATTCAATCTTGATTTCACCCTTGAGAATGTGATCTCGAATGAAGTGATGTCTTATCTCAATGTGCTAAGTTTTTTAATGTAAAACATGATTTTTTGTCAAATCTATAGCACTAGTATTATCACATTTCAGAGGAATATTTTCTAGCTTAATACCATAATCTTCTAATTGACTCTTAATCCAAAGAGATTGTGCACAACAACTTCCTACTACTATGTACTCGGCTTCTGTGGTGGATAATGCCACACAAGCTTGCTTCTTTGAATGCCAAGAAATCAATGAAGATCCAAGTAAGTGACATGTGCCACTGGTGCTCTTTCTGTCTAGTTTACAACCTCTAAAATCAGAATCACTGTAACCTTCCAGAAAAATGTTTGTACCATTTGGATACCATAGTCCAAGACTTTTGGTTCCCTTTAGGTATTTTAAAATTCTTTTAACAGCAGTTAGGTGTGATTCTTTAGGAGAAGATTGGAACCTAGCACAAAGACATACATTGTGCATAATGTTGGGTCTACTAGCTATTAGATACAATAATGAACCAATCATACCTCGATACATTTTTTGATCTACACTCTTCCTAGTTTTATCAAGATCTAAGTAACAGTTTGTTGCCATAGGAGTAACCGCTTCCTTGAAGTCTAGCATCTTGAATTCATCAACAGTTAGTGTAGAGGCAATGATATTTCTGGCTTTAACATCATATTGTGCTTTTCTATTTTTCTCAAGAGTCCACTCAGAAAATTTTTTCAAAACAGTTTTTCCTTCAACAGTGTAAGTAGGCTCAAAAGGACCATTTAAAGTTGCATCCCAAATTCCTCTATCCACGGATTCAAGAAATATTTGCATTTTGATTTTCCAAAAAGGATAATTTTCACCAGCAAACAGAGGTGGTCTGTTTGTAGATGCACCTTCACCAAAAGTTTGAAAACTGGAAGTCATCCCCAGGTATATAGTCGATTCAAGAAAAATAGAAGTCAACTAGTTTTTCAAATAACTTATGAAAACCAGCTCTGGTGCCAAATGTTGGAAAACAGGTTGGCTTCGTTTTAACACCAAGAAGGGAGTGAATTGGTGAGTTTTCAAAATTAGAGTCTTTTCAAAATATTTTTCACAAAAGCGAAACCTTTGCACAATTTTCTTGAATCGCAAGTAATAGAAATTTAAGTGCAGTGAAAAATCAAAATAGACTACATAAATAGAAGAGTCTATTGAATGTAAAAGTGTAGGGATAGAGAATTCAAACGCAGGTTTTTATACTGGTTCGGCCTCAATGCCTACATCCAGTGTCCTTCCATTCCCAGGAACAAATGCACTATAATGGTCAAGGTTTTTACAACAAGGCTTTTATAGAGACCTCCACGTCAAAAATATAAAACACCTCTCTAATCCTCTAACCAAAATATAGGCAATACAAACAGCAAGACTTACAGAAAGATATCCCCTCTTCTGTAATCTGCAACCCACTTTGAACAATCCTCAAAGTGTACCAGACTCCACGAGTCTACCCCCTGTAATCACAATAGGTACAACAACAATCACCACATAATGCAACACGATTCTTGATCAACCAGAGAACACCTCAATTGTGCAGATAATGATCAAGCAGTAAGCAAAACAGAATCCTCCTTCAGAACCACTTCAAAGAATGATCACCGTGATCTTCTTGACGAGTTCTTGGAGCTCTAAATCATAGAGAAACAATCTAAACAGAATATGAAAATCTTAGATTTCCAAAAGTTTTCTGAAACAACTCAGGTCTCGTCTATTTATAGATTTCTATAAATCAGACCCTCGTGTAGTCGACTAAGCTACTAATACAGTCGACTGTCTTTTGACAATAATAACACTTAAGTGAAATTAGTAGCTGTCAGGTCAAACAAATTAATTCCACATTCAATACAGTTGACTCTCATTCAATGCTTAACTAACTTTTAAAAATATAGTCGTTTCAATTTACAAGCATAAAAGAATTTCAAATAAAACAACTAGCAAAGTCGAATGCAAAGCGCACACAGCCAACTTTGACACAACTGTACATTTTGAAATTCTTTTCAATGCAAAATCTCACATAGCACCGTCTTTGAAAATCTGTGCAAAGTCTTCAGTCTCAATCGATTCAATTAATAATGAAGTTGACTTGAACTATCAGATTTTCCACACAGTTTAAGTTCACAATAGTGCATCTGGTTTTCTTGTTCGAATTTATGTGTAATGCAACTAGAAATGATGTAACATATACAAGCTCAATAAATGTGCATTCACATATCAAAATCAACACAAAACATGTTCAATAAGATATTAATCAATAAGCAACAGAACATGTAACACATAACAAAGCATGTGTTATTAATAATGTGTTGTCATCATCAAAAACAGAGTGAACTATGCAATGGGAGATTAAGGTTAGCTAAACTAGTGCTTCCCTTATCAACAATCTCAACATCAAAGACTTCAACCTCCAAAATGGCCTGCAATGGCATTTCATGTCTTCTTGAGATGCTCCCAATTCTCTGACACTTATCACAGTTTCTAGCATGATTATGAGCATCCTTATACAAGGTAGGTCAATAAAATCCCGATTGAATGACTTTTGCAGTTGTTCTGTCTCCATTAAAGTGCCCCCATATGGTGAATTATGACAATGCCAAAGAATTCCTGCTTCTTCTTCATTAGTAACACAATGTCTTAAAAGGTTGTCAACTCTAATCTTGAACAAGAAGGGATCATACCAGAAAAACTAGTTTGCATCATGCAAAAACTTCTTCTTTTGTTGTTAGTTAAAATATTTTGGGATATTGCTACAACTTTAAAATTAGCCATGTCAGCAAACCATGGCCTCTATTGAATATGCAAGAGTGTTACATCTGAAAAGGATTCCCGAATCTCTTTTTCCTTGCTTGTAACTTCTTCATTGACGAGCTGGGATAAATGATCAGTAATTAAGTTCTCACTGCCTTCTTGTCACAAATTTATACATCAAACTCTTGCAACAAAAGTACCTATCTAGTCAAGCGTGGTTTAGAATCAACCTTGGTTAACAAATACTTGATAGCCGCATGATCCGTGTATATGATCAGTTTAGACCCAATGAGATAAGGCCTAAATTTCTCCAGAGCATACACTATGGCAAGAAATTCCTTTTCTGTAGTGGAATAATTCAATTGAGCTCCATTTAAAACTTTGCTTGCATAAAAGATAGTGTGAAAAACCTTCTCTCTTCTTTGGCCGAGTACTACACCTATGGTATAATCACTAGAATTATACTTCAACTCAAAGTCTTGATTCCAGTTTAGAGATATAATCATCGGAGCATAAATCTGTTTCTTTTTTAAAATGTCAAAGGTCTCATCATTCATCTCAAAAGGTGTATCTTTGACAAGAAGATTGCTTAAAGGTTTGTTCACCTTGGAGAATTCTTTGATGAATCTTCTATAAAACCGGCATGCCCCAAGAAGCTTCTGATTCCTTTCACATTTGTTGGTGGTGGAAGTTTTTCAATGACTTCCACTTTAGCTTTGTCAACCTCAATTCCCTTGGAAGAGACCTTGTGACCCAAAAAAATACCTTCAATTACCACAAAATGACATTTTTCCGAGTTAAGAATAAGGTTTGTCTGAATACATCTTTTGAGAACAATATCCAAGTTAGACAAGCACAAATGGAAAGAATCACCAAATACCGAAAAATCATCCATGAAGACTTCAATACATTTTTCTATCAAATCTGCAAAGATTGCCTGCATACATCTTTGAAATGTGGCTGGAGCATTGCATAATCCAAATGGTACTTTTCTATAAGCAAAAATACCGAATGGACAAGTAAACTCTGTCTTCTCGTGGTCTTTTGGGTCCACCACAATTTGATTATATCCTGAATAACCATCTAGAAAGCAATAAAAAGCTTGACCTCCCAATCTCTCCAACATCTGATCCATGAAAGGAAGGGGAAAGTGATCCTTCCTTGTGGCTTTATTTAACTTTCTATAGTCAATACACATTCTCCATCTAGTAACCGTCCCAGTAGGTATGAGCTCATTCTTTTCATTAAAATAACTGTTATCCCACCTTTCTTTGGAACCACTTGCACAAGACTCACCCATGCACTATCAGAGATGGGATATATGATATCAGCTTCAAGAAGCTTCAGAACTGCTTTTCTAACTTCTTCTTTCATCACAGGATTCAATCTTTTGTGTGGTTGAGCAACTGGTTTAAATTCATCTTCCATGAATATCTTGTGCGTGCAATAAGTAGGACTTATGCCTTTAAGATCAGAAATTGACCATCCAATGGCTCCTTTGTTGGCTTTTAAAACTTTAACCAACTTTTCTTCTTCCTTAGAGGATAGAGAATTATTAATAATGACAGATTTATTTCCACCTTCCTCTAAGAAAACATATTTCAAATATGGTGGTAACATCTTCAACTCAAGTTTATTTTCCTTGACTTTTTCCTTGGCATTAACATCTTCAATTTTTGCCTCATGGAAAGGAATTTCTTTTAGCACATCCAAGTCAATCAAGCACTCATCAATCAATATCTCTTCCTCGTCGTTCAGGGCTTCACAAGTATTAATGAGAGTTTTCTCTAGAGGAGAAGAAACACGTACCAACTTCTCTTGAATCATATATACTTCATCAGGTGTGTCAATATGAAAGCATGCCTTATCATCATTTCGGTGAGACATAGCTTCAAACACATTGAAATTCTCCTCTTTATCCTGAACTCTTACCATGAGTTTTCCATTTTCCACATCAATTAAGCTCGAGACTATGCACAAATTTTAAGAAATAGTGCTATGTGAGATTTTGCATTGAAAAGAATTTGAAAGTGAACTGTTGTGTCGAAGTCGACTGTGTGCGCCACGCATTCGACTGTATTAGTTGTTTGATTTGAAATTTTGTTGTTCTCATGAACAGTAACGACTATATTTTTAAAAGTTACTTGAGCATTGAATGTTCGTCAACTGTATTTAATGAGGAATTAATTTGTTTGACTGAACTGCTACTCATTGGACTTATCTGTTATAACTGTCAGGGACAATCGACTTCATTAGTAGCGTATTCAACTACAGGAGACTCTATTTTATACAAATCTATAAACAAACGAGACCTGAGTTGTTTCAAAAGAACTTTTGGAAATCTAACATTTTCATATTCTGTTTCAGATTGTTTCTCTATGATTTAGAGCTCCAAGAACTCATCAACAAGATCGTGGAGATCTTTCTTTGAAGAAGTTCTGAAGGATAATTTGCTGGGTTTACTGGTTGATCGAATTCTGCACACTAAGGTGCTTGATTGCTGATCAAGGCTCGTGTTGCAATCCGTGGTGATTGTTGTGTTACCTGTCGTGACTACAGGGGTTGGACTTGTGGAGTCTGCTACACTTTGAGGATTTTTCAAAGTGGGTTGCAGATTGCAGGAGAGGGGATATCTTGCTGCAAGTCTTACTGTGTGGTTTGCCTATATTTTGGTTAGAGGGTTAGAGAGGTGTTTTATATTTTTGACGTGGAGGTCTCTACAAAAGCCTTGTCGTAAAAACCTTGACCATTATAGTGCATTTGCTTCCTGGTACTGGAAGGACACTAGATGTAGGCATTGAGGCCGAGCCAGTATAAAAACCTCCTTTTGAATTCTCTATCCTTATTCTTTGACATTCAGTCGACTTTACAATTCACGTAGTGTATTTTGATTTTCCGCTGCACTTAATTTTCTATTACTTGCGATTCAAGAAAGTTTGTAAAGTTTTATACTTTGAATAGAAGATTGCGAAAAGACTCTGATTTTGAAAACTCACCAATTCACCCCCGCTCTTGGTGTTAAAACGAAGCCTACCTGTTTCCCAACAATTGGTATCAGAGCTGGTTTTCATAAGATATTTGAAAAACTAGTCGACTTTGTTTTTCTTTGAATCGAATATAGACCTGGGGATGGCTTCTTTTTCGCAATCTAATAGAATCTGTGACCTCAAAATTGATTTAGTATCTTCCCCTTGCAATAAGAAGTCAAACTCTATTACTAATGGATTTTATGAATCTTTTGATACCGGTAACTTGCAATACAAGGCATTGTATGGTGGAGAACTTGTCTCTGGATCATAAAGACTAAACTTACTTGCCAACAGATTTACAAAGTTCCTTGACAAAAAGGATACACAGAAAGCTCAAAGTGGTAACAAGAAGATCAAGATGGGAGAAGAATTGATAATGATGGCGAAGTCTAAAATTGTCAAACCTAATCTAAAACATGAGCCAAAAAGCTCTACATTGTATCTGGATAGCGGTTGCTCGAGACACATGACGGGAGACCCTACAGAGTTCTCAGATATCTCTTACAAAGCTACTGGTCACGTCACATACATAGACAATAACAAAGGGAAGATCATTGGCATAGGTAAAATAAAAACCCCTTCATCTTATGAAATTAAAAATGTTTTGCTTGTAGAAGGGTTGAAGAACAATTTGCTTAGCATCAGTCAACTGTGCGAAAAAGGTCTAAAGATCACGTTCGAGCCCAAATATTGTCTGATTAGCGATGGATCAACAGATGAGTTATTACTGGTTGGAAGAAGGTTCAACAACATCCATATAATCGACTTCAAGGACAACTCATTCGAATTGGTAGTATGCTTGATGACCAAAGAAGAAGATGCCTGACTTTGGCATAAGAGATTGACTCATATCAACATGTATCAATTGAATAAATTGGTCTCAAAGAATATGGTGAATGGTCTGCCTAAAATTCGCTATACATCTGAAAGATTATGTGATGCATGTCAAAAAGGAAAGCAAACCAGACAGTCATTAAAAAGCAAAAGAGAAATGTCGACTTCAAGACCTCTGCAACTATTCCACATGGATTTGTTCAGGCCTTCTAGAATAAAGATTCTTGGTGGAAATTCTTATGGACTAGTCATTGTTGATGACTACTCAAGGTATACATGGACATATTTTATTGTTACTAAAAAGAACACGTTTAAAGCATTCAAAAGATTTGCTACTATTATCCAGAATGAAATGGACCTCAGAATCAAGTCCATTAGAAGTGATGATGGAGGAGAATTTCAAAATAAAGAGTTTGATGATTATGTATATGAAATGGGGATTTCTCATAACTTTTCTGTACCCAAAACTCCACAGCAAAATGGAGTAGTTGAAAGGAAGAACAGAGCTTTTGAAGAACTTGCTAGAACTATGTTGAACGAGAGAAACATGCCAAAATACTTCTGGCAGACGCTGTTAGCGCTGCTTGCTATGTGCGGAATAGAACTATAATAAGGTCCATGTTAAAACTAACTCCCTATGAGCTACTAAAGGGAAGGAACCCCAACATCTCGCATATGAGAGTTTTTGGAAGCAAATGCTTTGTACTAAACAATGGTAAAGAGAATCTTGGCAAATTTGACTCCAAAGCAGATGAAGTTGTCTTCATAGGATATTCCTTAACTAGCAAAGCTTATCGGGTGTACAACAAAAGGATTATGAATGTTGAGGAATCTGTACATGTAGCCCTTGATGAATACATTCAGGGTTCTGACACATATGAACACATCAAGAGAATCACTGAAGAAGAGAATTCAGCTGGAGAGGAAGAAGATCCTGAAGAGACAACTGACAGGGAAAACTGTGAAGAATTAATCGACTCCCCTAGATCAAAATCATCTAAAGAATGGAAAGTGCCAAAGAACGTGTCTACAGACAACATTATTGGAGAAATTTCAAGAGGAGTCTCTACTAGAAGACAACTGAATCAGTTCTGTATGAACGTTGCTTATGTATCCAAGATTGAACCTAAAAGAATTGAAGATGCATTGGAAGATGAAAATTGGTTGATGGCCATGCAGGAATAATTAAATTAGTTCATAAGAAACAATGTATGAGAGCTGGTTCCCAAAACAAATGAATTACAAGTAATAGGTACAAAATGGGTCTTTAGAAACAAAATGGATGACTCTGGTAAAATCATAAAGAACAAGGCTAGACTAGTTGCTAAAGGCTACTGCCAAGAGGAGGGAATCGATAACGATGAGACTTATGCACTTGTGGCCAGATTAGAGGCTATAAGAATTCTCCTTGCAATTGCCTCAGTAATGAAGTTCAAGCTGTATCAGATGGACGTCAAAAGTGCCTTCCAAAATGGATATATCAAGGAAGAAGTGTATGTGGAACAACCACCAGGGTTTGAAGATTTTGAGCATCCAAATCATGTATACAAACTCAGAAAAGCTCTGTTGGACTGAAACAGGCACCAAGCTCCTGGTATGAACGCCTAAGTGAATTCCTTATAAAAAAAGGATTCTCAAGGGGAAAGGATGACTCAACATTGTTTATTAAAAGTTTGAATAAAGATAAATTGTATGTAGAAATTTATGTTGATGATATCATTTTTGGATCAACTAATTCAAAAATTTGCAAAGAATTTTCTAAGACAATGCAGGATGAGTTTGAGATGTCCATGATGGGTGAGCTAATATACTTCCTTGGCCTTCAAGTAAAACAAGCCAGAAATGGAATCTTTGTTCATCAATCAAAATATTGCAATGATCTTCTAAGGAAATTCAAGATCCTAGACTGCAAGGAAGCAACTACTCCTATGGCAACAAACTGTTACTTAGATCTTGATGAGATTGGAAAGAGTGTTGACCAAAAAATGTATCGAGGTATGATTGGTTCATTATTGTATCTAACAACCAGTAGACCCGACATTATGCATAGTGTATGTCTTTGTGCTAGATTTCAATCTTCTCCTAAAGAATCACACTTAACTACTGTTAAAAGGATTTTAAAATACCTAAAAGGAACCAAAAGTCATGGACTATGGTAGCCAAATGGTACAAACATTTTTTTGGAAGTTTATAGTGATTCAAATTTTGGAGGTTGTAAACTAGACAAAAAGAGCACCAGTGGCACATGTCATCTACTTAGATCTGCATTGATCTCTTGGCATTCAAAGAAACAGGCATGTGTGACTTTATCTACCACAGAAGCCAAGTACATAGCAGCAGGAAACTGTTTTGCACAGTCTCTTTGGATTAAGAGTCAATTAGAGGATTATGGTATTAAGTTAGAAAATCTTCCTTTAAAGTGTGATAGCACTAGTGCAATAAATTTAACAAAAAATCTTGTTTTACATTCAAAAACCAAGCATATTGAGATAAGGCATCACTTCATTCGAGATCACATCCTCAAGGGTGAAATCAAGATTGAATATGTTGACACCTTACATCAATGGGCTGACATTTTTACAAAACCTCTCAACAAGGAGAGATTCTTTACTATTCGGAATGAACTAGGGATTTTAAATGATAGTAGTATAGAATGAGTATTGAATCGACTTTAAATTGAGTGAAGTTGACTATGCATGTTTATACTGTTACATTTTTCTGTATATTAACTTCCTAATGGATTATTTTTCTTGCATAACTAAATTGCTTGATCTACAAGAGATCTTTGAAGGGTTTTGCATGAAACATTGCTTAGAAATCACTACTGGAATCATAACTCACTTAAAAGCAATGAAAT
Organism: Vigna reflexopilosa; assembly: GCA_027742785.1. NCBI lineage: Eukaryota > Viridiplantae > Streptophyta > Magnoliopsida > Fabales > Fabaceae > Vigna > Vigna reflexopilosa. Next base: position 25,642,747 of record CM050918.1, read on the forward strand.
CGACTGGGATAATAATTCAATCGACTTGATCTTAACAAGATTATAAATTCCTTCACTGGAATTTGGTTATTGTGTTGATTGATTATTTTCTTCTGCTTATCTGCAATATATCTCTGATTCTGATTGTGTGATTCATATATGAGATTATATTGTGAGATTGTTGATGATTGTATCTATGCATGATAAATCTGCTTGAAATCATATACATGATACAATTCTGTCTTATACTGGTTGTATGCTCTGATTGTTACTGTACTGCATTGTGCATCTATACTTGCTGTGAAAATATGCATAATGATAGGGGGAGCATTACACTATTGCACATATTTCTTCACATGCTACACTTCAGGCAGAGTTATCTTTTTACATGTGAATATATATGATAGGGGGAGCATCACTGCATGTTTTACAACTGTTTACATTCTTATTGATGCATCACTGTTTGGTTTATCAACATATTATATCTAGAAGCCTACCTTTTTTTTTAATGCACAAAGGAGGAGAAGTATTGTGAAATGCTATCTGAGTATTGTGAAATGCTATCTGCTTGATATAATTGCTGATTGTTTGTGTGCACTCAGAGTATTTGAACTGAAAACTGATTGTTATATCTTGTGGTTACTCTGAATTTGGTTTGGTATTATGCAAACATGGTTGTTTATTAATCATGGTTGTGCATCATAAAAAAAAGTGGGAGACTATTGAGATTGTTGACAACACAATATCTATATCACTCTGGTTTTTTATGATGACAACACATTTTTAATAACACAAGTATTGTTGATGAGTTACATGTTCTATTGCTTATTGATTTGTATCTTGTTGAACATGTTTTTGTGTTTATCTTGATATGTGAATGCACATTTATTGAGCTTGAATATGTTACATCATATCTGGTTGCGTTACACATGTTTTGAAAGAAGAAAACCACATGCACTTTTACGAACTTACATTATGTAGCATATCTGCAAGCTGTAAGTCGACTTCATTATGGGGGAAGTGGAATTAAGCTCGAGACTATGCACAGATTTTCAGAAACAGTGCTATGTGAGATTTTGCATTGAAAAGAATTTCAACTTGAACTGTTGTGTCAAAATCGACTGCGCGCGCCACACATTCGACTGTATTAGTTGTTTGATTTGAAATTCGGTTGTCCTCATGAACAGTAACGACTATATTTTTAAAAGTTAGTTGAGCATTGAATGTTGGTCAACTATATTGAATGAGGAATTAATTTGTTTGACTGGACTGTAATTAATTAGACTTATCTGTTATAAATGTCAGGGACAGTCGACTTCATTAGTAGCGTATTCGACTGCTGGAGCGTCTGTTTTATAGAAATCTATAAATAGAATTGCTTGCTGATCAAGGCTCGTGTTGCAATCCGTGGTGATTGCTGTGTTACCTGTTGTGACTATAGGGGTTGGACTCGTGGAGTCTGGTACACTTTGAGGATTTTTCAAAGTGGGTTGCAGATTGCAGGAGAGGGGACATCTTGCTGCAAGTGTTGTTGTGTGGTTTGACTATATTTTGGTTAGAGGGTTAGAGAGGTGTTTTATATTTTTCACATGGAGGTCTCTATAAAAGCCTTGTTGTAAACACCTTGACCATTATAGTGCATTTGCTTCCTGGCATTGGAAGGACACTGGATGTAGGCATTAAGGTCGAACCAATATAAATACCTGCGTTTGAATTCTCTATCCCTACTCTTTTACATTCAGTCGACTTTACAATTCACGTAGTCTACTTCGATTTTTCGCTGCACTTAATTTTCTATTACTTGCGATTTAAGAAAGTTTGTAAAGTTGTATACTTTGAATCAAAGATTGCGAAAAGACTCTGATTTTGAAAACTCACCAATTGACCCCCCCCCTCTTGGTGTTAAAACGAAGCCTACCTATTTCCGAACAGAAGCTACCCAGATCTTTGAACTTAGGTGGGAGGAGCTTCTGTATGATAACACTGTAGTTTCCTTGCACTTCAATAGTTTCTTCTTCAATGTATTTCCTTTTATTCATGAGATGTTCCTTCAAAAATCTAGCATATGAAGACATTTGTTGAAGTGCTTTAGAGAAGGGTATGTTAATCTTCAATTTCTTGAAAATTTCCATGAAACGTTCAAATTGCTTTTCTTTTTCCTTCCTTGAAAAATTCTTTGGATAAGGAAAGGGTTTCTCAATTGTTTTTCCCCTCTTTCTCTCGTCTTCTTCTTCTTTCTTTTTCTCTCCCTCATCTTTCTCATCTTTTCTATTTTTCTCAGCCTCTTCTTTTCTCTCTTCATTCACCTCTTCTTTTTCACTCAACTCATCTTTCTCTTTTTTCTCAATTTTTCTCTCATCTAACATCTTACCACTTCTAGTAATAATAGCTATACATTCCTGCTTAGGCTTAACTTCAGTATTAGCCCCAAAAATTCTTTTCAAACTTATCCTCCAAATTCTTAGCCAATTGCCCAACCTATATCTCCAAATTTCTAATAGCAACTTCAGTGGTTTTGTTATTGGAGATGGACACTTGCATGAATTGTTGGAGTGTCTCCTCTAGATTTGCAGTCCTATCAGATAAGTAGGGTTGTGGTTGATATTGCTTTGGTGGTCTATTAAATGGCCCGGCTTGCCCTTGACCCATGCTTTGGTGAGGTTTCCACTCTTGGTTGTAATTACATGGACGACCCTTATTACCCATATAGTTTACTTCTTCTTTGGCATTAGCTTCCACGACACAATGACCATTTATATGATCTCCACCACATAGCTCACAAAGTTGATGTTAAACTTGAGAGACATTTTGAAGCTCTTTAGGAAGTTGAGAGATTTTCTTCATTAAAGTCTTAAGTTGTTGTTGGGACAAATCGACTAGTGTACCGAGTCGCACAAGTAATATAAAATCGTAAGACCAAGTATCGTATCCCAGAAGACTCTCGGCGCTAGATAGTCATGTGATAACAAGATTAATTAAGACTTAAATAAAAAGAGATCATTGGTTTCAAATGCAAGAACAAAAATTAAATATGAATGCAGTTGATCAATAGAAAAGGAGCACAGAGATGAACGAATGTTGATTAATATGAGATGAATATGTTGTTGGGGTTAGATATCACCAAGTTCCCTCTCATGTATGTAAGAATTCTTCTTTATGCATTAATGTTAACATCTCTCACTAAATTACCTAAACCCGATCCCTCAGTGAATAAGCCTGTCCCAAATTACTAGTTCGTACAATTCCTTGCATTCCTAGTAATAAGATGTGAAGATCAAGAGATTAATGATTTCAAGACTCATACCCTCATCCCTGAGCAATATTACTCTTGGAGTAATTCAACAAGAACCTGCATTGTAAGGAACCTTCCGGCACTCATGCAATTCATAAATCATACTAATGAATGAGTTAAACATAGCAAGAATTGAAACACATGAATTACTCTAACAATTAATGAAAAAGCATATATTATTGAGAATCAATTCAAATACATGAGAGTTCACAAGGTTACATCATTCTCCAACAAAAAATAAAAATTAGTTCCCCATAGACATGGAGAAATTATATGAACAATGAAAGAGAATGAGACAGAGAGACTAAGAATTGAGGAATTTTAGTATCAGAATCACATCACAGATAACAATATTTTCAACCGTTATCACAACCCCAAACTTAGAACTTTGCTTGTCCTCAAGCAAAACATGATGTAGCTCAGCTTTTCAGAATACCCACTATAATGACTCAACATTTTTCAAAAGCTTTTTCCTTCTAAGACAAGAAGTCACTTTTATCAATTCAGTATAAGGATCTCAGTCAAGATGTGCATATGCCTTAATTCAATAAAAATCAATGTGATGCTCATACAATTTCATCAGGTGTTATCCTTAAGAATGATCAGTCAACCAAGCAAAGATGCAATCAGAAATTCAAAGAACTACTCCTCACCGGGGAAAGTGTTTCACTCATGCACTCAAAAGTGTGTTACTCCAGCACTCAAAAGTGTATCACTCAACTCAAAGGTGTATAGTGAGGTGTTGGTTTCTTTCACTCTACTATCACAATGTCACACAAATTAACTTTGCCTTTCATTTAACCACAATCAAACATACTCACTAGCAAGTTTTAATCATAATGACTTGTAACTTGGCTGGGCTAAGAAGGAAATTGGTTGTTCTGGTCAACAAAATTCCTTGAGTTAAGAGAGACATTTATAAATTTATCATTCAAGAACAAACTCTCTTTATTTTTCCCAGTTTTCCCTTGCAGTGCGCTTTTTCTTCTCTTTTTATTTTTCTTTTCTTTTCTCTTGCCTTTGCTTTTGCTTTTCAATTGCTCAATGCCTAGAAAAGTGGGGTTGCTACCTAGCAACCCCAAACTTGAACCTTTATCTGTACCTCATCAAATGTTCTCAACTTAACTCAAGGTAAAGATTTTCAAAAAAGGTTTTTTAAAACATGCATAAGGTTCAAGGTTCAAAGGTTAGAACAAATTGTTCTCTTTTTAATGGCAAAAATTATGTGAAGGCTAAAAGAATAAGGGATAACAAAAGATGCATCACTGCTGGCAAGTAGTTCAATCATAGAAAATTTGGGCAAAATGATTTATGCTTCCAAAGTAATAGCAATTATTCATAAGAAAAATCAAAAGCCTAATTCTCACACAGGTAAACTCTTATGTCCCAAAATTCAGAAAAACACCCTACTTAGTATCTTAATCAAATTTTATCTCAAGCACCTGTTTCATACATTGTGAGTCATCACCTATATATTAACACATCATGCATCATCTCAACATCAATCAAACACCAGAATCTCACAAAGCAATACTCATCACAAAACATAGCACAGTTGAATCAAAGCAGTTTAATTCATTCAAGCAGAGTATAATAACAAAATAACCAATTCAAAAGGAAACGTTCAAAAAATGCAGCAAACTTCAAAAGATTGTAAACTCTGATCTTACAAGTTACACCCAAATGTGCAGAATTGATCAGCCTTTTGAAAATGCAGCAAACTTGCTCTTCAAAAATTCACAAGAAGATGATCACCACAGTCACTTTTTATTTCTTGGAGCCCTTTCTCTTTCTCTGTAAGATCACACTTTCTATAAAAGATATCACAAACTTTTAGATTCACAAAAGTTCTTACAGAATTCTAATTCGCATCAATTTATAGAATAACACATCACAGACGCATTTTAATCGACTAAATGCAGTCGAATATAACAATTCAGTTATAGTAATTAGTAGAAATCATAGCAACTAATTGAATATGCAATTAATGTAGTCGAATCAAATTTAATGTTTGGTCAACACAATTAAAAATATGACTGTTAAACAGTTATATCAAGCATTAACAGAATTTCAAAACAACAACAGACTTAGTAGAATGAGATACACATCTAATCAACTTTGTAACAGTGTTAAATCATAGTTTTGAAAAACTTTCTCTTCGAAAAATCTCACATCACACTTTGAAAAAGTTTGTGCAAAGACACGACTTTTAATTGACTCACCCCATAATGATATCGACTTAAAACTGTTGTTTTGCCACACAATTAAAGTTCAACATAAGTGCTTATGGTTTTCCTTTTCCAAAAACATGTGTCATGCATTCATGATGGAAGCTTGCCATGGTCTGGAATCTGCAAGCTACAACTCTAAACAGCAAGCCAACGAAGATGCAGAGTGGTGTAGTGGAAATGGATGAAGATGAGTAGAGTTTTGGTGTGTTTGTGATGGTAGGAGTGTGTGAAGTATCCTCTCAGCTCAGAAGGCCTTCCTACTATGGAAGGAAGCTAGAGGAAAGGGTAGAGAAAGTGAAAAGAAGAAATTACTCAAGAGCAATAGGGCTGGAAAACAATTTCTGTAGCATTTCACTAAGCTCAAAAGTGAAGAAAAACAAAGGAGAGGCCCTCTTATTTATAGGTGAAGAGGGGCCTCATTTCTAAATTCTCAAAACCTCCTAAATTCAAACAATTCCCATAGGATGCACGCTCAAACTGGTTCAGAAAAACCCACGTTTCCTTCCAGGTCAGCCAATAATGTGGGAAATCTCCAATTGCCAAAAACGCTGGGCAGCTTTTAGGTTTTGGGCTGGGCGAGAAAGTGCTTTGAGAATTCCCATCCGTGAGCAATTTCCTCTTAGGCTCCACTACTTCCTTTTGGGCTTCTTTGTTTTCTTTTATTGATTCTATTTCTTGGATGACTCAATCATAGTCTCCAAGCTTTATTAGTCCTACAAAACAAAGTGTAATAGTTTTAGTTAAGAGAGGAAGGATTACTATAAATCACCTTCCATAGAAGTAAAATGATAGGTGATCCTTCTTCTTCTTGAATCTTCTTTGCCATGGATCCAGTAAGAGGACCAATCTGCATCCTTGATGGTCTTCCATCAGAACCCCCCTCTTGAAAAGGATCTGTCCTCAGATATGCTTCATCCTGTTGATCATCTCCTGTGAAAGGAATTAAATCGCAGATGTTAAAAGTAGGACTAACACCATAACTTTCAGGAAGATCTAATATGTATGCATTAACATTTATTTTTTTGACCACTTTGAAAGGACCATCTCCTCTTGGACTAAGTTTGGACTTTCGCTGAGAGGGAAATCTTTCCTTTCTCAAATGAAGCCAAACTAGGTCTCCTTCTTCAAAAATTATTTTCTTTCTCCCTTTGTTTTTATATTCTGCATATTTTTGGGTTTGTTTTTCAATTTGGAATTTAACCTTCTCACGTAATTTCTTGATAAATGATAACGGTATAAAAACCGTTATTTTTATACTTAAATTTGATATCAAAACACACCCTTTATGGCTTAGAATGAGCTTAGAATCAAGTAAAACACGTAGTTGAGTCACATGAGAGTCAAAAGTTGTTTATAGAGATATTATGCTTGTTTTGCATTGTTTTGCAGGGTTCATATGAGAATTGAAGGTGGAAGTGAAGAAGGTAGGACTTAGACTCAAGAAAGAAGGAGAAAAAGGAAGAAAAGAAGAGTCAAAGTCACTGCTCAGCGCTATTTTCCAGCGCTGAGTGCCAGACTTGAGGGAGCAGTCACTGCCTTTGGCTCAAGCGGTGCCGCTGAGCGTCCAAGCTATTTCGACGCAAACCGTTGAGCGGTCCGGCGATTTGGAGGGAAACCGTTGAGCGGCAAAATTAGGTGCTGAGCGGTAGAATGTTGGGCTTGGGCTTAAATTCTGTTACCTTTATGCATTATAAATAGCCCTAGTTTGACCTTTAGAGTAATCTTTTTCGCAGGCAGAGACGTCCTGAGCACTTCTACACTCCTTGGAGACGGCTTCTTGGATGCTTAGGCTCCAATTTATCAAATCTAGGGTTTACTATTCCATTCTTTCATTTAATTTCATCTAGTTTCACCATGTCTATGGTGAACTAAACCCTTTGTTGTTGGGGAACAATGTAATCTTTTGAAACTCTCTTATATTGAAATTCTTATTTTATTCATATGCTTATATTATCAATTGTTGGGTTTCTTATCTATGCTCAATGCTTTTATCGTTTAACTCATTTGGTAAAAAGATATTTGCCTTTATTGATACGAAGACGTACGGGGAAGTCATGAACTGATAGGGAATTCCTTGATTAAGCAATTCTACCTAGAGATAGGGGTAGGACGGTCAATTGTATTTTGCTTGTGTGATATATGCATTGCTAATTACTTAGGGAGACTAGAGATAGTAAACTAGTAGTTAGTGATAGGCTCTTTTCGCCGAAAGATGGGGTTTAGGGTAGGCAAAGAAAGTTTGCATGACAATTAGATAGTAAAGCGAATTAAATAAGAAAAGTAGATATATGAGGGCGGATAAAATGAAATTGTAAACTCCAACAACTCCATTCATTCATATCTTTTCTTTGCCAATTGATTCACTTGCATTTGCATGTTTATTTTCGTTCTTTGCATTAAAAACTTAAAATTATTTCTTTCTCAAGTCTTATGTAATCAATCTACATGAAAGATAAGGCCTAAGAGTCCTTTGGGAGAACGATACTCAGTCTTACAGATTATATTACTTGATAACGATCTGGTACACTTGCCAGGGGCTTAACAATAAACTCTGCTTTAGAAACACCTTCTTTATGGAGAAAAGAAGATGATTCTGGAAAAGGTAGTAAATCAAGAGGTGTGATAGGGTTAAAACCATAAAAAACCTCAAAAAGAGAAAAATTAATAGTCTTGTGAGCTACTCTATTATAAGCAAATTCAAAATGAGGTAGATGTTCATCCCAAGATTTATTATTACCTCTTAATATTACCCTTAATAAAGTAGATAGAGATCTATTTACTACTTCAATTTTCCCATTAGTCTGTGGATGACATGTAGTAGAAAATAGAAGTTTAGTTCCAAGCTTTTCCCATAAAGTTTTCCAAAAATGGCTTAGGAACTTCACATTTCTATTGTTGGGAAATAGGTAGGCTTCGGTTTTACACCAAGAGGGGGGGTGAATTGGTGTTGTTTCAAAAACAAAATCTTTTCGCAATCTTTAATCAAAAGTATAAAGCTTTTTGATCTTTCTTGAAATGCAAGTAATGAAAATTTCTATGCAGCGAAAAAATGTAGTTGACTGCGTAACAGATATAGTCGACTGAAATAAAGAGTGCAGGGATAGAGAAAAGCAAACACTGGTTTTTATACTGTTTCGGCCAACAATGCCTACATCCAGTGTCCTTCCAACCCAGGAAGCAAATGCACTATATAGGTTGCAGTTTTTACAACAAGGAATTTATAGAAGACCTCACGTCAAAAATATAAATCTCCTCATATTTCTGCTTTGAGGAAATCTTTTCTTTCCTTTTTGCTTCGGCTGTAAGTCAGGACAATCAGGCTTGATGTGACCTTCCTTTCCACATTCATAGCACTGGACAACATTTGTACTGAAGCTCTTCTTTTTGCTTTGACCTGCATGGTTAGACAGTTGACTATCATTTTGCATAAGTCGACTAAACTTTCTTACCATCAAGGTCATCAATTCTTTTTCGTCCATGTCTATTTCTGTGTTGTTCTTGCTTGAGGCTTTCAGAGCAATGAACTTCTTTTCTTCAATCTCCTCTTCATCCTTTAATCTACCAAGTTCCAACTCATGTTCTCGTAACTTGCAGAACAAGGTAGCCATGTTCATAGTTGTAAGATCTTTGGATTCAGAGATTGTTGTGACTTTTGGTTGCCAATTCCTGTTCAGACTTTTCAGAATTTTGATGTTGATCTCCTCCTTATCAAACACCTTGCCAAGAGCCATTAGATGATTTACAATGTGAGTGAATCGTTTATGTACATCATAGATGTTTTCTCCAGCCTTCATTATGAACAATTCATACTCCTATATCAATGATTTCTTTCTAGCTCTCTTGACTTCATTCGTGCCTTCATGAGTTACCTCTAAGACATCCCACATTTCCTTTGCAGATTTGCATTGAGATATCCTGAAAAATTCATCAATTGTTAGTGTAGAGGCAATTATATTTCTAGCTTTAACATCATACTGAGCTTTTCTATTTTCATCAGTAGTCCACTCAGTAAAAGGTTTTAAAACAGATTCTTTATCAACAGTTTTTGTAGGCACATATGGACCATTCAAAGTGGCATCCAAAATTCCCTTATCTTGCGATTCAAGAAAGATTTGCATTCGAATTTTCCAAAAAGGATAATTTTCACCAGCAAACAGAGGTGGTCTATTTGTTGAAGGCATCCCCAGGTTTTATAGTCAAATAAGATAAAAACAGAGTTGACTAAATTTTCAAATATCTTATGAAAACCAGCTCTGGTGCCAATTGTTGGGAAACAGGTAGGCTTCGGTTTTACACCAAGAGGGGGGATGAATTGGTGTTGTTTCAAAAACAAAATCTTTTCGTAATCTTTAATCAAAAGTATAAAGCTTTTTTATCTTTCTTGAAATGCAAGTAATGAAAATTTCTATGCAGCGGAAAAACGTAGTTCACTGCGTAACAGATATAGTCGAGTGAAATAAAGAGTGCAGGGATAGAAACAAGCAAACATTGGTTTTTATACTGGTTCGGCCAACAATTCTTAATCCAGTGTCCTTCCAACCCAGGAAGCAAATGCACTATATAGGTTGCGGTTTTTACAACAAGGAATTTATAGAAGACCTCACGTCAAAAATATAAATCTCCTCTCTAACCCAAAACCAAAATATAGCTGCAATAACCAAAACCAGACTTGCAGCAAGAATGCCCTCTTCTGCAATCTGAACCCACGTCAAACAATCCTCAACGTGTAACCCCTGTATCACAACAGGTCAATTCCAGCACTCTTCACAGGATGCCAAGCCTTCAAACAATGCAGCAGTCTTCATAGGATGCCAAGCCTTCAATGATAAATCAAGAAGCACCTTCTTTGTGCAGTTTCTAATCACACAATTAGCGCATAAGCCTTCTCCCTTTGAATCTCTCTCAACATAGATCACCACCGTATTCTTGGAGAATTCTTTGAGCTGTTAACATAGAGAATTCAATCTCAAACAAGAAATGAAAATTTTAGAGCGTCAAAATCTCTGAACAAATCGTGTTCAGCCAATTTATAGATTTCTGTCAGTCAGATTGTTTCTTAGTCGAATAAACTACTAATTCAGTCGACTGCATTATTACAGTGATAACAGACAGTCAACATAGTAGCTCTCAGTCAACAAAAATCAACACACATTTAATACAGTTGACCAAATCATCAATGCTTAACTAACTTTTAAAAATATAGTCGTTGGGGTGTGTAAGCATAACAGAATTCCAAAACAAATCAATAATACAGTCGAATGTACTCTGGACATAGTCGACTGACACATGGAAAAACATTTTGAAATTCTTTTCAATTCAAAACATCACAGAGGACTGATTCTCAAAATTTGTACAAAGGTTTTAGAATAGTCGAATCCATTACAGATGTATTTGATTGGACTAGAACTTTGTCACACAATTATAAGTCTATAAAAGTGCTTGTGATTTTTCACTTTCCAGAATGTGCAGTAAAATATTTTTGATACAGTAGTTCATATTGCACATAATCATATAAGCATGTTCAACTAATATATCACACAATTAACATAGGAACATACATCACAATACATCAAAACATGTTCAGCAGATATAACAATCAGTTCATAATAAGAACATGTAATACAGCAACATGTGTACTGTTATTAAGCATAGTGTTGTCATCATCAAAAACTAGATTGATATAGAGTTTGTGTTGTCAACAATCTCAACATCTATCAGACACTATAGTTTTGGGTGAGCCATGCAATCTCACTATTTCCTTAAAGAAGAGTCTAGAGACATAGCTAGCATCATTTACTTTGTGGCAGGGTATAAAATGTGCCATTTTACTAAAACGATCTACTACAACAAATATAGAATCATACCCCGTTTGAGTTCTTGGCAATCCTAAAACAAAATCTATGCTTATGTCCTCCCAAGGGGTATTAGCTATGGGAAGAGGTGTATAGAGTCCATGAGGCATAATTTTCGACTTAGCTTGTAAACAAGCTATGCATTTAGAACAATGCCTTTGAACATCTATTCTCATGTGTGGCCAGTAGAATTTACTTTTTAAAATGTTTAGAGTCTTATCAACTCCATGATGGCCCATGAGTCCTCCTTCATGACTCTCTTTGATAAGAAATTTTCTGATGGATCCTTGGGGTATACAAAGTTTTCCTTTATTACAAAGATGCCCCTCAGAAAGGTAGAATCCATCAAAAGGCTTCTTAAGACATGATGAATAAGTGGTTGCAAATGTTTCATCATTTTCATATAATTTATGTCATCAAATCCTAATATTTGTGAGCATATGGATACTTATAATGCATGTCTTCTAGATAAAGCATCCTCAACAACATTAGTACTCCCCTTTTTGTGTTTGATGACATAGGGAAATTGCTCCAGGTATTCCACCCACTTAGCATGTCTTTTGTTTAGCTTTCCTTGCCCCTAAGATACTTGAGAGATTCATGGTCAGTATGTATGATGAATTCTCGAGTTACCAAATAATGCTCCCAAGTCTTTAAAGCTCTAATGAGGGCATACAACCCTTTATCATAGGTAGGATAGTTTAAGGTAGGTCCCCCAAGTTTTTCACTAAAGTAGGTGACTGGGTGACCTTCTTGAATCAAAACAGCTCCTATTCCTACCCCAGATGCATCACATTCTAGTTCAAAGGCTTTGGAAAAATTAGGTAAGACTAGAATAGGTGCATGATTTAACTTATTTTTCAAGGTCTCAAAAGATAAGGCTTGTTTATCACCCCAATTAAAAGAAACATCCTTTTTTACCAATTCATTCAAAGGAGCAGCTATGGTGGAGAAGTCTTTCACAAATCTTCTATAAAAACTGGATAAGCCATGGAAACTTCTCACCTCTCCTACAGTTTTAGGGGTTGGCCATTCCTGTATAGCCTTGATCTTCTAAGGATCAACATGTACACCATCTTTTCCAACTTTGAACCCAAGGAAAATCACATTTTCTTGACAAAAAGTACATTTATCAAAGTTGGCAAAGAGATGATGTTCTCTAAGAAGAAGCAAGACTTTTTTGACATGGCTAAGGTGCTCTTGAAAACCTTGACTATAGATTAAGATATTATCAAAGTAGACCACTACAAATCTCCCTATGCATTCCCTAAGGACATGGTTCATCAATCTCATGAATGTACTTGGAGCATTAGTCAAGCCAAAGGGCATGACTAACCATTCATACAAACCAAACTTGGTCTTAAAAGTCGTCTTCCATTCATCACCTCTTGAATTCTTATTTGATGATATCCGCTTTTGAGATCAGTTTTGGTGAAGATGGTTGCTCCATGTAATTCATCTAACATGTCATATAATCTAGGAATGGGGTGCCTATATTTGACAGTTATGTTGTTGATGGCCCTACAATCTGTACACATTCTCCAAGACCCATCTTTCTTAGGAACCAACAGCATAGGCACAACACAAGGACTCATACTCTTTTGGATCCACCCTTTGTTCAATAATTCATTAACTTGTTTCTCTATTTATTTTGTTTCCATGGGGTTGGTCCTATAGGCTGGTCTATTAGGAAGGCTTGCCCCAGGTACCAAATCTATTTGATGTTCTATTCCCTTAGAGGTGGTAGTCCACTTGGTACCTCTATAGGAAATACATCATCAAATTCTTTTAAAAGTTTTTGTAACCCCTTTGGTAGAGAACTAAGTTCATAATTTATTGAAACCAATACCTCTTGGCAATAGAGGAGAAAATGAGGTTGTCCAAGCAAAAGATTTTTAGAAACTTTCAAAGTTTGAGGTTGGACAATTTCTTTGGTTGAGGCATTGTTTTCCAAGCTCATTTTCTTCTCCTTTTTCTCCTTCTTATTTTCCTTTTTCCTTTCTCCATCCAACTTCTTCTTAAGATTTATTTGGTCATCTCTTACTTGTGAAGGTGTAAGAGGACACAAAACAATTCTTTACCTTGTGTTGAATGGTGATTTTGTCGGTGACTCCATCATGTAGAGCTTGCTTATCAAATTGCCAAGGCCTTCCAAGTAATATGTGCCCAGCTTCCATTGGTACTATATCACAAACAAATTGATCTTCATATTTTCCAATGGAAATGGGTACACTTACTTGTTCTTGACTACTATCCCTTCATCCTCTTTGGTCCATTGAATTTTATAAGGGTTAGGATAAGAAGTAGTAGTTAACCCTAGCTTCTCTACCATTCTTGAACTACAACAGTTGCAACAAGAGCCACTAGCCACAATCATTGAACATGTCTTTTCAAAGACTTTACATCTTGTGTGGAAGAGGTTCTCTCTTTGTGATTGTTCTAGCTTAACATGTTTACTTTCAAGGAGCCTTCTTACCATGAGTAAATCACCATCACAAGGTAAGGCTTCTTCTTATTCTTCAGAAGTGGATGCTTTAGAATCACTATAGGAAGAACCCTCACTTTCACTCTCATGCTCAAGAATGTAAGTTGACCTTCTATTGCGGCACTCAATTGCATAGTGCCCTTTTTCCCCACATCTAAAACACTTAGTCTCCTTACTTTTATGGTCTCTTGATGGTTCTTACACCTTTTCCTTTTCTCTCTCTCTAGACCCTTCATACCTTGGCTTAGATAAACTCCCCTCCCTCTTGTATTCTTTCTTAGAGCTAGTAGGGTACTCCTTCTTGGAGGAGCCTTTCCTCTTGAGTTGTCGTTCTACCCTCACAAAAAGTTGGACTAACTCATTGAGATCATTGTAAGGTACAAGTTCCACATTATCTCTTATGTCATAGTTAAGTCTAGTTTGGAACCTAGCAATTGTTATCCTTGGTTCCTCTCTTATCCCAGTTCTCAACATGAGTAACTCCATTTTTTGCCTATAATCTTCAACACTCATGTTCCTCTATTGGAGTTTATGGAGTTTGTCCATTAACTCTTTATCATAGTAGGCTGGAACATGCCTTCTTCTTAAGGCAGACCTTAACTCATTCCGGTATCCAGATGGTAGATAATTTATCTATTCTATGCTGAGTTTTATTATTAGAATTATAGAGGTAAAGATATCCTTTATTTCTTTTCTTCTATTTGTTTTTAGAGGCTTGGTTTCTACTACCATCATAATCATGTTTCAATGATGAAATTAGCTCATGAGTTCTTTGTTGTAATACTCATTACCATTTAACCTATTTAGATTACTTACTGTGTTTATAAAGAAATTTACTTATTGTGTTTCAGTTGAATCATTTCTATAACAAGAAGAATCAATTAAAAAGAAAAAAAATCCTAACCATATAGTATTTATAATTTGTCTATCAATGTGGGTTTCATGCTACAATGATGAAGCAGTTTGAGATTACAGAGCTGGTGGAGAATTTGAGGGAATCAAATAGTCCAGTAATGTTGTTAAAATGGTGAGGGCCAACAATTGTTGTATAATCAACCAAGTTGCGCCTGCCACCATTGTTCTCCACGCCTTCCACATCAGTTTGGGAGGCCATTGAAATTTTCTCTAGAGAGGGTTCTCTAGAAAATATATTTTTTCTTGGCCTCCTGCTAGTCTCAAGTCCTTCAAGAAGATGTTCATAATTTTTTTGCTCTTAGTATCCAGCATAAACAAAACAAAAAACCCTAGAAAATATTGTTAGCACAAAAATAAAAATAAGCAGAATAGAACAAAATTTAAAAATAAAAATAAAATAAAAATTAAAGATTGAAAAGTAAAAATAAGAAGAATAGAATAAAATAAAATAAAAATAAGAGAATAAAATATAAAAAAATAAAGTCAAAGTTAATCAAGAATCACACAAATAGAATAGCTTAAACCGTGAACGGCGCCAAAAACTTGTTGGGACAAATCGGCAAGTGTACCGAGTCGCACAAGTAATATAAAATGGTAAGACCAAGTATCGTATTCCAAAAGACTCTCGGTGCTAAACAGTCGTGTGATAATAAGATTAATTAAGACTTAAATAAAAAGAGATTATTGGTTTTGAATGCAAAAACATAAAATTAAATATGAATGCAATTAATCAATAGCAAAGGAGCACATAGATGAACGAATGTTGATTAATAAGAGATGGATATATTGTTGGGGTTAGATTTCACCACATTCCTGTGGAGATTGTTGACAACACATTATCTATATCACTCTAGTTTTTTATGATGACAACACATTTTTAATAACACAAGTATTGTTAATGTGTTACATGTTCTATTGCTTATTGATTGATATCTTGTTGAACATCCTTTTGTGTTTATCTTGATATGTGAATTAACATTTATTGAGCTTGTATATGTTACACCATATGTGGTTGCATTACACATGGTTTGAAAGAAGATAACCATACGCACTTTTACGAACTTACATTGTGTGGCATATCTGCAAGCTTTAAGTCGACTTCATTATGGGGGAAGTCGAATTAAGCTCGACACTGTGCACACATTTTCAGAAACAGTGCTATGTGAGATTTTGCATTGAAAAGAATTTCAAAGTGAACTATTGTGTCGAAGTCGACTGTGTGCGCCAGGCATTCGACTGTATTAGTTGCTTGATTTGAAATTTTGTTATGCTCATGAACAATAACAACTATATTTTTAAAAGTTAATTGAGCAATGATTGTTGGTCAACTGTACTGAATGAGGAATTAATTTGTTTGACTGGACTGCTACTATTTTGACTTAACTGTTATAATTTTTTAATATAGTCGACTCTATTAGTAGCGTATTTAACTATAGCAGTGTTTGTTTTATAGAAATTTATAAATAGACGAGACTTGAGTTGTTTCAAAGAACTATTGAGAACTTTTGGAAATCTAACATTTTCATATTTTGTGTCAGATTGTTTCTTTGAAGATTTGAGCTCCAAGAACTCATCAGGAAGACGATTGTGATCTTTCTTTGAAGAGTTTCTGAAGGAGGGTTGTGTCGCGCTTATTGCTTGATTAGAATCTGCACAATTGAGGTGTTTTTGAGTTGATCAAGATTGTTGTTGGCATCTGTGGTGATTGCTATGTTACCTGTTGTGACTACAGGGGTTGGACTCATAGAGTCTGGTACACTTTGAGGATTGTTCAAAGTGGGTTGTTTGTGTGTATGATTGTTTGTATGCTTGATTGATTGATTTAGTTTGAAAAACTGTTTTCACGATTTTTAGTCGACTTCATTATGAACTTAATCTACTTGAGTCTTTGCTTCTTGTGGTTAAGACCTTGGTTCTATTATGTTATTTCGAAATAGGTCACTTTTGGGTTTCTGTCCTTCGTGCCCTTTTATATGGGTCTTTCTTAGTTGGGTGTTTGTACTCCTATCTTGTCATCTTTCAAATTCCCTAATCTCAGAAAGAAAGGTTCAAGAATTATCTCTCCATGGCATCCTCAAGTCGCTTTGGACACAAAGGCAAAGGAAAGGTAATCATCACTTTTAGGGACCCAAACCCATTGGGATGGATTAGTGATGAAGAGAATCGAGAAAGGTTTCTGAATGGTTCTCCCAAAATTATCACAAACCCCATGAACATCAATCTGGATATATTTAGAAGAGAAGGTTTCATGTTTCCAAACTGGTTAGAAAAGCAAGGGTTGTCTGACTTCGTACAGATGAAAAGATACTGGTATCCTGACCTGGTCAAAGTGTTCTATCATAATCTGAAGGTGGTGAATGATGATATATATTCCAAGGTAAAAGGCATTGACATTCATCTTGATGACTTAATCTGGAGCATCTTAAAAAACTTACCTTCTGAGGGTGCTTACTCACATTTACCCACAACTGAAATGAATTCCTTGCTAAGCAAGAAACGAGTATACCAAGAACGGCTGAGGTTTGCGCATGAAGGGCTTCTGAAAGAAGAAAAGATTGTTACCCATCTCTTGGCAAAGATTATCCTACCTGGAAGAATTAGAAAAGATAGAATGATCACTAAGGATAACTATCTACTTCATGCTATCAGAAATGGTACCTCCACAAAATGGTTGCAAGTGGTGAAAGACCACATGGAATATGCCGCTCTTAAAAGATCGTTGCATCTGTCATATGCCTGCTTTATAAGCACAGTCGTGGTACTTCTTGGTGTTGACATCAGGAATGAACAAAAGTGTTTTTGGAGCTCTTCAAATGCTTTTGACAGAGATTCAATCACGTCACTTGGATTAGTAAAAACCATGAATGGATGGGGATTCATGGGTGAAAATAACTCAGAGAATTACACAGGAAAAACATCAACTACAACAACGGTTAGAACAAACTTCTTTCCTGAAACAAACTTTGAAAAATATGCAGCAGATCAAATAAGAATTCTACATGACAAGTATGACAATCTTGCAAGGATGCATCGTGCTAATTAACAACCTGTGGCAGAAGGCTCCTTTGAAAAAGATTCAATTGAACCTTTCTGTTTTTTGTTTTTCATTTTGTGATGGCTTGGATTGCCATTTTGTTTTGTTCTTGTTCTGGTCTTATCATTGTAATATCTTTGAACAAGTAATGGATTCTAATTCAATTTCTTTAATCTGATTGATTATATCTGCTTTGATTGAATGATTGAATCGACTTTGTACTGAGTGAAGTTGACTATGCATGTTTAAATTATTATATCGTTTTGCATATTCACTTCTTAATGGATTATTTTTCTTGCATAACTAAATTGCTTGATCTACAAGAGAAGCAATGAAATCGACTGGGATACTAATTCATTTGACTTGATCTTAACAGGATTATAAATTCCTTCACTGGAATTTAGTTATTGTGTTGATTGATTATTTTCTTCTGCTATTCTGCAATATATCTCTAATTCTGATTGTGTGATTCATATATGAGATTATATTGTGAGATTGTTGATGATTGTATCTATGCATGATAAATTTTCTTGAAATCATATACATGATACAATTTTGTCTTATACTGGTTGTATGCTTTGATTGTTACTATACTGCATTGTGCATCTATACTTGCTGTTAAAATATGCATAATGACAGGGGGAGCATTACACTATTGCACATTTTTCTTCACATGCTACACTTCAGGGGGAGTTATCTGCTTACATGTGAATATATATGATAGGGGGAGCATCACTGCATGTTTTACAACTGTTTACATTCTTATTGATGCATCACTGATTGGTTTATCAACATATCATATCTAGAAGCATAACTTTTTTGTTAATGCACAAAAGGGGAGAAGTATTGTGAAATGTTATCTGCTTGATATAATTGCTGATTTTTTGTGTGCACTCAGAGTATTTGAACTGAAATCTGATTGTTATATCTTGTGGTTACTCCGAATTTGGTTTCGTATTGTGCAAACATGGTTGTTTATTAATCATGGTTGTGCATCATAAAAAAAGGGGGAGATTGTTGAGATTGTTGACAACACAATATCTATATCACTCTGGTTTTTTATGATGACAATACATTTTTAATAACACAAGTATTGTTGATGTGTTACATGTTTTATTGCTTATTGATTAATATCTTGTTGAACATGTTTTTGTGTTTAGCTTGACATGTGAATGCACATTTATTGAGCTTGTATATGTTACATTATATATGGTTGCATTACACAAGTTTTGAAAGAAGAAAACCACATACACTTTTACGAACTTACATTGTATGGCATATCTACAAGCTCTAAGTCGACTTCCTTATGGGGATAGTCGAATTAAGGTCGAGACTATGCACAGATTTTCAAAAACAGTGTTGTGGGAGATTTTGCATTGAAAATAATTTCAATGTGAACTATTGTGTCGAAGTTGACTGTGTGCGTCACGCATTCGGCTGTATTAGTTGCTTGATTTGAAATTTTGTTATGCTCATGAATAGTAACGACCATATTTTTAAAAGTTAGTTGAGCATTGAATGTTGGTCAACTGTATTGAATGAGGAATTAATTTGTTTGACTGGACTGCTACAATTTTGACATAATTGTTATAACTATTTGAATATAGTCGACTATATTAGTAGTGTATTCGATTGTAGGAGCGTCTGTTTTATAGAAATCTAGAAATAGACGAGACCTGAGTTGTTTCAAAGAACTTTTGAGATCTTTTGGAAATCTAACATTTTCATATTCTGTGTCAGATTGTTTCTTTGAAGATTTGAGCTCCAAGAACTCATCAAGAAGACGGTTGTGATCTTTCTTTGAAGAGTTTCTGAAGGAGGATTGTGTCGCACTTATTGCTTGATCAGAATCTGCACAATTAAGGTGTTTCTGAGTTGATCAAGAGTGTTGTTGGCATCTGTGGTGATTGTTGTGTTACCTGTTGTGACTACAGGGGTTGGACTCGTGTTGTATGGTACACTTTGAGGATTGTTCAAAGTGTGTTATCTTGCTGCAAGTCTTGTTGTGTAGTTTGCCTATATTTTGGTTAGAGGGTTAGAGATGTGTTTTATATTTTTGACGTGGAGGTCTCTATAAAAGCGTTGTTGTAAAAACCTTGACCATTATAGTGCATTTGCTTCCTGGTACTGGAAGGACACTGTATAAAAACCTGCGATTAAATTCTTTATCCCTACTCTTTAACATTCAGTTGACTTTACAATTCACGTAGTCTACTTTGATTTTCCGCTGTACTTAATTTTTTATTACTTGCGATTAAAGAAAATTTGTAAAGTTTTGTACTTTCAATCAAAGATTGTGAAAAGACTCTGGTTTTGAAACCTCACCAATTCACCCCCCTCTTGGTGTTAAAACGAAGCCTACCTGTTTCCCAACAGTTCCCTCTCATGTATATAAGAATTTTTCTTTATACATTAATGCCACCGTCACTCACTAAATCATCTAAACACGATCCCTCGGCGAATAAGCCTGTCCCAAATTACCAGTTCATGCAACTCCTAGCATTCCTAGTAATAAGATGTGAAGATCAAAAGCTTAAAGACGACCAAGACTTATACCCTCATCCCTGAGCAATATAACCCTTGGGAGTAATTCTACAAGAACCTGAATTGTAAGGAATCTCCCGGCACTCATGCAATTCATAAATCATGCTAATGAATGAGTTAAACACATCAAGCATTGAAATAGATGAATTAATCTAACAATTAATGAAAAAGAATATGGAATTAAGAATCAATTCAAATAGATGAGAGTTTACAAGGTTACATCATCCCCCAACAACAAATAGAAATTAGTTCCCCATAGACATGGGGGAACTATATGAACAATGGAAGAGAATGAGACAGAGAAAGCCTAAGAATTGGGAAAAGAGTGTATTGTTGTGCTATTTCTGCCAGAGATACAAAACCTATAGCCCCAGGGTCCTTTAAATAGTGTTAGGATCGAGCAAAAACAAGGCCCGATCCAATAGAGTTGAAATAGAGCAAAAACAGGGCCTGATCCACGAAAATTCGATGCTCAGGCACCTCATTTAGGACGCCTGGGCGGTGGACGTCGAGTTTCCTTGCTCAAGCTTCCATTCAGGGCACCCAAGCTTCGTGCTATCCCTCCTTCTGGTGCTTTTTAGGCCGTTTTGAGCTCCATCTTCTTGGCTCTTCATCTCTGCTTCCAATATTACTTCAATCTCTGTCAATACAAGGGGAATTAGTCATAAAATCATTGAAATCAACCTCAACTCTCTTATTCACACAATTTAATGAAAAAGCATGGGTCCAAGAAAGTTTCTAAGTGAAAAAGGGTGCTGTTAGTATCAAAATCACATCACAAATAACGGTGTTTTAAACTGTTATCACAACCCCAAACTTAGAACTTTGCTTGTCCTCAAGCAAAACAGAATGTAACTCAGCTTTTCAGAACAATCACTACAATGACTCAACATTTTTCAAAAACTTCTCTTTCCAAGACAAGAAATCACTTTTATCAATTCAGCATAAAGATCTCAGTCAAGATGCGCAGATGCCTTAATTCAATCAAAATCCATCAACAGATGTTATCCTTAAGAATGATCAATCAACCAAGCAAAGATGCAATCAGAAGTTCAAAGAATTACTCCTCACCAAGGAAAGTGTTTCACTCAAGCACTCAAAAGTGTATCACTCAAGCACTCAAAAGTGTATCACTTAAGCACTCAAAAGTCTATTACTCAACTTAAAGGTGTATAGTGAGATGTTGGTGTCTTTTTCACTCTGCTATCACAATGTCACACAAATTATTTTTTGCCTTTCATTTAACCACAATCAAACATACTCACAAGCAAGTCATCATCACAAGGGTTTTTCATGGCTTATAACTTGGTTGAGCTAAGAAGAAAATTGGTTTTCTGGTCAGCAAAATTCCTTGAGTTAAGAGAGACATTTATGAATTTATCTTTTCAGCACAAATTCTCTTTCTTTTTCTCAGCTTTCCGTTGCAATGAGCTTTTTCTTTTCTTTTCATTTTTCTTTTCTTTTCTTTTGCCTTTCTCTTACCTAGCAACCCCAAACTTGAATCTTTATCAGTACCTCATCAAATGTTCTCAACTTAACTCAAGGTAAAGATTTTCAAAAAGGTTTTTCAAAACTTGCATAAGGTTCAAGGTTCAAAGGTTAGAACAAATCGTTCTCTTTTCAGTGGGCAAAAATCATGTGAAGGCTAAAATAATAAGGGATAACAAAGGATGGCATTGATCATATGCAACCTGCAAGCAAGTAGTTCAATCATAGAAAATTTGGGAAAAATCATTCATGCTTTCAAAGTAATAGCAATTATTTACAAACAACTCTAAAGCCCAAAACTCACAAGTCCAAGAATTCAGAAAAAACACCCTGCTGAGTATCTCAATCAAATTTTATCTCAAGCACATGTTTCTTACATTGTGAGCCATCACCTGTATGTTAGCACATCATGCATCATCTCAACATCAATCAATACACAAGATCATCACAAAGAAATACTTATCACAAAACACAGCACAGTTGCACCAAAGCAATGTAGTTCATTCAAGCATAGTACAATACTCCTACACTACAATGACGATAAGAAAACAATGAAATAGAAACAAAATAAAGTTCAGCAATCAAAGCAATAAAAACAATAAAAATAACAGAAATCTTGTTTTAAAACAAAGGTGGCATCCATCAGAAGATGCCAACTACAACTCATCACTCATCATCATCAAAGTCCTCTTCCTCCTAAGCCTCCTCATCCTCATCATCATCTTCAGCATCCTCCTCCATAGCTGAAGCTTCAGCTACTTTAGCTCCACCACCTATCTGTGCCGAATCAGCAGGTCATCCCATGCGAGCACTGAACTCCTCCATGGTCATATAGTGTCGTCTAGGAGTCAGATCATATAATCCCATGACCATCTCGGTGTTAAGACTCCGGCAAGTGTACCGAATCGTATCAAGTAATATAAATGGTAAGACCGAGTATCGTTTTCCCTAGAGACTCATTGGCCTAGACATTCATATGATTTGTTGATTATTTAAGACTTGATAAACTTAAATTTGGTGTTTATAATGCAAGAACGAAAATAAACATGCATGCAAAGCTTGATCAATTGACCAAGAATATACGCAGGTGAATGATATGGATGAATTATGTTGTTGGGATTTACGACTTTATCCTATCCACTCTCATATATTTATGAATTCTACTCCTTCATTAATGTTAATGTCACTTTCTACTTTACCCTAAACCCGATGTCTCGGTGAAGAGAGCCTACTCCTAATTCCTAGTTTACAATGTCTTGTCTCCCTAGCAATTAATCATGCATTACATTCGCACAAAACCTTAAAGGCAATCGGTCCTCCTATCCCTATGTCCAGGTAATATTGCTCCCAAGAGAATTCCCCAATGTCTAGATTTTCCCATATGTGTCCATAACAACAAAATCAAAGATCATGCTATTGAATGAGTTAAAAAAAGCATGCATAGAGAATAGAGGAAAAACACTAACAATTAATGAAGTAAAGCATATAGATTAAGTATCAATTCAATACATGAGAGTTTCAAAGGGTTACATTGTTTCCCCAACACCAATGGAGGTTTAGTTCACCATAGACATGGTGAATGTCAATGAAAACAATGAAAAGAATGAAAGATAAAACCCTAGAATTTGTAGATTGGAGCTTCTGCATCCAAAATCCGCCTCCAAGGGGTGAAAAGAGTGTTTCTACGCCTCTTTCTGTCAAAAGAGACCCTCTCTGGGTCGTGCAATTCTATTTATAATTCATTAAAATCAGTAGAAATTGGCCCAAGCCTAGGAGACTAGCGCTCAGCGTTGGGTTACTGCTCAGCGGTATGTTCTACACTTCTAGAAGAACGTTCAGCGTTCATGCCCAAGCGTCAGGCAGAGAACTCCACAACGAAGCTGGTGCTCAGCGGTTACTTGGCGTTCAGTGGTGGCTGCGACACTTGATCTTTCCCCTCAGCGTTGGCGCATAAGCATTGGCCAGTAGATTCATCAGCAAGACCAGCGCTAAGCGGTAACTAGCGTTGAGCAGTGGCTGCGATTCTTCTTTTGTGCCTTTCTTCCACTTCTTTTAATTCAGCTCCTTTCTACTTCAAATTCCTTCATCCAATTCACGTTAATTCTTGCCAAATCAAGGAAAACCAAGCAAAAAACCAAGAAAACCACCTTTGACTCTCTTATTCTCTAACTTAAGCAAAATGCATGATTTAAAGCTAGTTTCTAAGTCATAAAGGGTGTGTTTAGTGTCAAAATTAAGTATAAAAATAACAGTTTTTGAACCGTTATCACAACCCCAAACTTAGAACTTTGCTTGTCCTCAAGAAAAAAATATGAAACTCAGTCTTCCAGCAATCAATCACAATGGTTCAACACATTCCAAAACTCTTTCTTTCAAGACAAGTAATCACTCAAATCAACTCATCAATAAATTTCAGTCAAGATGCACACATGCTTTGATTCACAACAACTCATCATGGTGTTCACACAATCACATAATCTCCAATAGATGTTATTCTCATGAATGATCAATCAACTAAGCATAGATGTAATCATGAATTCATGGAATCATACCTCACCAGACAAAGTGTTTCACTTAATCCCACAGGTGTTTCAAGAGGTCACTCCTTCCCTCTATTATCCACATGTTACGTAGAACAAAATTGCCCTTCATTTACAGCAATCAACATACTCACACACACATGTTATCACAAGGAATTTTCATGGCTTATAATAAGGTTGGGCTAACAAGAAAAATGGATTTTTCTAAACCACAAAATCCTTAAGTTAAGAGAGTCATTTTAACAATTTATCATTCAAACACACACTCTCTTTTATAACCAATCCCACTCATTCCCAACTTTTCTCCTTTTTCCATTGAGCTTATGTTTTTCATTCTATCTTTTCTATCTTTTTCATGTTTTTCATGTTTTGCTCAACACTTTAGCTCAATGCGCATCCTTTTTTTTTTAACTTTCCCAATAACCCCAAACTTGAACCTTTACCAATACCACACAATAATTCTCAACTTAACTCAAGGTAAAGATTTTCCAAAGGGTTTTCAATTACTATTTAAGGCTTAGGTTCAAAACGGGTAGAACACATTGTGCTCTTTTGTATTGGGGCAAAATTTTATGCAATGGCAAAGAAAGGGCTAATAAAAAATGGCCTTGATCATATGACACATACATGTAATTCAATCAATCATAGAAACCTGGACAAAATCATTCATGCTTTCAAATAGATAGCAATTATTCACAACAAAAAATCTGGAGCTCAAAACCTCACATATAAGCTCACTCAATATTCCAAATATCTCAGATAAACACCCTACTTAGCATCATAACCACAATCACAACATCATGCATTTGTTCACACATAAAGTTTGCTCCACATCATCATAGTTCACTCCTTCCAGCATGGATAGTGCATACTGGCACTGCTCCCCTTCCCATTCAGTGCCTAGAAAATAGTTAACAGTGTCAGCATCAAAAGCAATCTTCTTACCCCCTCACTTAGCTAAAGTACGTCTCTTACTCTCCCCCTAATGCTCTTACATTTGTGTAGAATTCTTTGACTATAGCAATGTTAGCGGGATTGGGGTAGAGCTTCCATCGCAGCTAGATCTAGAGGGAAATTATGAGCATTACGTTCATGCACTACTTCCATACCAAGGTTAGCTTGGTTAATAATATCAGCCCAGGTATTTATTACACGACCTTGACTATCAACTACAGATTGGTTGAAATTAAAACCATTTAAGTTGAAAGCCATAGTGCTGATACCTAAAGCAGTAAACCAAATACCTACTACAGGCCAAGCAGCTAGGAAGAAATGTAAAGAACGAGAATTGTTGAAACTTGCATATTGGAAGATCAATCGGCCAAAATAACCATGAGCAGCTACAATATTATAAGTTTCTTCCTCTTGACCAAATCTGTAACCTTCATTAGCGGATTCATTTTCTGTGGTTTCCCTGATCAAACTAGAAGTTACCAAGGAACCATGCATAGCACTAAATAGGGAGCCGCCGAATACACCAGCTACACCTAACATGTGAAATGGATGCATAAGAATATTATGCTCAGCCTGAAATACAATCATAAAATTGAAAGTACCAGAAATTCCTAGAGGCATACCATCCGAAAAGCTTCCTTGACCAATAGAATAGATCAAGAAAACAGCAGTAGCGGCTGCAACAGGAGCTGAATATGCAACAGCAATCCAAGGAAGCATACCGAGATGAAAACTAAGTTCCCACTCACGACCCATGTAGCAAGCTACACCAAGTAAGAAGTGTAGAACAATTAGTTCATAAGGACCGCCATTGTATAACCATTCATCAACTGTTCAACTCTCTCTCAAATTGAGGAGCCAAAGATGGTATGTTGGCCACCTTGCGCTCCATCATCAATTTCCTTCCTTCCACAGTCGAGAAGTATCTCTCATGTTCAGCAGTTCTGAACTTGTTGGAGTAGAATTGTGCCTTCTCCTTCCTCTTGGTTCCCTTGTCTTTGTTACCAATGATCTTAATCTTTTTTCCTGATGAGGAGGTCATTCCAGCACACAAAAATTCACAAAACAGACACAGAAATCATCAAGCATTAGTTCTCAAAAATTAGTTCAAGACAAACTCTTCTCTTTTAGGCTGAGGTCAAAACAGAGAGCCCTCAGCGCCACCTGCATAGGACCAGTTGACCAAAACACAGAAAAACACAAGAAAAACCACTGTCGCGTCGTGCTTGGGCGTCCCTTAGGGGGCGCTGAGCGGTGTGCGGCTCTGCAAAAATTGTCCCTAACTGACCTTCTACACAGTCCAATCAAGTTTTTCCTTAGTCCCAACCATAATTAGCACACTTTAATCGGTCCAAACAGTGGCAAATCATGCATAGATACTACCAATCATCAAAAATCATGTTTTCTCATCAACATTCATCAAGAGTCAAACTTTAAAGTGCTCAAATCACAACATAGCAAGAACTTACTTGGTTGGAGACAAAAATTAGAGAATGAAGCTCACACAAAGTGAAAATATCTGAACCCTAGCAGCCACAAAATCAAAAACCCCAAACTTGGATGGTTGGATGATGCAAAGCAAGTGAGAAAGAGGGTTTTTGATGGAAGAATGAAGGGGAAGTGTGCAGAGCACTGAGGAAGAGTGTTTAGAGAGGCTAGAATGGAGGAAATTTGAGAAAGGGGACTTGGGCGAACCCTAGGATACAAAGAGAGTGAAGTGGGCCTTTTTCCCCATGCTGAGACCAATTTAAAGAGGGTTTCTGTAGAAAGTCGCGCTCAGAGCCCCTCAGAGGGCGTTGAGCGCTGGGCGGCACTTTTCCCCCTTTGCTTTTGGTTTGTTTTAGACATTTCTGGTTATGGGTTCTCAACTCCAACTCAGAATTTTCAGGTTTCTTTTCCCTAGCTCTCACAACAACACTCAAATAGATCAATTAATCTCTCTCCACCCCCAAAAGCATTCAATTATTACATATTGTGCACACTAGAATAAAGAAAACACACAATAAATAAAAACAGAATTCAAATAACAAAAATCCAAACTAAAGAAACAATAAACAAATTAAAATAAAAGTTTTTAAAACATTGGGTTGCCTCCCAACAAGCGCTTATTTAATGTCACTAGCTTGACCCAATAAGCTCATGTCACAATCTTTGATCTTGGTGTCATCTTTTCCTTCTCTACACCAACTGATCTTTAGCAGCTTCATGTTCACCCATTTTACTCTCCTTCAAATTGGAGATTCAATCTCTATCAATCCATCAGCTCTGTGTTCTTTTACAACCCAAAGCTTTTTGTTAAATCTCACCGGTATGCCTGGTCTAAGTTCTTCATGTTTCTTCAAGGAGTCTTGATGAACACTTTTTCCTTTGCTGTCTTTTTCTTCTTCCTTTACCTGTGACAAAAAACACTTTTTACCTTTCTTGCCTGGCTTAGCAGCTTTTGTACTAGTCTCTGGTGCATCTCCACATGCAGCTTTAAGACTACTCTTCTTCACCTAGATTTGTTGCTCAACATTGAAGACATTGAAAATCACCTCCTCTTCTTGGTATTTAAGTGTTATAGTTTCATCATCAACATAGATGATCACCTTGGCCGTCTTCATGAATGGCCCTCCAAGAATAATAAGGATCTCCAAATCTTCCCTCATCTCCATTACCACAAAGTCTACCAGGAATCTAAGGATTTCAGTTTGAACCATTACATCTTTCACCACACCATAGGTGTTTTTGGTGGATCCATCCGCCATATATAGAGTCATCCTTGTAGGCTTGACTTCAAGACCACCAATCTTTCCAAGAACAGATAAGGGCATCAAATTGATATTGGACCTTAAATCAATTAAGGCTTTCCCTAATTTATGGTTCCCATAGTGCATGAAATGGTGAAACTTCTTGGATCTTTAACCTTAGGGGGAATTGCCTTCTGCAAGATCACACTACATTCGCCCTGTACCTCAATTGTTTCCTCCTCTAGATATTTCTCTATTTTGAGGAGTCTCTTAAAAAAAATTTCATATTCAGGAAATTGTTGCAATGCTTCAGTCACAGGAATTTTAATCCCCAATTTCTTCAAGATTTCTTCAAAACACCCTAATTGCAACTCTTTTTCATTTCTAGAACACTCCTCAGGGTGATGAAGATTTTTTCTCAATTTTTTTCTTTTTCTCTCAACCTCTTCATTTTCTTTTCTCTCTTCTTTCACAACCTTTTCTTGTTCTTTTCGCTCTTCTTTTTCTTCTCTCTCTTTTAACTCAACTTTTTATTTTCTCTCTATTTCTTCCTCTTTCTCCCTCTCATCTTTCACACTCACAATAGCCTTGCATTCTTCCTTAGGGTTAACTTCAGTATTAGCCCCAAAACTTTTTATACGTATCTCCTCCAACTTCTTGGCTATTTGACCAACCTGCATCTTCAGATTCCTTATAGCAGCTGCAGTGCTTTTCTGATTGGAGAGAGTTGCCTACATGAACTATTGGAGAGTCTCCTTAAGCTTTGTACTTCTGTCAGCTAGAGAGGGTTCTTGTTGCCACTGTTGTTGTTGTTGTCGTGGTAGTTTATTGAATTGTCCACCAGTTTGCCCAAATTGACCTTATCCCATGCTTGGATGAGATCTCCACCCTTGATTGTAATTGTTGGGACAAAATTGGTTGCCCATGTAGTTAACATCTTCATTAAGATTCTCGAGCACAGTTAAGACTCCGGCAAGTGTATCCAATCGTATCAAGTAATATAAATGGTAAGACCAAGTGTCGTTTTCCCTAGAGAGTCATTAGCCTAGACAGTCATGTGATTTGTTGATTACTTAAAATTTGAGAAACAAAAATCACTGTTTATAATGCAAAACAGAAAATAAACATGAATGCATTTGTTGATCAATTGACCAAGAGAATACGCAAGTGAAAGATATATGGATGAATTATGTTGTTGGGGTTTCCGACTTTATCCTATCCACTCTCATGTATTTATGAATTCAACTCTTTCATTAATGTCAATGCCACTTTCTAATTTACCATAAACCCGATGTCTCGGTGAAGAGAGCCTACTCCTAATTGCTAGTTTACAATGTCTTGTCTCCCTAGCAATTAATCATGCATTACATTCGCACAGAAGCTTAAAGGCAATCGGTCCTCCTCTCCCTATGTCTAGGTAATATTGCTCCCGAGAAAATTTCCCAAAGTCTAGGTTTCCCCGTATGTGTCCATCTTGACAAAACAAATGATCATGCAATTGAATGAGTTAAACAAAGCATGCATAGAGTGTAGAGGAAAAACCCTAACAATTAATAAAGTAAAGCATATATTATAAAGAATCAATTCAATACATGAGAGTTTTAAAGGACTACATTGTTTCCCCAACAACAATGGAGGTTTAGTTCACCATAGACATGGTGAAACTAGATGAGAATAATGAAAAGAATGAAAGATAGAACCCTAAAAGTTGTAGATTGGAGCTTCCGCATCCAAAATCTGCCTCTGAGGGGTGAAGAGAGTGTTTCTACGCCTCTTTCTGTCAAAAGATAGAACCTCTACGTCGACTAAAACCTTATATACATTCTAAAAATAACAGAAAAATGGGCCCAGGCCCACGAAAATGGCGCTCAGGGCTGGAATACCGCTCAGCGGTGATTGCGACTTGTTCAGAATAACGCTCAGCGTTGATGCCCAAGCGTGTGATAGTGAACTCATTGAAGAGACTGGTGCTCAGCGGTAGCTGCGGCACTTGATTTTCCCCTCAGCGTTGGCGCTTAAGCGTCATCCAGAGAACTCCTCAACAAAGCTGGCGCTCAGCGATGGAATTTGTCCTCAGCGCCATTTGTGATTCCTCTTTTAAGCACTTTTCCTTTTCTCTTGACTTCAACTCCTTACTACTTCAACTTCTTTCATCCAATTCCTATTAATTCCTGCCAAAACAAGGAAAACCAAGCATAATAGCAATAATACTACCTTCAACTCTCTTATTCTCTAACTTAAGCAGAAAGTAAGCAAAAGTTATGATTTCAAGCTAGTTTCTAAGTCATAAAGGGTGTGATTAGTGTCAAGTTTAAGTATAAAAACAATGGTATTTCAACCGTTATCAGGCACTACACATTAACCATTAATATGATCACCATCACATAGTTCATAAAGTTGTTGTTGAACCTGTAAGACATTCTGGCACTCCTTTGGTGGTTGAGAAAGCTTCTTGGTTAAGACCTCAAATTGTTGAGTAATAATCTTGTTTTGAGCAAGCAGGGCATCATAAGATTGTAACTGTAGAACTCCCTTAGGTTGTGATGGAGCTCCTCTTTCACTGTTATCTCAATGTCATTTGTAGCCATGTTGTCAATTAATTCATAGGCTTCATCAGGAGTCTTGCATTTGATATTGCCTCTAGTTGAGGCATCCAGTATCAATTTAGTTTGTGAGTCATGACCTCCAAGGAAACGAATGATCACTATGGCTTCATCAAAGCCATGAGTAGGCGTTTTTTCTCAACAAGCCCTTGTATTTATCCCATGCTTGTCCTAACGTCTCCTCCATGCCTTGTTTGAAAGAAGAAATTTCCTGCTTGCCTTTATTGATCTTAGACTGTGGGAAGTATTTGTTCAAGAACTTTGTAACCACATCTTTCCACTCAGTAAAATTGTTTTCAGAAAAAGAGTTCAACCACAATTTAGCATTGCCTCCAAGAGAGCAAGGAAACAAGCTCAACTTTATAGCATCATTTGGCACTCCATTTATCTCCATAGTATTGCATATCTCATTGAAAGTGGTCAGATGCTCATATGTACTTTCATGTGACTGTCCATTGAATTGGTTGCTCTTCACTAGATGGATCAACGCAGGTTTCATCTCCATACTTGCGGCATTGACCATCGGCTTTGCAATGATATTAAAATGATGAGGGCCAACAACTGTTGCATAATCTACCAAACTACGCTTACCACCATTGTTGTCCATGCTTTCCTGATCAGATTGTGAGGCTTGTGAAATTTTCTCTAGAGAAGGTTCTCTAGATAATCTATTTCTTCTTGGCCTTCTACTAGTCTCAAGTCCTTCAAGAAGAGGTTTAGAACTTTTGTTGCTCCTAGTCCTGACTGTATCCTGCATAAACTAGACACAAAACCCTAGAAAACACTATTAACACAACCAAAAACAAACAACACAAAACACAAATTAAAAATAAGATAAAAAAAATAAAAATAAAAATAAGAATAAAAACAAGAAAAATAAAGTCAAAGTTAATCAAGAATCACACAAATAGAATAGTTTAAACCGTGACTCCCCGGCAACGGCGCCACAAACTTGTTGATGGATCGGCAAGTGTACCAAATCGCAAAAGTAATATAAAATGGTAAGACCAAGTATCGTCTCCAAGAGACTCTCGGCACTAGACAATCGTGTGATAACTCGATTAATTAAGACTTATAGAAAACGAGATAATTGGTTTCAGATGCAAAGACAAGAAATTAAATATGGATGTAGTTTGATCAATAATAGAGTAGCACAGTGATTAACAGATGTTGTTTTTAATATGAGATGAGTATGTTGTTGGGGTTATATTTCACCAAGTTCACTCTCATATATATAAGAATTCTTCTTCATGCATTAATGTTAACGTCACTCGCTAAATCACTTAAACTCGATCCCTCGGCGAAATAAGCTTGTCCTTAATTACCAGTTCATACAATTCCTAGCATTCCTAATAATTAATTGTGAAGATCAAGAGCTTAAGATGATCAAGACCCATACCCCCATCCTTAAGAAATATTACTCTTGGGAGTAATTCAACAAGAACCCTAATTGTAAGGAACCTCTCGGCACTCATGCAATTCATACACCACGCTATGAATGAGTTAAACAAAGAATGCAATAATCACAAATGAATTACTCTAAAAATTAATGAAAAAGCATATATTATTAAGAATAAATTCAAATACATGAGAGTTCACAAGGTTACATCATACTCCAACAACAAAAAGAGTTTAGTTCACCATAAACATGGTGAAACTAGATGAACAATGGAGAAGAATGAGATAGAAAAACCCTAAAAGTAAAAGATGGATGCTCCCGCATCCAAATCTGCCTCCAGAGAGTGAAATATTGTGCTACTGCGCTTCCTCTGCCAAAGATACAAAAACCTAGGGCGTCTGGGTCCTTTAAATAGAGTGAAAACATAACAGAAACAAGGCCCAAGCCCGTGTCGCTGGCGCTCAACACCCCACTTAGGGCGCTCAGCGATGGGTGATACCTCTGGCGCTTAGTGCCTCAAAAAGGGCAAGCAGGGGAAATCTTCAAGAAAAAGTTGCGCTCTGCGCCCCTAAGAGTGCGATGAGCGCTGGGCGACACTCATTCTGGCGCTGAGGGCCCCTCAAAGGGCGTCCAAGCTTCATGCTTTCCTCCCTTCTAGTGTTATTCCCGACCTTTTTGAGCTCTATCTCCTTAGTGCTTCAGCTCTATTTTCCATATTATCTCATTTCCTACCAAAACAAGGGGATTTAGTCATAAAATCATCAAATTCAACCTTCACTCTCTTATTCACACAACTTAACAGAAAAACATGATTCCGAGCAAGTTGCTAAGCAGAAAAGGGTGCATTTAGTTTCAAAATTACATCACAGATAACGATATTTTCAACCGTTATCACACCTAAACAATACTTTATCCAAAAATGAAGTCTTTGTACAACACTTGATATCTTTAGATAAAAGATCAATTGTCAAAAAGCAATTTGTTGTTCTGAACAAACATTTAATGACATTAAATTATCAATGTTTGAAAACAACAAATATTATATCTGATGAACTGATTGTACACCAAAATTTAATCAGATCAGTAGTATGTAACAGAAAACACATTCACAGAATGTTCTTCCTCTAGAAAATAGTGATATAACACCTATGTCAAAAAAAATCATTAATAAGTGACACATCAACTAAGAAGTCTCTTATAAACTAAACGATGTCAACCAATCTCACAGAAACAAATGATTAAAACACTTAAAAACATTAAAAAGAAATAAACACACTTGTTATACACGTTTCTATCTCATGCAGGATGATTACTACAAACGTTCATTTTATAAGCACCAAAATGAACATTGAGAAAAAGACAAAAAGGAGCGATGATCAAACTATCAAAAGTTGTGCAAAAAAGATAAATCAAGACTACTTTTGACAAAAGGTTTAAAAATCACGTCTGACCTGACAAAGGACATAATCCTATGACGACACCTAAACCAATAGTCAGAAGAGAACAAATATCAAAGCAAGCTTCGTCAAAACGGTCATATTATCAAATCGCAAGACAAGCATCAGCATAACGACTATATCATCAAGCTGTATAAATAGAAGACTAGAAGAAAGAAGAAGATGATGATGAAGAAGAGAGAAAACATGAAGATATAAAGATATCTTATCATCCGTTGCTAGGTCATCTAGTACTAGGAGTGGTGTGAATACTCAACTAATATAGGGCAGGGAACTCAAGGTTATTTGTTGATCAAGGATACCAAGAGTGGTGAAGAATATTGCACAACAAGGAGTGGGTGAAACTTAACTAAGCGGTATCATGGATACCATAATGCCTAAGGATACTAGGATTGGTGCAAATACTCAGGATATCTAGGCATGGTAGTCTAGTACCAAAAGTGGTGTGAATACTCATCCAGTCAAGGGAAATTAACAACTACTTGTTGACTGAGAAACCAAGAGTGGTGTGAAAACTCAACTGGTCTAGGGTAATTGGAGGTTATTCACTGACCAGGGATACCAGGAGTGGTAAAAAATACTTCACAATTAGGAGTGTGTGATACTCAACTAGACGATTTATCATAATGATACTAGAAGTGTCTATGGATACCATGAGTGGTGAATAATACTACGCAATCGGGAGTTAGTTGAACTCAACTAATCAGAAGTAACAATGGTTACTCAATAGGACTAGGAACACTAGGAGTGGTTTAAAACACTCAAATGTACCTCTTTGAATATTTAATGAAACCCTCTAACTTAACTTAGAAGAGAACTGGACGTAGCCTTAAAAGTTGAACCAGTATAAACCAATTTGTGGGCTTTAGTCTATTTTTAAAGGATATAGTTTAGTTAAAGCCTCTCACTCTTTCTCTCTCTCTCTTTACAAATGCACTATAATAGTTGCAGTTTTTACAACAAGGAATTTATAGAAGACCTCCACGTCAAAAATATAAATCTCCTCTCTAACCCTAAACCAAAATATAGCTGCAAAACAATATCACCAGACTTGCAGCAAGAATCTCATCTTCTCCAATCTGCAACACCACTTTGAACAATCCTCAAAGTGAACAATCCCCTGTAACCAACAGGTTCAAATACCAGCAGTCTTTACAGATGCCAAGCCAGAAAAACAATGCAACAGTCTTCAAGGATACCAATCCTGAATGTGATCAACTCAGAAACACCTTCTTGTGCAGATACTGATCAATCTTTGTGTGTCCAGAAGAACCTCCCTTTGAATCTCTTTCAAGAAAGATCACCACCGTCTTCTTGGAGAATTCAATCTGAAACAAAAGTGAAATTGTCAGTTCATCAAAAGCCTCTGAACATCTTCGTGTTCAACCAATTTATAGATTTCTGTTAATCAGACAGACTCTCAGTCGATTATGCTACTAATTCAGTCGACTAGATTATGACAGTTATAACAGACAGTTAACCTGATACCATACAGTCAACCAAAAATAAAACACATTTAATACAGTTGACCAAGACATCAATGCTCAACTAACTTTTAAAAATATAGCCGCTAGAGTGCAAGAGCATAACAGAATTTCAAATCAGATAACTAATACAGTCGAATGTGTGGCGCACATAGTCGACTTCAATCATGTAAAACATTTTGAAATTCTTTTCTTCTCAAAAATTCACACAGCACTGATTCTCAAAATCTGTACAAAGATTTTAGCATAGTCGAATCCATTAACAATGTAGTCGACTACACTAGAACTTTGTCACACAGTTATAAGTTCATGAAAGTGCTTGTGGTTTTCAGCTTTAAAACTTGTGCAGAAAAACATATGTAATGATGCATTGCACATAGAACATAAATCATATATACACATTCCACATATATATCAATCAATCAACATAGGAACATATAACACAGTACATAAGCATGTTCATAGATATAACAATCAATTTGCATGAGAACATGTAATAACAGCAAACAACATATGCATGTTATTAAGCAATGTGTTGTCATCATCAAAAACTAGATTGATATAGAAATTGTGTTGTCAACAATCTAAACAATCTTCCCCTTTTTTGATGATGCACAACCATGATTAATAACCAACCATGTTTGCACAAACAAATACAAAACAGAGTAATAACAGATATATCACAGTTCAAGTAACTTTGTATGTAACACAGTCAAACAGCAAAATATCAAGCAAGTATGAGATAGAATAACCATTCTCCCCCTTTCATAAAGCTTTCATAAATTATCTCCCCCTTTGTGCATTAACAAAAAAGGAATGCTCTAGATATTTATGCTGCTATTTCAAACCGAGATGCATCAAAAAGTGTATGCAATTTTCAAGATGCAATGATGCTCTCACTAGCACATTTAATC
Organism: Vigna reflexopilosa; assembly: GCA_027742785.1. Classification (NCBI taxonomy): domain Eukaryota; kingdom Viridiplantae; phylum Streptophyta; class Magnoliopsida; order Fabales; family Fabaceae; genus Vigna; species Vigna reflexopilosa. The sequence continues at coordinate 25,678,647 of CM050918.1, forward strand.
ACATGTAAATGATAACTCCCCCTGAAATGCAGGCATGTGAAAGAAAAAATGTGTAATATGTGATACTCCCCCTGTCATTATGCATAGATATCAAAACCAGATCAGATGCACAATGCAATATAACACTGAGTATACAAAATAGTATTGTACAGACTTGTATCAAAGACAAGATATCAAACAACTTAGTCATGCAATGATACAATCATCAACAATCTCATAATATTATCTCAAATAAGATATTTAAAATCAATATATATCAGAGATAATAGCAGATATTCAGAATAAGCAATCAATGAAAGAAAAACCAAATTCCATAATTGGAATTTATAATCCTGTTTAGAATAGTCGATTGCATTATTTCCTCAGTCGAATGCATTGCTTTCCAAGGTTGTTGAATTCCACTTGCACTTCCAAAAGCAATGTTCTTCCTGCAAAACCTTTCAAAGATCTTTTCTAGATCAAGCATTTTAGTTAAGCAAGAAATATAATCAATAGTAACAGAAGTCAATATGTAAAGATGTAAAACAGATTAAGCATATTCGACTTCACTCAAATCACAATCGAATCAATCATTCAGTATATCAGATATTAATCAACCAGATTAAAGCAACTGAAAAAGATTCAAAATGCTAATTTCATTTCCTTGATAAAAGATATTGCAATGATAGGAGCAAACAACGAAAACAAAAAGATGATGGTATTCTAAGACATACACAAAACAAATCAAAAGACATCCTATGACTCTAGACAAATCAGGGTAAATAGAACTTTATTCTGATTCAGAGGTTCCAAAAGTGCTTTCTTCATTGATGTCATCAACAACTTCCTTTTCAGATTCGTTTGATGATGATGAGATCTCAATAAAGTGTTTGAATATTTCATCCATCTTTTCATTTAAAGTCTTTAGTGACTTGCTTAAGTCATTTACTCTTTTAGAAGCCTTCTTAAATCTCTCCTCCACACGATTTTCGAATTCAGAGTTGGATGGAGCTGACTCTTGATCACTGTCACATTCTTCAGAGGTTTTCTTCCTTTTTGAAGAATTTGATTCATCATTGAAGACCCTTCTGAGAGGTGTTCTCTTCAATCCAATGCAAGTCAGAGTGGCCTTTCCAATCACATTTTCTTTGCCACACGTTTGTTTATTTTCTCCAGTGAGGTTGAGACCATATCTTTCCAGTACTTTGCTTATGAACACACCATATGGAAGCCTGTGCCAGCCACCTGTTCCTACTTCTAGGATATGTTCTTTAAAAAGACAGCTACCCAATTTGTTTGTATCCTTTGTACAATGGCATATAGTAGACAAACATCCGTAGGAGTTAGCTTAGTGATATTATATCTTCCTGGCAAGAGGATATGTCCAATAATGAAAGCAATAACTTTTTCTTCTTTGTCAAAACCTTGAAATTTGAGATCTTCAGGAAACATAAATTTTTCTTGTTCGAATAGGGCCAGTTCAGTCTTTTGATGTCTGACCACTTCTTTGAGTGTTCTCATTTTAATGAATCTTTCTCTGGTATTATCATCACTGATCCAACAAGAGGAATTTGCTTCTCTTTCAAAGATGGAATGATCTTTTGACATTTAAATGAAGATGATGCCATGTCGTAGAGATAGGGAGCACTCTTAAATCAGAATAAGGGTTTTGTTGTACCCACTATTTGTAACACATACATATATAGAGAGAGACGCGCCAAGGATATAGCATTAAAATCCTTAGATTTAAAAATTCAAAAACTTAACGTTCAAAACAGAGACTCTAGTCGAATTGATTAGACATATAGTTGACTATTGGATGATCATATGGATTTTCAAAACAGAGTTTCAAACAAACCAACTATAGTCGAATGAATTAATAACATAGTCGACTAAGACACATGAAAAATAGAGTTTTAAACTCAATCAATCAATCAACCAGACAATCAATCAAACAAGATGTTTATGCAATCAGATAATCACAACCAATCAAATTTAGCAATAATGTAGTAAATTGATACAATATTATCAGTTGTAGATACTCAAGATTTTTGATATATTCCATAATTGATTCATCCTTGAGATCAACTACATCTACTATGTATCCTGCAAAACAGTTTAAGTTTTGGTTGCTGGTACCCATTTATCTTTGGGTCCATCATTGCCAGTCTTTGTTACTTGTTCCTTTGGTATCCAACACAAAGATCTGCAGCAAGAACATTTTTGTTGATTAAATAACAAAACATGTGTTATTAATAATGAGTTGTCATCATCCAAAACCAGAGTAACTAGAGCACTTGTGAGATTAAGGATCAGCTAAATCAGTGCTTCCCTTATCAACAATCTTTTTATTTTGTTTTCTTATAAGTTGAAAAACTTCTAAAATTTTGGAATAATTTGACAACAACTCATGATAACCTTCAATAACAAAGTGTAGGTTAATGAAATCTACCTCATCGTCAGAGTCGTCTATGAGCATTCATCATTGTCTGCCATGAGACAGAGATTGGCTTCCTTGTCTTCTTCATCAGATTCTGAGAAGTTTAGATCCTCACAAGTACTCATTGGTGCCTTTTTCTTTCCTTGTTTGGAGAAGCTAGGTTTTCTCTTTGTCTTCTCAAGGTCAGCACACTCAAATTTGAAGTGACATGATTTCTTACATTCATAGCATACAAGAGGATTTTCTTTTCAATGATCATTTCTGGAGAGTTCACTGCCTCCCGCTTGGGCGTCAACGCTAAGCGTTATTCTGGAGAAGAGGCACCTACCGCTGAGCGGTAATCCAGCACTGAGCGTCAGTCTCTTGGGGCCTCGGCTAGTTCTGCTAACTTTTCTGAACTCTATATTGATTTGCACGATTGTTAAGACCCTAGCAAGTGTACCAGATCGTTATCAAGTAATATAATTGGTAAAACCCAATATCATTCTCCCAAAGGACTCAAAGGCCTTATCTTTCGTGTAAATCAATATCGTAAGTCTTGTAGAGAAAATTAACTTGTGGTTTGAATGCAAAAACAAAAAGTAAACATGCAAATGCAAGTGATTCAATTGGCAAGAAAAAGGTGTGGATGAATGGAGTTGTTGGGGTTTACAATTTCATCTTATCCACTCTGTTATATCTACTCTTCTTATTAAATTCTCTTTATTATCTAATTGTCATGCAAACTTTCTTAGTCTACCATAAACCCGATCCCTCGACGAGAAGAGCCTACTACTAGTTACTGTCTTACTATCCCTAGTCTCCCCTAGTAACTAGCAATGCAAGTATCACAGAAGCAAAATACAATTGATCGTCCTACCCCCCCTATCCCTAGGTGGTATTGCTTAATCAAGGAATTCCCTATCAGTTCATGACTTCCCCGTACGTCCCCGTATCGATAAAGGCAAAAATCTATTTATCAAATGAGTTAAATGATAATAGCATAGAGCATAGATAAAGAACCCAACAATTGATAATAAAAGCATATGCAAGCATATGAATAAAACAAGAATTTCAATATAAGAGAGTTTCAAAAGATTACATTGTTCCCCAACAACAAAGGGTTTAGTTCACCATTGACATGGTGAAACTAGATGAAATACAATGAAAGAATGGAAAAGCAAACCCTATATATGATAAATTAAAGCCTAAGCATCCAAGAAATATTCTCCAAGGAGTGTAGAACAGCTCTGGACGTCTTCTTCTACCAAAAGAATAATTCTCAAATCGCACTTGGGCTATATATAGCACAGAAAAGTAACAGAATTTAGGCCCAAGCCCACAGATCACCGCTCAGCGTCGTATTTTACCGCTCAGCGGTTTCCCTCAAGTCGCCCCACCGCTCAGCGGTCAGTTTCATCACTGAGCGGTTTGCCTCTAATCGCCCTGGACGCTCAGCGTCACCGCTTGGGCGCCAGACAGTGGCTTTCCCTCGAATCATGGCGCTCAGCGGTGCATTTTGACGCTGAACGGTGGATAGACTCTTCTTTTTTCATTTTTCTTCTTCTTCTTCCTTGAGTCTAAGACCTTCCTTCTTCAATTTCATCCTTAATTCTCATCAAAACCCTACAAAACAATGCAAAACACACATAATATTTCTAAAAACAGCTTTTGATTCTCTAATGACTCAACTTAAGTGTTTTACTTGATTCTAAGCTCATTCTAAGCCATAAAGGGTGTATTTTGATATCAATTTAAGCATGAAAATAACGGTTTTTAGACCGTTATCAACGAACCAGAGAAGGTATCTTTTGACGGAAAGAGGCGCAGGAACACTTTCTTCATCCCTCGGAGGCAGATTTTGGATGTGAAAGCTCCAATCTACAAATTCTAGGGTTTATCTTTCATTCTTTTCATTATTTTCATCTAGTTTCACCCTGTCCATGGTGAACTAAGCTTCCATTGTTGTTGTGGAAACGATGTAATCCTTTGAAACTCTCATGTATTGAATTGATTCTTTATTAATATATGCTTTACTTCATTAATTGTTAGGGTTTGTCCTCTACACTCTATGCATGCTTTGTTTAACTCATTCAATTTCATTATCATTGATTTTGTCAACATGGACACATACGGGGAAATCTAGACATGGGGAAATTCTCTCTGGAGCAATATTACCTAGACATAGGGATAGGAGGACCGATTGCCCTTAAGCTTCTGTGCGAATGTAATGCATGATAAATTGCTAGGGAGACAAGACATTGTAAACTTGTAATTAGGAGTAGGCTCTCTTCACCGAGACATCGGGTTTAGGGTAATTTAGAAAGTGGCATTAACATTAATGAAGGAGTAGAATTCGTAAATACATGAGAATGGATAGGATAAATCGTAAACCCCAACAACATAACTCATCCATATATCATTCACCTGCGTATTTTCTTGGTCAATTAATCAACCTTTGCATGCATGTTTATTTTCTATTTTGCATTCTAACACTGATTTTCATTTGTCAAGTCTTAAATAATCAACAAATCACATGATTGTCTAGGCCAATGAGTCTCTAGGAAAAACGATACTCGGTCTTACTATTTATATTACTTGATACGATTCGGTACACTTGCCGGAGTCTTAACAAGTTTTTGGCGTCGTTGCCGGGGACTTGTGATTTAACTATTCTATTCGTGTGATTATTGATTAACTTTGACTTGATTTTTTTTTAAAAGTGTTTTTTAGGGTTTTGTTTCTTGTGTATGCAGGATACAATTCGTACTAGGAGCAAGAAAAATCAAGAACCTCTTCTTGAAGGCTTGAGTGAAAGTAGAAGGAGAAGGAAGGTACGAACATCCAGAGAATTATTTCCTTCTCCAGAGACACTTTTACAACCCTCACCATAAGAATTCGACCAGAGCACAGAGGAGATGGTTGATGAGAACACCAAAAGACGTACTCTGACGGATCACACCACTATTGTTGGCCCTCATCACTTTAATTGCATTGCAAGGCCGAGGGTCAATGCATTGAACATGGAGGTGAAACCGACGTTGATACAATTTGTGAAGAGCAACCAATTCAATGGACTGTCTCATAAAAGTCCATATGAGCATCTGACCACATTCAATGAGATTTGCAACACTGTGAAGATCAACGATGTGCCAGATGAGGCGATAAAACTTAGCTTGTTTCCTTTCTCATTGGGAGGCAATGCTAAGCTATGGTTGAACTCTTTCCCAGAGGATAGCTTTACTGATTGGGAGGCTGTGGTGTCCAATTTCCTGAACAAGTACTTTCCACAGTCTAAAATCAGCAACGGTAAACAGGATATTTCTTCTTTCAGGCAGGGCATGGAAGAAACCTTAGGCCAGGCATGGGACAAATATAAATACTGTTGAGCAAGACATCCATGCACAATTTTTATGACGTCTCAGTAGTCCTATTGTTCCTTGGAGGTCTTGGCTCTCAAATAAAGCTTATACTATATGCCTCAACTGGAGGTAACATCAAGTGCAAGACTACAGAGGAAGCCTATGAGTTGATAGAAAATATGGTGGCTAATGATAATGAGACTCATAGTGAAATAGGCGTTCTACTTCAACAAATGGGAGTTCTTCAATTGCCAACCCAAGATGCCTTTCTTGTACAGAACAAGTTTATAACTCGACAGCTGGAGAACTTGACAAAGACTCTCGCTCAATTGCCTAAGGAGCTGAAGAATGTTTCAAAGGTGAAATAGCAACTCTGTGACCGATGTGGTGGTGACCATATCAATGGTCAATGTGCTTATCCAGAGGAGGCCCAAGAAGAAGTTAACTACATGGGCAATCAATTCCAATTCCGCCAAGGTAATTTCAACCAAGGGTGGAAACCTCACCCAAGCATGGGTCAAGGTCAGACTGGACAATCTGGACAAGCAGAAGGCCAATTCAATAGACCACAGCAACCATCAACACTATGGCAACAGGTATCTGTTTTGACTGACAAAACTAACACGTTGGAAGAGATGTTCCAGCAATTTTTAAAGGCGCATGACTCCACCATGAAGAGCAATGATGCTACCTTCAGAAATCTGGAGATGCAGATTGGCCAAATAGCCAATAGGTTAGAGGACAAAGCAGATAATCAATTTGGGACTAATACTGAGGTTCACCCTAAGGAAGATTGTCAGGTCGTAGTGAGTGTTATTGAGGAGAGAGTGGAAGAGGAAAAAGAAAGTGTTGAGTTAGAGATGAGAGAAGAAAAAGAAGAGAAAATATGTGAGGGGGAGATGGAAAAAGAAGAAGAGAAGAGGGGAGAGAAAAAAATTGAAAAAGATGAGAAAATTCTTCCTTACCCAAAGGGGCGTGAGAGAGTAAAGAGAAAATGTGAGCGTTTTAGAGAAATCTTCAATCAATTGGAGATTACTATACCTTTGACTGAAGCACTCCAGCAAATTCCTGTTTATGCAAGGCGTATAAAGCAATACCTCGGAGAAAATATATATCTAGATGAGGAAGCTATTGATGAACAGGGAAGTTGCAGTGTATCTTTGAAGAGAGAACATCGTCCAAAAGTGAAGGATCTAGGACGTTTTACAATTCCTTGCACCATTGGGAGTGTGAAGATAGGGAAAGCCCTACTTGATTTAGGGTTAAGCATTAATTTGATGCTCATATTTATGCTTAAGAAGATTAGGGGTCCTAGATTGAAGCCAACAAAAATTTCTTTACTAATGGCGGATGGATCATCTACAAAACCCTATAGTATGGTGGAGGACATTATGGTTCGAATGGAAAGACTTGAATTCCTGGTTGACTTTGTGGTGATAGAGATGAAGGAGGATGACAAGATCTCAATCATTCTTGGAAGGTCGTTTATGAAAGCGGCTAAAGTAGTCATCAATGTATATGATGGGTTGATAATGATTAAAGACCAAGAAGAGGAGGTGATCTATGATGTCTTCAAAGATAAGCAGATTCAAGTAAAGAAGATTAGTCACAAAGCTGCATGGAAGGATGCACTAGTGGCTACACATAAATCTGCAAAGCCGATCAACAAAGGTAAACATTGTGTTTTGATGCAGGTTAAGGAAGACGTTAAAGCTGATAAAGGAGGGACGGTTCACTTTGAATTTAAAGATGCACAATTCAAACTTGGTACTCCTCTGATATTCAAGAAAAAGTTGTGGGTTGTGAAAGGCTTCAAAGACAATGGAGTAATAGAGATTGAGGCTCCATATTCTAGGCTAGTTAAAAAGGTGGACCGGAAGCAGTTGATGAGTTGGTGTGATGAAAGCAAGAGAGACACCAACATTAAAGATGGAACGTGAGCTTTATAGGGTCAAGCTAATGACGTTAAAAGAGTGCTTGCTGGGAGGCACCCTAGTGATTTAAAAACATTTGTTCTTTAATTTTATTTTGGTGATGTAATTTTAAACACTTTTGAGCACTGTTTATTGGGTAGCATCTACTGAGGGATGTTAGATGATTAAGTGTACTGATGGATACCAGGAAGGTACACCTACTGATGGGTGATGGCAAGATTTGCACCTACTGATGGGTGCTAGAAATATTTTGGGTCAGGCTCGTGACGTTAAACAAGCGCTACCTGGGAGGCAACCCAGTTGATTGATTTATTTTTGTTTTTGTAATTTGAACTTATTTGTTTCTATTGGTAGTATAGGGTTTGATGTACTTGGTTGGAAACTTTATCTGATATGATGGTTTGACTACTGATATTTGCATGATGGGTATTGCTTGATGAATGCTTTGATATTTGTGATGTTGAGATTGCATTATATGCTTATATACAGGTGGGGTGTTCACAAGCTATGTGAATGGATGCATGATGTTGTGATTGTGGTTATGATGCTAAGCAGGGTGTTTATCTGGGATAATTGGAATATTGAGTGAGCTTATATGAGAGGTTTTGAGCTCCAGAGTTTTTGTTGTGAATGCTTACTATCTACTTGATTGAATTGCATGTATGTATCATATGATCAAGGCCATTTTTTATTAGCCATTTTTTAGCCAATGCATAAAATTTTCGTCCCAATGCAAAAAAAAGCACAATGTATTTTACCCTTTTTGAACGTAAACCTCAAACAGAATTGAAAACCCTTTTGAAAATCTTTACCTTGAGTTAAGTTGAGAATTATTGTGTGGTATTGATAAAGGTTCAAGTTTGGGGTTGTTGGGAAAGTTGAAAAAGAAAAGATAAGCATTAAGCTAAAGTGTTAAGCAAAGCTTGAAAAGAAAAGATAGAAAAGATAGAATGAAAGAAAGATAAGCTCAATGCAAAAAGGGGGAAAGTTGGGAATAAGAGATTGGTTATTAAAGAAAGTGTGTGCTTGAATGATAAATTGTTGAATGACTCTTTGAACTCAAGGATTTTGTGATCTAGAAAAACCAATTTTTCTTGTTAGCCCAACTTCATTATAAGCCATGAAAAGTCCTTGTGATGACATGTCTTGAACGAAAGGTTTTGGAATGTGTTGAACCATTGTGTTGATTGGTGGAAGACTAAGTTTCATCTTGTTTGCTTGAGGACAAGCAAAGTTCTAAGTTTGGGGTTGTGATAACGGTTCAAAAACTGTTATTTTTATACTTAAATTTGACACTAAACACACCCTTTATGACATAGAAACTACCTTAAAATCATGCATTTTGCTTAAGATAGAGAATAAGAGAGTCAAAGATGGTTTTCTTGGTTTTATGCTTGGTTTTCCTTGATTTGGCAGGAATAAACATGAATTGGATGAAGGAATTTGAAGTAGCAAGGAGCTGAACTCAGAAGAAGTGGAAGAAAGGCACAAAAGAAGAATCGCAGCCACCGTTGAGCGCTGATCTTGATGATGAATCCACTAGATGACGCTTAAGCGCCAACACTGAGGGGAAAATCAAGTGTCGCAGCCATCGCTGAGCGCAAACCTACCACTAAGCGCCAGCCTCTTCAGAGAGTTCACTGCCTCCCGCTTGGGCGTCAATGCTGAGCGTTATTTTGGAGAAGACGCACCTACCGTTGAGCGGTAATCCAGCGCTGAGCGCTAGTTTCTTGGGCCTGGGCCAGTTTCTGCTAATTTTTATGAACTATATATTGATTTGCACGACCCAGAGAGGGTATCTTTTGACGGAAAGAGGCGCAGAAACACTTTCTTCATCCCTCGGAGGCGGATTTTGGATGCAGAAGCTCCAATCTACAAATTCTAGGGTTTATCTTTCATTCTTTTCATTATTTTCATCTAGCAAATTTCGAGCTTTATAGTTAAGAAGGTATATGTGTTTTTGCTCATCAGTCCACGACTTCTATGCAAGGGATCTCCCATATTATCAAGAGGTATATAGTTACCATTCTCAACCACATCCCACATTTCGATGGGATAGGTTTCAAAGAATGAAATTATTCTTTATTTCCAATAATCAAACTATTCCCCCTAAAATAGAAAAGGCTTGTTGACAGCATATCCTTCGTTTTCCATTGCCCATTAAGATCTTTTCCTCAAGTTCTGTTAGGAACTCACCCTTGAGGTAAGCTCTAATGTCAACTGAAAATACAGGAAAACATTAGAGGGGGATTGAGTAGTGTTTTTGAAATCCTTTTCACAAAGCAGCATCTAATGGTTTGTAAAGGATATATCTAATTTGTAAGAATTTTAGTTGTTGGTTTTTATAGGATGAGTAAATGGAAAACATTTTAAATAGCAAAGCAATAAACCACAAATTTTATACTAGTTCACTCAACTTGAGCTATGTCTAGTTCTTTCACTAATCTTTTACAAAGATTACACCAGTTTCACCTCTTCAATTTTACAATGAGTATTCTTACCGTTTCTGGTTTACCTAGTCAACAAGACTAGTCCATGTTTAATCATTCATGGTTTACAAGTATTCTAACCACTTCTGATCTCAAGTACTATAACCACTTCTAGTTTCAAGTATTCTAACCACTTTTGGTCTTACCTTAGATAACACGTCTAGACAAGTTTTTAATTCTATTTAGAATTAACAACACAAATAGTGTTTAAGAGCAAAGGTACAAATGATAACTCTCAAGGAGCGGATATAATCAATACAAAGAGTTTTGTGATTTGCTAAGATTTTTCTCTCAAAAGAAATATATCTTTAGACGATATATGAGCACAACAAGCTTGACCTCGCTATTCTAATCTTCTTATATTAACTTTATTGTGTTATCATTCTTGTCTTCTCTTCAAGCTTTCGTCTATATATATATATATATCTTTTCTTGAAATATTACCGTTAAACAAGGAAGTTGACTTCAAGAGAGAAGATAGCCTTTAGATGGAAAGTTAGACTTTAGTCTTCTTTTTAGGGGTCAGAGCTTTATCATAGCCTTAAGCAAATTGAGCTTATACAATGTGACAGAGTATAAGGCTTCAAGAAAAACATTCCCAGAATGTTCTTCTCTCACAACACCTTTTTCTTGGGTACAATGATTTTGATCATATCTTTCTGCTTTAGTGATCTGCACATATATCAAGAACAAAGTATACAAGTATTGAAGCACTTTATCATACATGCATTAAATGTTTTGAACGTTGATAAACGTTAAAATTTATTGTGTGTTCAAGACATCTTATCATTTGTCATGTCATTCATAAATGCATTGTTTGATAAAACATATAGTGTGTCAGATGGTATAAACATTAGATGCTTCTTCAAAGTGTATAGCGTTTAGCGGTCATTCATTAGATGATGTATTCTTCAAAACGTTTTTCTTTAGATAACACTTGTATTAAATAAAAATTTCTTTTAGCTTCAGTGTTATAAAAAAGATAGACTTTTCTATTTCTTAAGACGCTAGCTTGTTACTCATATAATCTATTAGATGATTTCAAAGAGAGACACTTTCTTTTCTTAGACGTTTATGATTTTAGTTCATTAGACAATTTAGTCTAGAAAACATTATTCATAAGCTTAATTCCATTAAAAACATATGTTACGAAATATCTTTTTTAAACGTTATTTCTTTCAAACAGTTTTTCATACATAACAATATTTCATTTAATATTTTTTTTTAATTTGAAAATCTGTGTTACTTAAACGTCTATTATTTATATGATCTTATTAGATATATCATAATATTATTCAGTTTAAAAAAAATAACTGAATTTTTCCATATTTAGTACCAATTGATGTTAGAATTATCTCTCAAAATCGAAACTTATTCATACACAGCTGTTTAATTGAATAGTTCTAGTACTATCATTTAACACACGGAATCCATGAAAAAGTAAGAGAAAAAAGATGAGAAAAACCATTTTATTGACTATCTCGTTAACGAAAATAGTAGCACAATATTTAGTTAACAATATGAAGTAACAAACAACATTTGGTTATGTACGATTTATATATATTAAGATCTCAAGTAGCGCAAAGACATTAAGATGTCAAAGAGTATAAATACTTATAATCCTTCTTATTGTAATGTGAACAATAAGACGGAACCCTCACCGTAACATTTTCTCATCAGAATTTGGCTTCATACTCACAAATAACATAATTGGACATGTTATTTAACTAAATTAAACCTATTTAGATAAGAAACATTAAACAATTTCTCATAACAATACAAAAGAAAATAATTAAGTTATAAATACATTTCCATTTGGTACTGTTCGAAAGCCAATTTTCTTATTTTTAATATAGATGAACAATAACATTTTCCTTGTTTTTAATGTAGATGGACAATAACAATTACTTATTTTCAATGTAGGTGAACAATAATAGTTTACAGATGAATGTTAGGGCAAATTTGATTTTTTAGATTATCACCATTGTAAGAATTATTACATAATATCTTTATTTGTTTTTATAAATATTATAATGTCCTACTGATTTTAAGATTTTATTTCATCTCGAAGTATTTTAATAAGTGTCTTAATCTTGTAATTATTGAATGGAACAACCCCTACACCATTTTCGAAAAAAACCCACATCTTAATTCGAAGCAACACGGATTCCTCAACACCTGGTTCTTTAATCTTCCCAGGATCTGTTCCATTGGACATCAGTCATTATTTTCTACTAATGAAACTACTAGGTCAGATTATTATTTCAGTCAAAGTTAATCCATAATAATTAAGCTTATATTCGTAATATAAAAAATTAAATATTTATATAATAAAATAAAAAATTGAAAAAGATAAAAATTTAAATGTGGAATGGTTATAAAAAAAAGTATGTGAATATTCATATGCGAGTTCCAATTTAAAATATAAAAAAGAAAAATGGAAAGCTTGAAAATATACAAGCTCGGACTGACATGTTACTGAATTTCTGACTAGTTTTAAGATGAGCAAGTTTTTAAGGTAAACAGTAACCAGACATATTTCTAGTCAAACAGATGTCAAAGATTCTAAAATTATGCTAACAGTTAAAAAAGCTGAATCTATGTTACCACCCTTAGTATCTTACAATTCACTACTAGAGTTCGGCGATAGCATTCCCCATACCATTAGTCCAGTGGTAACCAAGAAATAAACTCAAAAGAACCTACAGTTACAATTGAATACATTGGAGATCAAAATAAATTACTGGTCATGAATATCACACCACCTGGACAGTAAAATTTCTGTAACCATACATCTAATAGTACAAGTCATGAATCAAAATTTATAAACTAAACTCAATTTCTGAGAACTACTGTGAAAAAATATGCAACCTGTCGTCTGAGAACTAAAAGGTGTATAAGCACTTCTTCAAGCGTCCCCTTTAAACTTGGCTTCGTATATCTGAGGTTGCTGCAAAACAAAAACAAGTTTGAGATACCCACTAAAAGGAAAGTGATGCATCAAAACCACAAGTTTTCCATTTGAGAATCAATGTATGCACATCATTCCCCGACCCAGTTATCCCATGTGCTTTAAGTAACACTAGTACTTCTTATTTTGTAAATTACATTGATATTAATCTCCCCAGTTAAACTTCAACAGACAATGCCTCGTTTACAGACACAAACCCTTCATTAAGACAGTTAAAATCAGCACGTTAAAACTGAACAAACAAAGTCAGCGAGTAACTCAAGACAAAGTGAATAAATGCATACCATATAGATAGCAGAAATCATTCTTCCTGCAAACCACCTCGTGTGCATTGCACGTTGAGCAGCACTAGCTGCTTCGACTGTTTCAAATTGCAAATACACAAACCCTGCACTTCTTCTATACAAAAGATGCATCAATTATAAAATCAGAACTACACAAGGCGTATGTGGGAAAGATAAGATGAAAGAAAGAATGGATTATTTATGGACAAGTTCTACGTGTTGATAAACTTACTTGTCAACATAAATATGTTTCACCCGTCCATATTTGGAGCACTCTTCTTCCACGTCCTCTTTAATGTCTAGATCAAAATCTGGCTCAGTCTGCATCTTGTAATATTTGATATTAGTACTTTTTGAATGAAAAAGCAGAGGGTAATTGTAATCAATCAGTTAATCCTCACCTCAGTGTTGGGATCAAACATATTCTTCAACAGTAGACACTCACTGGGATTTCCAACAGGTTCAATCAGCGGGGTAGGCACAATTTGCGTAGGGACAGCTGGTGCTGATATTACACCTGGATTACCAATAGGCATCATAGCCTGTTGAGCAGGAGCTGACCCATTCCCAACAGGCAGACCAATGCTGCAGTGTTTAAAATCTGTTAAGAAAAGGAATAAGTTTACAGAGAATGGTAGAAGAAAATATTTAAACAAACCTTGCTGCAATGCCAGAGCGGTCCAGTTTCTGCATAAGCAATGCTCTTGATTGGGCATTTAAAGCCTGTATACAGAAAAATGCATAATATATCAGCAACAAACTCATAACAAAAAACAGACTAAAGTAGCAATTTTAGTTCAGTTTTCTTAACCACCACACCATGTCCCAGAAGCCCACATAGAAAAGAAAAAAAATCAAGGTTCTGGCTGCAGAATATGTGGGAGCATAAAATACAATTTAAAACATCAGATTTTGAGCCGGATCAGGGAAATAGTAGGGACATGGAAATACGCCTAGCGAATATGCAAAAACAACACAAGTAGTAAGACATCAATTGGTATTTAATTTGTTTGACATCAACAATTTGTAATGCCTTCTCAACCCTAAGCTTTACTCAGTAAAATAATAAAAATGGTCAACACTTAATTGAAACAAAGCTTCAATCAAGTATCTATCAAATAGTAACAACCCAGTCATCTATCTGTGCAAATATTTAAAGCTAAATTATTAGTTACCAAAGTGCTACTCAAACAAACAAGTTCTGGTCAATTGAACCAAACAAACTGGAAATCAAATCCACCCAAATAAAATTATCATACAATGAGAAATGCCAATTAAAAAATGCCTATAGAACCCATATTTTGTTTTTATTCAACTGAACACTTACCAATCCACCCTCATCATCATCAAAGTCCGCAGATTTTGCAGTTATATCTTGGTTTCCAACATGGTCTGTTACAGATGAAACCTGTGTTTGATGAACAACATTAATTACAAACTCAAGGACAAACAAATGGGAGAAAAACAAATAGACCCACACAAAAACATGTCTACCTTTATAGTCCTGCCAGCAATTTCCAGCTTTCCATTCAAACTCTGAGCAGCCTTGGCATGCTCAAGATGAGCAAACTGTTCCAGAATTTAATATACAAAAGAGATTAGTAACATCATTATCATTGGAAACAACACTTCTTGAAGTTAAGCATTAGTAACAAACTTGAATAAACCCAAAGCCCTTGCAATGTCCTGTCTCCAAGTCAAGAGGAAGTTGCACAAGCTCCACTGGACCAAATGGCTCAAAAATCTAAAGAAAAAAAAAGTCAAAAGCTTATAAATGACAAGTTATCAAATTATTTTAATTAATGTCTGACAGCAGACTAGATTGCATTATGCAAGTTTAGCGATTCCCAATTCACTTGTTCTTCAGGTTTTATTTAAATAAAATCAGTGTTTGGTTCTCCTCTTTTATATTCCCTAGGATGACTGCAAGTAATGAAAATTCATGCCATATTCACCACACAGCAAAGTAAAATACCTCTCTTAATTGACTCTCTGTCATGTTGAAGTGAAGATTCCCCACATACAGTTTCCTGTCCACAGCTCCATATGGTCCTACTACCCCAGCAGCTCCACTGGTAGTATTAGATTGGACAAGGTTCTTTTCGGCCTCAGAAGGCTTGACCATTACAGGTTGTCCCAGAAGAAGTTGGCCAGAGAGAGCAATTGCCATTGGGACTGACATTGCATCATAAAATTCAATGTACCTGCAGCCTCATCAAGAACTTACATCAAGTTTTCAGAACTACAAAATACAAAGAGTTCAAACAAAACTTACAAAGCATACAACAAAGATGTAGGGAAACAAAAACTCTAGCACACACAACTCAATCCCTGAGGGTATCTTTTGATGCATCTGAGTCGTGAAGAAAATGTTAGCCTGATATAAAATACCGAACTAAAGCGTATATTTCAATCAATAGAGAATAAGATACATGTCAGAACCAAAAACCGTGGGAAACCACTAAGGCGGGGAGGATAGTAACCAGCAAGCAGCAACCCTTCTTTAGTTATATACGTGTGTTCAAGCAAATGAAATGCTATGAAAGGGACCTAAGGAAGGCTGGCCTGGAGAAGAAATCATTTCCACACTTACTGCCACTACCTATCCCCCAAAAAAGTAATAAAATGAATGGAGAAGAAATGTCCTTTCATATCAACCTTGTCAAGAAATATGAAATAACCAGTTCAAGAGATATAAACTGAAAAGGCTCAACAACAAATGAAAGAAATCTTCACTGCATGCATATCAGAAATGCAGAGGAAGAAAATTGGTAAAAGGACCAAAAAGGAAACCGGGATTTTGTCATCTACCTTCAGTACGCAGCATGAATTGATTAAACATGAGTGCAAGGTATTCCCATCATCCCTCATCATTATCGCATTGCTAGTCCATTTAAGAATACAGTTAAACATAATTCTTGAAAGTTGATACCTAATACCACAATTGTGCATGCACATGAAGAATAAATTATGCTATAAGAGAGCGCATACCCAACTCCTTTAGATCGTCTTGAGTTCCTATCCATGATTAGACGGACATCCCTTACCTGAAAATAAGGAACACTAGACGTAAATAGAGGTACTATTAAATCGAGCATACAGAAAGCCACATCCAATTGTTCAAAATAACATGTGTGCAAGTTTACTGACCTTGCCAGCTTTTGAGAAGAATTCATATACATCCCTCTCTGACGCCTTTAAGGGCATCTGTAATCATCACATAGCAGATGGCATTAATTAGAACGAAATACCAAATCCCAAATAGATCAAGTCTTTTAATATTTATAACAAAAAAGGCTCAATCAATCAACCTGGTATGCAAAAACAGTCCTCTGATCCCTTTCTGGATCTGCCTCAGGCTCTGCTGCGTCTTTCTTGTCCCTAAATCTCCTGCAATTGAAATTAAATTTTAGCATATAAGATATGAATAGAGCAGTAGATCAAACTTATACCTAATATTCAGATTGTATAATTTGTAGCATAAATCCAAACGTACATTGCTAATATTAGAGTCCCAAACAGCACCTAATCTTGAGAGGGAGTAATGTCTCAATCTCTTAACTGTAGCCATTATTCCAAAGTACATTGTTAATATAACAGTCCAAAGTAGCATTCAATCCTATAACATTCAGATATACCATTGCCCTTGTTCTAGACTTTATTTTCCCTCATAAATTAGTCAAAAATATTTCCAGGTTCTTAACATTTAAAATCCAATGCAACGTCCTAGCTGCTTGTGTATCGCAATATTTATCCCCATATTTTCAATCTCAAGTAGTAGGGCGCTGTAGCAGGCAGGTTGTTATTTTAAACACTACAATACAAACCAAAAAAAATTATACTCCTCTTATAACTATTCAAAAACCAAAACAGCCCAAAATTAAAGAAACTGATGATAAATAATAAGTTGCTGTCCACGCACACAGTCACCATCAATCAAAGTAAAAAAAAATGGGAGATAATAGCAGAATTGATACTGCAAAAATACTCCACATATTACATAAAACTAGCAGAACGTGAACTAGGAAGTATAAAGAAACAAGAAAGCATGGACAAGGGAAAAGATAGTCCTCTAAAGTGTAAAGAAACATGGGTCAAAACAAAGGTAAGTTTTTGCAGGACGGTAAAGAAAAAGGGTTTAAAATCTCACTATTTATATGAAGCAAGAAAACCATTACAAAATGGGGCAGAAATCACAATTACAACACAAAAATTCAAACATCATTGTTTCTAGGGTAAAAAGTCTATATCACGGTAGCACCAATATAACACATGGAAATAGTTGCTATCCAAAATCACACCCCTATTTGAATCCCATAGCAGCTTAAAACCTCCCCATTATAGCACGCTATTGACTTTGTAGACTTAAGAAAAACCCAATATTTTCTTAGCGATGATGTAGAAATTTTAAATCTACATCCCGGGTAGAAGACATCTGACAATAAAACACCGGGACGGATTCAATGACTTTTTCGGTAACTCTGGTTAATTTCCATGTGTTAAATGACCAACCTCAATTTTCCAAAAAATATACATGTACAAGAACCCAGTTAAAAATTGAGCAAAGTTATCGAAAGTTTCTTTACATTTCTCGAGAAAAAAAAATCACTTTCTCGAAAAAAATATCACGGAATCCCTTTCCTAAAACACCTCACTCACACGAATAAAAGATACAAAGAGTAATGAAAAATAAATTAAATTAGTGCAAAAAAATTGACAGAAACTCTACTTGGCTCCAGAAAAGGGATGTGTACTTCCTGAAACCAAATAGTACTCTTAATTTCTCTGTCACATCCCATCTTCTTTAAGTAAAATGACTTGGATGATAGACAGTCTAGAGGAAAAATGAAGCTAATCATACTATCATGGACTATAGAATAAATAGTATATTTCTTGTGATTTAATATTGTCTATTTAATATATAATGTAGTCATAAATTAAAATGAGAATTGGCAAAAAGAAGAAAGATTAGAAACATTACCTGGTATCTCTGGTGTCGAAATCCCGTTCTCGTTCTCTTTCTTTTTCTCGCTCAGAACGACTCCTGCTCCTCCGAGACCTCTCTCTCTCTTCCCGTTCTTTGTCCCTTCGCTCTCTATCTCTGTCTCTCTCCCTTTCCCTATCTATGTCCCTTTCCCTCTCCTTCTCCCTCTTCTCCTTATCTTTGTCTCTGTCCCTCCGATCCCTCTCCTTATCTCTCTCCTTCTCCCTATCTCTGTCTCTGTCCCTGTCCCTGCTACTTCTCTCGCCATCTCTGTCTCTATCTCTATCTCTATCCCTGCTACTTCTGTGGCGCTCCCTGTCGCGGTCTTCGCGATCTCTATCCTTCTTCGAGCCATTCTCGTCGTCGCCCCTTGACCTCTTGCTCTTCCTCTCCTCGGAGGCCTCGTCGATCTCCTCGCGCTTCCGGTAGCTCCTTTCTGTCTCTTTCTTCTTTCTGCTGGAGTCGCGGTCATCTTGTTCCTCCACTGTCTTCTCCAAGTAATCGTACTCGTCAAAGTCCATGGCTCCTTCTCCTCCGGCGATTCTCAAATTCTAGGGTTTTGGGTTTTCTGTTATCTGCACGTAGATAGATAGAAAAATGGAAAACAAAGGACCGGTTTGGTTGGCTATTCCGTCTTCCTAATCAATAAAACCCTTTAATACTATTATTATTATTATTATTAAACAAAAATATACGTTATATATTTATTAAATCATTATTTCTATAGATATTCTTTTATTCATATTTTTTTTTTCCAAATTTATCTTTTAAATAAAAAAATTTAAAATTTAAATAATTATTTTATAATTTTACTATTTCTTTAAATTTAACCTACTTTTTAATATCACCATTTTTATAAATTTAATTATTTTTAATTATAAAAATACTTATAAAATAAATAAAAATAACTTATAATATAATTATAAAAATTATTTACATTTTATTTCATAATTATAATAATAATGATAATAATTTTATAATTTTTTATTATCATAAAAAAGTAATACACGTTTTCACTAATTTAATATAATAAAATAAAGATATTAATAAAAATAACTCATTATTCTTAACTTTTTTTAAATTGTATAAATGTATTTAGTAGTACATATCTATGACTTATGATTATAATTCAAATTATTCATAGTTAATTACAATTTTTAGTTAATTACAATTTTTAATTAATTACAATTTTTGAATAAGAAAGTACTTTTGTCACAATAATTATGAAGATATTCATAAATATAATTTGTTTTTGTTGTTAAAGCATGAGATAAGGTAGTTTTATTTCAATTTCTTATAATTGTTATGTCTATATTATATGATTGTTCGGTCAGTTTAACATCGGATATTCTCATCAGTCCATAATATCTAATGAACTGATTGGTCGAGTAATATGAATTGATTGGTTGAGTAATATGAACTGAGTGGTGAGTCTTAAACAACAATTAAAATTGATGATGATTAATTTAACTCAAAGCATGATCATTACTAGTTGGGTCGTAATTAGACGAACGTTAATATGAAGTTCAATTTGACATCTATAAATACAGGTTTGAGATATTGCAGTAGGTTGGTTACATTTAATACACATTTATAGCTAAGATTGTCAAATCTTTACTAACTTTGGCATCATAGTGTTTTCTGCAGGTAAACTCCCATTACGACCGAACAGAGTGAAGGACGAACGATAACTAGTGCAAGGAGTTGGACGAACGGAGCTTGGAAGCTTGAGCCCTAAGAGTCAGGTATTATTAGCCAACGATGGATGAAGATTACAAAACCTTTATCAAAAGGTTCAAGAGCTGCGAAGAGCACGGAAACAATGTCAAGGTATTACCGATCGAGTTGCATAATATAGTTAACCCTTGACCATTCCTCCTTGTGGTGATAGACTAATTCACCAAGTGGGGGGAGGCGGAGCCTCTAGTAGCAATAACGGCGCAGCAAGTGCAAAGTTCGTGCGAAAACTCATTTTTTGTTTCGGTCTCTCCTGCACTGTCATTACTAACAATGGCCAGCAATTCATTGATAAGAAGTTAGTCGAGTTTTAGAAAAACTTAGGCATTAAACACATGACGAGTTTAGTGGAGCACCCTCAAACGAACAGTCAAGCCGAAGTTGTCAACAACATCATCGAGTTTGAGCTCAAACGTTGTTTGAGAGACGCTAAAGGAGCATGGGTAGATGAACTTCCAAATGTCCTAGGGGGATATCATTGCTCATTGCACGATACCACTTATAAAAAACCCTTCAATCTCACTTATGGTAGTGATACCATGCTCTTGGTTGAAGTGGACAAGCCTTCTCTTAGGTGGCAAATAAAAGACAGATAGATCAACGAAGCTGGGTTGAGAGTTAAGTTAGACACCCTGCGAGAAAATAGAGAAGCAATGATCATGTAGGTAGAGGCGTATAAATGAGTAATCAAAAGAAGGTATAATACAAAGGTAAAATCGAGGAACTTTTATGAAGGGGACTTGGTATGGAGAAAGACTTGTAAAGCTCGTAAGAAACCCACTCAAGGAAAGCTGACATCAAACTGGGAATGACCATTCAAAGTAGTTAAATATCTGAAGAATGGGGCTTACCGTTTAACGCACCCAAATGACATAATCATCCCTAATAGGTGGAACGCCTCCCACTTTAAATTTTATTTTAGTTGAAATCTATTGTAATCTTTTTTGCCCAAATCAACAAAATCAGGACTTCCAACTATTCTCTTGTGTACAAGTGATTGAGTCAAGCGAATGAGTCAAGTTCGTCCAACAAAGGTTGCTTGGGGAACGTTCTTAGTGAACTCTCAAACCTCCAAATCGATCGACAAGGAATGTTCCTAGTTAACTCATGTTGTATCGTAAAGACGAGTTTGGAGAACATTCTTAGTGAACTTCTAACACTCGACCCATTAACAAGGGATGTTCTTAGTGAACTCTTGTTGTATTACAGAGATAAGTTTGAGGGACTTTCTTAGTGAACTCCCAACTCTCAACCGATCTACAAAAAATGTTCTTAGTGAACTCTTGTTGTATAGCAAAGACGAGTTTGAGGAACATTCTTAGTGAACTTCCAACACTCGACCAATCAGCAAGGAACGTTCTTAGTGAACTCTTATCGTATCACAAAGACGAGTATGAGGAACTTAGAAAATATGGCACTCTTTCCTGGATTAGAGGAAGGGGGAGCTTACAATCTTGGTTTTTTCATTCTTGATTTTTATTTTTAATTTTGTCATTCTTGAATTTTATTCTTGGTTTTGTCATTCTTGATTTTTATTCTTAATGTTTATCATTCTTGATTTCTATTCTTTATGTTTGTCATTCTTGATTCTTATTCTAATTGGTTACAAGTTATATATGATCTTATAGTATTGCTAAATTGATGTTGTTGTAGTCTTTTTATTCACTACTTTTATTGTAAAATTGGTTGTTAGATTCTCTTTGGATCTTTAATGTGTGGTAAATGATAGTATGATTGATTTTTAATGGGTTACGAGACAACATGTTTTCATGTGTGAAATTGAGAATTTGTGAGTTGTCATTTAGGTGTATGCATGTAAAATTAAGACAGGTTATTGTGGGGTTTTCTCGCCATACCTAGTAAATCTGTGATGACTGTTTCAACCATGGATGTAGGAAGAGGATGAGTTTGAGTGGTGATGACTTTTTTGACCGTGGATGCGGGAAACATGTTCTCTTCGGCCGTGGATACGGGAAGAGGATGAGTTTGAATGTTGACAACTTTTTCGGCCATGGATGCAAGAAAAATGTTCTCTTTGACCGTGGATGTAGGAAGGTTGATGAGTTTGAGTGTTGATAACTCTTTTGTCCATGGATGCAGGAAAGAGATTCTTTTCAGTCATGGATGTGAGAAGAGGATAGGTCTGGTTTTAGATGCCATGATGAATCAAATTTGTTGGTTATGATGCACAGGTGGTATGGTGGTGTACGGGGGATAGACCACTATTGTGTGATGATGATGTGTGACCGTGTTTAAGTTGTTGGTGTGTTGTAATTGTGTTTATTATTGTGATGAATGTTTAACATTTATGTGCTATGTTATTCTAGTTATGATAGATTCTCAATTAGCTCTCCATATGTTTGTGGTTGTGGTTTCCACCTACGATGATAATTTTTTACGGGTGCAGATGGTCATTCAGATAGTTCGGATGTTGTATAATGCGGCGAGTGGATTGAGAGAGTTAGGAGAATTTATTGTTGTTTGGATAAACTATTTTATTTAAAGCTTTATTTTGTAATTAAATTATAATTTTGGTTTATTTTTCTTTAATTGTATAGACTTATAAAATTTGGATTTCCGCAATGGTATTATGATTTTAAAAATTGTGAATTTTCATCCGCAATCGTAGCATCCCAAAAATTGAGGTGTTACAGTTGAAGTATACAAAATAAGGTCGTCTCCAAAACAAGGCACCCAAAATAACCTTTTTGGCCGATGACCATCACAATTACATTTATTGAAAAACAAAATGTATGTCCTAAACTCCACCCAAGCGCCCGCCTACTAGTCGTCCCCCTAGAAGTGTGCGGGGGGGTAGTGGAAGTATATGGGCACTCGACATACCCTTTCCAGCAGCTTTATTGACTGCCTTTTGCCGAGCGGTTATCTTAGCCAAGGTGTTGGTATTGGTGGCATTGTGGGAAGCTGTGATATTTTAAATGAAGCACAAAATTTAGCTAAGTTAAAAATGACAGTTATAACACTCAATATAATTGAAATCTTACCAAACACCCTATTGTAGAGTACGTCAGAGTCAATGAGGTTAATGAGACTTCAGGAGGAGAGGAATCAGGGTAATTGGTCAATCAGGTTGACCGCCTTCAACTCTTTGGGAATCATCACAGATTTCGCCAAAGAAGTCAACCTCTTCGGGTGCTGTTAAGATATCGGCAAGTGTACCGAATCGTATCAAGTAATATAAAACAGTAAGACCAAGTATTGTTTCCCAAGAGACTCACGACACTAAACAATTGTGCTTTTGCTTAACCAATTAAGACTGAAAACAAATTGTTGGTGTTTGAATGCAATTGCAGAAAAATAAACATGAATGCAATTTGATCAATTGAGGCTAAACACTAGAATAAAAGATGAAGTTGATAATATGGGATGAATATGTTGTTGGGGTTCATATTTCACCTAATCACTCTCATGCATAAACGAATTCTTATTCTTGATTAATGTCAATATCACTTTCTAAATTACTTAAAACTCGATGTCTCGGCGAAGAAATCCTATCCTTAATTACTAGTTTACAATGTCTTGTCTCCCTAGCAATTAATTCTGCATTACATACGCACAGAAGCTTAAGATAACCAAGCGTTCTATCCCTATGTCTAGGCAATAGTTCCCTTGGGAAAAATTCCCTAGATCTAGATTCCTCCGTATGTGTCCATATCACAGAAACCAATAGTCATGCCATGAATGAGTTAAACATAGCAATGCATAAAGGTTAAACATAGCAATGCATATAACAATAAGAAGAATCAATTCAAATACAAGAGAGTTTAGAGGTTACATCTTTCCCAATAAAAAATGAGATTAGTTCTCCATCATCATGAAGAAACTAGGTGTGCAATGGAATGGAATGAAGATAAAACCCTAGAAAGAGAAGAGGAGAGCTCTCACATCCCCAAATATGCCCCTTAGGGGTGCAAAATGTGCTTTTGTGCTCAAGCCATCAAGAGATACAAACCCTAGGATGTCCAAGTCCTTAAATAGATCAGAAAAATAACAAAAAACGGGTCCAAGCCTAACACGTCGGTGCTCAACACCCCAACTTAGGGCAACTAGGCGCTGATCTGAGAGAACTGGCGCTCAGCACCCTTCATAGGGCGCCCAGGCATGCTGCAACACTTGAAGTCTGGTGCTCAGCGCCCCTGGAGTGGTGCTCAACACTACTTTTTCTGGGTTCCACCGCTCAGCGGTACAAACTAGCGCTCAACGCCAGTGACAACATTCCAGCACTCTCTTTTTTGCTGCTTTGTTTGTCCATCTTGAGTTCCAACTCCTCGATACATTTTCTCTTCTTCCAAATCATACCAATAACCTACAAAATTAAGGAAATTTAGTGATAAAATCATTAAGTATAACCTTAATTCTCTTATTCAAAAAACTAAAGCAAAATCATGAGTTAAAGCAAGTTTCTAAGTTAAAAAGGGTGCATTTAGTATCAAAATTGAATCACAGATAGCAGTATATTCAACCGTTATCACAACCTCAAACTTAACACTTTGCTTGACCTCAAGCAAAACTATAACTTGGCTTAGATACACTACAACGGTCTAGCACATTAAAAATCATTTTTCTCTAAGGCAAGTAAATCACTCATGTATGCTCATCATAGAAAGATCAGTCAAGAAATAATGATGTCATAGCCAATTAAGCTTCAATTATGGTGCTCACACATTTAAAGAACATACAACAGATGCAAAAACCTGATAAGTGATCAACAACCAAGCAGAATGTTAACTTGTAATACATGGAACCATTCCTCACCAAAGAAAGTGTTTCACTCAAGCTCAAAGGTGTATAGTGAGGTGTTGGTGTCTCTTTCAATCTACAATCATAATGTCACATAAATCAACTTTGTCGTTCATTTAAACACATCAAAACACATTCGCAAGCAAGTTATCATCACAAGGACTTTCTAAGGCTTGTAACGTGGCTAGTGATGAGTTGATATTTTATTGATTTCACTTAGCTTATTGTACCAAAATTAATCAGGGAATTGTGCTTAATTGACCGGTATTTTCCCGTTTCTGCTAATTATGCTTAATTTGATCGGAAATTCTAATTTTAATTAATTTGAATTATTTGAGACTATGCATTATTAATTGTAGGGAAATTATTGGTTAAATATTTTGGGATTGAAAGAGAATTGCACACAAATTCACTGGAATGGTGTTGCACGGCCTTGAAGCAACCAAGCTTCATTTTCTTCTCTTTGCTTGGAAAAAGAAGCAACTTGGGCGGATTCATTTCTTGAAGAAATATGCACTCAATTTGCTAGAAGAAGCATACATCTCACGTTACAACATGACAGAATTTTTGGAAGAGCTGAATTCTTCATGAGGGACCCATGGGCAATGAATGTAGTAAGGCACAATTGTAATTGAAAAGTGGGTAGCTGCCATCCATCAACAACACTCACGGTCTTGGGCAGCAAAAGGAGCAAAATTCTCTTGCAACTAACGTCCAACTTCCATCCAACAAGCATCACACGGACCAAAGGGCTGCATCCAAGAAGCACATGGGTGATGGAATAAGTAGGACACACATGGAAAAGGGTTTTCAATTTTTTATTCCATTAGAATTGGACATTGATGTTATGGGTAAAAGAAAACAAATTTGGAGAGCTTTTACGGAAGTGGACAACAGCACATGCCACATAAATTACATATTTTTTTTCTTTAATAAATGGAAGAAGTGGAAAGTCCTTCTTGTGATTCCAATTTGGAAAAAGGGTGCAACGGATTTGTGGTGTGTTGGCTGGAAGAAGGAACATGCCACGACCCACACTTAAAGGAATGTTGCAGCCTTCATCTACACCCACGGTCAAGCAACTTGAAAGAAAAGAAATAAAAAAGCAAACCACACACCTCCCTGCTTCACTCCACACTAGAGAACACATCTCTATCACTTTCTCTTTAAGAAGCAGCATACACTTCTTTGGTGGAGCTCCCTCTCAGCATATATTTTTTTTAAGCAACCAGTAGTATTCACAGGATGGGAACCCACACAGTCCAGCAACATTTTCACACACACACACACACACACAAGAAGGTGGGAGCAGTTGGGGAGTTGGTCTTGTGCTATGTCCACTCAACGGAAAGTGGCAGTTGCCGACACTCCACTACAGACTTTGAAGCTTGGAATGTTTCATTTAAGAAGTGGAATTCATTCTCGGCAGAGAGGGGAGAGAGCTGGAACGTGTTTTCTCTCTGGGCTTTTGAATATTTTCTCTTTTCTTGAAACAATGTTTACACACTTTGATTATGGATGAATAAGAGTAGCAGCCACTTGCTTTTGGTTCTCTAGGGGCTGGAACATTTTCTTTGCTTGGAGAATATACACTTGTTCATGGTTTTCAGGGAATGAAAGAAACACATCTTCTTTTCCTTTTTATTTTGTGCAAGAGCTGAAGTATTTTCTTTTGAGTTTTACTTTAATGTTATTTCCATGAGAATGAAGAACACACTTCTTTTCTTTCTTGCAAACGCTAGTTTTCTTGGTGTATATTTCACGATGCATGAGTTTGAATTTCGGAGGCAACTATTGCCTTCCTTCTTTTTATTTGTTTGTTGCAGCAAGTAGGAGTAAGCTACAGTATATTCAATTCTTTTCTTTGAATGGAAGAGTAAGGTGTGTTGTCATGTCCATGGGTCACTCATCTTTATAGTATTTCTTTTTATTTTCATGTGAAGAAAGAGAGTAGCTTGTCAATATTGTTTTTCATTTAGTGGAGGTTTGTCCCATCAAGTAGATGTACGTGTTTGGTAGTTGAATTTGAGAGAATAGTTTCATTTTGTTCATTGCTTGGAGAGAGGCACGATTTTAATGGTGATGTAGGAAGCACATGTTTCTTTTCTTGTAGAATTAAATACATGGGACCAAGTTGAATCTTTTGTTGAAGGAAGAAAGGGGAATTTACATGGTGATGTGTTGGGACTCACGGCCAAGATGGTTTTTAGGCCAATTGAAAATTCAATTTCTTTTAGTGATGCACATGGTCACGTGCAGTGGTAGAAACGTTTTATGTCTTATAAGTTTTCTTTGCTTTAAAATATTTTACGCAGTGGTCCTTGAGAGACGACCTAGGAGTCATTTACTAGCTATACTGCATTTCTCATATGAAATCAAATTTGTATGGGCAACGACACCCATCAGCTAGGCTAAGGTTTTTCTGGACAACAAAATTCCTCGGGTTAAGAGAGTAAAAATTTCCTTTCTCATTAACCACAATCTCTCTTTCTCCTTTATATTTGAGAAACCATTCTCATCTTAGTCCCAAATTTTCATTCATTGATTTTTTCCTTTTTTTCTTCTTCTCGTTTCTTTTCTTTTCTTTTTCAATTTCATTCAACACTTAGCTCAATGTTCATTTTATTTTTATTTTCAAATTTCCTCAACAACCCCAAACTTAAGCCTTTCTCCATACCATACAAATATACTCAACTCAACTCAAGGTAAAGATTTCAAAAGGGTTTTTTTTACATGTTTAGGCTTAAGGTTCAAAGGATAGAACAAACATTTTTCTTTTGTTGGGTTTAAATATTGCATTAGCTTATATGGGAGAAGAACAAATGGCCTTGATCATATGACACATGTAAGCAAATAGTTCAACAGAAAAACTTAGGCAAAATCAACTGTGATTCCAAAGCAATATCATTCAACAATAAAGAAGGCCTTTTATTTTTGGAAAAGCTTTTATGAGAAAGATTATTCACCTTTATTTTGTTTTTTTTCTGCTAATAAGACCGACTTTACAAAAACATTTTTCTCCACTTTGAGTTGTTTGTAACTTTTTAGACAACAACAACTCAAAGGGTGAAGTTTCAAAGGTTATTGAGAAGTTAAAATTAATGGGAAGTGAAAATGAAGGTAAAAGACTTTAAATAGTAAAGGTTGAAACCAAGTAATGAGAATCATTAATTAAAGTGTTGGAAAAAGAATGACTTAGTTTCAACACCAAGACGGGGGGTGTGAATTGGTGAAAATAAGAAATCAGAGTTTTTTCAAAATCTTTTTCGCAAAGTATAAAACTTTCAAAAGTTCCTTGAATCTCAATGAAAAAGATAAATGAGTGCAGCGAAAAATAGTTCACTATACTGAAAATAAAGTTGACTTAAAAGTAAAGAGTTTAGGGATAGAAAATTCAAACACAGTTTTTATACTGGTTCGGCCAAATTGCCTACATCCAGTGTCCTTCCTGTACTCAAAAGAAAATGCACTATAATGGTCAAGGTTTTTATATCAAGGTTTCTATAGAGACCTCCACATCAAAATATAAAACACATCTGTAACCCTCTAACCAAAATATAGGCATACAACACCTAAAGAACAGCAGCAAGATATCCCCTCTCCTGCAGTCTGTCAACTTTGAACAATCCTCAAAGTTCCCAGAACGCAACACGTCCTCTTCATGTAATCACAAAAGGGCAGCCATAGTCTTCACAAGAAGTAGATAATCACGTCTCCAGAAAAACTCAATGTGTAGTATGATCAAGTCTTTCTTTCAACATGACAACCTTACTCTTCAAGCAACTATCAAAGAATGATCTCCACGGTCTTCTCGATAAGTTCTTGGAGCTTTTCACTTTCTAACAAAGATCAAGATCTAAAACAATAGAATGAAAATGTTAGAATTGCCAAAAGTTTCTATAGAATACAAAATCACGTCTATTTATAATTTTCTGTAAAACAAATGCTCCCATAGTTGGCTACACTACTAATACATTCGACTTCAGTCAGACAGTTAAAACAATTAGTAGCAACCAGACCAACTAAATTAATTGCACATTTAATTCAGTTGACCAGAAATTAATGCTTGGTCAAAGAAATAAAATATAGCTGTTATAGTTCACAAGCATCAACAAAAATTTAAAACATAACTAACTAAGTTGAGTAGCTTGTGCATACAGTCGACTATGTCACTTCAATGCAGTTTTGAAAATCTTTCTTTGCAAAATTACTCACAGCACTATTTTTAAAAATCTATGCAAAGTCACGAGTTTTAATCAACTTCCTTCGTAATGAAGTCGACTTAAAACTGCAATTTTGCCACACAATATAAGTTCAACCAAGTGCATGTGATTTTCTTTTCTAAAACATATGTTATGCAATCACAGATGATATCTCATGTAGAAAGCAGTGAAAATGCAAACATAGATAGAGCAACACAAACATGTTCTTCAAGAACTCATAAACAAGAAAGTCTTGAACATGTAACACATATCAGTACATGTGTTCTTAATAATGTGTTGTCATCATCAAAGACCAGAAGCACTATGAGATTGTAAGGTTTAGCTAAACTAGTGCTTTCCTTATCAACCATCTCAACAATCTCCCTTTTTTTTATGATGCACAACCATTATTAATAAACAACCATGTTTGTACACAACAGCTCATAAAATCATTCATATAATCAAACTGTATCAGAGCTTATATGATCAAACTGTGTAAGAGGAAATGATTAAATGATTTTATCAATACATCAGAGCAAACAAATGAAGTCTTTCTCAGATTTCAAAATGAATATATCAAAGTCACAAAGACAACATATATACTTTATATCAATCAGTATCAAGCAATCAATATCAAAGAAAATAAGCAATTAAAATCAAACTTTCTCCCCCTTAGTGCATTTGCAAAAAAAGGTATTTTCTATGATAAAGATATGTTGATAAAATGAATTGCCAGAGATGCATCAATATAAACATATTAATCAGTCAATGATCCTCCCCCTGTCACAGATAATCACATGATAAAGAAATAATCTCCCCCTAAAGAGTAGGCATGTGAAATACCTAGACTTTCACGTAATGCTCCCTCTGTCATTATGCATGTGTTATAATCAAAACCCAAATGCACAATTTAGAAATCACAAATTTCAGAGCATATAAAAGCATGTATCAGAATTGTATCAAAAATTTGTAAGCAGATCAATTTAGCACTGATACAATCAATCAACAATCTCACAATATATTCTCACAGATATATTAATCAATCATAAAACAAAGATATATTGAAAGAGAACAGTATAAAATATGATCAAATAACAAAATAACCAAATTCCAAATCATGTAATTTATAACCCATGTTAACCAACAGTCGATTGATCCATATTCTCAGTCAATTTGCATTGCTCTCCATGTAAGTTGAAACTTCAATGGTTCATCCAGAAGCAATGATTCCTGTAAAACCTTTTAAGATCATTTGTAGATCAAGCATTTTAGAATCATTTAAATGCAAGAAAGTAGTACAGATATGAATTGAATATGCAAGAGAATTAATGTAACAGTAAACATATGCATAATCAACTTCATCAAACACAGAGTTAATTTCAAATTGATTAGTCACAGATTCAAACATGAAATCAAAGTTGATAGAATTAAAACTGAAACAACTGATTTCATTAATTTTTCCAAAAGTTAATACAATAGGATATAACAAAAGATAATGAATGACATTCTAAGCCATTACAAAAGAAAAACTAGAGATAAAAGCTAAACTAAGACAAAACAAGAAAAGAAAACATCAAACAAGACTCATGACATAATGCTGTAGACACAAGACCCTTATTCTATTTTGGAAGACTCTATTCATCATCATCTTCACTTTCAGATTCCTTTGTAGATGTAGAACTTTCCACATAATGCTTGATGATCTCATCCATTTTCTCATCCATATTCATAAGAGATTTCTTCATCAAACTAGCTATTCTGAAGACCTTCTTAAATATGTTTGCCACGAATATTTCAAATTCAGAATTAGGAGATGGCAGTTCTTGTTCA
Organism: Vigna reflexopilosa; assembly: GCA_027742785.1. Lineage (NCBI taxonomy): Eukaryota > Viridiplantae > Streptophyta > Magnoliopsida > Fabales > Fabaceae > Vigna > Vigna reflexopilosa. The sequence continues at coordinate 25,709,599 of CM050918.1, forward strand.
CTGTCTGAGTCTAGTAGTTCACCTTTACCTTTTGTAGGGTCCTATTCATCACTGAAAATCCATCCTAGAGCAGTTCTCTTTAAACCAATGCATGTTAGAGTTGTTTTTCCAATTTGATTTGCTTTACTGCAAGTGATCTTGTTTTTTCTAGTGAAATTAACATCACTCAAAGATAATACCTTGCTAATGAACACACCATAGGGCAATGTGCACCAGTCATTTACACCAACATCAATGATATGCCATTTAAAGACAGCTACCCAATTTGTTGGTATTCTGAGCATAATAGCATTCAGTAGATATACATACACTAGGGTTAATTTCACAAGATTAGGTCTTCCAGGTAACAAAATGTGACCAATTATATAGGCGATAATTTTCTCTTCTTTATCCAGCCACTTGAAAAGAAAACCTTTTTCCTTTTTGTATCTTCCTCGATATCTCATGCAGTCTTTAAACATTTATGTCTTCCTAGTCCATCTGTTTTGCAAGCAATCAAGTAAGTGTGACGTACAACCCTCATCCTTGAGTCCAACAATTTGTAGTCAAGTATCATTGTTGATAACAATGTCCACTCCTTTCACTCGAGAATGAATGTTACCATCAAAAGCCTTGACATTATTATAAAATACTTCCACAAGATCTGGATAGTAGTCACCAGTCATATGAACAAAAGTATATAGACCCTGAACTCCAAACTTCTCAGGAAAAACAAAGCCTTCATTTCTGAACAGAGATAGCTTAATTGAATTATGTGGAACAACGTCTTTAACCTTCTTCCAACATAAATACTTTTCCCTGACTTCACCGTCACTAATCCATCTTGAAGGGCTAACATTTCTTTCAGATGAAGGGATGATTTTGGAGCGCTTAGACGAAGAGGAGGAGGCCATTTTACACAGGATTCACAGAGTATCTTCCATAGAATTTCCTAGGGTTTTGTGTGTTACAGTTTTTTCAAACAAACACATATAGGAGGGCACTAACTAAGACACATCAAAATCAGGCCCATTTTAAAATTTAAAATTTAGGAAGGCCCAAAATAAAGACACAAAGTCAATTTTATTAAATCCTAAGTTGACTATTGTATGACAAAGAGTTTTCTCAAACAGAAACATACAAACAGAGACATACATTCGATTGTGCTCATAATCCAGTCGACTAAAACTCGTAAAAATGATTTTCACATCAATATAGACAAACAAACAATCACACAATCATACAATCATAACATTTTTTATGCATGATGCAGTAAGATGATATTTGTTACCAGTTGTAGATCCTCAAGAAATTGATACACCCATGTTAGTCCATCCTTGAGTTCTTACATCATATCACAACATTTGCTGCTATCCTGCAAAACAATTTAAATTTTTTTATGCAGGTACCCATTTGAATTTGGGTCCTTGATTGTTAGTTGTAGCTAGATGTTCCTTAGGAATCCATCTGTATAAGCCTTTAGGAACACCAACCTTTCTGTAAAAACAATTTCTAACTGTATGACCAATGTTATTGCAGTAAAAGCAAGCATGTTTAACAGGTTTACTCAAATCAATAAACTTCTTTGTACTGGTCTTATTAGATTGAGCTTTATATCCAATTCCTTGCCTATATATAGCTCTACCTAAAGACTTTAAAACAACATCTAAATTATCTCTACCCTGAATGAACTTAGCTAGCGTGCTAGTCAAGTAATTTATTTGTTCAACATGAGTAGGACATTTTTCACAAATATTTTTAACTGTTACAATCTCAGAAATTACAGTTTTAGCAGATAATAAAGCAGCATATAACTCTTTTTGCAATTTCTCATTATCATTGACCAAATTATTTATTCTATACTCATAATCCTTTCTTTCAGAGTTAAGTCGATTGACCTTATATTGCAGTCGCATTGCTTCAGTATGTATTTCCTGAAATCCATCCAACAACAGGTCGTACTTCACCTCAATAGGTTCTTTCTCGAACTCTGTATCACTTTCATAATTTGTCAATGATGTTTCAGCCATGAAGCATATGTTTGATTCTTCCTCACGATCACAATCTTCATCACTTGAGGATTCTGAATCACTATTCTCCCAGGCAATATAAGAACTCTTTTGCTTTCTGTTCTTGTCCTGAGCAAACCTCTTGTTAGCTTTCTGCTTCAACTTCAGATCTGGACAACCAGGCTTGATGTGTCCTTCTTTGCCGCATTCATAACATTGAATTGTATTTGATCTTGAAGCTTTCTTGGCTTTGGTATTTCCTGCACGGTTAGTAAGTTGACTAGTATTCTTCATAAATCGATTGAATTTCCATACCACCATAGACATCAGTTCATTGTTGTCCAATTCAGCATCTGAATCATCCTCTGATTGTGCAATCTTGGAGGCTTTCTTGCTGGTAGTTGTCAATGCTATGGACTTCTTTTCTTCAATCTCTTCCTCATATTTTAATCTTCCAAGTTCAAGTTCATGTTCTCTTAGCTTCCCGAACAAGGTAGCCATGTTCATGCTAGGTAGATCCTTGGATTTAGAGATTGCAGTGACTTTTGGTTGCCAACTTCTGTTCAGGCTTTTGAGAATCTTGATGTTGATCTCCTCTTTATAAAAAACTTTTCCAACAGCCATTAGATGGTTGGCAATGTGAGTGAACCTTTTTTGAACCTCATATATGGTTTCACCAGTCCTCATTCTAAAAAGTTCATACTCTTGTATTAAAGAATTCTTTCTAGCTCTCTTGACCTCATATGTGCCTTCATGTGTGACTTCCAAGACGTCCCATATTTCTTTAGCAGTTTTGCATTGAGAGATCCTAAAAAATTCATCAACAGTTAGTGTAGAGGCAATAAATAATGTTTCGTGCTTTAACATCATATTGTGCTTTACCATTTTCCTCTTGAGACCCCTTAAAAAAATTTTAAAACAAGTTTTCCATTGATAATTTGAGATGGCTCAAAGGGACCATTTACTATTACATCCCAAATACCTCTATCCACGGATTCAAGAAAAATTTGCATTCAAATTTTCCAAAAAGGATAGTTTTCACCAGCAAACAGTGGTGGTCTGTTTGTAGATGCACCTTCACCAAAGGTTTGAAAACTAAAAGCCATTTGCTAGGAATATAGTCGATTCAAAGAAAATTTAGTCAACTAGTTTTTCAAATATCTTATGAAAACCAGCTTTGGTGCCAATTGTTGGAAAAAGAATGACTTAGTTTCAACAACAAGAGGGGGGGGGCATGTGAATTGGTGAAAATCAGAAATCAAAGTCTTTTCAAAATCTTTTTCGCAAAGTATAAAACTTTCAAAAGATTCTTGAATTTCAATGGAAAAGATAAATCAGTGTAGCGGAAAATAGTTTACTATACTGAAAATAAAGTCAACTTGAAAGTAAAGAATTCAGGGATAGAAAAATTCAAACACAGTTTTTATGCTGGTTCGACCAAATTTCCTACATCCAGTGTCCTTCCTGTACCCGGAAGCAAATGCACTATAATGGTTAAGGTTTTTACAACAAGGTTTCTATAGAGACCTCCACGTCAAAATATAAAACACATCTCTAACCCTCTAACCAAAATATAGGCATACAACACTCAAAGAACAACAACAAGATATCCTCTCTCTCCTGCAGTCTTTGTCAACTTTGAACAATCCTCAAAGTTCCCAGAACGCAGCATGTCCTCTTCCTGTAATCACAACAGGGCAACCACAATCTTCACAAGATTGAGAGAAGTAAATGATCACGTTTCCAGAACACCTCAATGTGCAGTATGATTAAGTCTTTCTTTCAGCACGACAACCTTGCTCTTCAAGCAACTATCAAAGAATGATCTCCACGGTCTTCTTGATAAGTTCTTGGAGTTTTTCACTTTCTAACAAAGATCAAGATCTGAAACAATAGAATGAAAATGTTAGAATTACCAAAAGTCTCTGTAGAATAAAAAATCACGTCTATTTATAATTTTTTGTAAAACAGATGCTCCCATAGTTGGCTACGCTACTAATACAGTCGACTTCAGTCAGACAGTTAAAACAATTAGTAGCAGTCAAACCAACTAAATTGATTGCACATTTAATTTAGTTGACTAGAAATTAATGCTTGGTCAAAGAAACAAAATATAGTCATTATAGTTCACAAGCATCAACAGAAATTCAAAACATAACTAACTAAGTCAAGTAGCTTGCACATACAGTCGACCATGTCACTTCAATGCAATTTTGAAAATCTTTCTTTGCAAAATTACTCACAGCACTGTTTTTGAAAATCTGTGCAATGTCACGAGTTTTAATCAACTTGCTTCATAATGAAGTGGACTTAAAACTTGCAATTTTGCCACACAATATAAGTTCAACCAAGTGCATGTGGTTTTCTTTTCTAAAACATATGTTATGCAATCACAGATGATATCTCATGTAGAAAGTAGTGAAAATGCACACATAGATAGAGCAACACAAACATGTTCTTCAAGAACTCATACACAAGAAAGTCTTGAACATGTAACACATATCAATACATGTGTTATTAATAATGTGTTTTCATCATCAAAAACCAGAAGCACTGTGAGATTGAAAAGTTTAGCTAGTGCTTTCCTTATCATTAATCTCAATAGAAAGGATAAGAGTTCACAGTTTAGAAAACTTCCTTTAGAACTCTTGACTCAATTAGGATTGGCGGAGTGATAGGTGCCTTGAGTGACACTTCTTCTTTTAGTAGGAGTTCTTCCTTGAGTAAGATTTCTTCCTTCTCCTTTTCTCTCCTCTCAATCTCTTCTTTCTCTTTCTTTTTTTTCTCCTCCCTCTCTTTTCACTCATTTTCTTCTTTCTTTTTCTTTTCTCTCCCCTCCCTTTCTCTTCTAACTTCCTCCTCTCTAACTCTTTCTTTCTTTAAATTTCTCTTCTTTCCTTATCCATCAAGAGCTTCTCATGTTTCTCCTTAAACTCTTTCTCTTTAAGATAGAACTTTTTTTCACCTCTAATAGATTCTTTATCTTTCTCCATGAGTTCTCTCTTTTCATGTTTAAGCTCTTGATTTCTCTTGAAAGAAGGTGGAACAAGTTTTCCTCTTATGCAAGCTTTTAAATCATTATAATCCCTAGTTGGTGATTTTCTACCATTTAGAACACCCTTTTGCCTTTGATGCCACCAATCATATGCATGCCCCAAAAATATAGAAGAATACAAACCAACTATGTGAAATTTACTACATTTAATAATGAATAGATGATGTTTTTCAACCTTTTCTTCCCAAGCTAAGTATGACATTGGATCAACTTCTTTACCAAAATGTGGAATGTCATTTTCAACTCTTAAACGCAACTCATCCTCACTATACCTATAATATAAACAATCATGATCCCCAAAACGATCATGCAAACTAGAATGGTAGAAGTTTTCATTGTGGTGACCGTTATGAAGCCTATTTCTTTTGGGAGATGTGGATGTTTCTCTAGTGTACCTTCTTTTCCTAGTGTACCAAGTCCTTCTTAGTTAGAGTTTTCTTAGATTACCTTTAATTAAGCTTCTAAATAAAAATCTGCTGGAATAATCGATATCGTTCGGAGAAAATTAAAATGCTCAGTTTTCAAAAATAAATTTTCTAAGAGAAAATTTGTCGAACAGTTGATGTGCAAATAAAATTAAAGAGTGTAGGGAGTAGAAAAATCACACAAGTAATTTTTATACTGGTTCGATTCAAAAGAATCTATGTCAAGTCGTTAATCACTATAAAAAGTGATTAACAGTTTCACTAAAAATAATTTTTTAGATAACAACAGTAATGAATAAAAAATTATTAAACCTTCCTTCGACAAACGAACTGGAAGAAGAACACTCTGCCAACTCGAAGAGAACCGCTCCGACTATCGACACACGAAACGCGACCTTCTCCTATTCACGAGACCAAGCAAGGGAACTGAACAATGCTTTTATCATAAGCAAAAAAATCAATGTAAAAAGCTCCCCCTTAATATGATTTCCCCCTCAATTATACAATGTATGTATAAAAGAAACATAAAAGATCATTTTATTCATAAAAGAAGGATTACATTAACTTCATAAAGAGCATCACAAAAGATAGAATTAACACATAGAGAAAATAACACAACAAACAATCAACTTAGAAGCCTATTTCTAAAATTCAGGACTAGGGGATCTCTCTAGAAGCTGAAGGTTGAGGTGATTTTCTATGTTTGTTAGACGAACGTCAAGATAAAGAAATTGATCAACTACATATTCGTCATGAGCTTGCTGTCATTCATAGATTTCATCAAAGTGAGCTTTTTGGGCAAGACTCATATCTTCCAATTGCTTGGACAAATTTGCAAAATGCTCTTCCATAGTAAGTGTGTAGGATGAGGGAATATGAGAGGGACCAGCATCAGAAGGAGCAGCAACTCTTACTAGTTCCGCCATGTGAGCATCCATATCATCATCTTCATCTTCATCAGGATGGTCATCATCTTTGTGAATGAGAACTCTTCCTCTAGTAACGAATCCCATCAGACGAAATGTAGTGTCTCCAATTTTTGAGCCAACAGCTTGAATGACTTGGACAAGTTCTCCTTCCACATTAACACCTTTGTACTCCAATATTCTAGAGATAAGAAGAGCATAGGGAAAATGATAGGAATGAGATTTCTTAGCTTTTACCATTGTGTCAGCAATGAGAGCAGGCCAATCAATGTGTATGTGATTTAAAATCCCATACAGAAGAAGTAGATCTTGCTCAGAGCATTGTGCATGGTTGGTTGCTCTAGGACACAATATCCATACAATCAAATAATGAATCATCCTCTCTTCAACCTTGAAACCACCAACAAACAGTTGCCTACGGTTGGTCTTCTGTTCAGGATGGCGTAGGAAAGATTGAAAAGCCAACAGTCGGTTGAAGTCTGGAATTCCAAGGTGAACTTTCACAGCATCATTCCAGATGGTAAGTTCAGCCATGTTGGTCCACACATTATCATCCAGAATTATACGAACCCCTTTCACTTTGGTGGATATAATCCCATCTCGATATCTCAAGTTGAAGTAGAAAACTCAGATGAGGTCGGGATAAATACAACCTTTTTGCTCTACTAAATGTGTGAGACCTTGACCAGCAAAAAGATCCAGAAACTGAAATCCATAGAAACGAAAAAAGTCAAGGCGAATATACTTTACCGCCATGATTCTTCTTTCTTGCCAAGAATTGACATAGTTCGCATGTTTTTCTTGATCCGAAATCCACCCATCAATGGTTGCAGGACGTGGTTGAGAAGAAGAAGATGCTCCAGTATTTCTTCTACGTGTTCTTCTAGATTCAGCCATGGAAGGAGTTTGAAGTAATGAGACAGTGAGAAAGTGAAGAGAAATGGAGAAAATTTTAGCTGTAGATTTGATTTCAGCAGTTTCTGGGTGCAAAAGAGTGACTAACAATCGATTATGAGAGGCTATTTATAAGAAAAATGGAAAAAACTAGCCGTTTATGGCTGTTTATAGCCGTTATAGAGCTCTCCAACGACTCTATTTTTGGAACTATGCGCGTGATAATCGATTATTGTTAGTGATAATCGATTATCAGTTCATGAGTCACTTCCCAGAAATTGCACAATAATCGATTATGCCTGAGGATAATCGATTATCTGTTCATAATTTTCCAGATTTGAGTTTAAGTTTGAATAATCGATTATTACCTTACGATAATCGATTAAAAACGCTAAATTTTTACGAAAATTTAAAAATTCTCATAAACTTTGATCCTAAGACATATCTAACACTCTTAACTCTCTTATAAGCTCATAGAATGTATCCTTTGGAAGTGCCTTTGTGAAAATATCAGCTAATTGATGTAAGGTATCAATATATTCAATTTGACAATCTCCCTTTTGAATATGGTCTCTTAAGAAATGATGTCTAATCTCAATGTGCTTAGTTCTTGAATGCATTATGGGGTTCTTAGTCAGATTGATAGCACTAGTATTATCACATTTTAATGGAATATGATCAATGAAGAAATCAAAGTCTTCCAGTTTCTGTTTCATCCACAGAATTTGGGCACAACAATTTCCAGCAGCAATATATTCAGCTTCAGTGGTAGACAAAGCTACACATGCTTGTTTCTTTGAGTGCCAAGACACCAAAGAACAACCGAGAAAATGACAGGTTCCACTAGTACTTTTCCTATCAATTTTACAACCACCATAATCTGCATCAGAATAACCTATTAAAGTAGGTGAAGCATCAGAAGGATACCAAAGTCCAAAAGAAGTGGTTCGCTTAAGGTATTTTAAGATTCTCTTGACACCAGTCAGATGAGATTCTTTAGGATTTGCTTGGTATCTAGCACACACACAGACATTTTGCATAATATTTGGTCTACTAGTAGTTAGGTACAATAAGGATCCTATCATGCCTCTAAACATAGTTTCATTTACTCCTTCTCCAGATTCATCCTTATCTAAATAACATGAAGTTGCCATAGGTGTATTTGCTTCTTTGCAATTGTCCATACCAAATTTCTTAAGAACTTCCCTACAATATTTTGTTTGGGAGATAAAGGTACCTCCATTCATTTCCTTTATTTGTAATCCTAAAAAGAAATTCAGTTCACCCATCATAGACATCTCAAACTCACCTTGCATTATTTGTGCAAATTCTTCACCCAAAGAGTCATTAGTTGACCCAAATATAATATCATCTACATAAACTTGCACAATCAAGATGTGTTTACCTACTTTCTTAATGAATAAGGTTTAATCAACCTTACCTCTAGAAAAGTCATTATCAATTAAGAAGGTACTAAGTCTTTCATACCAAGATCTAGGTGTTTGTTTAAGACCATACATGGCCTTTTTCAATTTATAAACATGATCAGGATATTTGGAATCCTCAAAACCGGGAGGTTGACTAACATACACTTCCTCTTTTATAAAACCATTTAAAAAATCACTTTTCACATCCATTTGATACAATTTAAATTTCATCAAAGATGCATATGCAAGTAATAATCTAATTGCTTATAACCTGGCTACCGGTGCATATGTTTCATCATAGTCTATACCTTCCTCTTGACAGTAGCCCTTTGCAACTAGCCTCGCTTTGTTCTTTGTGATGTTTCCATTCTCATCAAGTTTGTTTCTAAATACCCATTTAGTTCCAATGACTTGATAATCATCTTGCTTCAGAATAAGTTCCCAAACTTCATTCCTTTCAAATTGATTTAGCTTTTCTTGCATAGCAACGTACCACTTATCATCTTGAAGAGCTTCCTTTATGTTTTTGGGTTCTATCTGAGACACAAAAGCTACAGTTAGACAAAAATTATTAAGATTATGTCTAGTAGTTACCCCTTTTGAAATATCTCCAATGATGTTGTCCAAGCAGAGTCCTCTTGGTTGTTGATAGCTTTAAGGATCAACAGTTTGAGGTGTTTCTTGAAGTTCCAGAGGATAGTTCTCATTTAGGTACATCACTTCAAGAGCTTCCCTTAAATAATCCTCATCACCTGCAATAGGTTTATTTGACTCAAGAGGTTTTACCTCAAGGTCCACAATCTCATAAAAAACAACATGCATTGATTCTTCAATTATCAAGGTTCTTCGATTGAATACTCTATATGCTTTGCTAGTTAAAGAATATCCTAGAAAGATTGCTTCATCAAATTTTGCATCAAATTTACCAAGATTATCTTTACCATTATTCAAGACAAAGCATTTGCATCCAAAGGTTTTCAAGTGGGATACATTTGGTTTTCTACCATTTAACAATTCATAAGGAGTTAATTTTAGAATTGGCCTAATAAGCATCCTATTTAACACATAACAAGAAGTACTAACTGCATCAGCCCAAAAGTATTTTGGTACATTAGATTCATTCATAAGAGTCCTAGCTAATTCTTCTAATGATCTATTTTTCCTTTCAACAACACCATTCTGTTGGGGAGTTCTAGGTGCAGAAAAGTTATGTGCAATGCCATGTTCTTCACAAATTTTTTCAAAAGAGTCATTTTCAAATTCACCATCGTGATACTTCTCAATGTTTTAATTTTCAAGTCTTTTTCATTTTGAATATGCTTAGCAAATGATTTAAAGGCTTTAAAAGCTTCACTTTTCAAGGTTAAAAAGAAAGTCCAAGTAAATCTAGTATAATTGTCAACAATCACAAGAGCATAGTAATTTCCACCAAAACTTTTAATTCGAGACGGACCAAATAAGTCTATATGCAAAAGTTCTAAAGGTTTTGAGTTAGAAATCATGCTTTTGGATGAAAATGAAGATTTGGTTTGTTTACCTTTTTGACATGCAGTGCATAACTTGTCTTTCTCAAATTTTAATTTTGGCAAACCAATCACAAGATCTTTTGAAATCAGTTTATTCAAATGTTGCATATGAATGTGTGCAGCTCTTTTATGCCATAGCCAAGGATTTTCCTCTTTAGCAACTAATCATGTTATACTATGACTAGATGCACTTTCAATATCAATTAGATAAATGTTGTTATGCCTAACACCTTGCAAAGCAATATCAGTAGAATCTTTAAAGTAAACAGTGCATTTATCACTTTTAAAAATTACCTTGAGACCTTTGTCACATAATGCTTAGGAGATTATGTTTGAGGCCTTCAACATACAAGACGTCTTTTATGGTCAAGGTGTCTCCTCCTCCAATGTCTCTGGTTCCCATAATTCTGCCTTTGTTGTTATCCTCATATGTTACAAATCCTTGCTTTTTCTTCTCAAAAGAGATGAACCTCTTTTTGTCACCGGTCATGTGCCTTGAACAACCACTGTCAAGATACCACAATGACTTCTTTGACTTAGTAGGTTCCTACAAAACAAATTAGCAAGAATTTAGGTCCCCAATCTCATTATGGGTCCTTGGGGTTAGTTTATACAATCATATATCATTTCACCACTTTAACCCATGCATATTTATTATTCGGAACACCAAAATGTTTAATGTTGCATTTGTTTGATGTATGTCCTTTCATCATACAGTAAAAACAACAAACATTATTCACTTTATTTTTGACAAAAGTCCCTTTTTCAACGCAAACTCTACGAGTTCTTCTAGTTTTAGACTTTTTGTTTTGATGCATGCTTGTGCGCCTAACATTTCTTCTACCAAAATTTAATTTAACATGTGATTTAGGCTTTGTTGCCTTTACAAGTAAATTCTCAAGAATGTCAATGTCAAACATATGACTTTTGCAAGATAAACACTCAACAGGTTCAATAGTTGCATTTGAATCAGACAATTTCGTTTCTAAATTGCTAACTTTATTTCTTAAAACAACCTCATAATCAAGCAATTTTTCATATTTTAATTTCAAATCATTATGCTCCTTTTTGAGCTTTTTATGTGTAGCATCAAGTTTTTCAGATTCATTCATTAATTCAAAGAAGTATTTTTGCAAGTCTAATTCACTAGATTCAGAGCTGGAATCACTTACTTGACTTCCAGTATCTTCTGATTCAACCATTAGACATATATTTGCTTCTTCATCTGAATCACTTGAGCTTGTTGAGCTAGATGCATTGTCTTCGCAAGCTATGTAAGCTTTCTTTTTCTTCGGAAACTTTCTTTCCTTCTTTTCTTCACTTTTCTTACTCTTTGGACATTCAGTTTTCACATGTCCTCTTTCTCCACATCCGTAGCATTTAACACTTGAAGGAGAATCTTGATTTTCTCTCCTTTCTTCACGGAATTTTTCCTTTCATTTTGCTTTCATAAACTTAGCAAATTTATTTATCATGAGGCTCATGTTCTCCTCATCATCAGAATCATCATCTTCAAACTTTTTAGAGCTCTTTCCTTTAGAAATCTCAGACTTAAAGGCAAGTGTTTTTCTTTTGCCTTGATCTTCTTCAATAGTTAATCTCCTCAACTCAAGCTCGTGCTCACGGAGCTTTCCAAATAGAATTGGCATCGTCATTTGAGAGATATTTTGTGACTCTGAGATGGCAGTCACCTTTGGTTGCCAAGACCTGTCTAATGATTTCAAAATTTTGACATTTAATTCATCAATATCAAAGGTCTTACCCAAACCAGTGAAGTGGTTCACTATGTAAGTGAAACGCTTTTGGACATCAGATATAGTTTCTCCAGGTTGCATTCTGAACATCTCATACTCCTGGATGAGAGTGTTCTTCCTTGCACGTTTCACGTCCTCTGTTCCTTCATGTGTGACTCTGAGGACTTCCCACATTTCCTGTGCTGTCTTACACACTGAAATTCTATAAAATTCATCAAGTACAACAGCAGATGAAATAATATTACGAGCTTTAATATCAAACTAAGCTCGTCTATTTTCTTCATTAGTCCACTCAAAAAATGGTTTTTCTACTTTTACACCTTCAACTGTGCTTTTAGGAATATAAGGATCATTTTGTACAGCTTCCCAGATACCTCTGTCAACATACCCTATAAAAATTTCCATTCTGACTTTCCAGAACGCATAATTATCACCAGTAAAAAGTGGTGGTCTGTTAATAGAAGCACCCTCGGCATATACAATATTTTGATTGTGATGACCGACCATTTTCGAAAAATTTGAAAAACTATCAAAGCAAGCTCTGATACCGTGCAGCGGAATAAAACTTAGAATAGCGGAAAACGTGTTCGGTCACTTTTTAAATTAAAATGGTCAGTTTTCATAAATAAATTTTCTAAGAGAAAATTTGTCGAACAGTTGATGTGCAAATAAAATTAAAGAGTGTAGGGAGTAGAAAAATCACACAAGTAATTTTTATACTGGTTCGATTCAAAAGAATCTACGTCAAGTCGTTAATCACTATAAAAAGTGATTAACAGTTTCACTAAAAACAATTTTTCAGATTACAACAGTAATGAATAAAAATATGATTAAACCTTCCTTCGATGAACGAACTGGAAGAAGAACACTCTGCCAACTCGAAGAGAACCGCTCCGACTATCGACACACGAAACACGACCTTCTCCTATTCACGAGACCAGGCATAGTACCTTGCTAACTCGAAGAGAACTTGCTCTGACTATCGACACACGAAACACGAGCTTCTCCTATTCACGAGACCAAGCAAGGGAACTGAACAATGCTTTTGAGAACTTCCTCTGACAAACAATATTCTGCAAGAGCTTCTGTTCAACAATGTTCTCTCTGAACTTCACAAAAACCCAATATATAGCCAGTTGCTCTGAATATCAAAGGTCAAGTCCCAACTACCAGTAATAATCGATTATTGTAAGTGATAATCGATTATCCAAGTTCTTTATGGATTTTTCAAAATAACTTTTCAAAAACAGACTTGTGATAATCGATTATTTGAAGTGATAATCGATTATCTCAGACATACTCATGATAATCGATTATTGCTTCACATAATCGATTATTTCAGAACATTTTCTAAAATAATACAAGTTTTACAAAATTTAAAGACATTTTTACTACATTTAAATTCTACAAAGTGCTTTTAAATAATTCTAATATCTTCTTCAAGTAAAACTTCTTGCAGCATCATCAAAACAATTTACTTCAAGATTTACCAATACTCCTTATTGGTAACAAAATCTTCCAAAAATTTTCAAATGCAAATGCAAAGAATGCTCCTAAAAACCAAAGAAAAATTTACTTAAATGCTTTCAATCAATGTAAGTATCACAAAGACTATATAATGTATAAAAGGAAAGTAAAAAGAACTTAAATACTATGAAAGTAAGCAATCATTTAATTTTGATACATTTCGATCTCAAAATTTTAAAAATAAATATATAATTATTTTAATCCAATTACGTTAATTTTTTTTTTTGTGTTAAACATATTTTTTTATTAATATTGGAGTCCTAAACAAAATTATTGCATTAAAAAAATAAATTTAACTTAATTAAATTTAAAAGATTATAATTTTTTAAGTTTGGAAACCACAATATATTAAACATTTATTAATGAATTGAAATTTTATATTAAAGTTAAATATTAAAATTATATTTAACTTTTTTTTTAAACTTTGATCAGTTGCTGGAATTTATGAGAATAAATTTTGTTTTTAGTTTTACATTAATTTTATACAAATTTGAGATTATATACTTGAACTCCACATTCACGACAAAATAATTCCGTATATATTCACACTAATATATGGCTGATTAGTCAATTTCATACTATTTTTTAAATTATTTCTATTATTATTCATCTTCGTATTCTTGATGCTAAAAATATTAATATGAATAATGATACTTGAAAACATTTTTTTAATAATATTTTAACATGTGTTATTACGTGATTAGTCCAAAATTACTTCACAATCAATAATAATAATCATAAACATCAACATGGATCAATCACACAATGACACATAAATAATATTAAAATGTTGTAAAAAAATTGTTACCAAAGTATTATTATCCATATTAATAATAGCAAATATATTGTTTTTTAAACTAAACTACATTACTTATTCTTATCTAAATGATTTTATTTATTAAAAGATTTATATTTGGAATCTAGGTTCTGTGAATAAAAAATTAAAATTAAACTTCTCTGTATATTATTAATTAGATTTTCAATAGAAACATATCATTAATCAAATGGATGATTTCATAATTTATGACAAATTTTGTTTACATTTTATGATAAAGATTTGGCTTAATACCTCAATTCGTCCTTTTATTTGTCTGTTGATCTCATTTTGGTCCTCAAGTTTTAAATTGTCTCAATTGGGTCATAATTTTTGTAAAAATGCACACATTTTACCCTAACCGTTAAGTTGTCTCAAACGGTGTTAATTGATGCTGGGATGAATTTTTTATTTTAGGCTTAATCCCTCTTATGGTCCTTATTTTTGTGTGAAAATCTCAGTTCGGTCCTCAAGTTTTTCCTCAAGTCCTTATGAAATGCAAACATTTTACAACATTTTACCCCAACCGTTTGTATTGAGACGACGTTAACTTTGAACTGAGCTGTAATTTTTTTTTATGTTTTAAAATCATTAAATCCACGTGGCTATAGTCTTTCTTTTTCCTTTCAATCACTGATCACAGTTCACTCATTCCTCTACCCTCAAACCCCCCGACTCACACCTTTTCTCCCTCTCAAACTAAAAAATGTCGTCGTTGTCGACAGTTCAAAAATTATGACCCAATTGAGACAGTTCAAAACTTGAGGACCAAACTGAGATTTTCACACAAACATAAGGACCAAGGGAGTGATTAAGCCTAAAATAAAAAATTCATCTCAGCAACAATTAACGCCGTTTGAGACAACTTAACGGTTAGGGTAAGATGTGTGTATTTTTACAAAAATTATGACCCAATTAAGACAATTTAAAACTTGAAGACCAAAATGAGATTGGCAGACAGATAAGAGGACCAATGGAGGTATTAAGCCTAAAGATTTTAAAGGTGTTACATAAACATATTTAATTGATTGAGAGGTTAGAAATTTGAACCGTGATAGTCTATTAATTAAGTTCATTTTTCTAACAAAAGATTATAGATTTATATAAATTTAAATCATTTTTTTGTCCCTTAAGTTAAAAGTTGGTGTTCAATTTAATCCTCTTTTAAAAATGTAAACTTTGGGTTTCTATGATGTGTAAAATGTATCAAATCAGTTATATCCGTCAAATTTTAAGAAAAAATTTGCTGGTATAAACCTGAAATAATTATTATGGAAGGCTGTAGCATCAACAACCTCTGAAGCATGAGAGTTACTAATGAGACAAATCAAGAAACCTAATAAAAACCGTTAAGACCGATTTTGATATATTTTGCACAGGACAAAAGGTTTATATTTTAAAAAAGGAAAACTAAACTCATTATTGTGTTTTTGGAAAAGAAAACAAAATGTGTTATATTAGGCGGAGAAGTATGCGACGTGGAAGTGGTTGAACATAATGAACCGAAATCCAGAGTAAAAGGCCAAAGAGCGATGGGCAAGGTTGTTTGGTTGTTCTCTCCACCACACAAACAAAATGCATTTGTCTTTCTCTCTCACTGTAAGTTCCCTTTCTCTCTCTATTAGAGTCATATCAAAGATTACTGCATATAAATTGGATATTATGAGTAAAGGAAGAATCAGAAACTGGACAAAATTGAAGTAGAGAACCATTTTCCCGGTAATTTGGATTATTATTGCAAGGAGGGTTTTCTAGAAACATGGTTAATGATAGTAGCATTCCCTGTCCTTCAAATTGTTACTCATGTGATTATAGATACCGAAACATAGTTATTGATGTAACTAACAATGTGTTTTTTGTTTTTTTGTTTTTATCTAAATGTGAGGAAAGTGTTGGGGAATCTTATAACAGGCAAGTATTCTCCCCTTGCATTCAAGCTTCTTCTTTTGCACTCACACAAACTCTTAATTTGAGTAATTCCTCACAGTAGTGGCTTATTTCACTCACTATAGCATTGCGCTTCTGCAAATTATTTCATCTTAATAGATATTGTTAAACCAATGGGTGGAAATTGGCACTTAGCAAGAAGAGGTGAAAGACTTGTATCATTTAAAGGTAGTGTAAGGCTTGCACATACAACGTGCCGAATCTCTGTCCCTAGGACCTTTCCAAGAAATGAAGAAAAGGCCTTGTCTAATATCTCAAGGGATAAGAAGACAGTTCCAGAAGCAGATCCTCCCAGTATCAAAGATGTTCATCATTTGTATGAATTTTTGGACCAGAGGTTAAATTTCTTAATCTGTCTTTTTACGGGTTAGAAGTATATTAGATCCCTCCATGCATACTACATGTAATAATAACAGTACTTTGATAGTTTTCATTTTTGTAAATTTTAACAGTTCCCTAACTGAACTTCAATTTCAACGTACAGTACCAAGCTCACGGTATTGACTGGAGCTGGAATCAGTACAGAGTGTGGCATCCCCGACTACAGAAGGTTTCTGGCTCTTCTATGTACTACTTTCTAACGTTATAAAGCTACCTAACTTTTATCGGGCAAAAGTAAAACATGGGCTCATAATTGCTACTTGTGAGAATTTGTTTATGATATTGACTGGAGCTGGAATCAGTACAGAGTGTGGCATCCCCGACTACAGAAGGTTTCTGGCTCTTCTATGTACTACTTTCTAACGTTATAAAGCTACCTAACTTTTATCGGGCAAAAGTAACATAATTGCTACTTGTGAGAATTTGTTTATGATATTGAAAACTATTTCCACTATTTTTAATATTTGAACCGTGTAAGTTTTGTAGATGTAGCATTAAGCATTCACCGATGGCAACATAAAAGGATTAAATGTTTTACTGAGTTAGCTACTTTCTTCTTTGGTAATGTTATAGATACTGTACTTTGATTGATAATATTCACTATACTTCATCACATTTCTATTGATCCTACCACTTCCTTTAGAATATTCAGGTCTTAGTTTCCCTTTATTATAAAAGCAAGATGTGATTATATGTATGTGTTACCTACGTACTTTAAAATATTTTTCAAATTTTTGTTTCGTTGTAGATGATCTGAAATTTTTGGTCATTGATATTACGTATGTTTCTGTCAATCTTAAGAAAAAGGGATCTGTAGGTCTCTTTGGGTTTCATCTTTTTCATTTAATAGGGTGAGTTGGATTGGTGTTCTTTAACCAATCTGACTGCTTTTCAAACTAGTAGATCAGGGGAGCATAAAATAAAAAAATAAGTCTGGGATCACATGAATCTGATCTCAGTCTATGCTAATTTGATCTTATTCTATTATATGCTTCTAGAAGAATTGTGTAATTGAAAAAAAAATAAAAATTCTAACATCATTGCTGCATCAATATGTAATAATGTATGTGTGGCAAAGAGGGCTAAGAAAAAAAAACAAAGTTACTGTGTAAATAGTTGAAATCAAATGCATCAATGACTTATCAATTGGAGGGGTCGCGGTCCATTCACTCACTGTCACTAGTGCTAATTCTGATCAGTTTCCACTTTCAATCATCGATGGAATCAAAGAGATATCCCGTACTTGTTGTGTGTAAATATTATATAGGCGTCATCCTTTTAGAGTTTGATATCTTGAGAATGTGGAATTCATTACTAAAATATATTATTCATGTTTCTAACTTTATTTTCCTTTATCTGTTCTTCACTTAACTGATAGCAGTTTATTATTTACTGCAGCCCCAATGGAGCTTATAGTTCTGGTTTCAAACCGATAACCCATCAGGTAATTTAAAGGCTTGTTCTGTTAGATTATTGTACCCTCATATGGCCTAAATAATTTAGAAAAACATGGCCAATGGAAGAGGGAAAAAAGGGCTAAGTATATGAGAACATAGATCTTTTGCTTTGAGATATCGCATTCCAGATGTTGCTTTAATAGCTTGGGATTTCATATCATTTTTCAAATACAATAGATGTTACTGTTCATAGGGGAAAAGAAAGAACACAATACCTGCAGTATGCCGTTATCTTTGGTTGTGTTCTTTGATTTGAGAAAAAAAAAAGCTATTAGCCAAAAGAGTAGGGAAAACTGAATACTAACCATCTACAGATGGGTAAAAAGGACTTCAAGTTCGACTGTTGATAAGTTATTAAGAATTTGGCACCAGTGTATTCATGTGTGCATATTTAAATTTGAATGCTTATGGCAATGACTTTGATGAAGAATACTCAGCTAAATTTGCATGCCAAAATAGTCATGACTCATGAAGTCCCTTCATCTTACTCTATGTCTCAAGTTCTCCTTTCTTTTGACACTATTTAAAAGGAGTTTCTCCGTTCAAGTCGAGCTCGGAGGAGATATTGGGCAAGGAGCTATGCTGGGTGGAGACGATTTACAGAGGCACAACCATCTGCTGCCCATATTGCTTTGGCAACACTATATAAAGCTGGCCGAATTGATTTTATGATTACCCAAAATGTTGATAGGTACCTTTTATAATTATAAATTTGCTTATTTGGAAAACATGAGATGTTAAAAGCAAGGCTATCGTGGAATTTCACTGTACCTCATTTGCAGGCTGCATCATCGTGCTGGTAGCAACCCATTAGAAATACATGGGACTGTATACACTGTAATTTGTATAGATTGTGGATATTCCTTTTGCCGGAGCTTATTTCAAGACCAGTTGAAAGCCCTTAATCCAAAGGTTAGGATTTGCAGCTAACGGAAAAAATTGTATGATCGTGAATAAGAGTTTAAGAAGTTTCCTCATTAGACCACTCTCATGCATCTCCTTGACAAGGAGTTTCCTATATGAACTTTGGGGTATGCAAAGTTTGCCTTCTTTGAAAAGATATCCATCTTTCACATAGAAACCTCCTTGAGACAGTAGAAAATAATACTGAAATTTATTATTCAGAATCGATTAAAATACATTCTCATATCCTCTATTTGTAACAATCTAATTCTCCTAAAAAGGGAAATAGAAAAACTACGAAAACAAAATAAAATAAAAGATTGTATATCTATTTTCTCTAATTAGGAAGATTCTAAAGATATCTTCTCTAATTACAACACTCCCCCTCAAGTTGGTAAATGAATATCAATCATTCCCAACTTGCCTACAAGATCTTGAAATCTATCCAGAGGAAGCCCTTTTGTAAAAATATCTGCTATTTTCTGTAAGAACATGAGTTGTAATCACAAAGCCTCTGTCAAAATTATTGTTGTAATTTGAGATAATATCTTTAGAATCTTCCTAATTAGAGGAAATAGATACGTAATATTTTATTTTATTTTATTTTATTTTTTCCTAGTTTTCCTAGTTTCCCTATTTCCCTTTTTAGGAGATCTAGATTATTACAAATAGAGGATATGAGAATGTATATTTTATCATTCGAGAATAATAATAAGTCTTATTTTCAACTTGGTGTCAGAGCTCCTGATCTTAGGGGCTAGATTCCGCTGCAACAAGCCGCACCGCCGCCGCTGATCCACCACCGCCGCTGCCGTTGTCGCCGGTTGGGGTCGTTGACAGGGCAGAAAGGTGCGCCCAACACCGGCGATCACAACGCCGGTACCGTGAGAGGAGCCTCCACGCGCCGCCACCGTCGCCAGTGCGTGTAGACCACGTGCCCACCTCCGGCGAGACCCACTCGCCGGCACCGCCACAGACAGGGTCGCCGGAGCCCCTTGAGTCCATTCCTAGGGTCGGTGACGACTCGTTTGGACTGTATTTGAGCATATCTGAGTTTTAAGTTTTGCTCCTTTTTTCTCGGTGAGACCCACTCGCCGTCCCCGCCACAAAGGAGTCGCTGGAGCCTCCTAAGTCTGTTCCTAGGGTTGGTGACGACCCGTTTGGGCTTTATTTGAGTAGATCTGAGTTTGAAGTTTTTGCTTTTCTTCTTCCTGGGTACGGGATGTCTGAAGAAAAAAGTATTCCTTTGGGGGTACCTAATGACGTACCAAATATAGGAAATACCTCTTGGTTGGATGGTCAGAATTACTTACAATGGAGCCAATTTATTCTAAGGATTCTCAAGGGTCGTTCAAAACTTGATCACATACATGGAGAAGGACCAGCACCAGATGACAAACATTTTTCAATTTGGGACAAGGAAGATTCATTGATTATGACTTGGATGTGGCAATCCATGATTCCTGAGATAAGGAAAAATTATATGTTTCATTCTTCTGCAAAAGAAATATGGGATGATTTGCAGAACACTTATTCTTTAAAAAAGGATCTTGCTGCTTACTATGACATCAAGAACAGGATACTCAATACAAAACAGGGCTCTCTTTCCGTAACAGAATATCATGGAATCCTGAATGGTCTTTGGATGGAATTCGATCAGATCCAAACAATAAAGATGTGTAAAACAGATGCTGTCGCTCTTGCTGAATTCATTGAAGGGGAAAAAATCTTTAAATTTCAACAGGGCCTAAATCATGAGTACGACCCAATCCGGGTTCAAATTTTTGGAAGAGAAAAATTACCACCCCTTCAGAAGTTTTTTGTATGGTAAGAGGAGAAGAAACTCGGAGAACTGTCATGCTTCATGGAGGGATCTCTAACACAGGCTCTGCCATAACAATTAGAAAGGGAGTCCACAACGGAACAAATGCTGGGGGAAAAACGTTTGAAAGAGGTACTCATGGGGACTATTGTTCATACTGCAAAAGATCTGGACATACCAAGGAAACATGCTTCAAACTCCATGGAAAAAAGAATGTTCTCGAGCGTATGGGAAACAACAAAGGGCCTATTAAAAAATGGGTAAATCATACTACCTCAGAACGGGAAGCTACCAATCAATCTAGTCCTTCCCAGTCTAATCCACCACCACCACCAGATCTTGATATGAAAGCTTATAAGGAGAAACTCGAGCGCTTGGAAGCAATGATTGAATCAATGAGTAAGCCCTCTGGATCATGTACTCTGTCCATAAAAGGTAAGATTTGTCTCAATACTGTTGGTCATGTGTCTAAAGGTATTTGGATCCTTGATTCGGGTGCAACTGATCATATGACACCTTTTAGTGGGTATTTCGACTCATATGGGAAAAGCAATAAAGAACAACTTATTACAGTTGCAAATGGTCAGGGTATACCTGTATGTGGCTCTGGGAATATATTTTTGGACTCATCTATTATATTGAAGGATGTTTTACATGTTCCTCAATTGACTAATAGTCTTATCTCTGTGCAAAAACTCACAAAAGATTTAAATTGTTCAGTAATATTTTTTCCAACTTATTGTGTTTTTCAGGATCTTATCACGGGGAAGACGATTTTAACTGCTAAGGAGAAAAGTGGGTTGTATTTTTTAGAGTTTGATGACCAAAGCAACACACAAATCATGAGTCAACAAGCTATATCTGAGACATGAGCAAAATCTCAAATATGGTTACATCATCAAAGGCTTGGGCATCCTTCATTTAGTCTTATCAAGTCCTTGTTTCCCCATTTGTTTACCAAGGAGTCTGTTGAGTCTTTTAATTGTGATATTTGTCAATTGTCAAAACACCATCGTGCATCTTATCCTATTAGTAATAAAAGGAGTATTTCTCCATTTGATTTAATTCACTCTGATGTTTGGGGTCCTGTCATAGATTCTATTTCCGGAGCCAAATGGTTCGTTACCTTTATTGACGATTGTACCCGTGTCACGTGGACATACCTTATGAAAAATAAATTCGAAGTTTTTCAAATTTTTGTTAATTTTTTCCGTCTTATCCAAACTCAATTTGGAAAAAATATTAAAAGAATTAGGTCTGATAATGGTACTGAATATGTGAATCATGAATTTCTCAATTTTTTGTCTCATAATGGTATTGTTCACGAACTAACCTGTGTTAACACCCCTCAACAAAATGGGGTTGCTGAAAGAAAGAATCGTCATCTTCTTGAGGTAGTTAGAGCTCTTCTTTTTCAAATGTCTGTTCCAAAAAATTATTGGGGAGAAGCTGTGTTAACTGCCACATATCTCATCAACAGGTTACCCACTCGTATCTTGAATGGCATTAGTCCTATAGAGTCTCTATTGTCTTTTGTTCCTTCTTCTTCCCTAATAACGAGTCTACCTAGTCGAGTCTTTGGATGTGTTGTTTTTGTTCACTCTCACACTCCTAACCGTGGTAAATTAGATCCCAGAGCTCTTAAATGTGTCTTTATTGAGTATCCTTCTAATAAAAAAGGGTACAAATGTTATCATCCTCCGAGTCGTCGTGTCTTTATCACCATGGATGTCACCTTTCACCAAACAAAATCCTTTTATGTCAGTCCACCACTTCAGGGGGAGAAAGCACTTGAAGTGGATGAACTCTCCTTTTTGTCATTACCATGTTTGTCTTTGCAGGATGCCCAAGAAGCTACCATAGTCCACAGTGAGGAAGAAGAGCAAGACAGATTTTTTGGCAAAAAATATGAAAGAAAAGAACAACCCACTTCGACTCTCGAGCAAGAAAAATTGTCTAATCCGGAGGTGAGGATCCCTGAAGATATCAATGAGGAGGAGGTAAGTATTACTGAGGATTTACCCATTGCATTGAGAAAGGGAAGAAGATCATGTGCTAAATATCCTATTTCTCAATATGTTTGCACTAACAATCTCTCTGATAAGCACAAAAGTTTTATTGCTGCCATTGATGCCACAAAAATTCCTACCTCAATCCAGGAGGCCATGAAACTTGAACATTGGAATCAAGCCATGAAAGAAGAGATGAATGCATTAGAAAGAAATTCAACTTGGGAGATTGTTGATAAGCCAAGAGACAAGAAGACAATAGGGTGTAGATGGATATTCACAGTAAAACATAAGGCAGATGGGACAATAGAAAGATATAAAGCTAGATTGGTGGCAAAAGGATATACCCAAAAATATGGGATTGATTATGAGGAGACATTTGCCCCAGTGGCAAAGATGAATACAGTTCGAGTTATTCTCACTTTGGCTGCCCATTTTGGATGGGACTTACACCAGATGGATGTGAAGAATGCCTTTCTTCATGGAGATCTGGATGAGGAAGTGTACATGGAGATTCCCCCAGGTTTTGAAGTGTAAAATGAAAGAAACAAGGTATGCCTCCTGAAGAAAGCATTGTATGGTCTGCCATAGTGCTTTGATCCTCCCAAGTTGCACCATCTTTACCCCTTCTTTCCATTCTACTAAAACCTGCTGCACCAGTTCCTCGCCTTGCTTCACTTGTCTTCTTTCTAAAATGCACAGTGGATGAAAAACAGGACCCTTTGCTTGCAACTCGGGTGGTAATTCCTTCTCAACTTGTCTTTCGCCAATAGCCTTCTTAAGTTGGGATACATGAAAAATCGGGTGTATCTGCGCTGCCTCTGGTAACTGGATTTTGAATGCCACTTCCCCCACCTTCTGGATCACTTTAAAAGGCCCGTAGTAACAAGCGGCAAACTTTGGGTGAAGTTTTGAAGGCATTGATGTCTGCCTGTGGGGACGAATCTTCAAGTAAACCCAATCTTCCACTCCAATTTCTGTCTGTTAGCTTGCTGCACCATTAAATCTTGTGCCCGGCTCAGATGAAACTTCAACTGCTTAATCGCTTCATCCCGGGTTAATAGGTCCTGTGCCACCGCCTCCACAGGTGTTTCTCCTGGTATAAATCGACTGATGGACGGTGGGGGTCTTCCATACACCGTTTCGAATGGGGTACATCGGGCTGCGCTCTGATAGCTGGTATTATACCAGTATTCAGCCCAGGGCAGTACTATACTCCATTTTTTCGGTTGTTCAGAACAGAAATACCGCAAATAGCCCTCCAGAATTCGATTAATCACCTCGGTTTGCTCGTCAGATTCGGGATGATATGATGTGCTCATCCTTAGCTGAGTCCCCTGCAGCCGGAACAACTCCTTCCAAAAAACGCTTAAAAACAGCAGATCTCTGTCGCTCACGATGGATACTGGAATCCGATGCAAACGCACCACTTCCTTCACAAATACTTCCGCGACAGTCTTTGCTGAATACGGGTGTTTCAGCAATATAAAATGGCTATACTTACTTAGCCTATCAACTACTACCAGAATCGCATCGAAACCTTGGGATTTCGGAAGTTTGACTATAAAATCCATACTCACCTCTTCCTACACAACATGAGGTATGGGCAAAGGCTGCAATAATCCCTGCGGAGAAGCTGCCCGATATTTGTTTTGTTGGCACACTAAACAGCTGGCCACGTAATCTGCCACCGCCCCTTTCATCCCTATCCAGTATAAAGACTGAGCCAGCCTCTTGTATGTTCTGTACACACCCGAATGTCCCCCTGTGTTCGTTGCATGGAACTCCGCTAAGAGTTTGGGAATCCATCCCGACTTCTCCGACAACACCAGTCTTCCCTTATAGTGGAGCCTCCCTTGCTCAAGAGTGTAGGGCGAGTGGGAATTTGGGTCCTTCTTAAGATCCTCCACTATCTTCTTCAGCACTACGTCCTCTTCTACCTTTTTATCAATTCTTGGAAGTCTGGCCAATATGGCCTAGCAAGCACTGTTATCACCTTCTCCTCTTTTCCTTCTCTCCTACGTGACAACGCATTTGCTGCTCCATTGGACTTCCCCGCTTTATAGACAATCTCAAACTCGTAACCCAACAACTTAGCCACCTAATTCTGTTGATTTTGGGTGGTAATTCTCTGCTCCAGGAGATATTTCAAGCTCCTCTGATCGGTATGCACCATAAACTTCTGTCCCACTAAGTATGGTCTCCAATGCTGAATTGCCAGCACTAACGCCATTAATTCCTTTTCATAGATTGACTTGCTTAGGGATCCCTCCGACAAAGCCTTGCTAAAATAAGCAATAGGCTTCCCTCCTTGCATTAAAACCGCCCCAACACCGACTCTGGAAGCATCACATTCGATGTGGAAGGTTTGTTCAAAGTCTGGAAGAGCCAAGACAGGAGCTGAAGTTATGGCTGCCTTTAACTTCTCCATGGCAGCCTTCGCCTGATCATTCCATTCAAACCGCCCCCTCTTTAACAATTCCGTTAATGGTTTGGCCACCTTCCCATAATCCTTCACAAAGCGTCTATAGTAACCCGTTAGGCCAAGGAACCCCCTTAAAGCGTTGACAGTTCTAGGCTCTTCCCATTCAAGGACGGCTTTAATCTTCTCCTTATCCATCTCTACTCCTTTCTCCAATATTTGATGGCCCAAATACTGAATTTGCTGCCTCCCAAATTCACATTTTCTTCTATTTGCCACCCACTTATGTTGTTCCAACAACTGCAAAACCTTATGCAACTGCTCTACATGATCCCTCCATGTAATGCTATACACCAAGATGTCATCGAAGAATACTAACACGCACTTCCGAAGGTATGGCTGCAGTAGACTGTTCATTGCACTCTGGAAGGTAGCTAGCGCGTTAGTGAGGCCGAAAGGCATCACTAAAAATTCGTAATGTCCTTGGTGAGTGCGGAAAGCCGTTTTGGGTATGTCCCCTGCTTCCATTCTGATTTCAGGTCAATCTTCGAAAAATATTTAGCCCCTTTAAGCTCATCAAGCAACTCTTCGATCACCGGAATCGGAAATTTGTCGGGGATGGTAGCTCTGTTCAGTGCTCGGTAGTCCACGCAAAACCTCCAGCTTCCATCCTTCTTTTTGACGAGGATCACGGGCTCGAGAACGGACTGGTACTGGGTCGAATAATTCCAGCCTTGATCATGTCGGCCACCTGCCGTTCAAGCTCCTCTTTCATAAGGTGTGGGTACCGGTAAGGTCGAACATTTACTGGGTCCATACCTTCTTTTAAAGTAATGCGGTGCTCCTTATCCCTTGTGGGAGGCAACCCTATTAATTCCCGAAACACCCCTGAGTGTTGTTCCAGAACCGCACTCAACTCTGCTTCCTGCGCAGCTGTCAAGTCACCGTGCCACGAAGTGTCCCCCTCGTGCTCCACTCTTCCCATCTCCCAGACAAGCGTCCACGTTTCGGCATCAGCAATTTTGAGAAGGGCCCGCGGTTCCACCAACTGTCTAGACAAAGCAGGGTCTCCTCTCACTTTCACCCTTTTGCCCGCCAGGTAATAACTCATGGTCATCTCCCTCCAGTTAATAACCACCTCTCCCAACTTTGCCAACCAAGCTATACCCAAAATGATATCAACTCCACCTAAATCGAACAAGTAAAAATCCTCCACCACCATAGCTTCCCCCAAACTAAGCTGAATCTGATCGCACCGTCCCTGAGTCATCTTCTTCCGCCCATCCCCCAAGCTTACCAGATACGGTGTCGTCTCCGTCACAGGTAGCTTCAACTCCTCGGCCAATATCTTGCTGACGAAATTATGGTTGGCGCCACTATCAATGAGCACCACCACTCTTCTTCCTCCGACCCATCCTATCAGCTTCATCGTTTTGGGCGATGTCATCCCTTCCGCCGAACATACAGACAATTCCATGGTTTTCGATTCGAGTTCCCCCACTTCGTCGTTCGCAATTTCCTCCTCGTCCTCCGCCAGCAGTAGGACGCGAAAACTTCTCTCTGGGCAACGGTGGCCAGGAGCAAACGGGCCTCTGCAACGGTAACAACGACCCTCTTCTCTCCTTTTTAGGAATTCTGGGTAAGGAAGATTCCTCACCAATCTCCCTCTGTTATCGTTCCCCCCTACGACGTTCGTCCTTGCTGTCGAGCTGGTTGCGACTCCCTCTCTTCTCACGGATCCCACACTCTCCGTTCTCCCGTACTGGTTTGTCAGGGGTCGGTTCTGTTCCGATCGCACCACACTACCCGTCGATCGCACTCCCACTGTGTTCATCTTGAATCCACTCACGTACCCTCCTTGCGCTCTCACCATCGTGTCTTCCACGTCCCTCGCAATCCGCATCGCCTCCATTAAATCAGGTGGATTCTGAATCCTCACCTACCCTTTTACATCCTCTCTCAATCCGACGAGAAAGTAACCTAGTACTTGCTCCTCGGGTACGCCCCTTGTTTGCCCCATTAGCACCTCAAAATTGCGAACGAATTCCTCTATTGTCCCGTCCTGTCGTAAGGTCGCCAATCTCTCAAACATCGTTCCCCTAAATCCTCCACCGAATCGGTTGATCATGGCCGCCTTCAAACCGTCCCAAGAACGGTTTCTTGCCTTTTCTTTCCAGAATGTGAACCAATACGCCGCACTCCCTTCCATGCTTACGTACACGATCTCCACTTTTTCCTCATCGCTGATCACCTTCTGTATATCAAAGAATCACTCTGCCCTGTTGAGCCAACTGAGAGGCTCCTCGCTCGGTAACTCCACCCTTTTCCTCCAAGGCCTCTGTTCTTCACCCTTTTCGCCAGCCTCTTTTCCTCCAATCTCTCCAACAACTCTATGTCGATTGTCATTCACGGAGCTATCGTCAGAACTTCCCTCCGATTGATTGGTCTGCTTCCCCAAAACTTTCAGAATCTGCTGTAAGTCCCACCGTACCGCTGCCGACTCCGCTTTCATTCCCTCCATGGTAATCTCTATCGCCTTTAACCTTTCCTCCGTATCCTTCTCCATTCTTGATAACATGCCCAATTTGGATCCGGCAAGTCGGACCAAATTGTTAGGTTCCTCTTTCAAGAACCCACTTACGCACAACAATTAGACACACAACACACGAAACCAAATTAAAAGAATGATCAACTATTGTATTGAATGAAAGTATACACTGTATGTTTCGATGAGAGCATAACCTCCCCCCTCAGGAATACTATACAACTAACAGTTAACTATTTATATAGTTTAGACCCCCATCACCTCTTAACTGTCTAAAACAGTTAAGCATCCCTCTTTTTACTTCTTCTCACATAAACCCTCCAACTTCTAACACACACCATAGATTCTTCCATCACACCATACATCTTCCATTTCCGCTGCACCTTTAGTTCTCATTTTCGTGGAGCTTTTGTGTTGGCTCTTTGCTTGTGATTCAGTGGCTGTCCAAGGCCCTTGGAGCAAATCACCATGAAATTTTATTGCTTTTCTTAACAAGGTTAAAAATGTGAATATACCGTCAAATTAGATATTTTGTTACGTTACTGAAACTTCATTTTTTGGCGTCTCTCTTTATATGTCCTCGTCGTGTCTTACACTTTAGACATTATTTGTTTAAGGAATGTTTGTGTCGTGTTGGATGTTTGTTAGAGTCCATGCTTCATAACTAAAGGTAGAGAGATAAGTATGGGAAAAACTTTGAAATATTTCAAATGTTTAAGTAAATATTCCATGTCTTAAGTAAATAAAGCTTAAATATTTCAAATGTTACCTAGTAATACTAGCTATTAGACCTCATGTTTTAAGCAAGACTTATGCCCTTTGTTGCGGCATTGAAATAGACTTTCTTAACTCCTAAAACTTCCTCAAATACTTGTTGTTTTCTTAAATTCCTTCACACTGCACATAAATAAAGGAGATAAAAAGACAATTCATTGAGGGGTTCATCTTGAATCTTGCAGGGATTACTAAACTGTGTATTAGGATGGTTAGTTGAGTTTTCTTACGAATTATGCTTTGCCTGTTGAGATCATTTCCATAATTTCTATTAAATGTGTCCCTTGTACTGAAACTGAAACTCTGAAAGTAGAACATAGCTTGAGTCAT
Source organism: Vigna reflexopilosa (assembly GCA_027742785.1). NCBI lineage: Eukaryota > Viridiplantae > Streptophyta > Magnoliopsida > Fabales > Fabaceae > Vigna > Vigna reflexopilosa. The sequence goes on from CM050918.1 coordinate 25,738,525, forward strand.
TACTGTGCATTTGAAAGCAACAATATATTGCTTCATTTTATCAATGCTTTTATGCAGTAGTTGGAGTTTTCATTTCTTAAAACAATAAGACTGCATTCTTCTGTTCTGAGATTCCCTTTTCTGATAAACCAGTGGGCGGAAGCAATTGATAACTTGGACCATGGAAACCCTGGATCAGATAAGAGCTTTGGCATGAAACAAAGACCTGATGGTGATATTGAGATTGATGAAAGATTTTGGGAGGAGGATTTTATAATCCCAACATGTCATAAGTGCAATGGAGTTCTCAAACCTGATGTAAGCCATCCGGTTTCTTTCAGTTGAAATATTTGGTTGTGCGTGATACTTTTCTGGATACTTCAGCCTGTTAGTATTGTTCTCTATTATCCAGTTGGTAACAAGTGGGGGCAAGAAGAGTATAAGAAATCTTAATCATTACTTTATAATTATGGATCTGATACCGTGAGCCTATGAGCACACCCTCTCTACTTCTCATAGAGAAAAAAACATTGCCATAAAGCATTATACGACTTGAAATGCAGAGAAGCTGAGTAGACACCTCTGGATCTTTTGATTGCCAGTTCAGAATATATAAAGTCATTAAAGGATAGTGGTAGTGGGCTATGCAAGTTTGATATAATGATATTTGTATCCGCCCATCAACAAGTGACTCATTACCCATAGGCATCCATTAAAGATACCTATTTAATATCCATTTTATTATGAATTTTACTCATGAATATTGGAGCATGCAGATTATTTTGTCATCCCTGAGATAAAATTCCATGTTGATGACCATCGAAGTTGAGTATTATTTTTTGTAGTTCTATTTTATGTGATAAATCTTGGTGTATTCTCTAATGTATCTCTTTCGTGTGTTATGATTTATGCTATTCTATCTCTTGAATAAGTTCAGGGATGTTATTCAAGATATTTCGCGATTCAGCTGAAGGAACAGAATATAAGTACATTTTGAACAAAAATGATTATGGACAGAGAAAGCATACTTAGTCAATCATGTATATGAAAATGTGTGATCGTTTTGATTTGTCTATTACGCTGGTGTCCTTAATTTTCTCGTTTTGAATAATTATGAAGGTTGTCTTCTTTGGTGACAATGTTCCCAAGGACCGAGCTGATATGGCAATGGAAGCGTCCAGAAGATGTGATGCTTTTCTTGTTCTTGGGTCGTCTCTGATGACCATGTCTGCTTTTCGACTTGTCAGGTAGATTGAAGTTTACAATGTCTTCTAGTTATGGTTTCTATATTATCTAAATTATAGTATTTGTATACACAACATACTACTACTACTAATAATGATGATGATAATAAAGTTTGAAATTAAAAAACTACCTGTTGTAATGCAATTTAGGCAATTATATTATTTAGAATGAGATCTGTATAAAAATATCATTTGAAGTTAGAAAACTATTTGTTATAATTAGCTTCAAACTCTAATTTAGAAAGAAGCTTTTAATCCCCATTTTCAAGCAGTGAAATATTTTTCATTTTCTTGTGTGCATTGATTGCGTACATGACATAATTGGATTTGTGATTTGACTTTAACAGAGCAGCTCACGAGGCTGGTGCTGCTACTGCAATTGTGAACGTGGGTGTGACGCGTGCTGATGATTTTGTTCCCTTGAAAATCAATGCACGATTGGGTGAGGTATGGATTGAGTTTATCTTCTCTGTTTATACTCAATACTGCTGCTTGCTGCGTCAAATCTTACAAGCTGTGCATTGTTGCAGATCCTGCCAAGAGTACTTGACATGGGATCTATAAGCATACCTGCTGTATAATGATGGTAGATGAAAACATGTATCAAGTTATCCACTAGCCCAACTTTCTTATACACTCTTCTTCAGGCAAAATCTAAATGTTGCCACACTCCATTGAACATCTCTTCCTAACTCTTCAAATTCTGTAGATGCCACTTTTCACCATAATTACCTGAAAATTAAAATGCATTGGGTGAAGCATTTTCAACTTCAGAAATAATGAAGTGATGCTTGCAGAGGATATATGCACGTCCAGATGATTGTTGTAGCATGACATTCTAGATTTTTAGAAATGATTGTATGATGTATTTTTGCTCTGATTAACTTTCATTGATTAAGAGCTTCAAGCTCTAAAAGTGTTGCGTTCTCATTAGTGACTGCAAAATTGCTCCAATTTCATTAACTTAAGTTATTTTATCATTTTTGCCGTGTAAATGATATGGTTAAGGAATTCATCTTACGAAGCTCAATGCATCATGACAAAACTGTAGCCAGAGACTTCATACAAATAGACAATTATAAATTTCTTCTCGTAAAACGTTGATTTAGACCACTACTAATGAAAATGCAATGTTAAATTTAAAAATGTTGCAGAACCCTTTTGACACCTCCCAGTAAGATTAAAGGTCCTTTAGATAATAGTCAAATATGGGAATACTTTAAATTTTAATGTCACCAAAATTCTTCTAAAGCTTGGAAGAAGAAATTACTTCAAAAATTAAACTAATAGATTAAAATACTCATTTTTTTGAAATATGAAAAAGAATTGCATTCATTTATCGAGTTCCAAAGTGGTAGGAACAAGGTTCAAGTCTAACGGTCTATTTGGATGCCTCAGCTGCATACATCACTGCACTTCCACTTGACACCTATCATTAATTAGAAACGGCTCGGCTCGCCGTGACCTTCTCTTGAATTCTCAAAACTTTTTTCGCTCCATCCCCGCTGGGGCAGAGAACCCATCGCTGTCTCGACTGTGCTATCGGAGGCTCTGGGGAAGTCAGAATAAGAGAGCACTCATCTTGGGGTGGATTTCCTACTTAGATGCTTTCAGCAATTATCCGCTCCGCACTTGGCTACCCAGCGTTTACCGTGGGCACGATAACTAGCACACCAGAGGTGTGTCCTTCCCGATCCTCTCGTACTAGGGAAAGGTCCTCTCAATGCTCTAACGCCCACACCGAATATGGACCGAACTGTCTCACGACATTCTGAACCCAGCTCACGTACCGCTTTAATGGGCGAACAGCCCAACCCTTGGAACATACTACAGCCCCAGGTGGTGAAGAGCTGACATCGAGGTGCCAAACCTTCCCATCAATGTGAGCTCTTGGAGAAGATCAGCCTGTTATCCCTAGAGTAACTTTTATCCGTTGAACGACGGCCCTTCCACTATACATACACCTACTCTACAAACCTCATTTATATTCTTTTAAACAGCATAGATGAAGTAGACAAAAAGAAGAGTCGAAAAAGAACAATAATCTTTTAGTCCAGATGCTCCTGTAACATTAAAAAAGCCTAATAAAAGACGTCATATGACTATATTCGGAAAAACAGAAAATAGTTTGTTATAATTGTAAAATATTTTCCAAGGTTTGTTCCAGGAGTTCATTTGGTTTGTGCATTCCATCGACAATGAAGAAGTTGAGTTTAAATCAAAGTTAATGGAAGGCACACACTAGACTGGAAGCAGAGCATATCGATAACAAGCACATAACTGTTCACTTTACAGGCACCATATTAAACAAAGCTAGACATCCAAAACCTACAATAGCAGTACCATCTTAGAGAAGGTGTGATTAGACATCACATAACCCTTCAGTGTTGTTCTAATACTCCAAAAAACTGTATACACATGTCATTTCGTAAGTACACACGGTGCCGATTTCCTAAGAATTCTCACTGACTGCTTTGTCAATTTCTTCAACATGAGAGCGAAGCACATTCCACTGCATACGAGAAAGAAAATGAATCATTGGTTGCTGACTTGAAAATCATTTCTTCAAAAATTTTAGGAAAAAAATAAAGCGTGGATTGATCATATGCATAGAAAAAGAACTTGTAACCATGCAACATCCAAATTATTTCAAGATATACCTGATCCATGGTCAACGAGATACCTGAAAAGAAATTTAAAGATGTTAGGATAACCGTTGGTTTAAAATAAAAGAATAAATATCAAATATCTATATGAATGAGCTCTATCAAGAATCAAATTTTCAGTGAAGACAAAATAGAAGACAACAAAATCTACTCCTGCACTCCAATCTTTCTACATTCTGGAAGAACTTTACAGGCCATCTAAGGATGCCTCATTTGCAATGCACAAGCATGATCTCGGAAACAAATGGGTGGCATAAATCAGGACCTTTGAAAAGTCAATCAGGTCAAAAGCCAAACAACTATTGTTCACAAAAATAGAAGATTGGTTAGCAGCAAAAGCAAATTTTCAATATAAATGCATAGCTACAGATCCAGGATATCAGTATATACAGCCAACGACAAAATGCTATGACAAGATAGAAAATAGCTGAGTAGCCAACAACTAATATGCTGATTAGTAAGAATTATTTCCAATTCATTCATAGAAAAAACGTCCATATTCTTAAACAAAATCAAATTGAATGTTCACAGATTTAATAAATTTATTTATACTAACAGTAACAAAGTTCAAAATCATAAAAATTAATTCAGTTTTCATATTATCCTAAACCTAACTGTTTGCCAAAACCATACATTACAAAGAACTAGAGTTTCCTTTACTCACAAAATGAAAAAAAAATGGGCTATGAGTAACCAGTAGCTAACAAAGTAAATCTCAAAGAGGTGACCTGATATCCCACGGAACATGTTTATCATCAATTTTATCAATAATACATTACCAAAGTACAAGTAAGAACTGAATAGATCATCAGCCAGAACATATCACATTCATGAGTTTAACTACCTTCTTGAAAAAAGAATGAGCCACCCCACAAGAGACATAGGGTATGAGATAGCAATACTTAAATCCATCCAGCAAAATACATTTTATACCCTTGGAAAATTAATCCAAAACCCTTCTGAACTAAAAATAAACTCACAGATCAATGTAAGAAAAGTACATAAAAAAAATAAATAAATCAAAGAACCAAATAATTTCGAAAAAGAAAATCTAACAAAAACGTCAAAATAATATAACCTTTTTTGCCAGGAAATTTCTTGCCATCCTTGAGGTAAAACTCGCGAATGTCAACCACAACCCTGCCTTGCCAGTTCCTCACAGAAACCCTCCTGTTCTTAGAAATCTACATTCCACCAAAATAACATAGTAAATAAACGATAAAACAAATTTTTTAAAAAAAAAGGAAAAAAGATAGACCCCAGTATAGTAGAGAAGTGAACCTCGCAGACGACAATATCGTCGGACTCGTCGTCGGAATCCTTCTTGGGTATCTTTTCTGGCGGCGGTTGGTCTTCAGATTCGGCGTCAGAAGCACCGGCTTCGTCTCTCCTCTTGGCCTTCCCAGACATTTCTTGAATCCTCTTTTCTGCTTCTGTGTCGTGAATGAGTGATGAGAGAAAATGGGATTTTATAGAAAATGAAAACACTAATAGATTAAGAGAAAGACAAGAAAATATTGAAACCTAAAATAGCTTTTGGCGCCCAAATTTCACTCAGTCCAAGAGTCACACTCCTCGTGGAGTGAATTCAATTCATTATGTGATAATTTTTTATTTTATGACTAAAAAAGTGAATAAAGATAAATATGTTTTTATCATTATTGAATAGTTAATATAAAACTCATTCTCATAATACACATAGACAAATATTTTTATCATTACTAATTATGATCAAGAAATGTTTCTATACTTTAATTTTATTAATCATTGGTAGTTATAATATATACTATTAATGAATATACTTTTACAAGAATAAGAAAATGAGTCTAGCTAATAATGCTTATCCATTACTACTTTCCAATAACTTATCTAATTAGACAAAAATAAAGAGAAAGTCTCTATTACTACTTTCCAATAACTTATCTAATTAGTAGAAAATAAAGAATAAGTCTCTATTTAAAGTGATTGATTCATCTATAACTATATATAAAACTGATTTTTTATTTTGATGTCTATATTTATCTTTTAATTTTATTTTTAAATAAAAACTGTTCAAAATTAAAATGATTATTTTATTAATTTTTTCTTTAAGTAACCGTACATTTAACCGTTTTATTATTTGAGATTTTTTTTTTAAATTTAACCATTTTTTAATTAAAAAATTACTCACAAATAAATAAAAACCATTTACAATAAAATTATAAAAGTTATTAATAATAAGAATAAAAATAATTTTATTATTTATTATTATTATTAAAAAAAGTTAATATAACTCTTGTGTTTTCACAATGAATCAATATCATGATTAAAATAAATGTAATAAAAAAGTTGTTTGGCAAATAATTTACCATTAGTATCCATAAACATTTTAATTATATTATGATGAAAGAAATATATTTTAATATTTATAACGTTAATACAATTATTTTTATTTTTATTCTTTAAATAACTATTTTATTCAAATAACTATTCATAATATTTTTATTTTAATAATTAAAAATTACTTTATAGTTTAATATTACTTTTATTCAAATAATTATTATACTAATAAATCTTTTATTTATAATAAAAAAATAGACACAAGAACATAGTACATGTGGTTTCATTAATAATATATAAATTATATATTATTAACTTTCTTGATAAATTATTATCTTTAAACCTATAAATTAAATTTGAAATTAATAATAACTAATTTATATAATATTATGTTTACGTAATAACAACTAGGTTGTTTTAGAAAAGGACCAAAACCCTGTAAAAGTGTGTGTATGGTCTGGTAAAACTAAAGCACCAAAGATTTTGTTTGATTCGCTGGCAGCTTCAACAGAACTATAATCATCAATACACATTTCTTCTCAAAGATCATTCGATTGAAGTCCAAGCACAAATTAGGAGACAATTGTAGGCTAAGGAGAGTGGAATTCATATCAGAATAATCAATGGGTAATTTGTTTGTGAAGAAACCAAAGGTCACGGACGTTGATAAAGCAATCCTCGCTCTCAAGACCCAGAGACGCAAACTCGCCCAATATCAACAGAAGGTTTCCCTCCTTCTCCAAAAATCATTTTTTTTTTCTCTGATTGAATTTTATGTTACAAGACAATAGGGTAAAAAATATGATCAGTAAAGATGCACATAGATGAATTTAGATCTTTTGGAATCTTTTCATGGCTAGTTCCGATGAATAAATGTCTGCTGAATTGTATTTCACAACTATGTATATAATTGCTGCGTCTGCTGTAAGCCTCTAACCAAATACACCATATAACAGCAAACATTGCACGCTTTCATAATGTTACAACCTCTTATCCATGTTAAGCTCTTGGAAACTAACTCATAAAAATTGCTGCAAAATTAGTGGGCAGTTCCTGAACTTTAATATGTTCCATTCAAATTAATATGATATCCACTGGCAATTTAAGAATAAATGATCTGAATTTTGTGATAGGTAAATGTTAGTTGATGGTGCATTTCTAGATTTAGTTAGTTTGATGTGAATTTGTAAGAGGGGTTTGGATAAGAAATTGGGCGTTTGCCTATAAATAGAAGGAGGGACTTAGAGAAGGTTATTTTGTCATTTGAGAGGATCGAGGCCTTTTCGCATTGGGAGACCTTGAATTTCTGCAATCGTATTCTAATCAGGGGAATTTCTTCTGTTTCTCCATAATTCTGATCCAATTTCAATCATTTTCCAAGCTAGACCAACATATTTTTCTAATTGCATCGTGGTATAGAGCATGTTTTTTAATTTTTGTGTTTATAGAGCATGCTTCTAATTTAAATTGCATCGTGAGATGAGATTGTGTGTGGTTGCATATTAATTGCATTTCTTACAAGTTTTGTTAAATAGCTGCTACATAGCTATCGTATAGTGGAATTTTTAGAGCTTGGAACTTTGTGTGCTGTTGCAGCCACTATAATTGTCGTGGTTGTGGAATGCATCTCACTTGCTCCTATTATCTCTGACAATTCTTTAGTCTATTGAACTTTTGAGTTAATATAAAGCTAACTTTTATGTAATTAATCTTTGTTTTCTATACAATTTGATTTTTATACGCACAAACGCATATATATCAACATTTGTGACTTCTACGACACTATTCACTTTACGAAACAGTAAATCATTGGCTTTCTGCCATTTTCTGCAATCTGCAATTGATAACAATGCTTTTCATGCATGTCCTTGGTGGTGAAGTTTAGAGAGGCATTGGTTTTATTTTAACCATTTGTTTTCTTTTGTTCTTCGTCCATTTTTGTTTCTTTTCTTATGCTATTTCATTTTTTTCTATCATTTCGTCTTTCCAGCTTGATGCAGTTATTGAAGCAGAAAAACAGGCTGCACGAGATTTGATTCGTGAAAAGAAGAAGGATAGGGCCTTGCTAGCACTGAAGAAAAAGAAGACACAAGAAGAATTGTTGAAGCAAGTTGATACCTGGCTTATAAATGTTGAGCAGCAAGTAATATTTTATATTATTATTCTGTTTTATATATTTTCTCTTTGTTTTTGTTTCATTTTGATCCATCAGTAATAACTATACTATTACCTGTTTGCATCTTATATGGCTTTACAATTTTCTGTTTCTTTGCAATAATCAGAGGAAATTATTGTGAATTAACATTGCTGTCTTTTTACTTGATTATACACCTATAACAATCTTCTTTTTCAGTTAGCAGATATTGAACTGGCAAGCAAGCAGAAGGCTGTGTTTGAAAGTTTGAAGGCTGGTAATGATGCAATGAAAGCCATACAAAGTGAGATAAATATTGACGATGTTCAGAAACTTATGGATGACACCGCTGAAGCTAAAGCCTATCAAGATGTGAGTTTGACTTTACTATTGTGGTTACACTTCAGTTTTCCTGCTTACGAAAACTGATTTCCATATCTGGCTTTTTTTATATTGAGGGTTTTCCTTTTTTGGGGAAGGTAGATGAATGTGAGGGGTGTTCAAACATGTTTACAGCTGCTATAGCACCATTGCATTGTGAAATTCCTTGAATCCATGATTGCAACTCCTTTTGCTAGAAGTGTTGTTGTGGCATGTCACCTACATCCTCTTGTTATCTATAGGGAGTCTCTGCTTAATTGATATTTTGAATAATTATTATGCCAATTTGTGCGCATTTTATCTTTTATATGCATATATAGAGCACAACTTTTTCTTATACATATATAATTGGTATATGTAATATATTCCAGCTGCTATGTAACTTCCATAATTTTCCCACGTTGCTATCCACTATATGATACAATAGATTGTTGGCTTTCTGCCATTTTCTGCTATCTAAGATTGATAAAACCGGGCCTTGAAAGTGCTATTATTATTGGCTTCTATTTTTCTGTTTACTATTTTTCATATGCCTTGTTTATATTTGATGCTCACTGATGGTTGCCATAATTTTGTTGAATGTGAAGGAAATTAATGCAATACTAGGGGAAAAATTATCAGCAGAAGATGAGGAGGAGATTTTAGCAGAATTTGAAGACTTGGAAACCCAGGTATATGTTTTCCCAGTTCTTATAATTTGGTATTAGTTCTACCTTTTACTCTCTCCAATATAAATATCATCCATTCAAATTGTTCCTATTGAATTTCCGATTTAATCATAATAGTTTGGATTATGGAAGGGACATAAATTGTTGTGCTTCATTTTAACCCTTTTCACACGTATTGTACATCTTTGGGAGAATGGCATGAGCATATTATTGTTGTGCTAGCCAAGGCTAATAGAGCTTCTTATAGGTTAAATTTGCCAACTATTTGTTGTTAAGATGAATGGGGATCTAATATTATAGGCTTGGCAATTCTCCTAGTAAAAGCATATGATTCAATTATGTTTTCCTGTATGCAAAGTTTTGAGCTAGTGATTGACTACAGAGATAATGAATTTGGAATAGGAATGATACATATAACAAATGGTCGCAAAAACAATTCTGATTAAAAGAGGCTTAGATATGGAAATTTGACAGAGTTTATTTTGTTGCTTCAGCTTACAGTCCAAGATCTTCCTGAAGTTCCTCACTCAGCTCATGAAGAAATCGAAGAAAAGTTGGACCTTCCTGATGTACCAACCAAAGCACCAGTTACCAGTGATGCTGAAGTATCTACGAAAAGAAAAGGTATCTTCCACTTCCTTCTTGTCCACTTCCAAAGCAGAGATAAAAGAAGAAAAGAAATTATCTAACTTTTAATTAATTACTTATTACGCAAACAGTTATGGAGGAACCATTGGCAGCTTGAAGAACATTGCGACCAAAAACATGTCAATTGCTCTGTAAACCAAGGTTTGCAATATGACTTTTTGTTTGCCTGTATCTTATAGATTTCTCTTGCAAAATTTCTGCATCTACTGAGTTTGATTGATTTATCTGCAGTGACATTTAATGTGTACAGATTTCCATGTATAATTGTACATGACTTTAAACCAGAGCTATAGACTGAATCATATGTTTTGTTGCCCCTCCTTCTTCCCTTTTTCGACTACTTTCACATTATTTACGTCAGAAACTCCAAGGTTAACCGAAAATGTTTACCAATATATCCCGAAATTCCTGGTTGATGATGTTGTGCCATTCGTTAGTGCCTTCCTTGTCCATGTGGAAACATTGATTACAAGGTTTCCATGTGATAAGTAGGAGTGTGTAAAATTAACTCAAGTGTACTGAACTATCAATTAACTATATTATGTTATACCAAAAAATATTGAACTGATTGTAGTTCAGCTTTAAAAAACTTAATTTCTAAAGTTGTAGTTCAGATAACTACTTGTTAACTTAAAACTACATTGTTTTATACTTTTTACTTATTTGAGAATCTCTAAAGTTGCAGTTTAATTTGACTATTGTCGATTAAACCAAACTTTAGTCGCGGCTTACTCGACCGAATTCGGCTGATTTTTGATCGGAATCGGTTTGATCGAATTTTGGTTAGGACCAACTCAGCCAAATTTAAGTTGGGACAAACTCGGTTGAATATCGGCCGTGGCCGACTTAGTTAAATTTGGCCGATTATTGGTTGGGGTCGACTTAGTCGAATTCGACTGAAACTTGGTCAAGATTGACTCAACTCAGTTCCAGTCGTGGTGATTCCCGGCAAATTCAGTCAATTGTTGACTGGTGCTGACTCAGTCGACTGAGTTTCAACCATGGCCTTCCCGCCCAAATTTGGCCGATTTTCAGTCTATGCCAACTCGACCAAATTTCGGTAAAAACTAATTCAATTGAGTTTTGGTTGTGGCTGTCCTGATTGATTTTTTGTCAGGGTCGACTTAGCAGAATTTGGCCGAATTTTGGTTGGGACTGACTAGATCGATTTTCGGTGTGGTAATCTCGACTGAATTTGGTTGGGGCTATCTCGAGTGAATTTAGGCAAATTTTAGTCGGGACAAAGTCAACCGAGTTTCGACCGTGGTAGTCCTGGCCAAATTATGTTGATTTTCGATCGTGGTCGTTCTAATCGAATTGGCCCGATTATTGGTCAGGGCTAACTCAATCAAATTCAATCAAATTTTTGTGAGAACTAACTCAACCAAGTTTTGACCATGGGTATCCTATTCAAATTTGGTTGAATTTTAGCATAGGTCCATCTCAACCTTTGATCTGATCCGATCCGTTTCAAACTTTGTTAAAAAAAAAAATTTGATTTTGATTTTTATTACTTTTGAATTAAGATATGGACATATTAATGTGTAATAAAAATAGTTATCAAAATCAAATTTATGTACTTATTTAATGTTGACTTAAAAAAAACGAAAAGAATTTAATGATACCAAATTTAATAGGATTTATTTATGGTGAGATTAGAAGCTTACTTAGTCCTAATAAATATTCTAAAAATGACTTTATAACAACATTATCTAACTTTAAGAAATTAAAACATAAACGAAATGATATTTTAACAATGTTTTTAAAAATTTTAAATTTTCTTTGTTTAAACTCATTCTCTAATCAAATATGTTTATTTAGGTGTTGAAGAAAGTGCTAGTTGTTTGAAGCTATTTTTCATTGGATGAACACGAGTTAGCACCGTTAGTTGTTTAAAAATAAATAAATAACGTTGGTTCATCAGGAGCATCTCCATCATAAGATCATTCATAAGCCTAAATAAAGTACCATTTGCTTGAAGTAATTTTCCATGAGTTGCCATTGCAAGTTACTTAAGGAAATTTGCTTATATATATATATATATATATATATATATATATAAAATAAAAATTTATGCCAATATTTTACATTTTACATTTTTCAATGTGAAAAGCATCTCGTTTAAGTTGCTCCCATTAAAAAATCCTAAGGAGCCATTACTTTGAACAAAAAAGACTGGATCAAAGAACAAAAAAGGGAGTAAAAACTATAAAATAATGAGTTGATTAACGTTTCTTAAAAGATTTTGTACCAGAATATAACTGAACATGAATTGCTTGAAAATTATACATTAATTTTATACTTATGTTTTATATTTTTAATGTGAGAAACAATTTATATAAATTGCTCCCATCTGCAAATTGCTAAGTAATTAATACGGTGACTTTATGGTGTGAGCTTCCTTTTAGTAAGAGTTATTTCCACAACAAACATACGTTAAACATTTGTTCTTACGTTTTTCTTCCATGGGAGAAGTGTAAGGTGGATATCTGATGTTGAACTAGTTATTTTACAATAATTTATTAGAAACCGTTCTTAATCAAACACAAAAATTACAAAAAATGAAGGGAAACAATAGAAATCTTCACAGTAAATAAATAAAAATTAAACTAAAAGTACCAAATAGATTTCATTAAGCTTGAAGTTGTTCAAACACATACTGTAAAGGGAGTGCTCACCGACCCCGATATCTCCTACCCTCGAACATGATCACAACATTACTAGGTTATTGCTTCCTCACCCCTAAAATCACTAACTGCACTCTTATAACAGTAAAAAACTTCTCAAATACTCTGCACCACTGCACAACACTACCGCTGCTAGTATCATTACCGCCACCGTTTTCATCGACCGTTCCTGTAAAGGAAGAAGAAAAGAGAAAATATGATAAAGAATTTCATTCTGAAAAGTTTTTTTCCGCAAGTATTTCATCTGTTTAAAAAAACTCTTCTTGAAACACTTCATGCAAACAGGGTCTTCATTAGAAAAACCATTTTGAAAAATATTATATGCATTTCAAAAAGTTTTTTTCTTTCAGAAATTCTAATTTCAAAATGCATTGCATATGTCTCGAAAATTCTTCTCCAAAAATTGCATTTCAAAGATTTTGTAAAACTTATTTAGCAAATTCTGGAAAGTTTGTTCCAGAAATAAGATTTTTTGTTCCTCCTTGATTGGAAAAAAGGGTAACTGTGTTATTATTTGAAATATTAAAGGTGATAACTTGTTTAGTTTTTCATGAAGTAATTAGTTAGAAGTTTCATATTTTTCCGTCCAATCAATATTGGTATATATACTCATTAACTTAGAAATTTATCAGCTCATCAAGTTATATAGTTTAAAAATACATTTTTAATATTTTTATTTTATTAATTTTTCAATTGAAAAAAATGTTAAAAACATTAATTAAGATAAGTGATAATGATTTTATGGTATCATCCCAAATTTATTAACTTATAACAGATAAAACAAAATGTCTTAAGATTGATAAAACAAAATATATTTATCTCTAACTTATAAAAACCATAATAATAAATATATTTAAAACAACTAAGAATAACTACTAAACGATAAAGAAGAAAACCCTGTAACATTATTGTCTTCCACTAGAGATGTTTCAACACCTATCCCTTAACTGTTCGCACCAATAAGTTGATAATCGCAAAAGAAACAACACAACCATAAGAAAAAAACAAGATAAGCTAATATAAAATTTTTTTTTATAAAACAAACATAGAAATATTATCATACAATACTCATTCATAAAAATAATCATATCACATATGAAGACTCATATTAGACTCAATTATCTAGATAAAGCATTGATTTGAAATCTCGTTCGCAACAACAATTGCGACGGGACGACGATCCAAAAAGAAAACGGGTTTGGAAAAGAGATTTGGAGTCGCCACCATAGTTTATTCTGGAAAACTACAGAAAAACCATAAAATGATAAGGCATGGTCTATGAAAACCAGATTCTGGTTTCGGGAGTCGGTTATGTGTAGGGAAGATATTAGCACCCTACAACGCCTGCCCTAAGGGCAGTACCTTTAATTAAATACGCGAATGTGATGTGGTTTTCAAAACGTTTAATTATCCCCGAAAATGACAGTATAAGGAAATAAAAGATATTTTTTTAATTTTTGGGAAATTGTTGAGAAAATTTGTTTGGGAAATATTTGGATTTTTTGGATTTTTAGGAAGTGAACTTAACAAGGACTAGCCTTACACCTATGTATCTCCACTCTTGCTAGAGAATCAAGGATCACGTAGTTTTGGCGAAAGATTGTTTGTTCGAGAATGGATGTTTTTTGGTTTTAGAAGATTTTTTCCTTTTTGGTATTTTTGGCATGATTGAGAAAAAGAAATGTTTTTAGCACAAGGTAGTACGCTTGCTCCTCGCGCCACGTCTTCGTTGTCACAACGAGGTCGGACGTCTCCGTAACTGCATCAGGGTTGTCGCTTTTCCTCACCGACTCAAAGCGCGGTCGCGAACCACCATCATCGCCGTTGACTGAGGTTTCATCAGCACCTTCGTCGTCGTTCCTCTCTTCTACGAATGTGAGACCCTAATCGCTTCTCACACCACCACTAGGCTTGCAATCGAAAATAATCACTAACAACTGTTGAAATTATTCTTTCGGTTTGCTCTTTCAATCTTAGTTTTCCGATTGGGTGCCGACAACGAAGATAATGAAGCTTGGAGCTTTCTTGTTCTCTATTTTTTCTTATACTCCAAATTGTTTATGCTTTTGTGTTTTGAGGTGTTGGGATGGGTGTGAAAGGTCGAAGGGAGATGGATAGAGAGCAACAGAAGCTTGGGCTGAAGTTTTTTGTTAATTCCAAAAATGAAGTTGAAGTTGGGTGGGAGAATGAAATTCCCTCATGCGTGATGGAGGAACGATTTCTGTTCTGCGGTGAGGGAGAAATGATTTTTGTAATGTGGTTGATTCCTATTTTTTTGTGATTTGGTTCATTACAGATTGAGGGTGAGGGTCCTGAAATGTGAAGGCCAGTCAGAACAGGGAAAAAGATGATGAGTTTAAATGTTTGATTCGGTTGGCTTACTGGTAAATATTTGGGCAAATTATTTGAAGGTATCCCGATGGGAGTTGGGGAAAAGGCTAAGTAATGGTCAAGGAGCACAAACGCTAATGGCGTGGTGTTTTGCATCAGTAACAGGAAGGAGATATAGATATGGATATGGCAAACCAGGACATATAATCAAACCAGAAACATATATCACCCAATACAAGCAAAATGACAACAATCTACAATCCGAGAACACGAACATTTAAGCATGGGAATAATGAAGCTTTTTAGATTGGGAGCTTACCTCTTGCGCTTATATCTTCTCTTCCTTGCAGTTTCTTGCATGCTCTTTTTCTTCTTAGCTCTCTGTCATTGTGCTTTTTTCTATGTTGCAAGTGATGAATCATTGCAGGGCAAATGATGCAAAATAATGGTTAGTGTTGGAGGTGTGTGTTTCTGTTTTTGAGTGTGTTTAAGAAGATGGAAGAGCGATGTGTTTATGGCCGAAGGGAAGGAGAACGGGTAGGGAGTAGGGGATTGTGCGTGTGTGAGGGAGGATGGTGTTGTCTGTAAGGGAGGATGATGCTTTTGTTTTTCTAATGTGCTTCATGGAGCCATGGATTTTTGAAGAGTTGGTTAATCTCTTGAATGCCTCGCGTGAGTGTGGTGGATGATGGATTTCTGTTATGTGAATCCGTCGAGTAAATGGTTGCTTCCAATTTTTTCTTAGCAGATGCTAAGGTCAGAGGGCACTTGCCACTCACACTACCATTCAGCCACCCTATTTCCTTTCTCCTGCTCCTCGTTGTCAAACAAGGCATTTCCACCTGTGGTAATAAGCCAAAGATAGTGTAGGTCACTGAGCAAAAGATCTCCATCCAAAAATGGTAGATAACATAAAGGTTTGAAAAAGTTGATAGTATTGTTTACGGCGACTGTAATCTGTGCGCCCCTCCCTAATTGAAAAATTCCATCTCTAGGGGTCCATCTGTTAAATCCATAGAGGGAGGAAAATGGGCGTGAATGATGATGGGGCTGCTAACACCTTTTCATTCATTTTTTCTTAGTAATTTTTCTTCTTCTTCTTTTTTTTTTCGTTTTCTCTTCTCTTTTTTTTGTTTTTTCTTTTCCTCTTTCCTTCTTTTTTCGTTTTCTCTTTTTCTTTTCTTTTTCTTTTCCACGTTTTCTTTTTCTTTTTTTTCTTTTTTTTACCTTCTTTTTTTTTACTTTTTCTTCATTCATTCATTTTCTTTTTTTTTTCAAACTAAATAAAATATAGTAACATAAACGAACATAAAATAAAAATAAGACACACTTATTATTTAGTCAATCTAGATGAAATTGGGTGTTGACAACTGCCTCTCTTTACTTAGATATTACTGGATAATATGAAATTTTGATATTTTCATATTATCGGAGTAAAAGCTAAATAAAGATAGAAACACTAATTTTGTCTGGGTCTCAAAGAGAAAGAAGAAGAACAAAAACCCATTCAAGTATACACGATGACCAAAATCATGAAGAGGATCATGTTGCAACAAAGAGAGTTTGACCATTGCCTAGCAGAGGGCCGATATCGTAGAAAAACTAAAGGTGCCAAACAAAATTAGGCTTGAGGTGCCAAACAAAATTGGGCTTTGGGGGGACCAGATAAAATTGGGCTTTAGGGGCCAGTGTGGAAATTGGGCTTTGGGGTCAGGCTAGCTGGGCTTGGTGGGCCAGTGTGAAAACTGGGCTTTGTGGGCCAGGAAAGCTAGGCTTTGTGGGCCAGGCAAGCTAGGCTTTATGGGCTAGTGCAGAAACTGGGCTTGGGGGCCAGTGTGGAAACTAGGCTTGTGGGCTAGTGTGGAAACTAGGCTTGTGGGCCAGTGTGGAAACTGGGCTTGGGGGCCAGGCGAGCTGGGCTTTATGGGCCAGTATGGAAATTGGGCTTTGGGGCCAAGCGAGCTGGGCTTTGTGGCCAGGCGAGCTGGGCTTGGGGGCCTGTTAAGTCCCTAGCAAGTGTACGAGATCGTTATCAAGTAATATAAAATGGGTGAGTCCAAGTATCGTTTTCCAAAGGACTCTTAGGCCTTAACTTTCGTGTAACCTAATTTCGTAAGACTTGAGAGAAGGATTAAATTTAGGTTTTGAATGAAAATAAACATGCAACATGTAGTGATTCAATTGGTTAGAAGAAACTATGAATGAATGGAGTTGTTGGGGTTTACAATTTCATCTTATCCACCCTTTATATTTACTTTTCTTATTTAATTTGCTTATTTATCATATTGTCATGCAAACTTTCTTGGTCTACCCTTAACCTAATCTCTTGGCGAAAAAGCCTATTACTAATTACTGGCTTGCTATCTCTAGCCACCCCTGGTAACTAATAATGCATGATAAACAGAAGCAAAATACAATTGATTGTCCTACCCCTATCTCTAGGCGATATTAGCTTAATCAAGGAATTCCCCCCATATCAATAAAGACAAACAACATTTACCAAATGAGTTAAACGATAAAAGCATTAAGCAAAGGTAAGGAACCCAACAATTGATAAATCAAGCATATGCAAGCATATAAAATAAATAAGAATTTGGATATATGAGAGTTTCAAAAGATTACATTGTTCCCCAACAACAAAGGGTTTAGTTCATTATAATCATGGTGAAACTAGATGAAATACAATGGAAGAATGGAAAAGAAAACCCTAAATTTGGTAGATTGGAGCCTAAGCATCCAAGGAACCTCCTCCAAGATGTGTAAAACTGTTGTGGATGTGTCTCTCTGCCAAAATAATGTGTTTTGATTCGCACTGGGGCTATATATAGGCCATAAAAATAACAAAATCTATCAGAATCTAAGCCAAATAAAAATAGAAAACTGCTCAGCGCTTAATTAAACCGCTCAGCAGTTTCTCTCTTTTCCGCGCCACCGCTCAACGGTTAGTTTTACCGCTGAGCGGTTTACCTCAAATCGCCCTGGACGCTCAGCGGTCCATTCTGACGCTCAATGGTTTCTTTAACCCTTCTTTTCATCCTTTTTCTTCATCTTTCACGTGTCTAAATCCACCTTGCTTCACTTCCAACTTCAATTCATCTCAAAACCCTGCAAAACAATGTAAAAACAAGCATAATATCTCTTAAACCAACTTTTGACTCTCACATGAGTCAACTATGTTTTTTTCTTGATTTTGAGCTCATTCTAAGCCATAAAGGGTGTGTTTTGATATAAGATTTAAGTATGAAAATAACGGTTTTTAGACCGTTATCACAACCCCAAACTTAGAACTTTGCTTGTCCTCAAGCAAACAAAACAAAACTCAACTTTTCACTTTTTCATCAAATAGTTTAACACTTTTCAAAGAAACCCTTTTCCTCACAACAAGTTATTATTCAATTTAGATTTTCAGTGGAATCCTATCAAGATGCATGCATGCTTTCAATTCAATTAGTTCACATAAGCACATATATTTCCCAACAGATGTTTCATTTATGAATGATCAATCCTCTAAGCATAGATGTAAACATGGATTTCAACAATTCTCACCAAGCAAGTGTTTCACTCAATCACTCAAGTGTTTAAGGGATCACTCCACTCTCTAATGTTCACATGTTACATAAAACAACATTGTCATTCATCTAAAACAATCAAAATCCTTACATGCAAATGTCATTACAAGGACTTTTCCAAGGCTTGTAATGAGGCTGAGCTATCAAGAAAAATTGGTTTTTCTAGAATACAAAATCCTTGAGTTAAGAGAGCTATATTATTATTCAAAGTTCAGGCATCACTCTCTTTTGAACCAATCTCACTCATTCCCAACTTCCTCCCTTTTCTTTTATTTTTACATTAAACTCATTTTACATGCTTTTTATTTTCTTCTCTTTTCTTTTCTCATGCATTTTTGTTTTTCACACTTGAGTTCAATGCCTTCTTCTTGCCTTTTAATTTTTCCAAACAACCCCAAACTTGAACCTTTTGAACACATACAATTATTCTCAACCCAACTCAAGGTAATTAAATTCAAAACAAGGGTTTCCATCCTATTTAAAGCCAATGTTCAAAAAGGGTATAATATTTTAAGCACTTTGGGGAAAATTTGGCTAAGTAAGGGTTTCCAATCATGGCCTTGATCATATGATATCAACAAGCAATTCAATCAATTATCAAGACTTAGGCAATATCATTCATGCTTTCCTGTGAATAGTACATATATCAGTGAAAACTCTACAGCTCAATACCTCACACAACATGCTTTCTCACTCATCATTCATGCATCCTTCTTAGCATCACAATCACAATCATAAACCACTACACATCTATTCACACATTTAGTGAACCATTCACCTGGATATCAGCATACACACATTCTCAATTATCAACCACATTCAATTATCATCATTGAATAACTCATCATGCAATATACTATCAAACCATCATCAGAATCAGTTTTCAAGCCAAGCACAAACACCTACACTAATCAATAGAATTCAACCTATTCTAAAAATTCAAAGTACAAAAGTGAAAGAGAAAACCCTACTCTAATGCACTGGCATCCATCAGTAGATGCCATATCACTCCATGTCATCATTAGAGTCCTCATCATCTCCAGCCTCTACATCCTCAAAGTTATCATCCTCGTCATCATCCTTCATGACTGGAGCTTCAGCTGCTCCAGCTCCACTCCCCTGTGCCTGCTCTGGCCAAGCCACTCTGTTGTTGAACTCATCCATCGTCCACCTATGAGCAAGAGGTGTGTCGTACATGCCTATGATAATCTCGGCAATAACAACCTGTCCTTGGGGTAGAGAGACCTTGAATGTGTGAAAAATTCTTATAACTGATAATGGACGAAACCAAAATGCAGTGCTCTCTCAAAAACCCCAAACTTGGATTATGAATGATGCAAAAGTGATAGAGAATGGATTTTCTAAAATGCAACAATTAAACCCTAAATACAATTCCCACTCACTTTACTTACTTATGCAACAATTAAGCCCTAAATGCAACTAGAACAGTGCTAAAACGTGCAACAATAATAAATCAATCAACTGGGTTGCCTCCTAGGTAGCGCTTGTTTAACGTCACGAGCCTGACCCAAACCTTTCTAGCACCCATCAGTAAGTGCAATCCTTACCAACACCCATCAGTAGGTGTACCTTTCTGTACCCGTTAGTGAGTACCTAAAATATTTAGCTTCCCTCAGTAGAAGCTACCCAATACAAAAAAATTTAAGAATTGTTCATAATTACATCACCAAGATTTAAAAATTAAATTACAAAAATATTGTTCTTGGATCACTAGGGTGCCTCCCAATAAGCGCTCTTTTTATGTCACTAGCTTGACCCGATAGAGTTCAAACACCCATCAGTAGGTGTTGATACTCCCCTTGCTTGATATTCTTTTCTTTTTCTTCTTCCTGCTGAATTTCTTCATTAAATTAAGAACACCAAGCACCTGTTTCCATGTTTCAATCATAGGAACTTTAATCTTCAATTTCTTTTCCTCCCTATGATATCTTTTTGAATGAGGAAGGGGTTTTTCATATGATCTTTTCTTCTTTCCTCTCTGTCGCAACCGGAATCGCGACGGGACGACGATCCAAATCTATCGCAACCGGAATCGCGACGGGACGATGATCCAAAAAAGAAACAACGGTTTTAGAAAAAGAGATTTTTGAAGTCGCCACCATAGTTTATTCTGGAAAACTACGGAAAAACCATAAAGTAAGACACGGTCCACTAAACCAGATTCTGGGTTCAGGAGTTGGTTACGTGTAGGGAAGGTGTTAGCACCCTACAACGCCTACCCTAAGGTAGTACCTTTAATTAAATGCACAAACGTGATGTGGTTTTCGAAATATTTAATTTCCCCTAAAAATAAGAATCTAAAGAAACAAAACAAAATATATATATTTTTAATTTTTGTGCCCGACAAGGGTTGACCTTGCTCCTACGTATTCTCAGTCAGACTGAGAAATCAGGGTTACGTAGTTCTTTAGAAACTATGAAAAAGATTTGTTTGAGACATTGTTTGGAAAATTTGCTTGAAAAAAGATTGTGGATAAATTTTGATTTTTTTGGAAAGTGAACCTGACAAGGACTGGTCTCGCTCCTACGTATCTCCATTCTTGATGAAGAATCAAGGATCACGTAGTTCTAGGCAAGAAAAAATGTTTGTTGTTTTAAAATACTGATAATTTGGTATTTTTATATAAAAAAGGAGAAAGAATTTTAGCACAAGGCCTACGCGAACGGTCGCGCGTGTGTTTTAACCTTTTAAAACATATTTTGATTATTTTTGTGAAAGAAGGGGAAAAGTTTTTTAGCACAAGGCCTACGCGAATGGTCGCACGTGTGCTTTAACCTTTTAAAACATATTTTTATTGATTTTTTTTAGAAAGAAGAAAAGGTTATCAGCAGAAGGCCGACACGAATGGTCGCACGTGTGCTTAAACCTTTCAAAATAAATTTTGATTATTTATTTTTTGAAAGAAAAAAAGAAAGGATTTCCAACACAAGGACGACGCGTGCGGTCACACGTGTGCTGGACCCTTTTAAAAATACTTTTGTTGTTTTTAATATTTATTTAAAATTAGATAAATAAAATAAATAGGTAAATAACTAAATAAAATAAAAACTAGAAAATAGAAATATAATAAATAGGTGAATTACTAAATGAAAATAAATGGTAAAAATAAATAAAATTAAAAGTTAAATGATAAAATAAAATAAAAGGTTTGGTGGTATTTAGATAAGAGATGTGGGTGTCTAAACCACTTTAAAAAACCTGATTGGGCCTAAGCCCAATTGGAAAGAGGTGCGGCTTGGGAGAAGCAGGGGGTGCAGAAGAGATCCTTTGTTTGCCTTTTTTTTTGGGACATGGCCCAGTGCTGGCAGAAAAAAGGGGGTGCACTTGTGTAAAAAAAAAGGGTGAATGCCAAGTATTATTTTTAGGGGTGGATTAGGCTTAAGCCCAAACGAAAAGGGAGTGTGTAAGGAAGACAAGGGGGTGCAAGACAAGGTTCCTTTTTTATCGTTTTTGTTTGTTTGCAGAATTGGGATGGGGGATGTGATACGAAGATGAGGGGTGCAGGGAAGAAAAGCCAGTCCACCAGTCAGGCCCAAGGCCCCTTAACCATCTCCCCTCATTTCGACACTTCTCTCAACTCCAGAGACGCAAGGTCTCTCTCTCGAAGGGTTTACCTCTCTCGAACACCACTGGTCACCGCCAGCCATCTGGTCAGCCACCGCGAAGCCGACCACTCGCAAACCGCCGGTCACTCTACCGTGAGCAACCACCGCGCCTTCGAAAGCTACCGTGAACCCTAGTCGCGCAGCCCACCTAGTTTCCGCCGGAGCATCCACCGCTTAACAACCATGGCTCAACCTCCACCCAACCGGCCAATCATCATGACAGACACTCTGCCCGAACCACAACGTCGCCGGCGACCATTGCTAACCGCGATGTCTAGCTCCATTTCTCTGCCTCGTCAACCTAGGGTTAGGGCTCTTCCCCCCTTGAACGCCGCTTGCCACTGTTTCACCGCCATCACCGTCATGAGCCGCCGCCACAGGAACTCCGCCAAGCCCAGAATCGCGTCTTCTACCTTCACCGCCGACTTCCATTGCTGTCGCGATGACGCCGTCGTTCTCTCCGTCACCGCACCACCCCCACGAATTAAACCCTCTCCGACCTACCTTCTCCGTTCCACCACGGCTTCCAAACAAACCACACCACTTTTCCTTTTACAGCCTTCGTCTTCGAATAGGCCAATCAAGGAGATAGAAATGCTTGGCAATGATTTGGAGTTTGATTTTGTATGTGTTATGGGTGGCTTCTATTGACGCAAGGGAAGGGTGAATGGAACACGTCGTGGTGTTCCTGTGTGAATCTGTTCGAGTTGGGGAATGAAAAAAATGACACACTGGTTGCGATGTAGGGGTTTGTGAAGAAGAATGGAGATGAATTTGTGGGTTGGTGTTGATGATTAGGGAAATGGTTCTGATTTTCTTTACGGATTGAATAAAATTGAGTTTAGTGTAGATTGTTTGAAGGTGTGGTAGACAGTGCAGGGGCGCGTCTGAAAGTAAGATATAGGCTCGTGTATGAGGTTGGAAATTAGTTTTGATTCTGGGTGATTGACACCTATCTTTGTGACTTGGTGCCTTGCAGGTTGAGGGCGATCCAGGCTATATAAACTATACTCTCTATTTTTGTCTGTTTCTAAACTTTCGTTATAGTTTGATGCCTTGGTTTTGTATATCAAGTCTCTGTTTATGCCATGTCTGTTGAGATATACTCTTAGTTGTGAACAACTTTGGCTGGGTTAGTTTTCCTTTGTTTGGTTGTTGGCTCTATTAGAAACAAGGAGAAGGAACAGAGCGTGGGATAATGGGGATAGGGATGAAGATTGAGAGAGGTTCATGTGACGGTGTCAGAGGTTAGAAAGAAGAAGGAAAGATCAAATCCATAAGGATATTCTTATGGTGCCGGAGCAGCAGAGTAAAACAACAATATGGAGAAACATAAATTCATATACAACTCAAGACTAACAAGCAGAACCCACATGCTAGCAAACACAGAATCACATATATATCAAAATGAATAATGGCAGTAAGCTGTGATCGTGAGACTTACCTCTGTGTTGTGATTTCGATGTTTTTGATTTTGATTCTTTTGCTATGGCCTATGATTTTGAATCAATGTTCCTTGATTTCCTTTTTTGAATGTCTTACCGTTTCCTTCTTGTGAGTGAAAAAACCGTGAGTTGGTGAACGATGTATGACGTAGGAGGTGAAGGAAATCCAGAATGCTGATGGTGAAGTGTTAGGTGTGATGAATTGAGAGTGAAAGCCAAATGTTGTTGGGGTGGTCACGGATATTGGATGTGTGTGTGTAAAATCAGTGTTCACGGTGAGGTGTTGTAGGTGCCAGACCGTAACTGCATTTGCTCTGCTCCCCCCGACGCGTCTGCATGCCTCGTCCCCCTTTTTTTCTTTTTCGTACTTTACAAACGACAAAACAAACCCTTTTTCTTTTTTTCTTTTTTTTTTAACTTAACTATATTAATTATATTAAATCAAAACTAAAATAACCAACAAGAATAAAATCAAAAGGTAAAAAGGAAAATTATAATAAAAAAGTAAAGTAAAATAAAAATAAAAATAAAAACAAAAACAAATAAGAAAGAAATAATAGTAAAAAGGTAGGATGAAAATGATAGAGAGACATAAGATAAGATAAAATAAGAAAATTTGTATAGTATTTAGTCACCCAGACGAAATTGGGTGTTGACACTCTCTTCCTCCTTTTCTCACTTTTCTCCCTCAACTTTCTCTTTTTTTCTTTTCTTCTTTTCTTCTTTATTTTCGCATATTTTTTCTTTTTTTCTTTTTTCTCAACCACTGCTTTTTCTCTCTCCTCATCTTTCTCTCTCTCACTCAACCTTTCTATTTCTTCTATCTTTTCCTCCTCTACCTTTTCCTCATCTCTCTCTATCCTTTCCTCCTCAACAACCTTCTCTGTTTCTATCTCTTCTATCTTTTCCTCATCAACAACATTATCACTTTCAGAGCTAGTGGCTTGACATTCCTCCCTAGGGTTAACCTCAGTATCAACCCTAGAATGCAATATTTCATTGGAGTGACGAATTTGTATCTCCAACCTTTTATTTCTTGCTTCACTTTGTTCTGTAGAGGAGAGGGTAATTTGGATAAGTCGTTCCAATGTCTCATCCAATCTGTTGATCTGCTCTTTAAAAGCAGATACTTGTTGCCCTAATAGTAATTGTTGATGTGGTTCTCCTGCTTGTCCATTCCAACCTTGATCCATGCTTGAGTGAGGTTCCCACCAGTGGTTGAAATCATTTTGGTAGAATTGAGTGCCCATATAATCAAATTCTTGTCCAAACTGCATCTTACAAACATTAGGCACAAAACCCTAGAAAACATTTATTAGAACAAAAATAAAATAAACATAAAATCAAGTCAAATTTAATCAGTTTACACTACTAGATAAGTTAAACCACGAGTCCCCGACAACGACGCCAAAAACTTGTTAAGTCCCTGGCAAGTGTACCAGATCATTATCAAGTAATATAAAATGGGTAAGTCCAAGTATCGTTTCCCAAAGGACTCTTAGGCCTTAACTTTCGTGTAACCTAATTTCGTAAGACTTGAGAGAAGGATTAAATTTAGGTTTTGAATGAAAATAAACATGCAAGATATAGTGATTCAATTGGTTAGAAGAAACTATGAATGAATGGAGTTATTGGGGTTTACAATTTCATCTTATCCACCCTCTTATATCTACTCTTCTTATTTAATTTTCTTATTTATCATATTGTCATGCAAACTTTCTTGGTCTACCCTTAACCCAATCTCTTGGCGAAAAGAGCCTATTACTAATTACTGGCTTGCTATCTCTAGCCTCCCCTGGTAACTAATAATGCATGATAAACAGAAGCAAAATACAATTGATCGTCCTACCCCTATCTCTAGGCGATATTAGCTTAATCAAGGAATTTCCCCCAGTTCATGACATTACTGTACGTCTCCGTATCAATAAAGACAAACAACATTTACCGAATGAGTTAAACGATAAAAGTATTAAGCAAAGGTAAGGAACCCAACAATTGATAAATCAAGCATATGCAAGCATATAAAATAAATAAGAATTTGGATATATGAGAGTTTCAAAAGATTACATTGTTCCCCAACAACAAAGGGTTTAGTTCACCATAATCATGGTGAAACTCCTTCATCTTTCACGTGTCTAAATCCACCTTGCTTCACTTCCATCTTCAATTCATATCAAAACCCTGCAAAACAATGTAAAAACAAGCATAATATCTTTAAAACCAACTTTTGACTCTCACATGACTCAACTAAGTGTTTTACTTGATTTTGAGCTCATTCTAAGCCATAAAGGGTGTGTTTTTTGATATAAGATTTAAGTATGAAAATAACGGTTTTTAGACCGTTATGAGGGTCAGTGTGAAAACTGGGCTTTGGGGGCCAGTACGAAAACTAGGCTTTGAGGCCAGGTGAGCTGGGCTTGGGGACCATTGTGAAAATTGGGCTTAGGGGGCCAGTATGGAAACTGGGCTTTGGGGCCAGTCGAGTTGGGCTTTGAGGGCCAGTGTGAAATTTAGACTTTGGGGGCCAGTGTGGAAAATGGGCTTTGGGGCCAGGCTAGCTAGGCTTGGTGGGCTATTGTGAAAACTGGGCTTTGTAGGCAT
Organism: Vigna reflexopilosa; assembly: GCA_027742785.1. Classification (NCBI taxonomy): domain Eukaryota; kingdom Viridiplantae; phylum Streptophyta; class Magnoliopsida; order Fabales; family Fabaceae; genus Vigna; species Vigna reflexopilosa. The sequence goes on from CM050918.1 coordinate 25,764,824, forward strand.
ATGTGGAAACTGGGCTTTGGGGCCAGGCGAGCTGGGCTCGGTGGGCCAGTATGGAAACTAGGCTTGGGGGCCAGGTAAAACTAGGCTTTTGTTAAACCCCTGGCAAGTGTACCAGATCGTATCAAGTAATAATAATCGGTAATCCCAATATCGTTCTTCCTAGAGGACTCTTAAGGCCTTATCTTTCGTGTAAACTAATTGTTTAAAATTTGAGTAAAAGAAAATAATTTAAATGGTTTGAATGCAAAACAGAAATAAACATGCAAATGCAAGAATTCAATTGACTAAGAGAAACTATGAATGAATGAGGTTGTTGGGGTTTACAATTTCATCTTATCCATCCTCATATATCTACTCTTCTTATTTAGTTTGCTTATTTATCATATTGCCATGCAAACTTTTCTTGGTCTACCCTTAACCCAATCCCTTGGTGAAAAGAGCCTATTACTAATTACCGGCTTGCTATCCCTAGCCTCCCCTAGTAACTAATAATGCATAATGAGTGGAAGCAAAATACAATTGATCGTCCTACCCCTATCCCTAGGCGGTATTAACATAATCAAGGAATTCTCCCCAGTTCATGACATTACTGTACGTTCCCGTATCAATAAAGACAAACAACATCTACCGAATGAGTTAAACGGTAGAAGCGTTAAGCAAAGGTAAAGAACCCAACAATTGATAAATCAAGCATATGCAAGCATATAAAGTAAACAAGAATTTCAATACATGAGAGTTTCAAAAGATTACATTGTTCCCCAACAACTAAGGGTTTAGTTCACCATAATCATGGTGAAACTAGATGAACTAAATGGAAGAATGGAAAAGCAAACCCTAGAATTGATAAGGTGGAGCCTAAGCATCCAAGAAATCTCCTCCAAAGGTGTAAAACTGTTGTGGACTTTGTTCTCTGCCAAAAGAATTACATTTGGATTCGTACTAGGGCTATATATAAGCCAAAAAGATAACAGAAGGATCTCAAAATCCAAAATATAAAAATAGACAACCGCCCAGGCGCCTAAATTGGTCGCTCAGTGGTTTGCCTCAACACACGCCACCGCCCAGGCGTCTAAAATAACCGCTGAGCGGTTTGCCTCTTGTCGCTCTGGACGCTCAGCGTCACCGCCTGGGTGCTAGACAACAACTTTTCCTTGCACTAGGATGCTCAGCGGTGGAATTTACCACTGAGCGGTTCACAGACTCTTCTTTTCTTCCTTTTTCTCCTTCATTCTTGAGTCTATGACCTTCCTACTTCATTGCCATCTTCAATTTTCATCACAAACCCTACAAAACAATGCAAAACAAGCATAATATCTGTAAAAACAACTTTTGACTCTCATGTAACACAACTTAAGAGTTTTACTTAATTCTAAGCCCATTTTAAGCTACAAAGGGTGTGATTTAATATCAAATTTATGCATGAAAATAATGGTATTGAGACCGTTATCAGATTTCAAATTTCAAAATTCTTGAAACTTGTAATTTTTTGAAATGTTTTGTAATTTTGACAGAAACTTGATTTTTGAAAATACATCAAGGCGTTGAAACCCTTCATTACAAAGTGTCAAAATCTTGATGTAGGATGACGGTGTCAAGACTCCAATACGAGAGAAAAAGCTTGATCGACATGAAACAATATGGCTTGAAAGAGAAAACCTGAATATTATTCTTTTTGTATTTTTTAAGAAGGAGGATCCGGTAACCCTTCATATGAATGGAGAGGTTTCGATCCGATGGATTTTCTTTTTGATGGATTAATGCACATATGAAAAACATTTGCTTTGTTTTGTGTTTCCTTTTTTCTTGAGTCAACTGTCCTACTTGCAATCATCAAATTGGTCCTTATTTTCAAAGTTTCGTGAAAGTGAGGAATGTCATACATCCGAGATCTAACTTTGAGATTATTACACTTTGACTTTTTCTTCTGAGACCTCAGTGCACACATGCTTGAATTTACTGGGAAGTGAAGAATGAGAGTTGTTTAGAATGGTTTGGAAAAAAAAGGGATAGTAATGTGGGCACGTCACCTCATACACTCCTTAAAGGAGATGTAGTATTTGAGTGCCAAAGCGAAACACGATACCTAAAAGTTGCCCCAGCTTGGTGTTAGGGAAAATGGGCATGGGGTATGAATGTATGAAAATTAGGGTGAAAAATTCAAGTGAGACTCACAAAGCTGCCATAACCTTGAGATTATAGATTGATGAATTTCAGGACGAAGATGCGTGGTAAGATCCATAAAGTTGCCCCAGTTTTCGGGGTATGGGTTTTGTTTAGAAGAGGTAGTGAGTATGACAAGGATTGGCTAAAAGGATTACCCCCAATTTTTTCGCATGCTTCTGGTTAGGGAGACCCCCTTCTTCCTGAGACATTACCTTTTCTTCTTCTCTTTTCTTCTTTCATCTTTTTTTTTTCTTTTTTTTTGTTTTCATTCATTCATTTTCAACTTTTTTTTATGACCCATTGAAAGTCATTTCACCTTATCGCAAAATTAAGCTTTATGAAAATTTGAGCAAACATTATCCAATATGTGTAGACTTTATTAAGCTTGTAACATGGCTAAGAACTAAAAGGTATTGAAAGAAAATATATAAAGGCCCAAATGAATGTTTATTGTTTTTTTTTTAAACAAGGGTTATCATCTAGGCATTGCATCAACTATTCGAATTTTTGAACATTTTGTTTTTTCTCAAACTTCGGTTTTCATTCTTCTTGTTTATCACCACTTTGAGATTCTTTTCATTTTTGTTTTTTTTTATTGTGGTATGGGTTAATGAAAAACTCTTCATTTGATCATTGAGTGTTTTTCATTTACATCATGAGTTGACTCTTACCTGATGATAACCATTACTTGGGAAAATTTTTGAAAAAGAATTTATTTTTGGCTCAAACGGGGTGACAATGGATATATATTTTTTTGCTTTTTAGATAAAGACAAGAAGGCCACACATCATTTTGAACTCTGATTGCTTTATTTTCAAAAGATTAACTCTACGATTAGATGACCTCAACATTAGTCATTTTTTTTTTTGCTTTTTCTTTGCTAGACTGCCCTTTCAGGTTTTCAATCTAGTGGACATGTTTCTTCTTTGAAAATTCTTTTGTTCTTTTGTTTGTCTCAATGGATTCAGGGATCACCCAACTAGCGTAAGCGAGGATATTTTTGGCCAGGTCAATCTGCCCTAGTGTAAAGGTTTTTGTTACTGAGGGCAATGATAGTGTTTGTTGGGGAAGATCCTTTATTTTGGAAAAAGTGAAGGGTGAATGATTTCAAGCAACATGCGCACAAACGTCTAGAAAGGAAATGTCAAAATGTTATTTTTTATTAGACATTTGACTTCAGAAAAGCTTGACACCACCTTTGTTTTTTTATTATTCGTCATTTTTATCCCTTTTTTCTATTTTCGAAAAAACAAGAGTTTGCCGATTTGCAAGAAAGACAAGTGACTCAAGTTGCCTTCATCTTATTTTTGTTTTTCAATTTTGTTTTTCCTTTTTTTCCAATACCCTTTCAGAACTCGATTTCCAGCCCTACTTTGAGCAACCCTGTGGCGAATGTTTGCATTAAAAGTCATGGATGAAGACGTGATACTAGTGAGCATACCTTCCAGTAGCAAGACACAACACAACATCAAATTTACTTGTACAATGACTTATGGTTTCTTATGCGTTCCTAAAGCCCACTACATTTCTTCATGGCATCTGTAGAGAAGTTCTCAAGCCTTACCTCGGTGTTGGGTTGACTTTCTTCAAACTTTAACCATCTGGAATCAATCAAAGTTTGCCTTTACGCTTGGACGCCCAACACTTTTTGGTAGAATGACCGATAGCCTCTCCATGGTAATCAATATTTGTATTTGCATCATAAGTCTTGGAACATGGAGGTTTTACAAGCTTCACGTAACAAGTAGAGACAAGGCCTTTTTGTAGCAGACTTGAAAGCAATGTTGTATAAGTCAAAGTGATAGGAGTGAAACTTACATGCCCTTTGTCTTGATCATCATTTTTCTACCCAGCAACTTGGTGGGAAGTTGAGTTTGGATCTGGTTTCCAATTTTGTCTCGAAACTGTTTCAAATGGAGCGTAAGGTAGTGGTATTTGAGTGGTGAGAAATAGTTGAACTCTTCCTCCTCTCCTCTTCCCAGGTTTAGACCCAAACTCCTTCACGTTTGTTGTCCTGGTAGGACCTTGTGCATCTTTCCAATCTTCACACCAATTTCAATTCTTTCTTCGATTAACATCTTGTCAGCAAAGATCAAGGAAACCCTACTCATCATATGCTTATAGAAGGATGATTCCAGAGTATTTAGGAATGTGTCAACCATCTGGTTATCACTCATAAGAGACTATCCTTGAGCAACAATCTCTTTCCACCTTTGGGAATACTTTTTGAATGATTCAAACTCCTTCATCAAGCTCTGCAATTGTAATCTATCCGGTGCCACATCCATGTTATATTTGCACTACCTCAAGAAAGTATCCACCTGATCCTCCCAAGACAGGATGCATAAATGTTCAAGATGAGTGCCCTAGTTTGGTGCCATGCCAACCAATCTACCTTGGAAGAAATGAATTAGCAACTTTTCATCACATGCATGAACAACCATTTTCTTCCCTCCGGATAATTTAAACTTTAGGAGATATCACCACATCTAGGACTAAGCATAACCCTACAACATTTGCAAACTCAGGGCTCCCTCCACCTTATATGACTCTCATCCTTTTTTCAACACTTCTATTTTACACTTTTCAGTCTCCACATCCATTGGTGCAACGACCTGAGGGAAATATTTCACCTCGGGAAATATTTCCCTAGAGACTCATTGGCCTAGACAGTCATGTGATTTGTTGATTATTTAAGACTTGAGAAACGAAATTTAGGGTTTATAATGCAAGAACGAAAATAAACACGTATGCAAAGGTTGATCAATTGACTAAGAAAATACGCAGGTGAATGATATGGATGAATTGTGTTGTTGGGGTTTCCAACTTTATCCTATCCACTCTCATATATTTACGAATTCTACTTCTTCATTAATGTCAAGGCCACTTTCTAATTTACCCTAAACCCGATGTCTCGGTGAAGAGAGCCTACTCCTAATTACTAGTTCACAATGTCTTATCTCCCTAGCAATTTATCATGCATTACATTCGCACAGAAGCTTAAAGGCAATCGGTCCTCCTATCCCTATGTCTAGGTAATTTTGCTCCCGAGAGAATTCGCCCATGTCTAGATTTCCCCGTATGTTTCCATAACGACAAAATCAAAGATCACGCTATTAAATGAGTTAAACAAAGTATGCATAGAGAATAGAGGAAAAGCTCTAACAATTAATGAAATAAAGCATATATATTAAGAATCAATTCAATATATGAGAGTTTCAAAGGATTACATTGTTTCCCCAACAACAATGGAGGTTTAGTTCACCATAGACATGGTGAAACTAGATGAAAACAATGAAAGGAATGAAAGATAAAACCCTAGAATTTGTAGATTGGAGCTTCCACATCCAAAACCGCCTCCAAGGGGTGAGGAGAGTGTTTCTACGCCTCTTTCTGTCAAAATGTACCGTCTTTGGGTCGTGCAAGTCAATATATAGTTCATAAAAATCAGCAGAAATTGGCCCAGACCTAAGAGACTGGTGCTCAACGCTGGATTACCGCTCAGCGGTAGGCGCGGTACTCATAGATGTCGCTCAGCGTTGTCGCCCAGGCGTCTGGCAGTGGCTTCTCTGAAGAGGCTGGCGCTCAGCGGTGAAAGTTCCGCTCAACGGTTACTGCGGCACTTGATTTTTCCCTCAGCGTTGGCGCTTAGGCGTTGGCCAGAGAACTGCTCCACGAGGCTGGCGCTCAGCATTGGATTTGCGGTCAACGGTGCCTGCGATTCTTCTTTTAAGCACTTTCCCTTCTTCTCTTGAGTCCAACTCCTTACCACTTCACTTTCTTCATTCAATTCATGTTAATTCTTACAAAAACAAGGAAAACCAAGCATAAAACCAAGAAAACCAACTTTGACTCTCTTATTCTCTAACTTAAGAAAAATGCATGATTTCAAGCTAGTTTCTAAGTCATAAAAGGTGTGTTTAGTGTCAAAATTAAGTATAAAAATAACGGTTTTTCAACCGTTATCATGCCTCTTGCTTGTCCCTCTTGAATTCATCACACAACTGCTTTGTAACACGCTCTGATATCTCAATTACACCATATTCCCGATCTTTCAAGGTCAGCTCAATGTTGGCTGCTACTAGCTTTTGCTTTTGTCTTCTTAACAACTCTTCATATGCTTCACTGTTTTCCACACTATCTTGCTTAAGATTCGCATAATCATGTTGTAGATTCTGAAGATTACTAGTCAACTTGATATTTTCTAGTTTCATCCGCTCTAATTCGGCCTTCAACAGCTGCATCTCCTCACCTTCAACTTTATGAAGCTGTTTTTCACAATCCATGTTAGGAGAAATTAACTTGAAAGGCAGCTTCACTATCCAAACCCTCTCTGCAATCCAATGGCTGTAAGGAATTCCTTCATCAATAGTCCATGGTCTTGGGTCCCTTTCAGCACGAACAATGTTGCCCCAAGCATCCCTAACTTGATAAAACACTTCAGCAAAGGTTCCTTCCTCGTAATATATTTGCAATATGGCAAGAGATGCAGGTGTAGGTGATCCTCTCATAGGATGCCCGAATTGCCTTTGTGCTAACACAGGATTGTAATTAATACAACACCGGATCCCCATTAGAGGCACATTAGGGTAACTCCCGCAATGAGATATGATTTGCGATCTTCGCTGCCAAGGGACACACCACTTAATCTACTCCTCATTTGAACTTGTGATAACGGTTCAAAAACCGTTATTTTTATACTTGAATTTGACATAAAACACACCCTTTATGACATAGGACTCCGGCAAGTGTACCGAATCGTATCAAGTAATATAAAATGGTAAGACCAAGTATAGTTTTCCCAAGAGACTCACGACACTAAACAGTTGTTGATAGCTCCATCCTTGAGCTATGCAACATATCCGTGAGATTTGGAGGCTGGAAAGTGCAAGTGGAAGCTGAAAACTCAATGGATGGTGACTGAAACAGCAGCAGTGAAGGCAGATTCCAGTGCAGTTCGGTTGAACATTTTCAATGGTTGATGAGTGAAGGCAGTGCTTGGATGAAGAGATGCAACTCAGACGGCCTTCCACTCAAGGAAGGAAGTTGCAATGGAGAAACTAAGCATGGGGAGGACTTCTGAATTTAAGAAGAGGCTGGATATTTCAGCAGAGTAATCTTATATCATTCAAAAGTGCATACAAGGTGCTACCATGGTGGGTTTTATAGATGCAACCCTCTTGGCCGTGTGTGAGAGGCATGATCCGTGAAAAATGGATCTCATTTCTACCGGTCTAGCATATTAAACATGTGAGACAATGCATTTAATCACGTGGACACATGCTGAATTAGTTTTGATGTTGTAGCCCCTTGCTTGCTAAGCTCACCCCCCCTCCTTTGTAGAAAATGACTCTTTTACCCTTCTCCATGTTTTGGTACTTTGACAACATCTTCTTGGTCTCCAATTTTCCATCCAAAAATAGCAAAGAGTAATTGACCTTTGGGAGAGTGCTCATCTTGAAGTTTCTTGATCATCCCTATTGTGATAGGTCCTATGGTGTTAGGCTTAGGCCTTCTTGTATCAGTTGAGAGGGATTTGTCCTCAAATCCATAGGATCTTCATCTTCACTGTCATAACCTGCAAAAGGTTTAAGATCAGATACATTGAAGGTAGCATGAACACTATATTCAGGAGGAAGATCAAGTTGATATGCATTGTTATTAATCCTCCTTATGACTCTAAAAGGTCCATCTCCTCTAGGATTGAGTTTGGATTTTCTTAGTTTTGGAAATCTTTCCTTTCTAAGATGAACCCAAACTAAATCTCCTTCATTGAAGATTAACTCTTTCTTGCCCTTATTATGTTGCTTGGCATATTTCTGATTTTGTTGTTGAATTTGATTTCTAACCCTTTGATGTAATTCTTTGATAAACTTAGATTTAGATACCCCATCTTGATGAACAAAATCAATAGAACTTGGAAGGGGTATTAAATCCATAGGAGTTAAAGGGTTAAAACCATAGACAACCTCAAAAGGAGACAATTTAGTAGTTCCATGAACTACTCTATTGTATGCAAACTCAACATGAGGTAGGTACTCATCCCAAGATTTGTGATTTCCTTTAAGAATTACCCTTAGTAAAGTGGAAAGAGATCTATTGACTACTTCAGTTTGACCATCTGTTTGAGGATGGCAAGTAGTAGAAAAAGATAACTTAGTCCCTAATCTAGACCATAAAGTCCTCCAAAAGTGACTAAGAAATTTTGTATCTCTATCCGAAACTATTACTTTAGGTAACCCATGAAGTTTGACCACATCTCTAAAGAATAACTTTGCAATGTTGCTTGCATCATCTACTTTGTGGCAAGGTATAAAATGAGCCATTTTACTAAATCTATCCACCACCACAAAGATAGAATCACAACCCCTAGAAGTTTTAGGAAGTCCTAGCACAAAATCCATACTTATCTCTTCCCAAGGGGTGGAAGCAACATTCAAAGGAGTATAAAGTCCATGAGGCATTGACTTAGATTTAGCTTCTAAACAAGTTATACATTTAAAGCAATGCCTTTGAACATCCCTTCTCATATGAGGCCAAAAGAATTTTTCTTTCAACATGGCAAGGGTCTTTTCTACCCCAAAATGCCCCATTAATCCACCCTCATGTGTCTCTTTAACAAGGAGTTTTCTATGTGAACCTTGAGGAATGCAAATTTTTCCTTCTTTAAAAAGATACCCTTCTTTCACATAGAATCCTCCTTGAGGCTTATTGAGACATTCCTCATAGATATGAGCAAAATCAGGATCTTGTGAATACAATTCAAGAATGTTGTTAAACCCAAGAATTTGAGCTCCCAATGTGGCTAATAGATTAATTTTCCTTGACAAAGCATCAGCCACGACATTGGATTTTCCTTTCTTGTATTTAATAACATAAGTGAATTGCTCAATGAATTCCAACCATTTAGCATGTCTCTTTTGTAACTTGTGTTGACTCTTCAAATATTTAAGTGATTCATGATCACTATGAATGACAAACTCCTTGGCAATAAGGTAATGTTCCCAAGTTTGAAGAGCCCTCACAAGTGCATAAAGTTCCTTGTCATAGGTGGGGTAATTACAAGAAGCACCATGAAGTTTTTCACTAAAGTATGCAATTGGGTGTCCTTCTTGTAATAATATTGCACCTATGCCAAATCCTGAAGCATCGCATTCTAGCTCAAAAGTTTTGGAAAAATTTGGTAAAGCTAGAATGGGTGCTTGTGTGAGCTTCTCTTTGAGTAGCTCAAAAGCTTTTTGTTGTTTTTCTCCCCAATGGAAAGGAACATCCTTTCCCACCAACTCATTGAGGGGTGAAGCAATACTAGAGAAGTTAGGAACAAATCTTCTATAAAAACTTGCCAACCCATGGAAGCTCCTTACTTCTCCTACATTCCTTGGAGGAGGTCAATCTTGGATGGCCTTTATTTTTTCTGGGTCCATATGAAACCCATTTTTGCTAACCACAAATCCAAGAAATATGACACTATCAACACAAAAGGTACACTTATCAAAGTTTGCAAACAATTTGTGTGTTCTAAGAATTGTTAAAACAACTCTTAAATGATTTTCATGAGTTTGCAAATTTTGACTATATACCAAGATGTCATCAAAGTAAACAACTACAAACTTCCCAATGCAATCCCTAAGGACATGATTCATAAGTCGCATGAATGTGCTTGGAGCATTTGTAAGACCAAAAGGCATAACTAGCCACTCATATAATCCAAATTTGGTCTTAAAGGCAGTTTTCCATTCATCACCCTCTTTAATTCTTATTTGGTGATAGCCACTCTTTAAATCCACCTTTGAAAATATTTGTGCTCCATGCAATTCATCCAACATATCATCAAGCCTAGGAATGGGATGTCTATACTTGATTGTGATGTTGTTGATAGCTCTACAATCACAACACATGCGCCACTTTCCATCTTTTTTTGGTACAAGCAACACTGGTACAACACATGGACTTAGACTCTTTTGAATTAAGCCTTTATCTATAAACTCTTGGACTTGTGTCTCAATCTCCTTAGTTTCTTGGGGGTTTGTCCTATAGGCTGGCCTATTAGGAAGAATTGCCCCTGGAGTGAAATCAATTTGATGTTCTATTCCTCTTATGGGTGGAAGCCCTTTTGGAATTTCTTTTGGAAATAGATCATCAAATTCTTTCAAAAGTTTGTGAATGGGTGGAGAAAGAGTTGAAGTCTTTGGATCACTAGATGTACATGTAAGTGTTCCTTGACAAAGAAGAAGATATGAAGGTTGCTCAACTTGAAGGGTATTAATTAAAGTCTTTTTGGTTAAAAGAACTTCATGTTGAGTGACCTTAGATGGTACACTTGTCTCTTTACTCTCCTTTCTTTTTGACTTTTTCTTTTGGCCATGTTCTTGCCTTCTTAAAGACTTCATTTGTGCTTGATCCTTAGCCACTTGGTTAGGAGTTAGAGGATGAAGCACAAACTTTTTGTCCTTTTGATGGATAGTGATGGTATTAGTTAGACCATGATGGATAGTTTGATGATCAAATTGCCATGGTCTCCCTAATAACACATGACATGCTTCCATGGGAACTATATCACATAAAACTTCATCTTTGAAGTTCCCAATGGAAAATGCCAACTTCACTTGATTCTTGACTATTATATCCCCATCTTCATTTAGCCAATGAAGTTTATAAGGTTTTGGATGGGGTATAATATCAAGTTTCAATTTCTCAACCAACCTTGTACTACAACAATTTCAACAAGAACCACTATCAACAATGAGAGAACAATGATTTTCTTGAATTTTACACCTTGTATGAAAGATGTTTTCTCTTTGTGATAGGTGTTCTAGACTTGATTGGTTGCTAAGGATTCTTCTTACCATGAGAAGTTGCCCATCATCAGCATATATTTCCTCTTCTTTTTCTTCTTCCTCACTCTCACTTTCACTAGTTGGGGTATCACTTTCACTACTATATATGTCCTTACCTTTTAAAATGATGTTTCTCTTTGTAGGACATTGAGTAGCTACATGACTCCTTCCTAGACATTTGAAACACTTGATCTCACTTGTTCTTGTGTGTGAGGGTGTTTCTTTCTTGGGTCTCTCTTCAATTTTGGCTAGAGGTTTAAATGGCTCTTTTTCTTTAAAAACTTTCTTTTCAAAAGTAGGTTGAACTTGAATTCTTTTTGAAGAAGATTTCCTCAAATTTTGTTGTTCTACCTTTATACACATTTGAACAAGATCATTCAAATCCCTATAAGGTAGAAGTTCAACTCTATCTCTTATGTCAAAATTGAGCCCACTTAAAAATCTGGCCAAAGTAATTTCTGGACCCTCCACTATGCCTGCTCTCATCATGTATAACTCCATCTTTTGTCTATATTCCTCAACTGTCATAGACCTTTGTTGTAACCTTTGGAGTTTATCCATGAGTTCCCTATTGTAATAGGAGGGAATGTGCCTCCTTCTAAGGGCAGACTTAAGATCATTCCAATAATGGATGGGAGGGGCTTGATGTCTAAGCCTCTCTTGGACTAAGGCAGTCCACCAATACATTGCATACCCTTAAAAGCTTAGGGTAGCTAGAGAAACCTTTCTCTCTTCACTTACTTGGTGGCAAGCAAATAATTGCTCCACCTTCATTTCCCAATCAAGATAAGCCTCAACATTATCCTGCCCATGGAAGTGAGGCAACACAATATTGACTTCTCTAGGGGGTGGGGGTGCATGAGAATTTCTCCTATGCCTCCTAGAAGTAGAAGGTTGATAAGGGTAATAATCACCCATACTCAAATAATTCCCTCCCTCTTGAGAATTTTCACTCTGACTTCCCCTAGATTTACTTGCCCTTATCAATCTCAATTCATCTTGAATAACAGCATTTTGAAGCTCTCTATTGATTTTCTCTTCTTTTATTTCTCTTCTCATTTCCTTGAATTCATTAACTAAAACTTGAAGAGAAACATTTTCTTTTTAACTATCACTAAGCCTAGGAGAGTGTCTTCTAGACATTATAGTGGACTTAAATGTTATTCTTGAAATAAAGACTAAAGATTTTCACTTGAAAGCAATATTCCAGGTAAGGGTGGTGAACCACTAGGGTCACTTAAATACCATGCCTTGTCCTTGCCAAATATGCTTCTAGCTACTTACTAAAGTCCTTAGATCAAAATCACTCTTAAATCCACTTAAGTCTTAAGACCACAAAGAAAACACAAAGATTGAGACTCTAAAATTCGGACTCTAGGCGCGCTCCTAGTCCTTGAATTAAAACAATGAAACTTTGAAAGTAAAGGTGAGATCTCCTATGGTGAGGCTTAGACTTTGGATCTAAGACACACTCACCGACTACCCAAATTTTAGGTGTGAGACTTCTTTGAGTCTAGTTACAAATGAGGGAAGAGCACTTGTGAACTCTAGCACCTCACTTGCTTGGAGTTGAAATTAAAAAACCAAAGAAAATTACAAGATAACTTGGTAAATTGGTAAGGAAAAGCTGTGTGCAGCTTTGGCTTCTCAAAACAAAGAATGAACTATGCTTAATTCACACCAAATCTCTCAGCTGCAAGTGATCACTCAAAACTGGACAATTCTGCTGAAACCAAAGCAATCTGCATTTGCTGTTATAAACCAGCCAAATTCTGATGCAGAATTGAATTCCGAGAGGCCTCCTTGGCTTTGATTTTCTCAAGCAATGAACTTCCTTTGATGCTTCCTTTCGTGGAGATTAGTCTGAGCTATAATCCACCACTGCAATTCACGTATATTAGTGCTACAATTGTCACCACTGCTGCTGCACTTCACACCCAAAAACCAGTACAGAACAACCTTTTATCAAACAGGTTGTGTGCAAGAACTTCAAAAATATTGAAATTGAGAAATTAAATGGTAACAAACAAGGTAGCACTTCAAAAAGAACCTAAGAATAGTTCTAGAGTGGATTTAAAAAGCAAGAAACAACTTTAAATCAGAATCATACACGAATTTGCTAAGCATTGAAAATTGACAAAACTGTTTGATGAAATGCCTGAATGAGTTTCACCAAATTTCTGCACCAGATTTTAAACAGCAACAATGCTATAGACTTCAAACTTTTGAAACTGATGATGCAATGGTCCTAAGTGCCTTTTAACGTATGTAATTTCTCTTTTGAATTGTTATTTTGCTATTTTAAATGGACCATGGCTTTTACTGCATCTAAACATGATGAATCAATCAAGATAATGCAGTGCAGAATTTGACAGAAACCAAAAACCAGCACAGTTTTCTCAGCAGAAATCAGTTTCAATGCAGAAAACAAAAATTGACCAAATGAACAGTACTGTGCCTAGTTATTTTCCAGTGATTCAGACATGTTTTGATGATGATTTATGACTTGTTGGAACTAATTGAATGCATCAAAACTGTGTAAAACAGAAAATCATTACTGTAGTACCAGAATTTCAGCTGAAATTAGCAACTAGCATGGTCAAATTTTGATTCAAAAGCAATTCTGATTTGAAAACAGCAAATAGGAGTTAGGAATGGTATTTGAAAGTTGCACTAATGCAGAAATTCAGTGTTGAGAATGGTTAGCAATGATCTAATACCAACCACACACAATTATGCAGAATTTGCAATGACAACTATGCATCTCGGCCAAATGATGCTTGAACACTCTTGCCACATGAAAATCTATTTGGAATCAACTCAGTTCATCTTCCAAATGGTTCAGACCATGAATCAATCAACTGCTACTCAATGGAACAGTAAATGACCATATGAACAGTGGCAAAATGAAGCAAAATTTTCAGAATTAAAATGCTGTAACAGATTTGAGGAAAACAGCACAGATTTGAATTTGAATGGTAGATCTAACACCTGAGCTCATTTCTGAAGTATTCATTGCTCTTAATTGGTGTAGCTACATTCAAACAACTCAAAACTTTGGAAAAAACTTGGTTGAAAACCAGATTTGATGACAAATCAGCAAAAGAACTAACATGACTTAGACAAAACCAGAAATGATGTTTAAATTGCAAATTGGACTCAAACAATTAAGAACAGCCGAATAAAATGAAGGAAACTCAAGCAAAGACAGCTAGTAGCCAATGAAATTGAGAGTAGATCCTAAACACAGCAATGATTGATGAAAATCAGTGTAGAATTTTCAGAAAACCAAGAACAACCAGGAAAAATTTGACAGCAAAGAAAATGGAAGAAAACTGGACTTATCTCACGGTTCTAGCTTGAACCTAGGCTCATGATACCACTTGATAGCTCCATCCTTGAGCTATGCAACATATTCGTGAGATTTGGAGGCTGGAAAGTGCAAATGGAAGCTGAAAACTCAATGGATGGTGACTGAAACAGCAGCAGTGAAGGCAGATTCCAGTGCAGTTCGGTTGAACATTTTCAATGGTTGATGAGTGAAGCTTGGCAGCGGAGGAAGATGTGAGGAGTGGCTGTTGGAGTGAAGGCAGTGCTTGGATGAAGAGATGCAACTCAGACGGCCTTCCACTCAAGGAAGGAAGTTGCAATGGAGAAACTAAGCATGGGGAGGACTTCTGAATTTAAGAAGAGGCTGGATATTTCAGCAGAGTAATCTTATATCATTCAAAAGTGCATACAAGGTGCTACCATGGTGGGTTTTATAGATGCAACCCTCTTGGCCGTGTGTGAGAGGCATGATCCGTGAAAAGTGGATCTCATTTCTACCGGTCTAGCATATTAAACATGTGAGACAATGCATTTAATCACGTGGACACATGCTGAATTAGTTTTGATGTTGTAGCCCCTTGCTTGCTAAGCTCACCCGCCCTCTTTTGTAGAAAATGACTCTTTTACCCTTCTCCATGTTTTGGTACTTTGACAACATCTTCTTGGTCTCCAATTTCCATCCAAAAATAGCAAAGAGTAATTGACCTTTGGGAGAGTGCTCATCTTGAAGTTTCTTGATCATCCCTCTTGTGATAGGTCCTATGGTGTTAGGCTTAGGCCTTCTTGTATCAGTTGTGCTTTTGCTTAACCAATTAAAAGTATAAGAACAATATTTTGGGGTTTTTGAATGCAAAACAATAAAAGTAAATATGCATGCAATTTGATCAATTGAGGCTAAACACAAAAGGAATGGATGATGTTGGTAATATGAGATGAATATGTTGTTAGGGTTTAGATTTCACCTAATCACTCTCCTGCATAAATGAATTCATCTTCTTCATTAATGTTAATGTCACTTTCTAATTTACTTTCAACCCGATGTCTCGGTGAAGAAAGCCTACTCCTAATTACTAGTTTCCAATGTCTTGTCTCCCTAACAATTGATCATGCATTACATTCGCACAGAAGCTTAAAAGCAATCGGTCCTCCTATTCCTATGTCTAGGTAATATTGCTCCCGAGAGAATTTCCCCATGTCTAGATCTACCCATATGTGCCCATATAGATAAAATCAAAGATCACGCTATTGAATGAGTTAAACAAAGCATGCATAGAGAATAAAGTAAAAACTCTAACAATTAATGAAATAAAGCATATGAATAAAGCATCAATTCAATATATGGAAGTTTCAAAGGATTACATCGTTTCCCCCAACAACAATGGAGGTTTAGTTCACCATGGACGTGATGAAACTAGATGAAAATAATGAAAAGAATGAAAAGATAAACCCTAGAACTTGTAGATTGGAGCTTCCGCATCCAAAATCCGCCTCCAAGTGGTGGACAATGTGTTTCTGCGTCTCCTTCTGCCAAAAGATAGACTCTCTTGTTCGTGCAAATCTAGTTAAAGTTCATTAAAATCAGCAGAAACTGGCCCAAGCCCAAAAGAATGGTGCTCAGCGCTGGGTTACCGCTCAGCGGTAGGTGCGACACTCAAGATGGACGCTCAGCGTTGACGCTCATGCGTTTGGAAGATCACTGAAGAAGCCACCACTCAATGGTGGAGTAGCGCTCAACGGTGGGCGCGATACTCAATTTCTCCCCTCAGCGTTGGCGCTTGAGCGTTTGACAGAGATTCACACAGCGAGGCTGGCGCTCAGCGATGTACTAACACTCAGCGGTGGCTGCGATTCTTCCTTTGTGCACTCTTTCATCTTTTCTTGAGTCTAACTCCTTCCTACTTTAACTTCCTTCATTCAATTCATGTTAAATCCTGCCAAAATAGGGAAAACCAAGCATAATACCACTAAAACCACCTTTGACTCTCTTATTCTTTAACTTAAGAAAAATGCATGATTTCAAGCTAGTTCCTAAGTCATAAAGGGTGTGTTTTGTGTCAAATTCAAGTATAAAAATAACAGTTTTTGAACTGTTATCAACCTGCACAGAGTTGTGCCCATTCGTTTGCCCCTTTCATATTTGGTTTACATTGCAGTAGTTCATCCATGGGATGCATGGCGTTCAAGGCGTCCTCACTCACACAAGAGACGAACCACACATACAACACTGGTAGACCACATAATATTTTCCTCCCTTTAGCTCATAACATTGATTAAGGGTCCCATAAAATTCAGCTAGGACAACAGTGATTGGATTCTCAGAGCGATCCTTGTATCGCACAAATGCATTCATGGCGGCTTAGTCGATGAAATCCTTGACGTTGGGAAAAAGCATGACACCATAAAGGATAAGATCCAATACATCCATAAATGTTTCCCACTTTTCCTCTTCAGCTAAATGATGCAAGTACTACTCTAGGTATCCCTGAGGAAGGCCCCTGACTTTACCCTTGATTGTGAACTCACTTTCCAACCGCATATGGTGTATTTTAATGATTCTTGCTAGTTGCAAGACAGGGGCATATTGTCCAAGGTAGTTGTATGGAGTTTTTCCCTCGAGAGGTATATTTAAGATTTGCTCGAATTTTTCCACTATTGGCACCAATTCGAAATCCTGAAAAGTGAAATAACTCAATGGTGGATCATTGTACTGGGCTAAAGTAGTAATTGTTGATGTTTGAACTTCCACCTCTAACAGGCTTAACAAATTCCCATACTCCTTCCTGAATGCATCCTTTTGGGTTATCTTCATTTTCTTCACCAGTTCTCTCAAGCCATCCATATTACATTCCTTGGCTTCAATGACAATCTTTTCCTTTAAAATGTCTGAACTTGACTCCCCCTTGACTTCAAATCTCATGTTAATTTCCATTTTACCTCGAATGCTTAATCACAAATTTATAATTTCCTACTTGGAACCAATGACAAGACCACGAAAATGCAAGAGAAAAAGAAAGAAAGATGGAAAAAAAAGGTAAAGGGATATGTACAAGGTGCTTGATTTTATTAAGCAAAAATGAGGATTATAAGGCTACACACATCTCCCTTTGTGCCCTAACGAAGGTTCAACGCTTAAGATTCAAGGTCGAATATATGCAATCTCACAATGATGTTGAGATTGTTGATAAGGGAAGCACTGGTTTAGCTAACCTTAATCTCACAATGCTCAATTCACTCTGTTTTTTATGATGACAACACATTATTAATAACACATGGTTTGTTATGTGTTAGATGTTTTGTTGCTTATTGATTAATATCTTGTTGAACATGTTGTGTTGTTTTTGATATGTGAATGCACTTTTACTGAGCTTGTATATGTTACATCATTTATGGTTGCAGTACACATAATTTCGAAGAAGAAAACCACATGCACTATTGTGAACTTAAACTGTGTGGCAAATCTGATAGTTCAAGTCGACTTCATTATTAATTGAATCAATTGAGACTGAAGTCTTTGCACAAATTTTCAAATACAGTGCTATGTGAGATTTTGCATTGAAAAGAATTTCAAAATGTACAGATGTGTAAAAGGCGACTGTGTGCGCTTTGCATTCGCCTTTGTTAGTTGTTTTATTTGAGATTCTGTTATGCTTGTGAATAGTAACGGCTATATTTTTAAAAGTTAGTTAAGCATTGAATGAGAGTCAACTATATTGAATGCGAAATTAATTTGTTTGACCTGACAACTACTAATTTGACTTAACTGTTATTACTGTCAGAAGACAATCGACTGTATTAGTAGCTTAGTCGATTATAGGAGCGTCTGTTTTATAGAAATCTATAAATAGACGAGACCTGAATTGTTTTAGAGAACTTTTGGAAATCTAACATTTTCATATTCTATTTAAGATTGTTTCTCTGTGATTTAGAGCTCCAAGAACTCATCAAGAAGACCATGGTGATCATTCTTTGAAGAGGTTCTGAAGGAAATTTCTGCTGTGCTTACTGGTTGATCATTATCCGCACAATTGAGGTGTTCTCTGGTTGATCAAGAATCGTCTTGAATTCCGTGGTGATTGTTGTTGTACCTGTTGTGATTACAGGGGGTAGAGTCGTGGGGTCTGGTACACTTTGAGGATTGTTCAAAGTGGGTTGCAGATTGCAGAAGAGGGGATATCTTGCCGTTTGTATTACCTATATTTTGGTTAGAGGGTTAAAGAGGTGTTTTATATTTTTGATGTGGAGGTCTCTATAAAAGCCTTGTTGTAAAAACCTTGACATTATAGTGCATTTGCTTCCTAGGATTTGAAGGACACTGGATGTAGGCATTGAGGCCGAACTAATATAAAATTTGTGTTTGAATTCTCTATCCCTACACTTTTACATTCAGTCGACTCTGCTATTAACATAGTCTACTTTGATTTTCCGCTGCTCTTAAATTTCTATTACTTGCGATTCAAGAAAATTTGTAAAGTTTTATACTTTATGAAAAAGATTGCAAAAAGACTCTGATTTTGAAAACTCACCAATTCACCCCCTTCTTGGTGTTATCATATCTTGACCTCGTAAAGGTATTCTAGTGCAACCTGAGAATCGAAGATGATATTCTCTACTCAAGAGTAAAAGGGGTTGATATCAGACTTATTGACGAAGTATGTGTTACCAATAAGGAGTATTGGTAAATCTTGAAGAAAATTATTTTGATGATGTTGCAAGAAGTTTTACTTGAAGAAGATATTAGAATTATTTAAAAGAACTTTGTACAATTTAAATGTAGTAGGAATGTTTTTAAATTCTGTAAAACTTGTATTATTTTAGAAAATGTTCTGAAATAATCGATTATGTGAAGCAATAATCGATTATCATGAGTATGACTGAGATAATCGATTATCACTTCAAATAATCGATTATCACAAGTCTGTTTTTGAAAATTTATTTTGAAAAATCCATAACGGACTTGGATAATCGATTATCACTTACAATAATCGATTATTACTGGCAGTTGGGACTTGACCTTTGATATTCAGAGCAGTTGCCTATATATTGGGTTTCTGTGAAGTTCAGAAGCAACATTGATGAACAGAAGCTTTGCAGAATACTGTTTGTCAGAGGAAGTTCTCAAGAGCTATAGTTCAAGTTCCCTTGCTTGGTCTCGTGAATAGGAGAAGCTCGTGTTTCGTGTGTCAATAGTCGGAGCGGTTCTCTTCGAGTTGGCAAGGTGTTCTGCCTGGTCTCGTGAATAGGAGAAGCTCGCATTTCATGTGTCGAAAGTCGGAGTGGTTCTCTTCGAGTTGGTAGAGTGGTTGCTTCCAGTTCGTGTGTCGAAGGAAGCTCTTCCGGTTCGTTTGTCGAAGGAAGGTGTTTTCTATCCCTTACTCATTTCATTATCTTGTAATCTGTACAACTATATTTTTAGTGAAAAACGTTAATCACTTTTTATAGTGATTAACAACTGGACGTAGAATCTTTTGATTCGAACCAGTATAAAAATCATTTGTGTGAGTTTTCTCTTCCTTACACTCTTTAATTTTATTTGCACATCAACTGTTCGACAAATTTTCTAAAAGAAAATTGATTTTCTAAAAAGGACCAAATTGATTTTAAAAAATTGACCGAACACGCTTTCCGCTTACTCTAAGTTTTATTCCGCTGCGTTTTACTCTTCAAACCATACCATTACTGGTACCAACAATTGGTATCAGAGCTTGCGTTGCTAGTTTTTTAAATTTTTCGAAAATGGGCGGTCATAACCAAATGTATTTAGAGGGTGCTTCAATTGATAGACCTTCTTTATTTACAGGGGATAATTATGCGTTTTGGAAAATAAGAATGCAAATATTTTTAGAGTAAATTGATAGTGGTATTTGGGAAGTTGTTTTAAATGGTCCTTTTATTCCTACTGTAAATTTAAATGGTGTAGAGGAAGAAAAACCATATTTGCAATGGACTACTGAAGAGAATAGACGAGCCCAATTTGATATAAAGGCTCGCACTATAATATCCTCTACTTTGGTATTAGATGAATTTTACAGGATCTCAGTGTGCAAAACGGCTCAGGAGATGTGGGAGGTTCTTCAAGTAACCCATGAAGGAACCGATGATGTGAAACATGCTAGAAAGAACACCCTGATACAAGAGTATGAGATGTTTAGGATGCAACAGGGTGAAACCATCGCTGATGTGCAAAAACGCTTCACACATATCGTCAACCATCATTTTGGTTTAGGTAAGAAATTTGACACTGACGAATTAAATGTTAAAATTTTGAAATCTTTGAACAGGACGTGGCAGCCAAAGGTTACTGTGATAACTGAGTCTCAAGACTTGACATCCATGTCTATGGCTGTGCTTTTTGGAAAGTTGAGAGAGCACGAGCTCGAATTGAATAGACTAAGTGTTGAGGAAGCCCAAGGAAAGAAGAAAACATTGGCCTTTAAAACTAAAAATTCTAAAGGCACAAGTTCAGAAAAGGATGAGGAATCTGAAAATGAAGACTCAGAAGACGAAAATACGATTCACATGTTTAGAAAATTCAACAAGTTCATGAAATTGAAAGGCAAGGAACAAATTAAAAAGGATAGAAAGAGGAAACAACGATCTTCTTCAAATTACAGGTGTTATGGTTGCGGAGAAAAAGGACACGTTAATGCGGATTGTCCAAATCTCAAAAAAGGTGAAGAAAAGAAGTCTTTCAAGAAGAAGAATGTTTACATTGCTTGGGAAGATAATGCATCAAGCACTTCTTGTTCAAGTGATTCTATTGAAGAAGCAAACTTATGTTTGACAACTATTGTTGATGACACTGCAAGCCAAGTAAGTTGTTCTAGCCTCGACACTAGTGAATTTGATGTACAAAAGGCTTTTCTTGAACTACTTGATAAATCTGAGAAATTGAATGTTGCTCATAAAAATTTGAAAAAGGAATTTAAGAAATTGCAAATTAAATATGAGAAGGCATTAGATGAGGAAGTGATTTTGAGAAATAAAATCTGCAACATAGAAATGAAAGAGTCTTCAAATATTGAACATCCTGTTGAATGTCTTTCATGTAAGAGTCATATGCTTGATATTAATATTCTGGAAAATCTGCTTGAAGTTGCAACTAGAAATAATAATGCTGAAATGCCTATACTTGTTAAAAAGGATTTTAAAAATAAAAGTGTTCTTAAAACTAAGAATCAAATTAAAAGAACTCGTAAGGTATGGGTTGAAAAAGGAACTGTTAGTTATAGAAATTTAAATGTTGTCACATGTTTTTACTGTATGAAAAAGGGACATACTTCTAACAAATGTAGAATCAAACATTTTGATGTTCCTAATGGAAAATATGTTTGGATTCCTATTATAAAGTAATCTCACTCTAACCTGAAAGGACCCAAATGAGATTATGGGGACCAAAACACTATTGTTTTGTTTTACAAGTGAAATTTTCTAAAGGAAAAGAAAGCTCTATGGTATCTTGGTATTTTTTAAGAGCTTTGAAATAATTTATGAATGTTAGATGTATCTTAGGTTGAAAATTTGGCCCAAATTTGTGTTTTTTGGAAATTAACGTAAATAATCGATTACCAAAGGGTAATAATCGATTATCTCGGCCTCAAAATTTGGATTTTGACATTTTGGATCACAAATAATCGATTATTTCAAGTAATAATCGATTATCTTAAGTCCCAGTGTAAAAAAAAATTAAAATTTTTTTTGGTCTATTTTATCAAAGGGGATTATTACATTTAGGGGGATCATAAAGTTTAGATGATTTTTTAAAGAGGGAGTGTAATTTTTGATTGAAATCACATATCACAAAACCTTCCACTCTCTGAATATCCTCCAACCCCTCCTTTTTTAAAGTCTGTTTGTATTTCTTAATTAGAGTTGAATTTCTATTTTTTCTTATATTTCATGAGGTATTTTGTTCATTCCTATTATGAAATTTCAATTTTATTCCTGTTTTGAAATGCATCAATTGTTTTGTTGAGGGGGAGTTTTTCAACTTTTTTACTTTTTGCTTATGATCAAAAAGGGGGAGAAGTATAATAAAAGGGGGAGAAGTATAATATAAGGGGAGAGGCATAATTTAAATTGATACAGTTATTGTTAACTTTGTTGTTGTTGTAGCTTGTATATTTTGTAGGGAAGTCAAAGTTGCTTTTAAAACTTGCATTTTTTATCATCATTAAAAAGGGGGAGATTGTTACCAATAAGGAGTATTGGTAAATCTTGAAGAAAATTGTTTTGATGATGCTGCAAGAAGTTTTACTTGAAGAAGATATTAGAATTATTTAAAAGAACTTTGTAGAATTTAAATGTAGTAGGAATGTCTTTAAATTCTGTAAAACTTGTATTATTTTAGAAAATGTTCTGAAATAATCGATTATGTGAAGCAATAATCGATTATCATGAGTATGACTGAGATAATCGATTATCACAAGTCTGTTTTTGAAAATTTATTTTGAAAAATCCATAACGGACTTGGATAATCGATTATCACTTACAATAATCGATTATTACTGGCAGTTGGGACTTGACCTTTGATATTCAGAGTAGCTGGCTATATATTGAGTTTCTGTGAAGTTCAGAAGCAACGTTGTTGAACAGAAGCTTTGCAGAATACTGTTTGTCAGAGGAAGTTCTCAAGAGCTATAGTTCAAGTTCCCTTGCTTGGTCTCGTGAATAGGAGAAGCTCGTGTTTCGTGTGTCGATAGTCGGAGCGGTTCTCTTCGAGTTGGAAAGGTGCTTTGCCTGGTCTCATGAATAGGAGAAGCTCGCGTTTCGTGTGTCGAAAGTCAGAGCGGTTCTCTTCGAGTTGGCAGAGTGGTTGCTTCCAGTTCGTGTGTCGAAGGAAGCTCTTCCGGTTCGTTTGTCGAAGGAAGGTGGTTTCTATCCCTTACTCATTTCATTCTCTTGTAATCTGTACAACTATATTTTTAGTGAAAAACATTAATCACTTTTTATAGAGATTAACAACTGGACGTCGAATCTTTTGATTCGAACCAGTATAAAAATCATTTGTGTGAGTTTTCTCTTCCTTACACTCTTTAATTTTATTTTCACATCAACTGTTCGACAAATTTTCTGAAAGAAAATTGATTTTCTAAAAAGGACCAAATTGATTTTAAAAAAGTGACCGAACACGCTTTCTGCTTACTCTAAGTTTTATTCCGCTGCGTTTTAGTCTTCAAACCATACCATTACTGGTACCAACAGTATGGAGTAAGCTGGCAGGACTAAAGCTTGGTGGTGAAAAATGTCATTTGGGAATAGAAGGATTCCATAAGTTCACTGAATATCAAAACTCTCTAAGGAATCCTGAAGACTGCAAGGACTACTCAAGCTACAAAACTGGGGGAATGAAAAAGGATGATAGACTAGCGGTTTATGTGATCTCCTATATACTCATGGCAAGAGGAGGCAATCATGCTCAAGCTACAATAGAAGACCTGTTTTTGCTGAAGGCTTTGAAAGAAAATATTCAAGTAGACTGGCCAGCAGCTATTTCTAATAACATGCTAAAAGTAACAAAGTTAGAATCTGGCAAGTTGCCCTACTGTGTTTTTATTTTAGAGATTCTTATTCACTTTGGAGTGGAATGCATTGGAGAATCAAGTGAGCAGTATCACAAAACGAGTCTCATTGACAAGGCTGCACTTCATCTGATGCACATGGTAAAGACACCTGAAGGATGGGTATATAAGAATAATGCAGCTGATGATGAAAATGAAATGGAATCACTTCAAGACAGCCAGTACAGGGCAAAGCATGAGTTTGAAAGAATCGTTCTAAGAGAATTAAAGGCTGTGAGAAAGCTACTGGAAGAGTAAAGAGATAGGTCACAGCTGAATAAGTAAAATGATAAAGATTCATTGTCTGAGGAAGCAAGCACCCTAGAGAGCTCTAATCAAGGAAATGGAGATGAAAATGCAGAGGAGGAAAGTACAGAAGATAGTGACAGTGACATGATCCTTAAGGAATTTATTAATAAAAAGAAAAGGAAAGATTAAGTTTTTGTTTTCTATGTCTTAGGTGTTCAGTTTTCGTTTTGATGATGGCTTAGAATGCCATTCTATGTCGTGTTTTGTTTTTCTTTTTGTTATTGTTCTGGCTCATCCAATGTAATATCTGTGAACAAGAAATGAAAATTAGTGTTTTGTTTAAGATTCACTTGCTCTTAAATTTCTTAATTGAATCTGATTGAATCTTGAAATCGACTTTGTACTGAGTGAAGTTGACTATGCATATTTTCACTGTTACATTAAACTATTCTGCATATTCACTTCATGTTTGAGTTATTTTTCTTGCATTTCTATGATTCTAAAATGCTTGATCTTCAAAAAGATCATGAAAGGTTTTGCAGGAAAACATTGCTTTTGGATTCACAGCTGGAATCATAACTCACTGGAAAGCAATGAAATCGATTGGGATAATAATTCAATCGACTTGATCTTTACAGGATTATAAATTCCATCACTAGAATTTGGTTATTGTATTGATTGATTATTTTATTCTGCTTATCTTTAATATATCTCTGCTTCATAATGATTGATTATTTCCTATATGAGATTATATTATGAGATTGTTGATGATTGTATCTTTGCATGATAATGTTGCTTGAATCATAACTATGATACAATTCTATGTTATAGTTGTTTGTATGCTTTGCTTCTTACTGTACTGCATTATGCATCTGAATATGATTGAGAAAATTATGCATGATGATCGGGGGAGCATTACAAACTTACATATTTCTTCCCATGCCTACACTTCAGGGGGATGTTATATTTTTCATGTGAATATATATGATAGGGGGAGCATCTCTGATTGTAAATGTTTTTTTTATACATTGATGCATCTCTAATTGTGTTTATCAGCATATCATATCTAGAAGCATACCTTCTTTGTTAATGCACAAAAGGGGAGAAATGGTTGATTATATCTTTGATTGTTTACAAAGGGGGTAAATATGCTTGATTTGTGATTGCTTGATATTGCTTGACAATGCTTTTCAAAGTTATATTGATTGTTATTGCTTGTTACTCTGAAAACTGCTCTGATACACTGGAGAGTTCTTTTACTCACTTGCTCTTACTGATTGCTTGATTTTGAGTGGTTAATTGACTAGTTGAGCTGTTTATGTACAAACATGGTTGTTTATTAATCATGGTTGTGCATCATCAAAAAAGGGGAAGATTGTTGAGATTGTTGATAAGGGAAGGACTGGTTTAGCTAACCTTAATCTCACAGTGCTTAGTTCACTCTGTTTTCGATTATGACAACACATTATTAATAACAAATGGTTTGTTATTTGTTACATGTTCTGTTGCTTATTGATTAATATCTTGTTGCACATGTTTTGTGTTGTTTTTGATATGTGAATGCACTTTTACTGAGCTTGTATATGTTACATCATTTCTGGTTGCATTACATATAATTTCGAAGAAGAAAACCACATGCACTATTGTGAACTTAAATTGTGTGGCAAATCTGATAGTTCAAGTCGACTTCATTATTAATTGAATCGACTGAGACTGAAGTCTTTGCACAAATTTTCAAATACAGTGCTATGTGAGATTTTGCATTGAAAAGAATTTCAAAATGTACAAATGTGTAAAAGTCGACTGTGTACGCTTTGCATTCGCCTTTGTTAGTTGTTTTATTTGAGATTCTGTTATGCTTGTGAACAGTAATGGCTATATTTTTAAAAGTTAGTTAAGCATTGAATGAGAGTCAACTATATTGAATGCGAAATTAATTTGTTTGACCTGACAACTACTAATTTGACTTAATTGTTATTACTGTCAGAAGACAGTCGACTGTATTAGTAGCTTAGTCGACTACAGGAGCATCTGTTTTATAGAAATCTATAAATAGACAAGACCTGAATTGTTTTAGAGAACTTTTGGAAATCTAACATTTTCATATTCTGTTTCAGATTGATTCTCTGTGATTTAGAGCTCCAAGAACTCATCAAGAAGACCGTGGTGATCATTCTTTGAAGAGGTTCTGAAGGAGATTTCTGTTGTGCTTACTGCTTAATCATTATTCGCACAATTGAGGTGTTCTCTGGTTGATCAAGAATCATCTTGCATTCCATGGGGATTGTTGTTGTACCTGTTGTGACTACAGGGGGTAGACTCGTGTAGTCTGGTACACTTTGAGGATTTTCAAAGTGGGTTGCAGATTGCAGAAGAGGGGATATCTTGTTGCAAGTCTTGTTGTTTGTATTGCCTATATTTTGGTTAGAGGGTTAGAGAGGTGTTTTATATTTTTGACGTGGAGGTCTCTATAAAAGCCTTGTTGTAAAAACTTTGACCATTATAGTGCATTTGCTTCCAGGGATTGGAAGGACACTGGATGTAGGCATTGAGGCCGAACCAGTATAAAAACCTGCGTTTGAATTCTCTATTCCTACACTTTTACATTCAGTCGACTCTGCTATTTACATAGTCTACTTTGATTTTTCGCTGCACTGAAATTTCTATTACATGCGATTCAAGAAAAATTGTAAAGTTTTATACTTTGTGAAAAAGATTGCGAAAAGACTCTAATTTTGAAAACTCACCAATTCACCCCCCCCCTCTTGGTGTTAAAACGAAGCCAACCTATTTCCTAATAAATGATAGTTCCCTAATCCTGAAGATCAATGGTCACTAGAGTTATGGCCCTCTCCACAGTATTTCCACAACAGTCGAGTAATCAACTAGGTGTGAAAATACAAATGAAGAGAACAGACTCTAGTTGGGGTTCTCACGATAGCCAAATAGGAAGTATGTCCCAAGTGGCACCGCTACACAACCCCCTATTTCTAAGTTGCACTCAGACCCGAGTATAGGGTCTCACTCATAATATGCATAATGTGTGTGTATGTGTGTGTGAAGGGATAATGCAATGCATACCCAAACCCTCACCTGCAAAACAACCAGAAAAATTCCCAAGCAGATAGAAACAAGTTTTCGACCTTAGGGTTTAATATAGAACAATCAAAACAATTCACATGCAATTATTTCAAATATCAAACATAGATAAAGAAAAGGGGAAGAAAAACATAAAGCAAAACCACATCTAATTCGCGCATCTAATTAAATGGCTTGACTCTCTAGAAGTCCTCAGTGGAGTCGCCATCTGTCGCAACCGGAATTGCGACAGGACGACAATCCAAAAAGAAAACGGGTTTGGAAAAGAGATTTGGACTCGCCACCATAGTTTATTATGGAAAACTACGGAAAAACCATAAAATGATAAGGCATGGTTTATGAAAACCAGATTCTGGTTTCGGGAACCGGTTACGTGTCGGGAAGGTATTAGCACCCTACAACGCCTGTCCTAAAGCAGTACCTTTAATTAAATACGTGAATGTGATGTGGTTTTCAAAATGTTTAATTATCCCAGAAAATGACACTATAAGGAAACAAAAGATATTTTTAAATTTTTGGGAAATTGTTGAGAAAATTTGTTTGGGAAAGATTTGGATTTTTTGGACTTTTAGGAAGTGAACCTGACAAGGACTAGCCTTGCTCCTACGTATCTCCACTCCTGCTGGAGAATCATGGATCACATAGTTATTGCGTAAAGATTGTTTGTTCGAGAATGGATGTTTTTTGGTTTTAGAAGATTTTTTCATTTTTGGTATTTTTGGCATGATTGAGAAAAAAAGGTTTTTAGCACAAGAACAATGCAAGCGGTCACATGTGTGCTTAACCTTTGATATAGAAGTGCATACCTAGAGAGAATATACTAAATGACATACAAGAGAATGGACAGAAAATAAAAGCGGAAAAGAGTAGAGAAGAGAAACTTATGACTTAAAGACAAGCCACTTGAAGAAGGCTCCAAGATAAGTGCTGAAGAAGGACCGCCACTCGCTTTGCGCAAGATAAGGTCTGCCCAAAATGGACTAAAGAGATAGAAGAACCAGCTCAAAGAGAAATGCAAGAATCCAATTCAACTCAAAATTCATTCAATTCAAAGGAGAGTAGAAAGGAGACCCCTAAGCCTTCTTATATAGCCCTTGGAGTGAGTTTGGAAACTAGATTTAAGAGATGTAGGACTTATAAGTCTCAAGGCCGGCCAACAGCTGCTGCAAGTCCTTTAAGTGCTTTGCAATCCCACATTGCTTAAATCTCTCCATCCAAAAGGGTTTATAAGCCATCTAGTTCTCCTAAAGTTTAAAACATGAAAGCTAGTTATGCAACCTTGCACTACAAGCTAAGACGCCCACTTCCTCTTCTTTTCTTTTAAGACCAAGCCATGGAGAGTCCCACATTGCTTGTGCTTAAAGAAAAATAAGGGTTTATAAGCGTTTTATTCACTAGAATTAACGAAAAGAAATCAAAGAGGCAAATACACGCCTATGAAACCTATTATACTTTTTTTTGTACAAATGTATACAGAAGACAAGAAGTAAAATGATTTTCTTTAGCCATGCTTCTTGTCATCCTTTTATTCTCTTCATCAGTTGCCCTCTCTATGATCACAACAACCTTTAAAAAATGTTTTTGTTATTATTTTAAAAGAAAGAGAAAAGGTTTTTAGCACAAGGACGACGCGAGCGGTCACACGTGTGCTTAAACTTTAAAACATGTTTTTGTTATTATGTTTAAAAGAAAGAGAAAAGGTTTTTAGCACAAGGACGACACAAGCGGTCACACGTGTGCTTAACCTTTAAAACATATTTTTGTTATTTTTTAAAAAAAAAAAGAGAAAAGGTTTTTAGTACAAGGACGACGCGAGCCGTCACACGTGTGCTTAACCTTTAAAACATGTTTTTGTTATTATTTTTAAAAGAAAGAGAAAAGGTTTTTAGCACAAGGATGACACGAGCGGTCACACGTGTGCTTAACCTTTAAAACATATTTTTGTTATTATTTTAAAAAGAAAGAGAAAAGGTTTTTAGCACAAGGATGACACGTGTGCTTAATCTTTAAAACATATTTTTTTTATTTTTATTTTGTAATTTTTATGTATTTTTCATGTATTATTATATATATTTTTTAATGTGTAAATATTTAAATAAATGTCCAAAGATAAAATAAAAAAAAAACAAAATAATAAAGTACAAATAAAATACAAGGAAACCTAAATAAAAGGAAGAAATAGAATAAAGATTATGAGGGTGTGAGGTTTAGCCGAATGGATGGGCTGTACAGAGGAAAGGTTTGAGCCCAAAACACGATTTTTGTTTGCAGAAACGGAATGGGCTTAAGCCCAAAACACACACAAAAAGTCATGAGGGTGCAGAGATTAGAAACAGGGTTTGCAGATTAAAACAAAAAGGTTGGCCCAAAAACTTGGCCCAAGGGTTTGGTTCTTTCCCTCACTCAAAAGCATTAGAGGTCTGTCTCCAAACCTCCCAAACCTCACATTCACTCAACCCCTCAGAGACCTGGGGTCTCCTTCGAAGAAGACAGCCCATCGGACCAACCTTCTCCGTGCACGCCATAGCCTCCACTGAAATCGGCCATCGCGAGTTGCAGCGCAAGGCGCCGCCAACACCGTTGCTCATCGCCGGAAGGACCGCCAACCGTGGCGTCGAGTCCTCTCCCTTTCTTCTCCCGTTGTGACAGCGAAGACGTACGCTTGCTCCCCGCGCCACGTCTTCGTTGTCACAACGAGGTAAGATGTCTCCATAACTGCATCAGGGTTGTCACTCTTCCTCATCGACTCAAAGCGCCGTCGGGAACCACCGTCATCGCCGTTGATTGAGGTTTAATCAGCACCTTCGTCGTTGTTCCTCTCTTCTACGAATGTCAGACCCTAATCGCCACTCACACCACTAATTATTCTTTCGGTTTGCTCTTTCAATCTTGGTTTTCCGATTGGGTGCCGGCAACGGAGATAATGAAGCTTGGAGCTTTCTTGTTCTCTATTTTTTCTTATACTCCAAATTGTTTATGCTTTTGTATTTTGGGGTGTTGGGATGGGTGTTAAAGGTCGAAGGGAGATGGATAGAGAGCAATAGAAGCTTGGGCTCAAGTTTTTTGTTAATTCCAAAAATGAAGTTGAAGTTGGGTGGGAGAATGAAATTCCCTTGTGTGTGATGGAGGAACGATTTCTGTTCAACAGTGAGGGAGAAATGATTTTTGTCATGTGGTTGATTCCTATTTTTTTGTGATTTGGTTCATTACAGATTGAGGGTGAGGGTCCTGAAATGTGAAGGCCAGTCAGAATAGGGAAAAAGATGTTGAGTTTAAATGTTTGATTCGGTTGGCTTACTGGTAAATATTTGGGAAAATTATTTGAAGGTATCCAGATGGGAGTTGGGGAAAAGGATAAGTAATGGTCAAGTTGCACAAACGCTGATGGCGTGGTGTTTTGCATCAGTAACAGGAAGGAGATATAGATATGGATATGGCAAACAAAGAAATATAATCAAACCAGAAACATATATCACCCAATACAAGCAAAATGACAACAATCTACAACCCGAGAACACGAACATTTAAGCATGTGAATAATGAAGCTCTTTAGACTGGGAGCTTACCTCTTGCGCTTATATCTTCTCTTCCTTGCAGTTTCTTGCACGCTATTTTTCTTCTTAGCTCTCTGTCATCGTGCTTTTTTCTATGTTCTAAGTGATGAATCGTTACAGGGCAAATGATGCAAAATAATGGTTGGTGTTGGAGGTGTGTGTTTTTGTTTTTGAGTGTGTTTAAGAAGATGGAAGAGCTATGTGTTTATGGCCAAAGGGAAGAAGAACGGGTATGGGGTAGAGGATTGTGCGTGTGTGAGGGAGGATGGTGTTGTCTGTGAGGGAGGATGTTGCTTTTTGTTGGAAAACAGGTAGGCTTCGTTTCAACACCAAGAGGGGGGTGAATTGGTGAGGTTTCAAAATTAAAGTCTTTTTAAAATCTTTTTCGCAAAGTATAAACTTTTACAAAGTTTCTTGAATCACAAGGAATGAAAATTTCAAGTGCAGCGGAAAATGCTAAGTTGACTACGAAAACAGTAAAGTCGACTTAATGTAAAAGAGTAGGGATAGAGGATTCAAACGCACGTTTTTATACTGGTTCGGCCTCAATGCCTATATCTAGTGTCCTTCCACAATCTGGAAGCGCATGCACTATAATGGTCAAGGTTTTTATAACAAGGCTTTTATAGAGACCTCCACGTCAAAAATATAAAACACATCTCTAACCCTCTAACCAAAATAATGGCAATACACACAACAAAGATCTACAGCAAGATATCCCCTTTTATGCAATCTTTAACCCACTTTAAACAATCCTTAAAGTGTCCAGACTCCACGAGTCAACCCCCTGTAATCACAACAGGAACACATCAATAATCTTTACAAAGATTGATAAAAATTTTGATCAGTAGATGAGCACAACAATGTGCAGAGTATGATCAGCCAGTAAGAACAGAAATCTTTCTCCTTCAAAGAACCTCTTCAAAGATAGATCACCACGGTCTTCTTGATGAGTTATTAGAGCAAATTCTCAGAGATCACGATCTGTAAATCACAAATGAAAGTGTTAGAATTTCCAAAGTCCTCGTGATCAACGTTTATTTATAGTTTTCTATAAATCAGACGCTCTTGAAGTCGACTAAGCTACTAATAGAGTCGATTGTCCTCAGATAGTTATAACAGTTAAGTCAAATAGTAGCAGTCAACAACTAACAAATTGATGTTGCAATTAATACAGTTGACTATCATTAATACCATAACTAAATTTTGAAATATAGCCGTTACTGTTCACAGTCATAACAGAATTTCAAACAAATCAACTAACTAAGTCGGATCCACTGTGCATGTAGTCGACTTAGGCACATCAGCATAGTTTGAAAAACTTTTCAATGCAAAATCACACATAGCACCACTTTTGAAAGTCTGTGCATAGTCACGAGTTTTAATCGACTTACTTCATAATGAAGTCAACTTAAAACTTGCAGTTATGCCACATAATATAAGTTCATAAAAGTGCATGTGGTTTTCTCTTCAGAAACATATGTAATGCAATCACAGATGATGTAACAGTAATAAGCTTAGTGAGTATGCATTCATATATCAAAATCAACACAAACATGTTCAATAAGATATCAATCAATAAGCAACAGAACATGTAACACATAACAAAACATGTGTTATTAATAATGTGTTGTCATCATAAAAAACAGAGTGATTAAAGCTGTGAGATTAAGGTTAGCTAAATCAGTGCTTCCCTTATCAACAATCTCAACAATCTCCCCCTTTTTGGATGATGCACAACCATGATTAATAAACAACCATGTTTGTACACAATTAGTACATTTCAGAGTATAAACCAGTATATCAGTCAAGCAACAAATATATCAAACATATTTCAGCTCAAATACTCTGAATGCAGCAGTATCAAGCAATCAATCACATATCAAGCAATATAAACTGATTAATCAATCTTTCACAATATTTCTCCCCCTTTGTGTATTAGCAAAAAAGTTTTGCTTTTTGATATGGATATGCTGATATATATATATATATATATATATATATATATATATATATATATATATATATATATATATATATATATATAAAAGAACTGAGATGCATCAGTAACAATAAGCAGTTTAAACATGCAGTGATGCTCCCCTATCACAGATATTCACATGAGATAGATAAACTCCCCCTAGAATGTAGGCATGTGAAAAATTTATGCAAACAAATAATGCTCCCCCTGTCATTATGCATAAAACAAAATCAGAATTAGATGCACAATGCAGTCACATAGATAACAAAACATGTAATCAGTTTATGTCAAGATTGTACCAGTGGCATGATTTGCATATTTCAATCAAACAAAGATACAATTATAAACAATCTCACAATATAATAATAATCAAGCAATGAGATTATATTAAAGAGAACTGATGTAAAAATGATCAAACAACTCAATAGGCATATCCCAATTAATGGAATTTGTAACCAAGTATGTGATCATTCGATTGATCTAGTAATTGAGTCGATTTCATTACTTCTGAGACAGATATGATTCGAATTGTTGGTTTCCAAGCAATGTTTCCTGCAAAACCTTTCAAAGTCTTTTGAAGACCAAGCAATTTAGTATTACAATGATGCAAGAAATTCAACATGTAAGAAGTGAGTATGCAAAACAATCAATATAACGATGAGAACATGCATAGTCAACTTCGATCATTACAGAGTCGATTCAACATTCAATTAGCATAGATTCAATCAATCAAATTAAAGCAAACGAATTTGAATCAAAATATTAGTTATAATTTTTGTTCAAAAGATATTACAATGAGTAGACTCGAACAAGAACAAAAAAGAACATAATGGCAATTCTAAGCCATCAACAAAAACAAATAAAAGATAGAACTAGTTTTTCTTTCGCTTTTTATTAACAAAATCCCCTAGAATCATGTCACTATCACTGCCATCAGTGCTTCCTTTCTCAACACTCTCATCTTTACTCATTCCATTAGAATCTTCAAGAGTGCTTAATTCATCAGACTGTGATTCCTCATCATTTGTCTCATTTAGCTGCGATCTTTCTTTCTGATATTCAAGCAGCTTTCTTATGGCCTTTAATTCTCTTAAAGCAATTCTTTCAAATTCAGTCATCGCTTTGTATTGACTGATTCCAGGAGATACTGTATCATCATCGTTGTATGCAGGTTCATTCTTGTGCATCAATCCTTCAGATGTTTTCATCATTTGCCTCAGATAGAGTGCAGACTTGTCAATTCGACTGATTCTATTGTATGATTCACTTGATTAACCTATGCAGTCGACACCAAAGTGAAATATCACTTTTGACATAAAAACGCAGTATGGCAATCTTGCTGACTCCAGCCTTGTGACTTTTAGCATGTTGTCAGAAATAGTTGCAGGCCAATCCACCTGAATATTCTCTTTTAGTGATTTTAGCAAGAACAAGTCTTTAGTGGTGACTTGGGCATGATTCCCGCCCCTTGGCATCAGTATCCAAGAGATGGCAAAGGCTGTTAGTGGATCATTTATCTTCATTCCACTGGTCCTGTAGTTTGAATGGTCTTGACTGTCCTCTGGATTTCTCACACAGTCTTGATAAGTTGTGAACTTATGAAATCCTTCAATATCGACTCCTTTTACTCTGGAGCAAAATACATTGTCTTCAATCCTTAAGTTGCAGTAGAATACTTTTACAAGGTCTGGATACGATGGACTTGTTAGGAAACGGGTAGGCTTCGTTTTACACCAAGAGGAGGGGGTGAATTGGTGTTAGTTCAAAAACAAAATCTTTTCGCAATCTTTATACAAAAGTATAAAGCTTTTTTATCTTTCTTGAAATACAAGTAATTGAAAATTCAATGCAGCAGAAAAACGTAGTTGACTGCTAAACAGATAAAGTCGACTGGAAAATAAAGAGTGTAGGGATAAAGAAAATCAAACACTGGTTTTTATATTGGTTCGGACAACAATGCCTACATCCAGTGTTCTTCCAATCCAGGAAGCAAATGCACTATAATGGTTGCGGTTTTTACAACAAGGACTTTATAGAAGCACCACGCAAAAATATAAATCTCCTCTCTAACCCAAAACCAAAATATAGCTGCACACAAAAACAGAACTACTGCAAGAATCCCCTCTTCTACAATCTGTACCCATGTCGAACAATCCTCAATGTGTAACCAGCACACTTCACAGGATGCCAATCCTATCACAGCACACTTCACAGGTTGCCAAGCCTATCACAACAGACTTCACAGGTTGCTAAGCCTTCAATCAAATATAGCAGTCTTCACAGGATGCCAAGCCTTCAAGATCAATCAAGAAGCACCTTCTTTGTGCAGATAATGATCAAGCAGTGAGCGCAAATGACTCCTCCCTTTGAATCTCTCTCAAGAAAGATCACCATTGGTGGGATAGAAGATATTACATTGGTGGGATAGAAGATATTCCTTGAATAGAAGATATTACATTGGTGGGATAGGAACAAGGAAATCAAAACAAAACAAAACAAAGAAATCAAAAGTTATGGCATTCTAAGCCATGTACAAGGTGAAATCAGAGACAGTAGACAAATGGCTAATAGAAGATTACAAGGGACAATTTCACGACATAGGAATGTCAACTAAGACAAAAAAATCAGAAAATTTCAATAGAATCTTCTTCATCAGAGTCTTCAGTCACCAGTTGTAGATTTGCACTGAGCATACTTTCAAGTTTGTCAAATTTTTCGTGAAGAATTCTTATTTGATTTACAACATATTTGTCAAAGTTTGTTTCAGGAAAGAAGTGTGTTCCACCAGCAGTTACTATCTCTTTCTTCTCTGTAAGATCATTCATAGAATGTTCAGCCATGAATTTCCATGCTTTTATTGTTTTCACCAGTCCAAGTGACATGAGTGAATCCTTGTCAAAAGTGTTTGAGGAACCCCAGATGCACTTATGCTCGTTGTTAACATCAACACCAAGGAGTACTAACATTTTGCTTATCAGGCATGCGTAGGGTAGGTACAATTATCTTCTCAGTGCAGAGTATTCCATATGATCTTTAATCACTTGTAACCAATTTGTGGAGATGTTGTTCTTGATAGCATGGAGCAGAAAAATATCCTCGGTGGTCATCCGGTCCGTCTTAATTCTGCCAGGCAGAATGATGTTTGCCAAGATATGTGCAAGAATCTTTTCTTCCTTCAATAAACCTAAATGTGCAAATATATTTTCAACAGTGTACACACCTGGAAATCTTAGCCATTCTTGATAGACCTGTTTCTTGCACAACAAGGTATTCACTTCAGATGTGGGTGTGTGTGAATAAGCACCCACTAACGGTAGATTTGTCACAATGTTCCATAAGACATCATCAAGATGAATGTCCATTCCTTTTACCTTAGAACAGATGTCACCATTTTCTACCCATAGGTTGTGGTAGAATACCTTGACCAAATCAGGGTACCACGTTCCTCTCAACTGTATGAACCTTTGTCTTTCCTCTTCATTTCTGAACCAGTTAGATGTATTTGGTTCACAGATATTGATCTTTAACATACAGTCATCATTCTCTGAAGTGCTTGAAGAACCCATGATGAGATGATTCTTGAAACTTTTCTTGCAGAATTTTGAGATGTGTTGGAATATGACAAGACATAAGTGGTTCAGGATGGGAAGAAAGACTCTTATAAGGAAGGAAACATGCGCGCCTAGTTGTACGTGTGAAAAGAACATTTAAAAATTTAAGTTTCAGGAATTTGTCAAACAGAGACCATAGTCGAATGTATTACTAGTGAAAGTAGACTGTGACTCAGGAAAGACATTTTCAATACAAATTCAATCACACAAACAGTTAAGCACATAACACAAACAATCATACAGCAACAATCAATCAGTATATGCATGATGCAGCAGATAAATATAGATTTACCAGTTGTAGACACTCAAGGTTTTTGATATGTTTCATAATTGATTCATCCTTGAGAATAGTTCTGCATCAGCTGTATATCTTGCAAAACAGTTAAGTTTTGGTTGCTGGTACCCATTTGACTTTGGGTCCATGATTGTTAGTTCTTGTTACATGTTCCTTTGGTATCCAAACACATAATCCTTAAGGAACAGCAACAATTCTATAATAACAATTTCTAACAGTATGGCCAACACAATTGCAGTAAAAACATGCATTTCTAGCAGGTTTTCTTAACTCAGTAATTTTCCTAGTATTGGTTCTGTTAGAGTGAGCTTTGTATCCAATTCCTTGCCTATTTATTATTCTGCCAGATGAGTTTAATACAACATCTAAGTTGTCTCTACCTTGAGTAAACTTAGCTAGCGTGCTAGTCAAGTAATTTATCTTTTCAATATGAGTAGGACAATTTTCACATTCTTTTTCTACTGTAACAGTTTTAATTTCAACACTCTTAGCAGATAACAAAGCTTCATTCAATTCTTTCTCTAATCTTTCATTTTCTGCAACAAGGTCCTTAATTCTATTTTCAAAGTCTCTTCTTTCAGAGCACAGTCGATTTACCTTGTATTGTAGTCGCATAGCTTCAGCATGTAACTCTTTGAATGCATCTTGAAGCAGATCATATTTGACTTCTACTGGCTCATTTGATATGTCTGCATCACTGTCATAATCATCCCATGTTACACCTATCATATAGCACAAATTTGATTCCTCTTCTTGATCAGAATCTTCATCACTTGAATTCTCAGAATCTGAATTCTCCCAAGCAATGTAGGCTCCTTTTCTTTTCATATTTCTGCCTTGAGGGAATCTTTTCTTTCCTTTCTGCTTTGGCTGTAGGTCAAGACAATCAGGCTTGATGTGAACTTCTTTTCCACATTCATAGCACTGGACATCATTTGTGCCGAAGCTCTTCTTTTTGCTTTGACCTGCATGGTTAGACAGTTGACTATCATTTTGCATAAGTTGACTAAACTTTCTTACCATCAAGGTCATCAGCTCTTTGTCGTCCATCTCTGTTTCTGTGATGTTCTTGCTTGCGGATTTCAGAGCAATGGACTTCTTTTCCTCAATCTCCTCTTCATCCTTAAGTCTACCAAGTTCTAACTCATGTTCCCGTAACTTGCCAAACAAGGTAGCCATATTCACAGTTGTAAGATCTTTGGATTCAGAGATTGCAGTGACTTTTGGTTGCCACTTCCTGTTCAGGCTTTTCAGAATCTTTATATTGATCTCTTCTTTGTCAAAGACTTTGCCAAGAGCCATCAAATGATTTACAATGTGAGTGAATCATTTCTGGACATCACAGATGTTTTCACCAGCCTTCATTCTGAATAATTCATACTCTTGTATCAACGACTTCTTTCTGGCTCTCTTGACTTCATTTGTGCCTTCATGTGTTACCTCTAAGACATCCCACATTTCCTTTGCAGATTTGCATTGAGATATCCTGAAAAATTCATCAATTGTTAGTGCAGAGGCAATAATGTTTCTAGCTTTAACATCATAATGAGCTTTTCTATTTTCATCAGCAGTCTACTCAGTAAAAAGTTTTAAAATAGTTTCACTATCAACAGTTTTTGAAGGCACATATGGACCATTTAAAGTGGCATCCAAAATTCCTTTATCTTGCGATTCAAGAAAGATTTGCATGCGAATTTTCCAAAAAAGGTAATTTTCACCAGCAAACACAGGTGGTCTGTTTATTGAAGCATCTTCACCAAAAGTTTGAAAACAGGAAGCCATCCCCAGGTTTTACAGTCGAATACAATAAAAACAAAGTCGACTAATTTTCAAATATCTTATGAAAACCAGCTCTGGTTCCAATTGTTAGGAAACAGGTAGGCTTCGTTTTACACCAAGAGGGGGGTGAATTGGTGTTAGTTCAAAAACAAAATCTTTTCGCAATCTTTATACAAAAGTATAAAGCTTTTTGATCTTTCTTGAAATGTAAGTAATTGAAAATTCAATGCAGCGGAAAAACGCAATTGACTGCTAAACAGATAAAGTCAACTGGAAAATAAAGAGTGCAGGGATAGAGAAAATCAAACACTGGTTTTTATATTGGTTCGGCAAACAATGCCTACATTTCCAATCCAGGAAGAAAAATGCAATATAATGGTTGCGGTTTTTACAACAAGGAATTTATAGAAGCACCACGCAAAAATATAAATCTCCTCTCTAACCCAAAACCAAAATATAGCTCCACACAAAAACAGAACTGCAGCAAGAATCCCCTCTTCTGCAATTTGTACCTACGTCGAACAATCCTCAACGTGTAACCAGCACACTTCACAGGATGTCAAGCCTATAACAGCACACTTCACAGGTTGCCAAGCCTATCACAACAGACTTCACAGGTTGCCAAGCCTTCAATCAAACGTAGCAGTCTTCACAGGATGCCAAGCCTTCAAGATCAATCAAGAAGCACCTTCTTTGTGCAGATAATGATCAAGCAGTGAGCGCAAATGACTCCTCCCTTTGAATCTCTCTCAAGAAAGATCACCACCGTCTTCTTGGAGAATTCTTGGAGCTTCTAAAACAGAGAAATCAATCTGAAACAGGAAAATGAAAATGTCAGATCATCAAAAGTCTCAGAACAATTCGTGTTCTGTCTATTTATAGATTTCTGTTATATCATATTGCATCTCAGTCGAATAGCCTACTAATTCAGTCGACTGTATTAAAACAGTTATAACAGACAATCAACACAAAGGCTCCTCAGTCAACAAAATCAACACACATTTATTACAGTTGACCAAGTCATACAAGCTCAACTAACTTTTGAAAAATATAGTCATTAGAGCGTGTAGGCTTAACAGAATTCCAAACAGTTCAGAAACAGAATCGAATGTGTAATCTACACAGTCGACTGACACAGTGAAAAACACTTTGAAATGCTTTTCAACTAAAAATCTCACATAGCATAGTTTCACAAATCCTGTACAAAGATTTTAGCATAGTCGAATCCATTATGAGTGTATTCGACTAAACTAGAACTTTGTCACAACAAATATAAGTTCATAAAGGTGCTTGTGATATTTTCTTTCCTAAAATGTGTAGAAATCAAAAACCATTATATGTCACAATTCAAAACAAGCATGTTCCACAAAAGAATCACACAATCAATCATAGGAACATACATTGAAATTCAACAAAACATGTTCAGCAGATATATCAAACAGTTCAGAACAAGAACATGTAATACTGGAACTTATGTACTGTTATTAAGCAATGTGTTGTCATCATCAAAAACCAGTTTGATATAGAGTTTGTGTTGTCAACAATCTCAGCAGGACTTGCCATTTCAACAAACTTCTTCAGTCCCTGTCCCCTTAGCCATTCTTGAAAAACAAATCCTTCCTCTCTGAAGTACCTCAACTTTAGAAATTTGTGAGTAACCATACTTCTCATTTTCCAACAGTCCAAAAATTTCGACTGCATTTCATCATCGCTGATCCATCCATTTAAATCATAGACACGTCTCATGCTCTTTTGACCCAATGTTTTGATACGCTTCTTTTGTGCCGAGTTTGAAGCCATTGATGTTGAGGAACAGTGTTTATCACAGAGGACGATTCAAGCAAAGCTAATGAAGTTTAGCGAAGTGACGTAGAATCCTTAGCTTTTTGTGTGTGTGTGTGTGTATATATATATATATATATACAGTTTGTGATTAAAAATTTGGAGGGAACTGTTGGGTTGAATCGACAAGTGTACCAAGTCGCACAATATAAAATGATAAGACTAAGTATCGTACCCTAGAGGACTCTTAGCGCTGAACAATTGTGTGATAACAAGATTAATTAAGACTTAAAAATAAAAAGAGATCATTGGTTTTGGGAAAAATAAAAATGCAATTGATTAGTGGCAAAGGAGCATAGAGATGAACGGAGGTTGATTTATATGAGATAGGTATGTTATTGGGGTTAAATTTCACTAAGTTCCCTCTCATGTATATAAGAATTCTTCTTTATGCATTAATGCCAACGTCTCTCACTAAATTACTTACCCTGATCCCTCGGTAAATAAGCCTGTCCCAAATTACCAGTTCATCCAATTCCTAGCATTCCTGGTAATAAGATGTGAAGAACAAGAGATTAAGACGACCAAGACTCATACCCTCATCCCTGAGAAATATAACCCTTAGGAGTAATTCAACAAGAACCTGAATTGTAAGGAACCTCTCGGCACTCATGCAATTCATAAATCATGCTAATGAATGAGTTAAACAAAAGCACGCATAGAAACAGATGAATTACTCTAACAATTAATGGAAAAGCATATGGAATTTAAGAATGAATTCAAATACAAGAGAGTTTACAAGGTTACATCATTCCCCAACAACAAATAGAAATTAGTTCCCCATAGACATGGGGGAACTCTATGAACAATGGAAGAAAGAATGAGAATGGAAGCCTAAGAATTGGGAAAGAGTGTATAGTTATGCTCTTCTCTGCCAGTGATACAAAACCTAGAGCCCCAGGGTCCTGTAAATAGTGTCAGAGGCGTTCCAAAACAGGGCCCAATCCAAAAGAATCAAAACAGAGCAGAAACAAGGCCTAACCCGCGAAAGTCGACGCCCAGGCGGTCCAAGAGGACGCACAGGCGGTCAGAATGGCTCATGTAAGGCCCAGGCGTCGAAATTGGACGCCCAAGGTCCTTTAAATAGTGTCAGAGGCGTGCCAAAACAGGGCCCGGTCCAAAAGAATCAAAATAGAGCAGAAACAGGGCCCAACCCTCGAAAGTCGACGTTCAGGCGGTCCATGAGGACACACAGGCGGTTAGAATGGCTCATGTAAGACCCAGGCGTCGAAATTGGACGCCCAGGCTTCGAAGCCCCGCCGCCCGGGCGGCGAAGGCCACTGCCCGGGCAGTGGACGTTGATTTTGATCGCCCAAGCTTCGGCTCTGGTCGCTCGGGCTTCGTGTTTTCCCTCCTTCAGGTGCCTTTTTACGCCCTTCTAAGCTCCATCTTCTTGGCTTTTCATCTCTTCTTCCAGTATGACCTCAATCTCTGTCAAAACAAAGGGAATTAGTCATAAAATCATTGAAATCAACCTCAACTCTCTTATTCACACAACTTTAATGAAAAAACATGAGTCCAAGCAAGTTTCTAAGTGAAAAAGGGTATTTTTAGTATTAAAATTACATCACAAATAACGATGTTTTAAACCATTATCAGGAACATTTTGACTCAATTTCGCACCAAAAACAAATTCAAATTTGAATATCAATATAACGGAAGACTAACAGTCGATTTAGTTAAGAACATAGTTGACAACAGTATGACAAGTTTTTCAAAAATAGAGTACACACATTCG
Source organism: Vigna reflexopilosa (assembly GCA_027742785.1). Taxonomy (NCBI): domain Eukaryota; kingdom Viridiplantae; phylum Streptophyta; class Magnoliopsida; order Fabales; family Fabaceae; genus Vigna; species Vigna reflexopilosa. The sequence continues at coordinate 25,806,859 of CM050918.1, forward strand.
ACTATGTTCATAATCAAGTCCACTAAAAATCGTGAAGAACATTTTTCAACCAAATCATTCAACAATCAAACATACAATCAACAAACAATCACATTTCAAACAATCAATCAATTCATACATGATGTAGTAAGGTGGTACGTGTTACCAATTGTAGATACTCAAGATGGTTGATATAGTCAATGCAGTTCATCCTTGAGTTCTCAGTGCACCTGTTTGTAATCCTGCAAAACAGTTTAAGTTTTGGTTGCAGGTACCCATTTGAACTTGGGTCCTTGATTTTTAGTTGAGGTTAGATGTTCCTTAGGTATCCACACATATAAACCTTTTGGAACTCCAACTCTTCTGTAGTAACAGTTTCTAACAGTATGACCAATACAATTACAATAAAAGCAAGCATGTTTAACAAGTTTGCTTAATTCTGAAAATTTTCTTGTATTGAACCTATTAGAGTTAGCTTTAAAACCAATGCATTGTCTGTTAATAACTCTACCAGTAGACTTTAATATAGCATCCAAGTTATCTCTACCCTGAGTAAATTTAGCTAGCGTACTAGTCAAGTAATCTATTTGCTTTTCATGAGTAGGACATTTATCACATGTTTTTTCTACTATAACAGTCTCAATTTTAATCTCTTTAACAGACATTAAGGCTTCATCTAATTCTTTCTGTAACTTTTCATTATCAGTGACAAGATTATTGATTCTATATTCATAATTTTTCCTATCAAAGTTAAGTCGATTAACCTTATACTAGAGTCGCATAGCTTCAGCATGAACTTCCTTGAAAGCATCCAGCAGTAGGTCATACTTGACTTCAATCGGTTCTTGTTCAAACTCTGTGTCACTGTCATAGTCAGCCAATGATGCTTCAGCCATGTAGCAGATATTGGACTCCTCTTCTTGATTATGATCTTCATCACTTGAAGTATCAGAGTCACTGTTTTCCCAAGCAATATAAGCTCCTTTTTGTTTTCTGCTCTTGTCTTGAGGAAACTTTCTATTGAATTTATGCTTTGGCTTCAGGTCTGGACAATCTGGTTTAATGTGTCCCTCCTTTCCACATTCGTAGCATTGTACAGTGCTTGACCTGTGAGCTTTCCTAGCTTTGCTGTGACCTGCATGGTTAGTAAGTTGACTATCATTTTTCATAAGTCGACTAAATTTTCTTACCACCATGGTCATCAATTCTTTGTTGTCCATCTCTGCATCTGATTCTTCCTCTATCTTTGAGGCTTTCATGCTTGTTGCTTTCAAAGCAATGACTTCTTCTCTTCAATCTCCTCTTCGTCCTTCAGCCTACCAAGTTATAACTCATGTTCTCTTAACTTGCCGAACAAGGTAGCCATATTCATGCTTGTAAGATCTTTGGACTCAGAGATTGTAGTGACTTTGGGTTGCCAGCTTCTATTAAGGCTTTTCATAATTTTGATGTTGATCTCTTTCTTGTCAAACACTTTGCCAAGAGCCATAAGGTGATTTACAATGTGTGTGAACCTTTTCTGGACTTCATAGATTGTTTCACCAGCTTTCATCCTGAAAAGTTCATACTCCTGAATCAAAGAATTCTTCCTTGCTCTCTTGACTTCATCAGTGCCTTCATGTGTGACTTCCAAAACATCTCACATCTCCTTGGCAGATTTGCATTGAGATATCCTGAAAAATTCATCAACAGTTAGTCCATAGGCAATGATATTTCTGGCTTTAATATCATATTGTGCTTTCCTATTCTCTTCTGGAAACCACTTAGAAAAATTCTTCAAAACAGTTTTTCCATCAACAATATGAGTAGGCTCAAAAGGACCATTCAAAGTTGCATCCCAAATTCCTCTATCCACGGATTCAAGAAAAATTTGCATTCTAATTTTCCAAAAAGGATAATTTTCACCAACAAACAGAGGTGGTCTGTTTGTAGATGTACCTTCACCAAAAGTTTGAAAACTGGAAGTCATCCCCAAGTATATAATTGATTCAAGAAAAACATAAGTCGACTAGTTTTTCAAATATCTTATGAAAACCAGCTCTGGCGTCAATTGTTGGAAAATAAGTAGGCTTCGTTTCAACACCAAGAGGGGGGGTGCATTAGTGAGGTTTCAAAATCAGAGTCTTTTTAAAATCTTTTTCGCAAAGTATAAACTTTTACAAAGTTTCTTGAATCACAAGGAATGAAAATTTCAAGTGCAGCGGAAATGCTAAGTTGACTACGAAAACAGTAAAGTCGACTTAATATAAAAGAGTAGGGATAGAGAATTAAAACGCAGGTTTTTATACTGGTTCGGCCTCAATGCCTACATCCAGTGTCCTTCCATAATCCGGAAGTAAATGCACTATAATGGTCAAGGTTTTTACAACAAGGCTTTTATAGAGACCTCCACGTCAAAAATATAAAACACATCTCTAACCCTTTAACCAAAATATAGGCAATACACACAACAAAGATCTGCAGCAAGATATCCCCTCTTCTGCAATCTTTAACCCACTTTGAACAATCTTCAAAATAGGTCATTTTGGTTAGTCCCAAATCATCATGATGTGTTTTAAAATAATAAAACTCATTCATAAAAAAACTATTTTTATTAAAACTTTTTAATATTAAAATAATCGATTTTCACTATTTTTAATCATTATCACTTCTAAAATATCATTTTTTTATATCTTTACATTAACCATTTGATCCAAGATTTATATCCTTATACCGATACGATGATTACTAAAAAATGGAAAAAAAATGCTTTATTTTTTACTTTCTAGTTTTCAATATTTTTTATAAATTATATAGAAATAAACATTTACTTACATTATTTCCTGTATAAAACTTTATAAACAAAAATAAATTAAAATTAAACTGGTATTCTGTACTCAACAGTAAAAATAGAAAGAAGAAAAAACTTAACCAAATACTCCATACTCCATAGCATTCCCATGATTGCAATTTCAACCATATTTCCCCACAAAAGGCTGTTGGGATGCAAGGTTTCCATTGTAGGAAAAAAGTTAAGCATAAAAACTAAACATTGTCAACAAATCTAGGAACCTCTTAAGCATCAAAAGCATTTATAATATTCTTAGAAATCAGGATTTAAAAGAAATTACTAGCGAGATAAATATAATTACTACAAATGAAAAGAACTGCTTACTACTAGATATGTGTCCAAAACCAACCCCATGGTGACGGAACCCTCATTAGCAATTGGAATATTAACATTAACACACATCATCAATTAATGAAATACAAGGGGATGGAGTATTTTGCGTGTATGCCGTATGCATCAAAATGTAAACATTGTATTAAGTTTGACCTCTCCCTCCATTTTCTTAATAAACAGGCAAATGAGTCGCTTTTGTTGGTAGGGAGTATCTTTTTTTGGTTGGCCAGTACATACACATTGTATGATTATCCAAATTCTCATATACAATTTACATAAAATCTTTCAACGTTACCCAAACTAACAATATCTTACAAATTAAAATCAATGTATCATAAATCTAAATGAGTACCCTCTCCTCGAGAAGTTGCAGACAAATTGGATGAATTCACAATTTCTTTGCCAAAATATCTTGACAGTATGAGTCGGGCAATATTCTCAGCTGCTACGGCACTTGTCTCCATGGTGCTAGCTGCATTTTCAAATGCATTTACGTAGTATAGATGCCTCTTGTCCAATATAAATGGTGCAAATACTTCTGGGGCATGGTAATGAGGATATGCAGCCCAGTTTATCCGAATAGTCTCCTTCCTCACACTGCCAGTGATACCAATCAACAAAATATTACAACCTTGTTCAAGTTTTCTTTTTCTCGTTTTTGTAGGAGGGAGGGAAACGGGACGACACTTGATAGAAAACTCAACAGTTAATGCAAAGCTCAACAAGTAAATAACAACATCAGGTTAGAAACCATGTGTCCAACTTGCACCTTAGGACTAAATAATTGGGTTTGGCTCTTTAAAGTGAGCAAGTATAAGTGATATCAGTTGAAAAAAGAATCAGCAGTTGATATTTCAACACAGATGATTTGTTATATATGTGCATGTAACATTGAAAATTGGTTTTGCTATCAACGATTGGGATTAGTTACTTTACCTATAAAATGAGGTGCTCATTTTAGAGAAGCTGAATTCTAATGATTTGTTAGAGCCCACATTGTTATTATTAAGGACTATACTTCTTTTCCAACAGGGCAGGTTTGTAAAGAAGGCTTTGGTATACAATCAGTAGTATAACTTCAGTGTCAAGGAACGGGAAATTAATTAACAAGTAGCAGATATTATTACCTGAAGATGCTATCCAGTAATGTGTCTTCCATTGGTTGACGAGAGAATAATTTATAAGTGGATTCTTTTTCATTGTGCTTCTTGAGAACTGCAATGCATGAAAATGGAAGGCTAGGATCCTCTACTGTGCCCACAAGATCAGGAATTTTTGTCACAGCCTTGAGCCCAAAATATGCCTAGTGCACAAGAAAGCAAATCCATCAGAAGTAACACCAACCACCATAAAAGGAAAAGACATACAAAACTGACAAATACTAATCTCAGTAATTTTATGCCTCAAGTCTAAATACTCACAGGGTTCAGAAGGCCCCTGACAAAAGTTGTATACGTGTGCTGCATTTTTCTCTCAGGAATCGAAATTGGGGGAATAAACTGAATATCTAACTCATCCAATGGTGTAGCAACCACAGCAACTTCACATTTATAACTGTTTCCTTTTGTTGAATTGAGTTCATAAAAATCTCCAAGGTCAGCAACAGATTTTATTTCTTCGTGCAGGTGTAGTGCAACATCTGACCGATTAATCAGTCCAGCAGCCATTTGCCAGTTACCTCCTTTGACAGACCATAATCCTCCGCCTGATCCTGCGAGAGAAACTGCCCCTCCCAACCCACTCATGGAGACACTCTGGCCATAATTAATACGTGTGATTACCTGCATAAATAAAACGAACAGAAGTCCATCTTCTGATCAGTTACTTTAAATCTTAGATATTGATCTATTATTTGTGTGAAATCTTTTGCTCTCTGGAATTAGAGACAAGATCCCTTAATGTGTGGATCCAATGATTAGTCTTAATATTGTCAATCATTGTAATTAGTGTAATTACCAATCAATGGCTATCAGCACTATTTGTTTCCTTATTTACTTGTAGTATCTTAATGCTATGCCTTAATCATAGGATCATGTATTGCTAGCATTTGCTATATATGTACACAATAATCATTAGATCAATACAATCATTATTTACCTCTCATTAACAGTTTCTAACTTGGTATCAGAGCTCTCAAGCCCTGAAGGCTCTTGATCCAATAAAAATCATGGCATCCGCTGCAGATCTCCCATCCACTGTGTCTGTCAAGTTGGACAGAGACAACTACCCACTATGGAAATCCTTGGTAATCTCTATAGTCAAAGGCTGCAGGCTCGATGGGCACATGCTAGGGACAAAGGAGTGTCCTAAAGAATTCTTAGATTCTGCAGATTCAAGCAAGAAGCCAAATCCTGCTTTTGAAGATTGGCAGGCTCATGATTCACAACTCCTTGGATGGTTGATGAATTCAATGACTATTGAAATGGCAACACAGTTGCTGCACTGTGAAACCTCAAAACAACTTTGGGAAGAAGCTCAAAGCCTAGCAGGTGCACACACAAGATCTCGAGTCACTTACCTTAAATCTGAGTTTCATAGCATCAGAAAAGGAGAGATGAAGATGGAGGAGTATCTGGTCAAAATAAAGAATCTCGCTGACAAGCTTAAACTTGCAGGCAGCCCCATTTCCAACTCAGATCTAATCATTCAAACCCTGAATGGCTTAGATTCTGAATACAACCCTATGGTGGTCAAACTATCTGATCAAACCAGTCTCACTTGGGTTGATCTGCAGGCTCAATTGTTGACCTTTGAAAGTAGACTTGATCAACTGAATAGCCTCACCAACCTAACCCTTAATCCTTCAGCAAATGTTGCCAACAAAACTGATTACAAAGGCAACAAATTCAACACAAACAACAACTGGAGAGGTTCCAGTAACAACTGGAGAGGTTCTAACTTCAGAGGTTGGAGAGGAGGCAGAGGAAGAGGAAGACTATCTAAACCAACATGTCAAGTTTGCTACAAGGTCGAGCACACAGCAGCAAATTGCTACTACAGGTTTGATAAGTCTTATTCAAATTATTCAGCAGGCAGTGACAGACAAGGAGCACACAATGCCTTCCTAGCCTCACAAAGCTCTCTTCAAGATTATGATTGGTACTTTGACAGTGGTGCAAGCAATCATGTGACACATCAAACTGACAAATTTGAGGATCTGGCAGAAAATCATGGTAAGAACTCATTAATAGTTGGAAGTGGTGAAAAATTGAAGATTGTGGCCACAGGTTCCTCAAAGCTAAACTCACTTAACTTACATGATGTCTTATATGTGCCCAACATTACCAAAAACCTATTAAGTGTGTCGAAATTAACTGCTGACAATAACATTCTGGTTGAGTTTGATGCAAATTGTTGCTTTGTGAAGGACAAGTTGACAGGGAAGGCAATCCTAAGAAGGACACTTAAAGATGGCTTGTATCAGCTCTCAAGGACTGTAAGGGACCCATGTGCTTATGTATCTGTTAAGGAGAGCTGGCATAGAAGACTTGGTCATCCAAACAATAAAGTCCTAGATAGAGTCTTGAAAAGTTGTAATGTCAAACTATCACCTAGTGATCATTTTAACTTTTGTGAGGCATGTCAATATGGCAAAATGCTTTCTTACCCTTTAAAACCTCTTCCTCTCATGCTAAGGAAATTCTTGAATTAGTTCATACTGATGTCTGGGGGCCTGCACCAGTAACATCTCCTTCGGGTTTCAAATATTATGTTCACTTCCTTGATGACTTTAGTAGATTCACTTGGATTTACCCTCTGAAACAGAAATCAGATACTGCACAAGCTTTTATCCAGTTTAAAAACATGGCAGAAAATTTGTTTAACAAGAGAATTAAGACAATCCAATGTGATGGTGGTGGTGAATATAAGACTGTGCAAAACCATGCAATAGAAGCAGGGATACAATTCAGAATGTCATGCCCTTACACATCACAACAAAATGGTAGGGCTGAGAGAAAACACAAACATATTACTGAATTTGGCTTGACATTACTAGCACAAGCCAAAATGCCCTTACACTATTGGTGGGAAGCTTTCTCCACGGCAGTTTATCTCATAAACAGACTGCCCTCTCTAGTCCTCAAAATGAAAGTCCTTACTCATTGCTCTTTAGAAAGGAACCTGACTACAGCTCCCTAAAACCCTTTGGGTGTGCTTGCTATCCCTATCTCAAGCCCTATAATCAGCACAAACTGCAATTCCACACAACCAGATGTGTGTTCTTGGGCTATAATAACTCCCACAAAGGATACAAATGCATAAACTCTCATGGAAGAATCTTCACTTCAAGACATGTCTTCAATGAAGAACATTTTCCATTCCATGATGGCTTCCTCAATACAAGAAGTCCCTTGAAAACACTAACTGAAAATCCATCTGCCTCTTTCTCTTTGCCTACTGCAGGTAACTCACATATTGGAGAAGCAACACATTTTGATGACAACAATCCAGATGTCGAACAAGAACCAGCTAGTCCAACTGGAAGTGCTGCAGTTAATCTTAACAGTGATCAAGATACAAATGATTCAACAAGGAACAGTCCAATTTCTCATGACAGTCCAATTTCTCATGACATTGATCCCACAGAAACAGTTGTTGAAGCTCCCCAAGACCTTGCTGAACCAAGCACAACCATCAACACTCATTGGACCAGGAGCAAGATTGGAATTCACAAGCCAAAGCAGCCATATATTGGGTTAGTTGAAACCTGCACAGATGAGAAGGAACCAAAAAATGTCACAGAAGCACTCACAAGACCACAGTGGAAAGAAGCTATGGATAATGAGTATCAGGCACTCATGTCAAATCAAACCTGGGTTTTGGTACCATATCAAGGCCAAGAAAACATCATTGATTCTAAATGGGTCTTCAAGACCAAGTACAAAGCAGATGGGACAATTGAAAGGAGAAAGGCAAGATTAGATGCAAAAGGATTTCAACAAACAGCTGGATTGGATTATGAAGAGACCTTCAGTCCAGTTGTCAAGGCCAGTACAGTTCGAATCATACTCTCAATTGCAGTGCATCTCAATTGGGAGGTCAAACAGTTGGACATAAACAATGCATTTCTTAATGGCTACCTCAAAGAAACTGTGTTTATGCATCAACCAGAGGGATTTGTAGACTCAACTAAACCTGAACATGTTTGCAGGTTATCTAAGGCAATCTATGGATTGAAACAGGCCCCTAGAGCCTGGTTTGACAGCCTCAAAAATGCCTTACTCAGTTGGGGTTTCAAGAACACAAAAAGTGATTCCTCACTCTTCACTCTAAGTGGTACAAATCACATTACCTTTCTACTTATATATGTGGATGATATAATTGTCACAGGGAACAACACCAAATTTCTAGAATCCTTCATCAAACAACTCAATGTTGCGTTTTCACTTATGGACCTTGGTTCACTACACTACTTCTTAGGCATAGAAGTTCAAAGAGATGCATCTGGTATGTACTTAAAGCAATCGAAATACATAGGAGACATCCTGAGAAAATTCAAAATGGAAAATGCCTCATCTAGTACAACACCTATGGTAACTGGCAAGCAATTTACAGCTGAAGGAGAGAAGTTAAAAGATCCAACTGTGTTCAGACAAGCTATAGGAGCACTGCAATACTTAACAAACACAAGGCCTGACATAGCATTCTCAGTTAACAAGCTCAGCCAATTCATGAACTCTCCCACTATAGATCACTGGCAAGGCATCAAAAGAATATTGAGATATCTTCAAGGTACCATCCAACACTGTCTACATATTAAACCATCCACTGACTTGGACTTAACAGGTTTCTCAGATGCAGATTGGGCCACAAGTGTGGACGATAGAAAATCCATGGCAGGTCAATGTGTCTTCCTTGGTGAAACACTTGTTTCCTGGTCCTCAAGGAAGCAAAAGGTAGTCTCAAGATCTAGTACAGAGTCAGAATATAGAGCTCTGGCTGACTTAGCTACTGAGATAGCATGGACTCGTTCACTTCTTTTTGAGCTAAGACTCCCTCTGCCAAGAAAACCAACACTGTGGTGTGATAATTTGAGTGCCAAGGCATTAGCTTCAAATCCAGTTATACATGCTCGATCCAAACACATTGAAATTGATGTACACTACATCAGAGACCAAGTGCTGCAAAATAAGATTGTCGTGGCCTATGTTCCTTCAGCTGATCAAATTGTTGACTGCCTCACTAAAGCATTAACTCACACGCGATTCAACCAACTCAAAGACAAACTTGGGGTGACTCTCTCATCCATCAGTTTGAAAGGGGGAATTAGAGACAAGATCCCTTAATGTGTGGATCCAATGATTAGTCTTAATATTGTCAATCATTGTAATTAGTGTAATTACCAATCAATGGCTATCAGCACTATTTGTTTCCTTATTTACTTGTAGTATCTTAATGCTATGCCTTAATCATAGGATCATGTATTGCTAGCATTTGCTATATATGTACACAATAATCATTAGATCAATACAATCATTATTTACCTCTCATTAAGTTTCTAACTTCTGGTAACAACGACTTCCACATAAAACCATTAATATTAATTGCAAACACAAATCCTGAAAAACTAGTCAGGTTTTTTGTTCGTCGTTAAGTAGGTAATTTAATAACCCTCTCCACCCCCCACCCCACCCCACCAAACAAAAAAAAAAGGTGTTCTGTCATATGTACACAAAAAACAGTTTTGTAACTGTTAACAGTGAAACAATGACAATCCTTCATAACAAAACCCCACTAGTCTACCACAATGACTGCTAGCAAATCATAACCAAAATAGTGCTATCAATGTACTCAGCAAAATCACCGAAACATTAATATTGATTGAGATATACATTTGAAAGGATCAAAGGAATTCTTACAGTGACTAGTTCGTCGATCAACAAGTTAGACAACGCAGCATCCACCAATTCATCATGCAAAGTCCTTGTAGTAAGATTATATAGACCAGCCCACTGCAGCATCTCATCCACAGTCTCAAAAGTGGGTCTCGAACTAGTGTCCTTATAGTAATTTAAGAATCTCTCAACAGCACTCTAAATTAAATAAAGCTTCGTCAGGAAACAATACATATTTGAGGTTAATTTAAATACAGGTAATTTGTTAATTAAACTTTTTTGGATACCCCCCTCCCTACCCCACTTTCATTAACTAAACTTTTTTGCATTGTTGGTTAACTTAAATACAGGTAATTTGTTAATTAAGAAACAGTTTAATTTATACTACAAAATAAATCCCTATTAGATATTTATGTAAAAATATTTTCTAATAGTGTGTGTACTGGAGAAATGAAATTCAAGTCTTTCTTCACAAGATCAGCTTGTGTTGGCAAATGAGTACTCGTCAGTGTGTGTGATTGTATTATTCCTCAGCAAATCAGTTCTCTTTTTTTATGAGGAGTACACTTGTGTATGCAAATTAAGCACTAAAAATGACTTATTCGAACGTGTAAAATCTGTATCTACACTTGTAAACAAGTTCACCTTTGACAAAGATTCATTTAGTAAGTAATTAAATAACTGAGTAATTTACTCAACCACCTAGTAAGTATAACGGTTAAACAGTTGAAATACCTCAACGAAGTTTTGCATCTTGAAGAGCGAGAAGCCGTAGCGAAGGAACATGCGAGCGGAATTAAAGAGCGACAAGAGAGTATCGACAAATGGGAGTTCAAGAAGCTTATTGATGAGAGGAACATTGGAACTAAGAGTAACAGTTTTGAAAACGAACTTTTCCCCATTCCAAATGCCGAGAGAGAGGGGATCCGAATCAGGCTCGTTGATCTTCAGGTTCAGAATTTTCACGTAATCCACTGTGTGCAGGTTCTTAGGATGGAGAATGGAGGCTCCGGCCTCGAAGGTCTCCCCCGCCACCGTCACGGTGGCTATGCGGCCCCCGACGACGCCGTTGCGCTCGAACACTCGGATATCGGTTGCAGGAGTTGACTCCGGGGAGTATTTACGGAGGAAATGGGCAACTGAGGAGCCGCCGATGCCGGCGCCGACGATGCATACAGTTGTTGATGGTTGCGGAGGGTCATCGGAGAGTGGTTGAGCTTGAGAGAGTGCGAGGAAGGTCAACAGGAAAGGCAGTGTGAGAGACATCATCTATTATTCTCAATTGTCATAGATTCCCTGTAATTTCTTTCTGTTTTATTTTGAATCAAATCATAAAAAAATATATATGTTCACAATCTGGAAATCTTCAAACTTTCATACTGTTTTCTTTTTTAATTTTTTTTTAGGAATGATTCTTTCAAAGTTTTTTTTTCTATTAAAATTTCGTTTATATGATTGTTTAATCAGAATATAATTTTAAAAATATTTTTTCAATCAAATGGTACTATTGATTTTTGTAACCAAAGATGAATTAAATGATATTTTAGTATTCATAAAATATGTTATCTATGGTAAATTATTAAGTCACTTACTAACTTAGTTTGTTTAAAAAATATATTAAAAAGCATAAACTTCTTTTAGATGATAAATATTATAGTTATTTTTTTTCTTTATATTTTAATATATTTTTATTTACTATTATTTATTTCAATTGTTTAAACATAATTAATTATTATAGTATTTGCAATATTAATTTAATATTTTTAGTTTTTTATATAATTTAGATTTAACATTATAAATTGAAGTGATTAATAAATATTTTAATGTTATACAATGAAAATCATAAAATATAAATTAAATATAACAGTGGTCTAAATTGATAAGTAAAAAATAATTTTGAAAAAAATAAAAATTTAATTAAAAATAATATTTATTAAATCAACTCATTTAAATGAAATAATTTATTCAAATAAAGAAAAGTCTACCTAACTTTAAAAAAAAAAAAGTACTACGATTTTCAATAAAAATTAAAAAAATCTAAAATTAGAATTGCATATTTTAAACTGAAAACATAAATTTATTTATACAACAAAACTTAGGTGGTTATATTTACTTATATTCACCAAATGTTTTATTAGTTAGTTTACTAAATTTTTCTACTTTATCAAGTTATCATTTTAGAACTTATAAACTATAAATTTATCGTTTTAAAAAATTATTTTTTATTTATAAATATTTTGTCGCACCACCACCGAACAGAAGGATACTTTTACCTTTTGTCTCTAAATATATTTTTTCCATATGGAATGTCGAAATTAATATTTTAAAATTTTTACACATCCTAGAAAATACGATAGGAAGTAGATTCAAAAGCTTCCAAATTAGATATTCTAAATAAGTGATTGACAAATACACAACATGGATTTTGTGAATTTGGCAAACCTAGCTTATAACTTAAAGCAAGGGATTTCAAATTATTAGTTCAAATTAAGAACTCTAACAAGCAAGTAGAGAATATGAACCAACATCTTAGTTGATAGAGTTTGGGAAAGGGAATTTCCCAAGTTCCAATTATTTGAGAAATTATTCTGAAAAGAACATTTTGAACTAGATTTTAGATGGGAAAGTTTATTTTACAATGATTAATCTTAAATAGAATATAATTTAAAATTGATTGTAAAGTTTTATAATATCATATAATTTTATATATTAGGGAGGTGAGTGGAAAAGAAAAAACCCCTACATAGACTTAATAACAAAAGAAATTGATATAATTTTATTTAAGGAACTAGAAAAGAAGTAAAGTGCAGTAGAAATAGCTTTTAAAAGATGACATTCCATCATTTTATTATTAAAAATTGAATTATAAATAATTTTTTAATAATTGAATTTTATTTTATAATTTTTTTTATCTCTCTAAAACTATTTTAATTTTTTTTATATTTTCTCTAAAGTTCAATAATTAAAAATCACCATTATAGTCACACTTAACAACTTACGTATTTTCTCAATCAAAATTGAAAACAAGATAAGTTTTTTTTTTTTGTTCTATTTTAATGACTATATAATTCGTGTATCTTAAATTTCTCTCAAAGTAAATCTGAGTTTAAATGTGATTATGGTGATATGCTTGGTTATTTGATCTGATGTTTGCGTAGCTAGCTGGGAGTAACTCAAAGTCAATGGTGTTTCTTATACAAAGTAAGAAAAGTCGGTTTCAGTTTAAGATTTTACTGTTATGTGAATTGTTTGATTGTGAAATACGATGTCCTACTCGTGTAAAAATCTTATATAATTTTATTTGCCTATGTATAGTGAATTGTGTTGATTTTTGGTATGTGTTTTGAACTACTTTTTGCATTGAGGAAAATTTTGATTAGTTGTGTGATCTAGCTTGATTTATATGAAACGTTGGTATATTTATAAAATTGTGTGTTTCTATTTGAAGAACCAGTGGAATGCCTAGATAAATTAATTAGGAACATGACTTATCAGATTTGGTTCGGTAGAATTACGGAGATTCGTTGAGTGAGTATATGGCTCGTTGAATGATAATTCAAAATCTGCGTTATAGAGAGCTCTAACATCTTTTTATATATTTTTTTGTTTTTATTTTTTTTAAATTTCTTTTTAATTGTTATTTCATCTTAAAAATTTGTTTACATGCTAGGTCGATCTCTATTGCAACACTGACATTCTAAATGTGATTTGGTAGTGTCACGTGTCAATATCATATCTCAATGTCACATGTCTTATATATAATTTAATCTCTTTATTTATTATTTTAATTCAATTCAGTTAAACTTTTTTAAATAAAATAATTTTATCTCTATCCATTGAAATCAAATTTAATTTTTACATATCATATTAGTATTATTTTTAAAACTTACATTTTTAACTGTAATATTTTTGAAAATATTTTTAAGCTAACTCCAACTATATTATTAAATTATAATTATTAGGCTTATATTTAATTTTTTCTACGTGTAAGTTTTCATTATGGTTTTATTAATGAATTACAGAATAATTTTGTTGCCCTACTAATTATTAATAAAAGTATTCAAATATTCAATTAAAAAAAGTTACAAAGAAATAATACTAATATTGAATTATAAACGTAGACAAATTTAATATGTACTAAATTACTTACAATTCAATTTTATTATTTTTTATTTTTATTTAAACATATGAAGTTAAAAATATTTTCTACTAAGTTTATCATAATTTATACTTTATTTAAATTTTGTAACATTCCAAAAATTATACTTTTAAAACTAAGGAATAATAAAATCTTCAATACATAAGATCAATTAACTAAAGAAGCCAGATAAAATATGATTATAGTTACCCAAAATATAATCATAAATCAAAACTTTATATACAAGATATCTTATACGACTAGTAATATCTACAAAAGGACTAAGGTTCTTCAAAAACATCAAAAATAAACCAAATAACTCTAAATGTCAGCACCTGCATCACCCAACATTTTGCTCCACTGAAATATCTTTCTCTGCTCACACCAAATAGATGATCATTGCCAAGAGATCACTAGTGCAAAAAAAGTTTTTTATACCTGTTTTCAAGTAGATATAGAAGCAGGGGGTATAGAAAGTTTTTTATTTTTCACACCTGTTCTAGAACCGGTATAAAAAGTTCAACTTTTTACTTTTTACACTGGTTCTGTCTATAATAGGTATAAAAGTTGCTATTCATACCTACCATTCCGGGAACAGGTATAAAAAAGTATGATTTGTGTCTAAAAAAACCCACTTTTTATACCTGACGATTCTAAACAGGTATAAAAGAATCTCAGTTTTATGCTTGACGTTATTATAACCGATCTAGAAAGTAAGACTTTTTATACCTATTGTGCTTTAACAGGTATAAAAGTGATGTTTTGTTTTTGAATATTTGATTTGTGTGAGCTATTATCCATATCCAGACTTGCATAAAATTCAATTCCATAATAAGTCTAAATAATCAATAACAAGCAAAATAATTAATATTGTTTCTATTAACACAGCAAAATGTAATATTTACCTAACAAAGTTCCTAAATATATATTTACATAACATAGTTACTTAACATAGTTACATTAAATAGTTCCTAAACTCAAAATGTAATATTGGAACATTTAATCATTTACAAATGGTTAAGAAAATGCAATCCACTGCTTCCGAACATCCTTTATGACATATTGCTCCATTGTAGATGCGTCATCAAATATCTACATAATGAATAGTTCGAGTCAAGTTATAATATTAATGGCTTAAGATCTTAATTATAAAATGTCGAGGTTACCAATTTCCACATGTTATAATCCTTAAGATCTTAATTAAGATCTTAATTATCTACATCATCAAATACACGTAAGTGAGAAAAATAAATCATCACATACACCGCATTAGTCATGTTTTCATTTTGACCATTTATAATAAGATCTAATTTTCATTATTTATTCCTACCTCACATAAAAAACCATGACTGACATATTAAAATTTGTACAAACAAGAAAAACATATATATTATTAGATCATAATTGGATTATCAAGATTAAAATATAAGCATACATGTGTTTTCAAAGAAAACATGACCACTGCTACTTAATATTGACCATTCATGTATGGTTTACATTTATTACTATCACATCCTCTCTCATCAAGGGCCATATCTAATAAGAGGTGTGAAAGGAAAAGAGTAGATCTTGAAATAACACATATGATTTCTGTGTGTAAATACAAAAAAAGACATTCAAGAGACAGTATATCTACAAAAAATTATTTATTTACTCTACTTGAAATAAAATTAGACCATAATGACCTGAACTATACACAATATCACATATCTTTGATAAAATCGTGTATCAACGCTTAGAGGTGACCAAACTCAAGTTCCTATCACATTTCACAACGACAATAATGAGTGTATTCTAGAGCAAAGACTAGCTATCAGCTTCCACAAAATATAGCAAGCATCTCAGTCAAACAATCAAGATACAACAGAGTACAAATTTAAGGTAATCATACAAGTTTAGCAGTGAGTAATATAAATGGTTTAGCTTCCCTACCTCATTTTCCACCAAATAAAACCTTAACTCTTGGTGCTCTAAACCCTTGCATTAATTTTCGTCCAAGGATGGAAAACAATACCTCTGCGTGTGGGGAAAAGAAGGAAATAATGCAATTGTATGACAAAAAGGACAAAACCCGTGAAGAAATGACAGAAGCTACGGTTTGTCCAAAAACAAGGATTATATGTACTATATTAAAATCATAGACAGTATAAACTTTATACTATAATAGATACATATTTTGTCTTTAACAAATTATTATTGAAGAAATATCGGTACATGATATTAATTAATAGACTGACTAAAAATACTAATCACATACTCTTAACTCTTAAACACCTGTTCACTATCATACAACAAGAAACGTTTACTATTTAAGTTACGTAGAGAAGAGAAAAATATATTATAATATTTAGGGGTCTCACACCTTTGCTATGAACTCTTGTCCACTTTTGGTTTTTGATAGGAAATAATATATTTGATTATAGTTTACCTTATTTAGTTTTTACATAATTGATTCTGTCTTGAATAATTGATATATTCTTTCCTTAATTATTGTACGTTGGTTATGTACATTCTATATATTGTACGTTGATTACTCTTTCAAGATCAATAAAACATATTTGTTACAATTCTTACATGGTATCAGCCTAATTTCGATCCTTCCTTACCCTTTCTTCTTTTCTTTTCTTCCCTATGGCTAATACTGATGGTGATTTTTCCTTTAACACCATGATCCACATGTTAAACATACACCTCACCTCAACCAATTTCATTCTTTGGCGTCGTCAGCTCCTTCCTCTTCTCGAAGGATAGGCTCTTTATGGTCATATTGATGGCTCAATCATAACTCCTCCTGCGAAATTCCCTGCTGCTGATGGATCTTTGACGGTTCCTAATCCAGCCTTTATCACATGGAAACAACAAGATTAAAGACTTGTTAGTCTTCTTCAGGCCTCCCTTACTGAAGAGACTTTAGCTGAAATACTGCACTGTGACACCGCACAACAGATATGGACTACTCTTGAATCTCTCTACGGTGGTGACTCCAAGCAAAGAGAAATTGGGATCAGAGATCAACTCTTGCACCTTACAAAAGGCTCATCCACTGTTAGGGAGTTCTCCAAAACATTTCGAGGCTTATGTGATCAACTTAGCCTTATGGGTAGACCAGTGGATGATTTAGATAAATTACACTGATTTTTACGGAGTTTAGGTCCCACTTTCACTAGCTTTGGTGCATCTCAATTAGCCATGCGACCACTGCCTGTTTTTCGTGATCTTCTTTCTGCTGCCGAGAGTTTTGAAATGTATTTACATTCCGTTGAATCTACTCCCTCTCAAGCTGCGTTTAATATAACTACTCAACGTTCCTCTCAATCATCCAATACACGTTTTCAATCTGGGTCGCGTTCTTTCTCAAATGACAAAACAGGTTGTGGTTACCAATACTCAGGTCGTGGTAATCGCGGCAGAGGACGTTGTCCTATCCATTGCCAAATCTGCCGAAGAGAAGGTCATTATGCCACATCTTGCCATCAACGTTATGTAGGTGGCCCACCTCAATCTGCAAATCTTGCTTAATCATTTGCGAATTCTTGCACTCTATCAAATCAAACCAGTCTGATTGGTACCTCGATACTGGAGCTTCAGCATACATGACAGCA
The DNA here is from genome assembly GCA_027742785.1 of Vigna reflexopilosa. Classification (NCBI taxonomy): domain Eukaryota; kingdom Viridiplantae; phylum Streptophyta; class Magnoliopsida; order Fabales; family Fabaceae; genus Vigna; species Vigna reflexopilosa. Next base: position 25,824,577 of record CM050918.1, read on the forward strand.
AACTCATCTGATTTAGACTCAATTGAGCCTTATCCTGGTAATCACACTATTACTGTTGGAAATGGTAATGCTCTCCCCATTTCCCATATTGGATCTCATCGTTTGACAAATGATTTAAACCTTCTTGATATTCTTGTTGTGCCTGGCCTCCAAAAGAATCTCATTTCAATTAGCAAACTTACACGTGACTTTCCTGTGGATGCTATATTTACTGACACATCTTTTCTGCTTCAGCAAAGGGGTACAAAGGAAATTCTAGCAAAAGGGAGGCGTGAGCACAACTTATATGTATTGGAGCATGGTCAAAATGCCTTTGTTTCTGTTTTAAATTCCAATAAGCTACGAGGATCATTTGAATTGTGGCATTATCGTTTGGGTCATGTTCACTTTGATACTATTTCCCATTTAAGAAAAAGAGGTCTTTTGTCTTTATCTTCTATTTTACCAACTCATTCCATTTGTGGCTCTTGTGAATTAGCTAAAAGCAAAAGACTACCTTATTCCCTAAATGAGAAACGTGCATCGCATGTGCTGGATTTAATTCATTGTGATTTATGGGGACCTGCTCCCATTTGTTCAAAATTTGGTTTTCGATATTATGTGATTTTCATTGATGACTATTCCAGATTCACTTGGTTATATCCAATGCGCCTGAAATCTGATTTTTATGATGTATTTGTCCAGTTCAAGAAATTTGTTGAAAATCAATTTCATACAACTATAAAAACTTTCTACATTGATGGTGGCACCGAATTCAACAATAACAAAGTCAAGAACTTGCTCAATGAAACTGGCATTCTTCATCTTATGTCTTGCCCTCATACACCAGCCCAAAATGGTAGAGCTGAACGCAAACATCGTCACATCACTGAAACGGGCCTTGCAATGCTTTTTCATTCACATCTCCCTGCTCATTATTGGCTACATGCTTTTTGTTGTGCTGTTTATGTCATAAATCGGTTACCGACCACTCTACTAAATGGTGTTTCTCCATTTAAGACCTTATATAATACTCCTCCTAATTATGCACACTTTCATCCTTTTGGCTGTCGGGTTTATCCTTGTCTCCGTGACTATGCCACTAACAAATTGTCTCCTCGGAGTGCACCTTGTATTTTTCTTGGATACAGCAGTAACCATAAAGGATTTCAATGTTTGGATCCTTCAACCTCCCGGTTATACATAACAAGACATGCCAAGTTTGATGAACTTTATTTTCCGTGTTCAAAAACAGGAACTATATTTCCACTTTCCGGATTGGGTTTTTCTTCATTTGTTGAACCAGCCTCAACACCTGAAATTCCTGCTCCAGCTCCTGCACCAGCTTCTTCTTTGCCACTATCTAAAGAAACTGTGCACTCACCAACCACACCTTGTGGTGTATGTCCTGGTGAAGATACTCCTTCAACTGCTGTTTCCATGCCTGATACTCAACCACAAATACACCGTAGTGTCCAGTCTACTCATCCTATGGTCACACGCGCCAAATCAGGTATTTTTAGGCCTCGTCATTTTGCTGACATTACCACCTACCAACCATCTTCTCTTCTTTATGCTCTGCTCACCACTTATACACCCAAAGGGTTCAAATCCGCTACCAAACATCCTGGTTGGTTGGATGCTATGCATAAAGAGCTCCTGGCCCTACACTCAAATAATACTTGGGATCTTGTCCCACGCCCATCCAACACCAACATTGTAGGATCCAAATAGGTGTTTCGCAATAAATATCTTTCAGATGGGTCAATTGACAAATTAAAAGCACGATTGGTTGCACAAGGCTTCACTCAAACACCTGGTCTTGACTATGATCACACCTTCAGTCCTGTTGTTAAAGCTGCAACGGTTCGTGTCATTCTCACTCTAGCAGTAATGAATAATTGGCCTCTTCATCAATTGGATGTCAACAATGCATTCTTGAATGGGCACCTGACACATCCTGTCTATATGGAACAACCTCCTGGGTTCGTTGATCCTCGATACCCAAATCATGTTTGTCGACTTCGGAAAGCTCTTTATGGCCTCAAACAGGCCCTATAGCATGGTTTTAACGATTCAGCTCGTTTTTGCTCAGTCTTGGGTTCCTCGGAAGCAAGGCAAATCCACCTTTATTTGTCTACCACAACACTACTGCCACTCTATATATACTTGTTTATGTTGATGACATAATTTTGACAAGGAATAATAATTCTTTACTTCAAAAACTTTTGGCAAGGTTCAAAATTGAGTTTGCTATCAAGGATTTAGGTCATCTAAATTACTTTCTTGGTCTCGAGGTCCACTACACTACCAATGGTGTCTTTCTTAGCCGACCAAATATGCTCAAGACATTTTATCTAAGGCCCAGATGTTGGATGCAAAACCGACAGCCACACCTCTCCAACCTCATATTCAACTGACAACCACAGGAGATCCATTCTCTGATCCCACTGAATATCGCCCTCTCGTTGGTGCACTCCAGTATCTCACTATAACTCGTCCTGACTTGTCCTACGCAGTAAATTTGGTTAGTCAGTTTCTTCAAGCTCCAACAAATGATCACTTTCAAGCAGTTAAACGCATCCTTCAATATGTCAAGGGCACCATGTCCTATGGCCTATCCTTCACCTGTGGAGCTTCCCTTAATGTTCTTGGATACTCGGATGCTGATTGGGCTTGATGTATTGAGACTAGGCGATCTACCTATGGTTATTTCATCTTCTTAGGCAGAAATCTCGTCTCATGGAGTGCTAAGAAACAACCAATTGTAGCTCGATCAAGTTGTGAATCAGAATATAGAGCCATGGCTAATGCAGCAACTGAACTAATATGGATTACTCATCTTCTACATGATCTGCATATTTCCTATCAAGCGCCAACTCTTCTTTGTGACAACAAGAGTGCTATATTCCTCTCCCAAAATCCGGTGGCTCACAAACGCGCTAAACATATTGATATTGATTATCACTTTATTCGAGAGCTTGTTCTATCTAACAAACTCATCACTCAATTCATTCCTTCTGATCTCCAGCTAGCAGACATATTCACTAAAAGTCTGTCTCGACCATTGTTTCAGTTCTTCAGAGCCAAGCTTCACGTTGGACCAAATCCCACGCTTTGCTTGAGGGGGGATGATAGGAAATAATATATTTGATTATAGTTTACCTTATTTAGTTTCTACATAATTGATTCTGTCTTGAATAATTGATATATTCTTTCCTTAATTATTGTACGTTAATTATTGTACGCTGGTTATGTACATTCTATATATTGTATGTTGGTTACTCTTTCAAGATCAATAAAACACATTTGTTACAATTCTTACAGTTTTGTAATGCACCCGGGTGATGGTTCCTTTTTCTTCAATTAGAGATGTCACAGTTCCCTATTCTAAATTTACACTGCAGAATATTAGGATAAGATTATGAGAGGGCTAAATATAGGGATCTGAGTGTCAATGTTTGAACTTAGTAGTGTAAATAAAACATCAGAAAAAATGATTATTTTAATCAAAATGAAAAGAGTGTTCATTAAAAATGTGTACTTAGGAAGAGATGAGGCCTTTTCTCGCATTCTCTATATGAAACGACCATTATGAAAGCTTCTCCCAGAGAGCTTGGTATTTTTGCCATCCTTATACAGAGCTTACCCAAAGACTTGCTGAGCATCAATTTCACTTACACAATCTGCAATCATTCAAAAATTCCATCTGTTAAAAGCCATGAATTTGGCCAGCATACAATTATGTATTGTCATAGTAAGATTGTTTTAAAAGTTTTATGGTGATTTCTATTGAATTGAATATCTAACAATCTTCAATGTTACACTAAGAAAATTAAACTGTGTCACATTTTCTGGTTGCTTACCGTGAAGACCCAATTCAATTAACTTCAGATATCCCCATGTTGTAGCAATTCACCTACGATTCTGTCAGGTTCACTCAAATCCCTTTCAATCACATGTACTCAGCGACCATCCTACAAGAAAGAAGCACAAAACAAGATCATTTGATCATTCTCCAAACAAGAAAATGCTTTACTTAAGCAAAGTTTATCAGTAGAATAAATGTTCAATAGTGAGTGCCTATAAGTTTAATATCTTTATTACTGAAACAAGTAGAATATATATCTATTTGTTAGTTGCTTGGAAATCTTCAATGAAAACAAAACCAACTAAAAGATTATAGTAAATTCGAGAGTAACATTCTTATATTGTTGATAGGGTGAGCAATCTTGAAGAGTCCATAAATTTCAATATTTTTTCTTAAATAGATGTTGGATCTTCCATAAAAACACTTAAGCCCATAATAAGAGATGAGAAAAACTTTCTAAGCCTTCAAAATTCTCTGAAATACTTAATACTTAAAGTTTCTTAATGTGGAGATTAAATTGAATAAATAAATGAATGGCAACAACAAAAAAGAAATAATTAAACCAACTCACAATTAAGAAATAGTAAACACATTCGACAAATATTTAAAACACATCATTTGGGTAGCATGACATGGGCTATGAGGTCTCTCATTTTCTTCCATTTCTTGAATTGTTTAGAAGCAGCTTTCAATGCTCTTGCCCATCGCTGGAAACCAAAAACGCAAATTATTTCCAATAGATAATAACATTCAACATTTTGCCCCTTTCATCCCCAAACAATCTCAACAGTTATATGGAAAATAATTTCATAACAGAAGGTTTTTGAAGGTAATTATATAACTTCTTTCACAGATTTATTCAGAATTTCAGATTTCTCAACATCAAGGGCAAAAAGAAAACACAAATTAAACTTCCATAAAACATTACCATAAAAAAATGCCAGAAACTCAGATAAATGATCAGCTCAAGCTTATAATTACCTAAAAAATTGGTTTTGTTATATGCTGATGAAACACAGACTCAACTATGTGCAGGAATATAAGCCTTTGTACCTTTCCAAGTAGCGTGTAAGCAAGAGCAGCACCAGCAACTCTTGCACCCACAATGATTATTGTTGAGATTATTGATAAGGGAAGCACTAGTTTAGCTAAACCTTAATCTCACAGTGTTCTGGTTTTTTATGATGACAACACATTATTAATAACACATGTATTGATATGTGTTACATGTTCAAATCTTTATTGTGTATGAAATCTTAAAGAACATGTTTGTGTTGATTTTCGTATATGCATGCATATTCACTGAATTTCTACATGATACATCATTTGTGATTGCATAACATATGTTTCAGAAAAGAAAAACCACATGCACTTAGTTGAACTTATATTGTGTGGCAAAACTGCAAGTTTTAAGTCAACTTCATTATGAAGTAAGTCGATTAAAACTCGTGACTTTGCATAGATTTTCAAAAACAGTGTTGTGAGTAATTTTGTAATGAAAAGATTTTCAAAACTGATTTGAAGTGTTATAGTCGACTGCATGCGCAAGGAATTCGACTTAGTTAGTTATGTTTTGAAATTTTGTTAATGCTGGTGAACTATAACACCTATATTTTGATTTTGTGTTCAAGCATTAAATGCAAGTCAATTGAATTAAATGTGTAATCAATTTGGTTGGTTTGACTGCTGCTAATTGTTTTAACTGTTATAACTGTCTGGTGACAGTCGACTACATTAGTGGCAAAGTCGACTATAGGAGTGTCTGTTGCATAGAAAACTATAAATAGACGTGATTCTGTAATTCAAAGACTTTGGTTATTCTAACAATTTCATTATGTTATTTCAAATCATGATCTCTATGAAAACGCTCCAAGAACTCATCAAGAAGATGGTGGAGATCTTTCTTTGAAGAGTTTCTTTAGGAGGAAGTGATTTGCGCTTATTGTTTGATCAAAATCTGCATTGCTGGTGTTCATCATATTGATCAAGACTTTTGTCAATCTATTGAAGATTGGACTGCCTTGTTGGGATTACAGGAAGAGAACTTGTGGAAGTTTTGTACACTTTGATGATTGTTCAAAGTGGGTTGAAGATTGCAGAAGAGGGGATATCTTGTTGTAGATCTTTGTGTTGTTGCCTATACTTTTAGTTAGAGCGTTAGAGAGATTGTCTATACTTTTGACATGGAGGTCTCTATAGAAATCTTGTGTAAAAACCTTGACTAATATAGTGCATTGGCTTCCTGGTTGTGGAAGGCATTGGGCCGAACCAGTATAAAAACTGTGTTTGATTTTCTCTTTCCCTGAACTCTTTACTTTAAGTCGACTTTACTTTCTGCACAGTCAACTTTACTTTTCCGCTGCACTGATTTATCTTTTTCCTTGAGTTTCAATAAAACTTTGAAAGGTTAATACTTTGCGAAAAAGATTTGAAAAAGACTATGATTTTTGAACCTCACCAATTCACCCCCCCTCCTCTTGGTGTTTAAACTAAGTCATTCTTTTTCCAAATATTATGTCAGCACTTTCTGCAGCCTGGTGTGAAAATGTTCCATTTTCTGATGATTTCTTCTCGCACTCATTACTTTCTACATGAATCGAACTTGAATCTGTGACCATTTTTGCTCCAAAACTATCCATAAAATAGAAAAATGTGAAGCTACAAGCCACGATCCCTCCTAGCATATACTGATAATCCATCCTCTAAGAGAAATGGTTGAAACTTGGACAGCAAAAGATGGACTGAACAAGTATAATGCCAAAATTCCGTATGAACGTCGGGGAATGATTAAAATGATGAAGAGAACTCGAGAAAACCCTAAGATCTAAGGTTTGATTAGTTTAAGTTGAAGGTATGGTGGATAAGGATGCTTTAATCGGTGTAAAACCTTAAAGGAACCAAGGAACCCTATAATGAACCAATTGATCGGTTGAAAAGGGGTTTTAAACGGCGGAAATGGATTATAATCGATAGAATGTGACTATAATCGGTGGAAGATGTAGATCGAAGGTGAAATGGTGTTTAAATGAAGTTTCAATCGGTGAAAAGGAAATGCGGGAGAAACCCTAACATGAAGGTGAGGAAGATGCTCTATGATGGTGAAGGACGAGCTCTTCGCCGGGCGGTGTACTTATGGGCCTGAGCTTAAATTCAGTTATTTTTCTGTGTTATAAATACATTTGCACGACCTAAGGCATGTATCTTTTGGCAGAAAGGACGTAGAAACACGATTTTCACACCTTGGAGACGGATTTTGGATGCGAGAGCTCCAATATTACAAATCTCGGGTTATCTTTTATATTCTTTCCATTCAATTCATCTAGTTTCACCATGATTATGGTGAACTAAGCCCTTTGTTGTTGGGGAACGATGTAATTCTTTGAAACTCTGTTATATCAAATTTCTTATTTTATTCATATACTTGTGTTTATCAATAGTTTGAGTTTTTCTTCCATTCTTATTAGTGCTTTGTTTAAGACGTTATTCAAATGCATCATCTTTGATTCTTTCTATATGGAGATGTATAGTTAGGTCTAGACATGAAGAATTTCTCTTGATAAAGAATATTACCTAGAGATAGGAATAGGAACATCAATTGCCTTAAGCTTTTGTGTATATTGCATGACCAATTACTAGGGAGACTAAAGATGGTAAACTAGTAATTGCATGACCAATTACTAGGGTTTAGAGTAAAATTGAGAGTAGCATAAACATTGATAACCAAGTTGAATTTAATAAGAATAGTGGATATTTGAGAGTGGATTAGGATGAAACCGTAAACCCCAACAACACCATCCATCCATATCTTTTTCTTGCCAATTGATCAAATCTTTGCATACATGTTTATTTCTTGTTTTGAATTTAAAACTCAACTTATTGTTTATTCAAGTCTTATGATTTCCATTAATCACATGAACGTTTAGGCCTAAGAGTCCTTTGGGAGACGATACTCGGACTTACCGTTTATTTATTACTGTATACGATCTGGTACACTTGCTAGTGTGTTAACAATCTAGACTCTAGAGTTGCCCATCCATATACATGTATTGGTGTCAAACTCTTAGGCAACCTGCGCATGCATGGTGAAAAACCAAACCAACCAAACTACCACACAAGCTTAATCCATCAGACACCTATGGTCAAATTGACCCGAGGTTAAGAATCTCCTGCTACTCCTCATCACATAACCATCCCTCTCGACTCGAGATTAGATGGTTATTGGAGTGTCAGAAACATTCCCCATTTCAGAGCCCCTATCACAATACATTACACTAAACACAACATCATGATTTTCCCCATAGAATTCCTTTTACCACATACTTAAACTGAATACACATCCACTATTACCATTCACATGGCATTCAGGGGGAGCATTGCATTTTTTTAGATATTTCACATGTGTACACTTAAGGGGGAGAGTACATCTTTTTCATGTGATTATCTGTGACAGGGGGAGCATCTTGTTTATTTTATGATTTACTGATGCATCTCTGTAATGATTGATTATCTGAATATCAATACTTGTGTGCATACCTTTTTTGCTAATGCCTAAAGGGGGAGAATTATATTGATTGGGGAGAATCATATAGATTGGTATTTGATTGATAATCTGCATTGATTTGTACAACATGGTTGTTTATTAATCCTAGTTGTGCATCATCAAAAAAAGGTGAGATTGTTGAGATTGTTGATAGGGGGAGCACTGGTTTAGCTGAATCTACAATCTCAGAGCTTCTAGTTTTTTATGATGACAACACATAATTAATAACACATGTGATTAATGTGTTACATTGTGTTACATGTTCATTACTTTTATGATTGTGATCATATGAGAACATGTCTGTTATTGCAATTCACTATGTTATATATATGAGATTTTATTTGTGATTGCATGACAAATGTTTTGGAAAAGAAAAACCACATGCATTTTGTTGAACTTCAATTATGTGGCAAAACAGCGGTTTTAAGTCGACTTCATTATGAAGTAAGTCGATCAAAACTCGTGGTTTTGCACAAACTTTTTCAAAGTGTGCTGTGAGAATTTTTGAAGAGAAAGTTTTTCAAAACTATGCATTTAACTGTTGTATAGTCGACTATGTGCACAAGCCATTCGACTAAGTTTGTTATGTTTTGAAATTATGTTAATGCTTGACATAAACTGTCTAACGGCTATATTTTTAATGTGTTTGACCAAGCATTAATTGAGAATCAACTGCATTAATTGTGTAATCAATTATTTGCTTTCGACTCCATTAGTAGCCAAGTCGACTTGAGAGCGTCAGAATTATGGAAAACTATAAATATACGCGAATTTGAATTCTGTAAGTAGTTTTAAGTGATTCTAACGATTTTGTGATTTCTTTCAGATTTGTGATATCTTACAAAAAGCGAAAAAGCTCCAAGAATCCATAAAGAAGATCGTGGTGTTCATCTTTGGCGATTACTTGAAGAGATAGAATTGTGTGCTTTAACATTCTGATTGATCTGCACTTGAGGTGTTATCTGTGTGATCAATTTTTCTCAATCTTTTGAAGATTGGTGTATTGCCCTGTTGTGATTACAGGAAGAGGACGTGCGGTGTTCTGGACTTTGAGGGTTGCTCAAAGGTTTGAAGACAATAGGAGAGGGGATTCTTGCTGCTGGTCTTTGTTGTTATATGCCTATATTTTGATTAGAGGGTTAGAGAGATGTTTTATATTGTTGACGTGTTGTCGCTATAAAAGCCTTGTTGTAAAAACCTTGATCATTATAGTGCATTTGCTTTCTGGGATTGGAAGGACACTGGATGTAGGCAGGTTGGCCGAACCAATATAAAAATCTGCGTTTGATCTCTCTATCCCTACACTTTTACATTCAAAGTCGACTTCATTCTGTACTTAGTCAACTTTATTTTGCTGCACTTGAAAATCTTTTTCCTTGGATTTAAAGAAAGTTTTTAAAGAACATCCTTTTGCGAAAAAGATTTGAAAAAGACTCTGATTTTAAGTTTCACCAATTCACCCCCCTCTTGGTGTGAGAAACTAAGCCATACTATTTTTAACAAAGATCTTATTGCCCTAATCACCAAGGCACTTCCTGATCTTCAAAGAGATGACTTTGTGGTTAAAGAGAGAAGGTAATGGAGACTTAGAGAACAAGTTTTAGAGAGATGGTGATAGCTCTTCTCCATGGTGGATTTAAAGTTATACTCCAGTTTGAACAAAAGAAGGAACGTGTGAAGGAAGATGGCTCAGATTGAAGGTGTTTGGTATTGTGCAAGTGTATTTGATGCAAGCTAATAATCCTAGATAAGCAAGAATGGCTAGAGGAGGCTAGAAGCTCTCTTTGGCTGGTGATTAAGAGCAAAAGGAAGCAGCTAAAGTCATCTCAACAACAATTCAACATAACACTCAAAGTTTTTTATAATGGAGGGAAAATGTGAATTTATAGATGTATTCAGCCCTTTCCACGCTGCCTAGGATGCAGTTAATGATCATGCTTCCCTCACAGATCAAATTACACATGTATAGTCATGTTTTACATGAATCAAACACGTGGACATCGAATTACAAAGCGTGGATGTTGTGTTGTCCGTCAATGCTGAGTGTAGGAGGGCTTGGGCTGAGCGAAGATGCGCTAGGTGAACCGCCATCTACGTTGGATGAGCCTAGCTTCTTCCAAGTGAGTAAATGCTTCTTGTAACCCTCTTTTGATGAATTTTCCATCCCTTCTTGGATTCTTCTCATCATACTACAAGTGATAAGTCCTTGACTTGTTTCTAGGCTGGGACCTAAGTCATAAGATGATTTGTGTTTTAAGCAATGAGACCCTTAATGAATTTTTTATTTATACTTTTAGTTATTTTAATATTAAAATAACACGGTCTCATTATTTAAACACCATATCAACTCTCAAGACTAAATTTTTTGGGTTATCACTAATTTAATTTTAAAAGTTTAAATTTATTTGTATTAATATTTTCTTACATTATACTTTAATATTATTTTTTATTTGAATTTATATTTGAAATAATTCTATATAAATTTATAAAAAAAATCTACCAATATAACATTTAATAATTTTTATATAAATGTTAAAGTTGGTTTAAAAATAATTTCAAAAAAATTTAATAAAAATGTAAATTTTAATAAAAAATATTATTATAACATATTTATAAAAATAAATTTGATCTAAATTTTGAGAAGGGCAAAATTGGTCCATTTAAAAAAAGGAACTGAATTGAATCAAAATAATAAATATAATGATTCAATTAAACATAAGGCACTAACATTGACACTCACATATGGTACTATTACAAACACATTTAGGGATGACAACGAGTCGGGTCAAATACAGATAGTGCCTACCTGCTTGCAACCCGACCCAAAAAAAAATTCACTCGCTACCCGTCCGTTACCTGCACGGATACCTGTTTAAAAAATACATACAGATATTTTAAAACCTGCGGATTTCCGCAAATATTTTAAAAAATATATATTTATAAATTATTAAAATAAAATTTAAATAAAATTACAAAAAATATATAAAATATAATATAATATAAATTAAATATAAATTAAAATTTAATTTTAATTAAATTTAACCTTATAAAATATTAATTAATTTTAATTTTAATTAAATTAAATTTAATAAAATATAAATTAAGTTTTTTTATTTTTATTTTTTGCAGGTAGTAAATATTCGCGGGTATGGATAGTATAATACCCGCACTCGACCCGTTTATAAGTGGGTACTAAAATATTCGCTACCCGAAACCGGCTAATAGTAAATATTCGCGGATACCAACTATCCGTCGCGTATTTTATCCGTGGATATCCGCGGACACAGATTTTTTTGTCATCCCTAAACACATCACACTGACAATGTTGCGTGGTATGACATAAACCTGACACGAATTTTTTTTAATGAAATAAACATTAAAAAATTAAACAAAACAATGATGAAAAGAGATATGACATATCTTTACCGGTGTTGGTAGAATATTAATGGAAAAGACATATTTGCATCAAATTTTAAAAAATTGGGACCTAATTGAGATTAAAAAGAATTGGGTCACCAATTTAAAATATTTTGAAAAAAAATTGAGACTAAATGAGTTTTTAAACTTAATTTTTTTATATTAAGATGACTTATTTGAATAAACCAATTAGAAAACAAAACAAAATTTTGAAAGGTATTTCAAATGAATAAAATAAAAGAATTTCAAATACCTAAAAAAGATAAGAAAATTATAATTTCATTCAATTCTCCCTCCACTCACGAAGGTCGAGTCAAGGCATTGTTATCTCATAACCATATTTGAATCCCACGTGTATAACAAGGTAAATCAAAGTAGTTTTTAGCCATGAAACTAAAACTATCTATAATGACCTTCTTCAACTCTCACTCGAAGGATTATGTGAGTCCAAAACTTAATAGAATTAGCATAGTCTAATGTAAGTCATTCCTTTAATACATGTTACGTATTAATCATACATCCCTACTTAGAAAACCATATAATGAAGACATCAAGATAAATTCATACAATTTCAACATAATTAGAATATATTTATCAACATAAGTCAACACCCAACTATAGAAACACAACACCTAGCGCCACTAGCTCCAATGGACACTACCTTTAAAAAACCCCAATAACGCCCAACGGTAGTCCCATGCACCCATAACCAGTGCCCCTTTATGCTCTTTGTAAAAATGCCCCCCAATGATCTCACCATAACGCTCAATGTTGAGACAACTGTAGCTCACTGTATAGAGAATGCTCACTGGCACTAGAGTGGCGCTCGACGCTACCTTGTTTAGAATTCTCTAATTTGAAATTTTTGAACCAGTCTTGACGATATTGATGTGACACCTGACACTACCTCACCAAATTCACACTAACTTGATTTTTTTTCCACACTATAATACTCAATTCAAATTGTCCAATTGTTTCCACACAAAATTAATCATGATTTACAATTGACATCATTTAATTTACACAACCTATTTCAGTATCATAGTGTATAGAAACAAATGCCTACACCATTTATCAAAGCATTCAACAAATTTCACAATTTATCTAATTCAATGCAGCTACATGTTCATAAATCTTGAAATTAACACTTTATCAGACATGACACACTCAGATATGAATTATTACTACATAATGAAATCAACTTTACAATAAACAGTTTGCTATAAATTCTAGCTTCTCTTACCTTGAAGTCGAACACCTAAGGCTCTACAATTCTTCCTTCATAACCCACTCGTCTGGCAACCCTAACTACACAAAAATAACCTCAAATAAATGATTTGACCCCATCATAAGGATCAAAACCACACAGAGACTTCAATGAAAGAAGATAGAGTTACATGAAACTTACCTATCTCACATGCATGGACAAAACATATCAAATTTCTAAAAAAACGGGTAAAGGGAAAACTTACTCTATTGGGTATTTTAAATTGAATGTATGTGTAGAGTTCTTTGTCGTGAGCTCATAGGTGGTCTTTGATTGAAAAATAAATGAGAGATGGGTGAGTGAGTTTAGAGAGAAGCTATCAAAGATTGAGGGGAAAGGTTTTTAGAGAGATGAATAAGAATTTCCATCTGAACTCTTTATAATCATTACCAGAAAACATGCTTTTCAAGTGTTATTTTAGGCTTTTTAAGTTTGTTTTAAAACAAACTTAGATTGGGAAAACTTAAATTTTAAGTTTATTGGAGACCAATAGACTTAAATTTTAGGATCTATTCCTGCATCTGTAAACACAAAGACATCAACACCTTGGTTATAAAAAATATTTTATTCTCAAATCAAGCAAAATTTAGTAATAGAAAGAAGTTGTTTAACAAGTAATAAAATCAAACAAATAAACCCTATATCATAGACACAAGAAACAAATTAAACAATAAATCTAAAGATGCACTAGGGCAAGCCATAACTAAGAGTAGGTAACAAGTAGATGGTGAGAAAAGTGATACATATCAAACCTAGGACCGACCACGGTGAGAAGATGGAACTGGTTTGATGACAATCAAAGGCGAATGACGATCGATGAAAAGGAAATGAAGAGAGGTGCGTTGTGTTTTTCGTGTGATGAAGAGAGAGAGAGATAATGAGAGGGAAACCTAGTGGAGGGAATCTCGTAATGAAGATAAAGAGACAATGAGAAGGAAGTCTGATTAGGGAAGAATTTGTATTTTTTAGTTGAGTTTTTTTCACTAACTTGCCGAAAGGGAAAATATTCACTATGTCGCCACTGGAGGTGGACATCACCACTAAAGGTGGACATCACCACTAGAGGAGGACATGGGACTCACAAATCTATTATGTGTAGATGAGAATGTGTTGTGTGTGAGGAGTTGATAATGTGTTATGCAAATATGTGTGTGGATGTTGCAAATATGAAAAATTGGGAAAGTTAAAACATCAATTTAAGCCTCTTTGGGAAGCCTCTTTGGGAAATTAAGTGATATTAAAACACCGTAAGAGAAAACTTAACGGAGATGGCTTAATTGCCTCATTTTTACAAGTAATAGGATCCGATTGAGACAAAAAAATACGATGACCAAATTGAGATTGACACACAAATATGAGGACCAAATGAGGGTTTAAACCTTTTTAAAATTGATAAACTAAATTAGACTAAAGTTTTTAAGAGGGATTTATGAATGCATTTTTATGTCTTTATTTAATCTTTATATAATATTCTTAATTGATTTTTGTGTTTTAAAATATCATTTAATTAGAATTAGTTACAATTGAGTTTATTCATAATGAGATTTATTGAACATGAGATACAAAATTATATTAAAATAACTTTTTAGTTGTATAAATTTTTTTTTATATATATTTTGAGTTATTTTAATGTGGTTTCAGTTCAATTAAGTTCACGAAGGTGTGAAAAATAAATTAATTAAATTTTGATACACCTTAAAAATAAATCCAAGCAAATAATCAAAACTCACAAAAGTTAAAGTCAAACATGAAAAAGATAGCTTTCTTTATCTTTTCTTTTTCTCAACAAAAGGCTTTAATAATTCAAAAATATTTATGATAAATGATAATTAGAGACAAATATATCTTTAGATATTTTATATTATAGTTTTAAATAATTATCTTATTTAACTATATAAATAAATATTAAAAAGATAATATTTGTTAAATTTTTTTGAATTTGACAAGATTTTTTATATATTTTTAGATCTCAACAACAATAAAATATATTTAAAATATATTAAATTATTTAGAAGATAATGAAAAAATATTATATTATAAAAAAAATATTACAATAATATAAAAAAAAAAACTTAAAATAAAATTCAATCCTTTATTTATATAAAAAAACTTACACATTAATAAAACTTAATAATCCTTTATAGAAATCTAATTTGATCCAATTTCTCATCTTTCACCTTGTCCATCCTATTTTATATTTTTTGTATTTTTTTTTTAGGTGTGGCAAAAATGGATTGTTTGGGTGTTAAAAATTATGTTATTTTTTAAATATTAGTAGGTGGGGCTCACAGATATTTTTTTTGCTAAGATAGAATTATAGAAATTGAAGAGAAAATTAGTTAAAATATTGTGTTATCATGTTACTCTTCCTATTCTAGTAACCCTTTCGTTTATGTGTGAGGTATCATTTATTCTCAAAACTAATTTCTGAAAAGAACGAACCATAACTTTGTTTGACCATGTTATTATTCTTCAAGGAGCTATCCTTGTACTTGTGTAAGTCAAAATCAATTGTAATAAAGAGAACGTGTTGAAATAAATTATCAATTGGATAAAATGAAAGAATATATCATGGATTTAATTATTTATAAATCGTAATTTATACTTCAAGTCATACTATTTATTTGCAATTTTGTATTTGATTGCTATGAATATGAAGTTAATATTTCATCCTCAAATTGATTAGAATTAATTATTATTATATTTGAAATACTTTTTTCTTTAAATATCAGATGATTTTGTTCTCAAAAAATTTGAAAGGTAAAAAAAATATTTAAATTATTTTTAGTTTTGATTATGAAATGACGTAGATGGTTATATGTATGAGAAGATGTTTATTTATAACTTACGTGATAAAGATAAAAAAAAAGAAGAAAAATAAGTATAGGTGGAATAAAAGGTCAAATAAAATATTATTATTTTCTTTCAAACTAGCTACGTTCAGGTAAAACAGTATAGGTAAATAGTCTCTATTTTCACTTTCATTCTTTTTTTTTTTACTTTCTTCTTTCATTCTCTCCCTGTATTTATTCTCCGCTGCCAAACATTGCCTATGCTTGGTTTTGTTTTGAACATTGAAGGAAGAAAGAAATCGAAAAAAGACAAGACAACGAAGCAATCAAGGCTTTCTCTACTTGGACACTTCTTCTCTTCCACTCCTCTGTATTTACCTTCATCTTCATTGGAGAATCCAAAACACCAACAACCTTCCTTGCTTTTTCACTCCCCAATTTCGACCGTCTCTTTTTCACTCCATTTCTGTCAAACTATCTCTGTCACAGACTCAATAATTGAACCCAACCCACCAAACCCTTCTCAATCACCGAACAGGAAGAATCACAGTACACCTTTCAAGTGCAGGGTTCTTCCACGTGCTGCCTGAAAAAAAATACCAATTTCCAGGGTTTGTCCTTCCTTCACCCCAACCCTGTAGTTTTCTTCGCTATTTCGATTTTTGGGCATGCGCTGAAGCGTGCAAGTTTTGATTTTTATTTTGTCGGATCGGCATGGAACCCGAACATTCTGATTCCAACTTGCTGTTGTTTCTGCCGGACGATGTTTTCGCCGTTGTTTCTCGCTTCCTGTCGCCGAGAGACGTGTGCAATCTGTGTCTGTGTTGCAAGAGTTTGAACGCTCTTGTGGCCTCTGAGAAACTCTGGCTCACGCAATGTGACGATTTGGGCATAGTGACCCACAAGGATCTTGTGGAATGGAGGAAGGGTGTGGCTTCTTACAAGGCGCTTTGTCGGTTTCTGGTGGGTGTGAAACCATTGATTGGAATATGGGTTCACCAGAATCCTGAGCTTGGGAACGTGGTGTATGTGATGCCTGGTTTCGTATCTGTTGTTGGGTGCAGGATAATTCCCCAGGAGCTTGGTCCTTTGGGGATTGAAGAGGGTCCCATACTGTGGGCTTCTGTGTTTGAGGTTGTTAGTGATTATGATGGTTCCATGATGTTTTTTCTTCATGGGAGGGAGAAGGGGGTGAATTATGTTTATCCCGGTTCGGTCAAGCTTACAGATAAGTCCTGTAATGTACTGTTGCTTGAGGTTGAACCTGGGGGGTATAGCAGTGTTAGTGCTTTGTTGCAGAGTAAGAGCTTTGTGCATTACTCGAGCTTGGAGTCTTCATCGTCGAGGAAGGTTTGTAGGTCAATTAGCGATGTTTCTAGTTCACAAAGGGTGGTTGGAAATGCTGAAGGGATGGTTGGTTTTGGGAAGTTAGCTTTTAGTGATAGGAGAAAGTTGCTTGAAGTTACTACTAGCCATGTTCGACAAAAGGTTCCGGATAAGATGATTGGGCCATTGTTTCCTAGGTTGAGGGATGATGAGGAGAATTTTCAGAAGGATTTGGCGCTTTTGTGGGAAAGAAGATCACTCCTTAGTCAAATTTATAAGGCTGGTAGTGGTGAGGTTGATGAGTATAAGTTGAGTTCTCAAGAGGCAGTTGATCCAACCCAGTTGGAATTGGGTGATGTTAGAGCGAGATTTGACCTGAGGTCTATCTCTCATCCTCTGCCCGAGGAGGATGGTAATACTCAGTGCATCAAGAGGAAAGGTCTTAGGGGATATTTCTGGAATGGCATTAAGCAAATGCTTGGAAGATCAAATTCAATGAATGGCAATCATTCAGTTTCCAAGAAGAAGCTTACGTCAAGCGGTGAGATTAGGCATGCACGGCTTCAAGAATTCCTTAGATCGAGTGACACAGTAAGGCTAACGTTAAAAGCATCAACTGTGAAGCTATCTTCTTACCGGGCATGGCCAAATATGCACGATAGTAGGTTTGCGCTTTACAAGTTGCCATTGCGAGTTCCTAGAGATGACCAAGAATATGCTGGCTTATGGGGAGGAACTTTTGGTTGGCCTCCTGGAAAACCTTCCGAAGACAAGCCTGGAAAGGCTTTGTTCTTTCTCCTGCTCTCTTATGAGGAGTTCCAGGGACAACAGCTTCTCATTGCAACCAAAATTTTGGAAGGCACCCACTATGTTTTGCATCCTAATGGTTCAGCAATGTTCACAGCAAATATCAATGAAACTTCGTCCGAACCCTTTCCCTGGGATACCGATGCAGATTTGGTTCCTGTGAATGTCAACCATGCTTTTGTGGGAGAGGGTATTGCAAGTGGTTATGGGTTCAGATACCCTGGATCAAAGCCTGGTTTCCTCTTTGTTTTTCAAAATGGCATCCTTGCTTTCATGTGGAAGGAGTCAAGAGTTGTTTTGACCTTGCAAAGACTTAACTTACAAGAACTTTTGAAGAAGGGTGAAAGGGTATCCTCTCTGCCCCCGGTTACCAATTTTTCTTATCTGACAAAGTCCTACTCGAATGTGTTTGCTGGCCTCCCCAGCTCTTCCAATTTTTTGTCTTCACCAAGGTTTGCCTTAACCCTGACATTTCACCTTCTTTTATTTAAACTTTCCCCTCAATCTGGCGTATCGTATTAATTTGTGTGGTTTGCTAATATTTTTTGGAATTTGGAATTTTTTGGACTTGTCATTTGAAGTATTGATAGGATGCCATTATACTTCCCTGTCTTCTGAGTATCATTCTCAATGTTGGTAAATTTAATATACTAATGTACACCTATTGTTATTATATTGATCTTGATAAAGGACTTGTGCTGAAATTTTATTTAATTTATGTTGGCTTTTGGGCTTACAAGAAAATCAGAAGTCTGTTGATGATTCTGGCAAAATATTAAAAGAACTGTTATCAGCAGACTCCTTGCCTTAGTTCACTACAGGCATATATTATCCTGCTTCGTTAGCATGATAATATTGTCCAGAGTTGCGAATGGATTATCAATTCATTAGTTCGCTATTGTGGTTTTTGGATGTGACACTATTTTAAGGTGTGTTGTTGTCTTGATGTTTAATATATATACAGTAATCTTCATAATCTAGGAAAGTTAGTAGAATAGGGATCGACAAATTACTAACATTATTGAAGTTTAGAAACGTATCAGTGCAGCAACAATTTTGGAATCTTAGTTTATATGTCTACATCAATACGATCAATCTGGTAAGGAAAGAATGATGTCCACTAAATCTGACGGCAGGGTCAGCACCAATATACCGTTCCCTTATTCGATGTAATGAATGCACTGTAACATCATTATTTAGTATTAGAAAAATGCAACTATTGTATCTCGATTAGAGATACTGTCTCAAAACAGAAGCTAGAAGATCATTACATATCTATGCCTCTTTTGTTGTAAGATCGCCCTAGTTTGGTTCATTGTTTTGTTATCTCCCTTTATAGTGCTAGAAAATCTGATGTATGCAATTGAAATAATTGGAAAACTGATACTAAATGCTAGTTAAAATTTACCAGTTTACACCATTCCCTTTTTAACATAAATCTAAGCTATGATTTCATGTTTCTGTACAGGAATGGACAGTAGTATTAAGTGCCCTTTTGATGTGGGACCAGATCATGATTGACAATAAATATATTCTACAAACATCCCAGCTGTTGGTAACTGAGGGAATTACATTGCTTGTGGCTGTCAGAGAGTAAATTTTCCCTGCTATGATGTTTTCATGTTACTGCTTCTTGTGATTTGACAAGTAATGTATTATGAATGGCTTTTGTTGTCAGTTAGCATCTCATGTTCTATAGGAATATCAGGCTGTTTGTGGTGCTATATACTGAAGAATGAAATGAGGATCTTCATAGTCTTTCTCTCTACATATGATATATAATTTGACATGATGTTGCACACCCATGTTGCGTATCCTGTCATCATGCAAAACATAATTTTACCAATTAGCTTTAAAACTTTTTTTTATTTAATTCTAATTTGTAAATTATGAAAACTAAACCGATTTCATATCAGTTTGCAGATAGCCCCAGTTCTTTTAGTTGTTTTGACTGCACTGGGTAACTAGTTTCACAAATTCTAATGAAATTTATTATATGAGAGCTTATTTATAATTTCACCTAAAAGTTTACCAACATTGGATGAAAGAAATTTTGATAACTCTTTCTGAAATTTATTGAAAAAAAAACATTAATATAAAGTTGTTATTGAAGTCTCTGTCAATGGTCGTAGTGAGAAGCAAAGCAACTTTAGTGGCTTCGCCAATATAAAGATAACTCAGAAAAATGAGAAAAGGATAAATTTATGCTATCTTCAATTTTTCCCGTTAATCCCAAAACGATAAAAAAGTAGTTGTTAGTAATTTATTATTATAATTTACAGCAAAAAATTATAAATTTGTTAAGCATTATTATTTACAG
This sequence comes from Vigna reflexopilosa, assembly GCA_027742785.1. NCBI lineage: Eukaryota > Viridiplantae > Streptophyta > Magnoliopsida > Fabales > Fabaceae > Vigna > Vigna reflexopilosa. Next base: position 25,844,896 of record CM050918.1, read on the forward strand.
CCAAAAACTATAAGCAGTTAACTTAGTCATAGTTTGATAACTTTTTTAAATAAAATTTTAACTAAATTCGATTTCATGTTTTTTAAAGTAATTTTATCTGCAGAACAGAATATGTTTTTGTATGGAAGTAAAATGCAATGATCCAATTATAATATATAATTTTACCAAACAGGCTACCACATTATTTGTATCAAGCGCACAGTTCAAATAGTATAATATTATGTTATGTACAATCCTCAATTACAAAGTATATTTATATATACGCTATAGACTATACACTAGCTCCACATACTCAATGTATTATTTTATGTGAAATATATTATCATCCCAAATGTATACATGGATACTATAGCTACAACCAAACACACAAGATAAAATAGGGTGAATTTAAATCATATTACTTCCAAATTAACATCAACCTACGAGAATCATTCATTCTTTCATAAATCACATATGATACTCAAAATATTAAATGTTTAAAGCATTTTACACAAACAAAGTCTTCATGACTCATTTATATATAACAAAGACACCTGACTCTACCACAAGTATACTAAGAAGAATTTGAGATCCTTCACTTGTCATTAATCATCCACTCTTGTCTCTCAGGAGTTATAGTTATATCATGGTTGGACCACATCCCAAACAAAGAGTATAACAATGTAAATTTTATATCTGCGAGTCTGATATCTTATAGAAGCTTTAGACAAGAAGATCATTCGATTCTCACAACTAAGTATCTTCCTCTATATGAGTCCAACATTAATAAAGTCATGATAATCTCATTAAAGACTGCGTCATTAGTATTTCTATCCTAAGAATCACTACATTCTAATTCCATATAATTCATACTAAATCACACCACACAATACATGAATTAATTACTATATTCACAAGATAATGAATGTATATTCTTGCTCAACGAGTCCCTACTATAATGATATTCGTGCATCAACTACATCACTCATCCAACAAAAATATATCACTGATACTCTATTTTCACATAAAAATTCTCACTCGGCAAAGTGTAGGCTCATCCAACAAGAAAGTATTGGAACTAAAATCCTCAAAATTCGTTCTGCGAAAATCCTCTAGTCTAGTGAGTTAAGCACACAACTTGCTCTTGAGTTTTTGCTATTTTTATTTTTGTTCAATCATTCGTTTACTTGTCCAGCAAACTTACCACCTACCACTGGTTTTGATAAGAAGCTCCCCCTTAGGCAAGGTAGCTCTAAGCATGAATATGAGCTCAAGGATGTAAATGGTGCATGAAAGCAAGGTGATATGGTGGGTATATGACTTCGTTTTGGTGTGTTTGAGGTGGTGTTTGAGTGCTCTCAAGAGAGGTTGGACCAACTCAAGAGGAAGGGTACTAAAGAAAACCTAAAAGGAGTGCTTTAGCCTTTGGTGACCTAAGAGAGTAGTGTGACACAAATTTGGAAGCATAACAATACTTAATTCAAAGATAATTTTTACATAGGAAAGACAATGTATTTATAAGCTGAGTAACCCAAAAGGTGTCTCTAAAATGGAGAAGTAAAATCCATAATTACTCTAGCTTGGAGACTAAGTTAAAATCCTTTCCATTAGATAATGGACACTTAGCCACTAATCCTCTCCATTAGGAGAAGGAAACATTGTCATTAATCCTCTCATTAGGAGAAAGCCACATGGCATAAGCGTCCCACTACTCTCCAAAAGGTGAGATGACTTTCACACCCTTCACCTTGGAGACTCATGTTGACTTAAAGTCAACTCTCTCCCAAAAAAGGCGTCACTTAGTCTTTCTCTCTCCGAAATCCTACACTACTTAGCCCATTATACAAGACTAAAAAAGAAAACCCTATACTAATAGGCCTATATTACAAGCCCCAAAGAAACAAAAACTCACATATGGCCCAAGAGGATAAAAGCTTGAACCCACCTTCAACAGTTGATTCCAACATTTCTTATATTTGTTTGGCCATGGCTAGGGGATTTACCATCACCCCCTCCTCTCGAAAAGGATTTGACCTCAAATCAAGAGGGTCTTCCCCTTTATTATCCTCCTTCATTTTGGTTAGGTTTGGTCTCCTTTCTCCTAGATCAAAAACCTCCTTACAATAAACATAACACAAGATGAAGGTTAGATGAACAATTATCCAAAGCATGTAGATCCTAAGGATCATGCACCTTTGATCAAATGAATGGTAAAGGTATTGTGGTTTAAGAGCATTCTCTTTTAAGTTATTGTTTGCCTTGTGTTGAATCCATGTTCTATTGGAGTGACTCCCCTTTTCAACACAAGGTTTTATTTGGTCTTGTCTTTCCCTTCTAGTAGAAGAAGATGGGAAGATGACCTCTTTTGACTCTCCACACAAGCCTTGGGCCCTTAACATGAATACTCTTTTGTTAGGGCCCTCATTGGACCCGTGTTTGTTACTTTAACACTTTGAGCATTAATTTCACTTATATGAGTAGAAATGTCTTTATTTTTCTTTCTTATTTCTTATTTGCACTTGATCCTCTACCACTTGAGAAGGCGTTAGAGAATGAAGTACAAACTTTCTTCGTCATTGCAAAGTTTTTACATTTACTACTCGGTCAAAGAAGACCTAAGTTTAGCATGATCAAAGACAACCAACTATAGTCTGGTCAAAACGGCCAATCCACATCAAAACATAAAGTCGTCTACAACTTCGTCAAAGGGTCAATTATAGTAGCAACAAGTTCACTCCACCTACTAATCAAACTTCTAAGCTAGGGGCTTGTGTACTTACCGAACCTAACAAATATACTAAAAAGCATTGCCTAACAAAGCGCATTCAACATTATTGGCCTAAAGTGACTAAGGCTTTGTTCACTTGAATAGATTTAGGAAAGAGTGATTGAATAGATTTGAGATAATTTAAAGATAAATTTTTTGTTGTTTATTTGAGTGGATTTGGAGGTAAGTGAGAGTGAATTTGGAAGTAAATTTTTTTAATCTGTCACATAAATCAAATCCTACACTAATTCTGACAAACTTTACTTCCAAATCCACTTTCACTTACCTCAAAATCCACCCAAATAAACAACAACAAAATTTACCTTCAAATCCATTCAATCATTTTCCCCCAAATCTATTCAAGTGAACAAGGCATAAATAATATTAACAAAGATAGTTGTTAGTGTAGTTATCGTATATTGACATAATATATGATCAAATCTTAATAGTTTGATTACATCAGAAATATCCTTTTATACCATATATTAACAGAATATATGGTTAATCTTGTTAAATAATATATTATTGTTATTATCATGTTGATATATTGTAAATATGGTAAGTTTTTATTATCTTTTATTTTATAACAAATTTCACAAGGTCCAAAAATTCTATAAATATATATGGTATTTCTCAAAGGAATACAATCACACTTTCATACTCACTATTATACTCATAGATCTTAAAACTCTAAGTGACTTTAGCGTTGAAAAGTCTTTTATAAGTGAATTTTTTTCATGTATTCTAGTTCTCAAGAGCATTCATTAAGAGTTACCAAATCAATCAAATCTTACCACCTATCTAAAGACAGACACTTTAAATTTCGATAAGAATAAAGACCTAAGTAAGACTAAAAAGAAATTAGAAAACCAATTTAAATTTTTTTAAGAAAATTAAAACCAAATAAATATTTAAAACAAAAATTTAATCCTTCAAATCAATTAATTACTCTCTAAAAAAAATTTGAAAATCAATTTAAAATATTTTGACTGAGAACAAATAATAAAACAAAAAATTATTCCATCAAAATAAATTACTTACCCTCATAATTTTTCATAACTTAAACTTAACCTGTGAAAAACGATGATTAGAAGAGTGACCTTCTCTATAAAGTGATGTTTATCAAAATGAACAGGAAAATTTTATAAGGAAACTTAACAAGAGCTATGTAATATCTAAGGTGATATTTAATATTTCCTGACCTACTGAAAAATGAGCCAAATAACCTGATTCACTTTTGAATCAACCCAAAACAAATCAATTTCAGCAAGCTAGGTGAACTTATCTTTTTACTTTTAGCCTTAACTTAAACACACATAAACTGTATTAATTTACTCTTCTCAATTAAAAACTATGTAAAACATATTGAGAACAACTTAAGAATTATTACAAATATACCTTATCACCTATGTATTGTTTCATGGAACTCTTGGAAAATAATTATTTTGTAGTCATATTTTTTAAACTTTATTGTTACTTTTCATAAGTTTAAATTTAATGTCATAGTCATGTAAACTTTGGCTTAAAATAAATGTTAATGATTGAAATTATATAGAGAATGAAGTAATAAAAATTAGGAGTAGTAAACCCTAACGTCATACCGTATGTCAAGTTGCAATGAAAAATAAATGTGGATTGAGTTGGACATTTCAATACGCTATTTTAGACAAGTTCTCCCCACACAACTTATTTAGGGTGACTTACACCACTCAATCCATATAATTTTTTTTCATTGTTGTGTACAATTGTTTATATGTTAAATATTGAATATTTGTATCTATGATTTCGGTAATATAATGTATATTTTCTATTAATAATTAAAATTTAAATATGTGAAATTCTAATTTTTTTAGCTTACAACTAATAAAATATAATTATAAAATTGATAAAATAAAACATATTTGTCTCAAATTTATAAATATAGTATTAATATAGTTATTTAAAAAAACATAATAAATATATCTAAAACAATTAAAGATAACTATTAGACGACCAAGAAGAAAACTATGTTGCATAATCGTCTTTCATTAGAGATGCTTCAACACATACCCCTCTTTTGCTCATACTAATAAGGTAATCATCACAAAAGAAACAACATAGACATAAGAAAACACCAAAGAAACAACATGGTAAGCTAATGTGCAAAATAATTTTCATAAAACAAACACAAAAATATTATCATACATCACTCATTCATAAAAACAACTATATCACATATAAAGACTCATACTAAACTCAATTATCTGGATACGTGCCCTTGTGTCAAACTAGTAGAGCCATGCACTTGTGGTGACAAAAAAAATTGCTCTACCGAGCTGACACACACAAGGTTAATCCATGTCACGGTCATAAGAATCCTAGGATCGTCTTTATGACAAAACCTCCTTCCAATATCACCACTTAATCATTCTCCTCTACATGAGTATGAATGATTATAGTAGAGTTCAGGATGGCTACACAAAATCAAATAGTTCTTACCTCAAGACACATCCTAGTGAAACACACATTAATTCCAGTGGATTCCCTCTTTGGAAATCACTACCTCATCATCACTTTCGTACTATGATTTAACAAACTAATATTCACAACAATATCATCACTCAGTAAAACACCATAGTACTCATAAACATACACAAGTTTCATTGTAAATCTATCTCAAACAACCCAATAAGAAAAACAATTCAAACATACAAAATGACACTCAAAGGTGGTGCTTGAAGTACTTAGAAAAACATTAGAAGAGGTGGGGGGTTGAATATTGTTATAGGAAAACTTTTTGGCGAAGGAGATAATTTAACAATTTTGTTGAGTATTGAAAAGTTTGTGTAAGTTGTTAAATGCTCGAATTTAAAATTCAGTTTAAATAGAAATCCTTTTTTAGAAAATACTTTGCAATCGTTTAAATATGTTTTGTTGTAACGTTTTTTATGGAATCTATTTTGAGAACTAAATGGAGATCCATGAGGGGAGCATCAACTTAAGCTAAGGCTAGGAGATTGGAAGAAAAAGAAGGATTTTCAAGCTTGTTCTTGCTTTCCCTTAAGCCTTAGAAGACATTGGACCTCTCATAAAGAGCCATGGTTAAAGAAGATGGAAGAAAAAGATGGAGCTTGAAGGATTATACTTTTGTGAAGGGTCATATTTGAGTCTTCTTCTTTATCTTAAAACACTTTTTGTAAATATATAATATAGCTCAATTTTTAGGCCTTGTATTTGGCCAAGACACTTTTTTTTTTGCTTTGTTTATAAGGCTTTGTGACTTTAAGAGAGAGCTAGTGCACCATTGGGTCCTTAGTTAGAAGGTAACACCTAAAATGGGTTAGAAGTAGGTTAAAAATGGGTTTTGGAAGGAGTTAGTTGCAAGGAGCCTTTACATTAAATGCTTTGACTAAGTTAGTTATAAAGCATAAGGCTCCTCACATTTAATGTTTAGGCTCATCATTTAATGCTTAGGCTCCTCATTTAATGATGATGCTCCTCATTAAGTGATGGAGAGGCTCCTAAATACTCCATATACTCTAGCCTTCTCCTTCACCTAAAAAAAGAGAGACACCCTTTTCTAATCCTTAGATCTTGATTGAATGTAAAGTATTTTTGCCAAAATTGCAAGACTTCTCTTCTTGAGTTCTCACCTTATGGAATTGTCTTCTTCTAGACTTATTCATACATTCTCCTTCATGGTTGGCTTAACCTCCTAGAGGGAAATCTACCAAGATCACACTACACTGACATCTTCATCTCTTTATCTCTATTTTGCTTTCGCTACTATCACCTTCTCACATGAAATCTACCCTTTGAAGATGCTTCATCAACCTAATTGGAAGATAATCTTATGTTGAAGAAGCATCCTCAAATCAATCTCCATCATTTTTTATAAAACTAGCTCTTAGGAAAACAACTAGGTTAAAAGCTTCCAAACGTAGCGCTAAACGACTTACAAGTCAAAGCGTTGAAAGAGAGTTATGCTAAACGCATAAGCTATACTATACCAATGGTATTCAATTAAAGTCTCAAGAAGCAAAAAGGTGTCGAGGCAATGTCTCTGACTAAACCCTCTAAAAGCCTTAAACAAAGATTGAAAACTTATAAAAGAATAAGCATGCTAAATGCTCAAGCTCTAAAAGGTAATATCCCAAAAAGCGTTTACATAAGCCTAGAGGATACCATGAGCAAAAACCTTTACTTTGTCCAACGATGAAGTTCTTTCTCCATGCTTGATATCTTAGAGAAAAAGCTTAATTGATAAATGCTACCTCAATGGTAAAATTTGTAAAAAGCACTTTGTTATTCTGAACAATGATAAAATGCCATTAAATGCTTACCTATGTTGTTATTCTAACACTTGTCATATGCTTATTCCTCTTAATACTGTTTGTTAAATTTCAAAAATATGAGAGTGTTTAGTAATAACGGTTGATTTCACCGTTATCTGTGACTTAATTTTGATACTTAATGAACCCTTTTTGACTTAGAAACTTGTTTAATCCTTTGATTTTAGGTTATTTTGTGAATAAAGAGAGTTGATGTTATACTTTATGATTTTATCACTAATTCCCTTGATTTTGTAGGAAATTTGGATGATTTGGAAGATGAGTTGAAATACCAAAGGGTTGGAACTCGAAAAGGACTGAAAAAGCATCAGAAAGGAAGATCGCAGGATGCCTGAGCACCCTTTTTTGGGGCCCTCGGTGCCACAGGCTCGTATTGACGTTTGACTGCCCCTTTTTGAAGGCCCTTAGGCTCGTATTGACGCTTGACAGTCACGCCTAGGTGCTCTTTCTGGGGCGTTGAGCGCCAGCTTTCCTGAGCCTTTCTACGCTTGGGTTCCCTTCCAAGGGCGCTAAGCGCAACTATTCTCGCAGTCACACCTGGGCGCCCTAAGTTGGGGCGCTGAGCGCCGACGACGTGAGCTTGGACTTTTTATCTGATCTATTTAAGGACCCAGGCACTCTAGGGATTGTATCTTTTGACAGAAGAAGTGCAAATTCACATTTTTTGACTCTTTGGAGGCATAATTGAATGTGAGAGCACTCCTCTTCGGTTTTTAGGATTTATTTTCCATTCTTTTTCCATTGTACATCTAGTTTCTCCATGACAATGTAGAACTAAATTATATTTGTTGTTGGGGGATGATATAACTTTTTGAACTCTCATGTATTTGAATGAATTCTTATTGATTTATGCTTCTTTCATTAATTGTTAGGGTTTTTCTCCTATACTCTATGCTTGCTTTGTTTAACTCATTCATGTTATGATTTTTGGTTTATGTGATATGGACACATACGGATGAATCTAGATCTGGGGAAATTCTTGCAAGGGAACTATTGCCTAGACATAGGGATAAAACGCTTGATTATCTTATGCTTTTAATCGTAATGCATAATTAATTATTAGGGAGACAAGACATTGTGATCTAGTAATTAAGGATAGGCTTTCTTCGTCGAGACATCGGGTTTTAAGTAATTTAGAAAGTGATAATAACATTAATGAAGAAGAAGAATTCTTATATGCATGAGAGTAAATTAGGTGAAATGTAAACCCCAACAACATATTCATCTCATATTACAAATATCATCTATTCACCTTTGTGTTTCTGTTCAATTGATCAAATTGCATGCATATTTACTATTTATGTATTTGCATTAAAAAAACCTAAAATTGTTCATCAAAGTCTTAATTAATTAAGTAATCACATGACTGTTTAGTGCCATGAGTCTCTTGGGAAATGATACTGGTCTTACCATTATTATTATTTGATATGATTCGGTACACTTGTCAATATCTTAACATTTAGACAGTTTAATCTTGTAGACGATCTTGTCTTAACATAGAAAACTTAAAGAGAAAAGAGAGAGCTTTAGAAAGAAAGAGTTTAAAAATGACATGATTTTAAAATAATGAAACTCGTTTATAGGTGTTATATTTATGTTTTAAATTTTTATTATTAAAATATCGAGTCTCACAATTCGAAACACACTATCAATTTTAAAACACAATTTTCTAGACTCTTACAATCGAAACAAATTTAGGCAATTTTTTAAAAAAATCTTTAAAAATTTCATATAAAAGAATATAAACTAATATCCACTAAAAATATATTAACTATTAATATTTTAAATTTTAAATAATGATTTAATTTTTAGATAAATTTTTATAATTGAAATGTTTTATGTAAGCGATAATTTAATATTTAAAATTAATAAATTTGAATTATTTAATCTAGATAAAACATTTTAAAAATAAAATAATTACAAATAATATCAACTTAAATTTAGTATAGGTAAATATTTTAAAAATTTAAAAAATTCTTACCACTTAGAAGTTAAAGTTGTTATAATTAACATTTGGTTTGCTTAAAAACTTTTTTATGCAGGTATTTTAATTGTAATACATGTTACAATGTTACAATTTTCAAAATATTTATTGATTATAAACTAAAATTATATAAAATAAAAATTTATTATGTATAATACGCAATCTAAAATATTAGTTATATGTGTAAATAATTCACACACATAATTTAGTTTGCATATAATTTTTCTAATACAGCTAAAGTTTGGTTTTCATGGGAAAAAATAAAATAAAAGATTAGTATTTGGTCTTAATTTTTCTAATACGGTTAAAAGTTTGGTTTTCTTTGGAAAAATAAAAAGGATTATCATTTTATCTGGACAGAACAAAGGACCAACAATAAACAATTAATTACTATTGTTATTTATTTTATATTTTTTCCCGCTAACCCAGAATCATTCTGAAGAAACTTTCCCGTTCATTTGAACTTCAAAATGTGACCTCTCCTCGCCGGAGCTCGCACTAGCTGGTAACACTTATTCATCTGGGCGTAACCGCCGAAACCCTAATATTCCTTTCACGAACCAACCCGTGGGTGCGCGCAGCATGAACGTTCTGAACGTGGCGGAGAAGCCCTCTGTGGCGAAGTCCGTCTCCACCATCCTCTCCCGGAACCAGGGCATGAGAATGCGGGAGGGGCGTTCCCGCTACAATAAGATCTTTGAGTTCAACTACACCATTCGCGGCCAACCCTGCCACATGCTCTTCACCTCCGTCACCGGCCATCTCATGGAGCTCGAGTTCGACCAGCGTTACCGCAAGTGGCACGCGTGTAATCCCGCCGACCTCTTCCGCGCCCCTGTCCATAAATCGGTCCCGGAGGTTCGCATCGAAGAACATCGTTGCTCTTTATCTTTCTGTGTTTTGTGCGTTTAATTTTCCGTTGCAATTTGTTTGCATTGTTAACCCTAGGACAAAAAGGATATCAAGAGGACGCTGGAGGAGGAAGCGAGGAGGTGCCAGTGGCTTGTTTTGTGGCTCGATTGCGATAGAGAGGGTGAGAACATTGCTTTTGAAGTGATTGACGTCTGTACTGCGGTGAATCCTCATCTTACTATAAAACGGGCTCGGTTTTCTGCATTGATTGAGAGGTTCAGCTTTGCTTTGTGTCCTGTTGTAGTGGTTGTTTTTTCTTTTATTTTTGTTGTTGTTTGATTGTTGCTGTTTTTCATAGAGAGATCCATCATTCTGTTCAGAATCTTGAGGAGCCCAAGAAATGTCTTGCTGATGCTGTCGATGCTAGGCAGGTGGATAGTAACTCTTTTCATACTTATAAGGAGCTGATTTTATCGTGAATATGTTTGTTGCAAATTAAAACTAGGGTTTGACGCTATTGCCATTTTGTTTTATATATTAACTATTACATGATTTTTCTATTTTGTGGGTGGTGAGGATTATTGTCTAGCTTTTTTTTGTAGGAAATAGATCTCCGTATAGGCGCTTCTTTCACGAGGTTCCAGACCATGTTGATGAAAGATGCTTTTGTCATTGACACTGCTACAGATGGCAGAAACCTTGTCCTAAGTTACGGCCCTTGCCAGGTATGCTTCTATTGAAAATAGCACCGACATTTTTGTGCTTAAAACGTTATTGATTCGTATTGTGAATTTTAGCTGTATTTTTTTTACTACAGTTTCCTACACTTGGATTTGTCGTGGAAAGATATTGGGAGATACAAGCACATGAGCCAGAAGAGTTTTGGTCTATCAACTGCGCTCATGATTCAGATGGACGCATTGCTAAGTTCAGCTGGATGTAAGATACGAAAGCTTTAAGGTTTTGATATATTCATGGTTCTTGTTGTTTCACTGACTGCAGGCTAAGATTTAATCTAAAATTCATTTGGCAGGCGAGGCCACTTGTTTGATTATACATGTGCAGTTATAATATATGAGATGTGTGTTGAGGAACCGACAGCAACAGTGAGTCTTTTTTAAAACATTTGGTGGGGCATATGCTGAATGCAGAGTAATTCTTTAATTACACGTATTGATTACCTTTCAGGTGAAAAACGTTAGACAACAGGAAAAACTGAAGTATCCTCCACATCCTTTGAATACCATTGAGTTAGAAAAACGTGCTTCAAGATACTTCAGGATGAGCTCTGAGCACACAATGAAGGTGACTGGAGATTACCATTTGTTTGTGTGCTTTCTACTAATGAGTGATATCTATTTCAAGCTGTCAGCTTTATAAAAAATGATTTGTAATAAGTAGTAATTATTGTGTATAAAAGAAGAAACAGTATACTTCTAGGTGATGCCAAGTAAAACATAAAAGACTTTCACATGAGTGGGAAGAAGTTTAACTATCAGACATTTTATCCGTAATTCTCTATACATATCATCATATGTGATATTTATGTGTGCATGCTATGCCATTCAAAGGCATGTGTTGTTTGCTAGTATTCCTAAAAGCTTTTGTGCTGATGTCATTGTTATCCGGAGTCTGAATAATATCTCACCATTTATGTGTATGTCTGAGTGACGGTGATGAATTAAAAGATTTAAATAAACAACTATTTTGTAGACAAGTTCAGAGTGGCAAATACTTGTTATTTTATTCCAATTCTATTTTTGCATAGTTTTACAGATTTGATGTTTTTATATGCAACTATGCTTACAACTTATTTAAATATTTATAGGTGGCAGAAGAACTTTACCAAGCTGGTTTCATCAGTTATCCCCGTACAGAGACTGATAATTTTTCTTCAAGGACTGACTTGCATGTGGGTTGGCTTTTTCATCTATCTGAACGTGAATAATTATCACAGTTGTGGTCTATTGGATAGCTGGGCTTCAAAGATAAAAGAATTTTGCTAATTTGCATGTGATAATACTTGAGATTAAACAAAAACTATATTTCTAGAGGGCTTAGTTGATCCCTTTCACAATCATTTAATTATAATAAAGAACTGATACAAGAGTACATGGAAGATTAAGGAATTGCCCTAGACACCTAGGTGTAGAACTAGGTACTACTATAGATACAACTCATAAAAGTTAACACACTGCACCCTAAATAGGCTTAATGATGATACATAGATGTAACTATTCTAACACTCTCCCTCAAACTGGAGCATACAAATTGTATATATCAAGCTTGGAACAAATAAACTCAATTCGAGAACCTCTTAATGACTTGGTCAACACATTTGCGAGTTGGTCATTTGATTCAACAAACTCAGTACATATTTCTTCTGTCAACAACTTTTCACGAACAAAATGACAATCAATTTCTATATGTTTAGTTCTCTCGTGAAACACTGGATTTGATGCAATGTGGAAAACAACTTGATTATCGCAATACATCTTCTTAGTCTGGATGTCACAGAAGTTAAGCTCTTGAAGGAACTGCTTCACCCATATAAGTTCACATGTTAGAGACGTCATTGCCCTATATTCGGCTTCAGCTGTTGATCAAGCTACTACATTCTATTTCTTACTTTTCCAGGAAATAATATTTCCTCCCCGGAAAACACAATATCTAGTGGTAGACTGTTTATTAATATGTGAACCTGTCCAATTTGCATCACAATACCCAAAAACCTGAAGACTTTCTTTATCTTCATATAATAACCCTTGCCTGCGGCCTTTTTGACATACCTTAGAATGCGAATGATAGCATTCTAATGGTCAACACATTGAGCCTCCATGAATTGACTAACCACTCAAACTGCAAAAGATAGACTCAGCCTTGTAATAGTGAGGTAAATCAGTTTTCCAACCAGCCTCCTATATCTCTCTAGATCGGAGAATAATTCACTTTCTTTTGTCCTTAATTTCTGATTTAGGTCCATAAGACTGTCTACCGATCTACAATCAATCATGTCTGTTTCTTGTAATATATCAAGGGAATACTTCCTTTGGAAAATTACAACTCCATCTTTTGATTGAGCTACTTCAATGCCCAAGAAGTATTTGAGATTTTCAAGATCCTTGGTTTGAAAATGTCTACACAAGTACTCATTTAATTGAGATATTTCAGCAATATCATTTCCTATGATGACTATATCATCAACATATACTATTAAGTAATCGGGTTTTTTATGAACTTATATGTATTAGCCATTATGGGTAATTAGCTATTATGGGTAATTAATGTACTAGCCGTTGGAGTCTGGGCAGCTAATGAGTTAGCCGTTTATAGCTGTTTTTGTCTGTTTTGAGTACAACGGTTAGAAAATTGTAGGTCTATAAATTGTTTTGTTGATTGCATGAATGATACACTTAAAGAGTTGGTAGAGAAATTGAAATTTTTATTAGGTTTAATAGGTTTGGAGGTCTCTATATTTGCGGGTTTGTTTCAATTGGGTCCTCCAATTTTGGAACTGATCAATTGGGTCCTTAATTTGGTAAATTTGATTCAATAATAGTCTTTCCGTTAAATGCAGTTAACGACGTTAACTTTTTTAACAGGTGACAAGCTGAGGCATCCATGTGGCACGTTTGAGCTGTATACGTGGATTTTTATCATTTCAAATTGTGAAATAAATTAAAAGCAGAATTAATAAATGATTTCTGGAAATATACTGCAAAATTAGGGAAATTAGGGTTCGTAGCTGGGTTCGTCTTTGTGCTGGCATTTGGGGAAGCACTTCACCGTCAAATTCAAAGTGGAAGAGGTCCCCATCGTCTCTGTCTTCACCTCCAAAGGAAACAACAAAACCCAAAAACACACTTCCAACGACAACCACCACCGTCTGAAGAGAAGCGTTTCACCAAAGAAGTCGTGCAAAAATATTTCAAAATGCTTAAGCCTCTCTACGTCAGAGTCTCCCGCCGCTACGCCGACAAGCTCACCTTAAACTCCACCGCTAAATCACCTCTTCCAATGCCCACGGCCGAACCCGAACCTGTTATCGCCGTCTCCGAAACTAACCTCAAGACACCTCAAACCCAAAAACTATCTGCAGGGCTTAGCGTCGTGTATAAACATTTAGGGAAAAGCCGCTCGGCGTCTTCGGCTATGGCGGCAGCTCCGCCACCATTTGTGTCTTCGAAGCGGCGCGATTTGCAGCAACAAGATGGAATTCAGGATGCCATTTTACACTGCAAGAGATCCTTCAATGCCTCCAGAGCTGGTAATACATTAGTAATAGTAATTCATTTTCTATGTTTTTTTTGCGACATTTAAGGAATATAGTTAAATAATTAATTATAAGCAGTGTTTGTTTGTACTTTGTGGAAACAGAGTGCGAGTCTTCTCAGCTTCCGCATTCGGTGAGCCATCCATCGCACGAGATATCCATGAATGAAGGCAATGAGAAGCGCCTTTCGACATCAAATACCACCCTAAATCTACTCCTCCTGTACAAATTGTTTTCCTTTACTTTCTGGGTACCATTGACTTCGTTCCCTATTTTCCTTTGTTTTTACTGAGGGCTGAATAATCGATACTTTAAAAGGTGATTCGTGAATCTAATGTCTGTGTGGACACAATTGGGTATTTTTTAAACCTGGTGTAGTGGTCAAGGTGTGGGTAGAAAGAACGGGTTCAGCTAATAATTATTGCTGTTGATTTCATAAAGTTTGAAACTTTTAGGTTAAATAGATTCGGTGGTTCCTATTTTTGCTGGTTTTCTTCAAGTAGGTCCCTGTATTTTCAAAATGATCAATTTGGTCCCTGATTTGGAAAAATTAGAGCAATTAAGTCCATTCCGTTAACTTCTCTGGACGGCGTTAAAAATCGTGTTTGCTGGCAGGGGAGGTGTCATTTTCCAAAACACGTGGCACATAACCACTTAATGACGTGGACTTAAATTATTTGTTTAGGATTAAAATTAAAAAAACACGTGCTTTAAGTTTAAGTAAAGGTTAATCCAATTAGTTAATCCAACCCAAATTTTTCAGTCCAACCAAAATTGCCTGCCCAACCCAAACCAAGGACTCCTCAGTCAGAATGGAACTGCCAACGCCCGCCACCACCCTATGGCGGCATCCTTCAGCCCTCCATTGGCGCCACCCGTGCATCTAACAATAGCCACTACCGAACCCAGAATCGCGAAATCAAATTCAAGAAACGGAAAGGAGGTAAACCCACCCCTAATCACAATCATCAGAACAATCCCTAAAGCCCCAAATTGAATGTGAAACCCCGCTGCCGATCTGCAAAAAAGAATAAGAATTCCAGCCCAAATTTGAATTCAGAAAGGAAGTCAAAATTTCACATACCAAAATCCTAATTCAACCCTAACAGGAAACGCGAAACAAAACGCAGAACAGAAGTCCCAAAACACTGAATTCACCACGGTCTCCCTCCTTGCGCCGCGACCTAGACCGGAGGGAAGGAGACGAAACAAAACGGCCAATGCGCCTTCGCGCCGTTGCCGCGCCATCGCTGCGCTTTCATCGAGTGTGCGTGCAGTGGAGGCTAGCCCCTCTTTGGGGATCTCGTTCAGAGAAGAGACTTTGAGTCTTGTTTGAGTGAAATGTTAGAGTGGGTAGGGGAAACAGAACCCCTAAGTTCTGCTCCTGAGGATCCTTGGGCTAGATCTGGTTCCTTTCACTTCGCAACCGCCACCACAACCTTCGCATCATCCCTTCCAAATTCATTGTTTATCGCTTTGATTCGTTGGTTTTTCAACTTTTACGAACATTCTCTTCTTGTTGTGTATTTGATCCTGTTAGTGAGTTTTGTTGTGGAAGAAGATGTCTGTGGAAAGGTCGTTTGAGGCATGGGAAGAGGTGCAGCGTCACGGGCAGGACCTGGTTGACCGGCTTGCCCAGGGTTCCAACGTAGAGCTTCGGGAAGAGGGATTTCGCTTTAGCGACTCAGGAGTACAGGATCAATGGTGTGTCAGTGATTTTTGACATCGGGAACATAATTAGGCAAGTTGGGGCGGACTTTGGGACCAGCTCGAATGGCCTGGTTCAGTAGTTTTTACAGTCGTTGCCGGTGCCAGTGCCCTTCAAGCATGAGGAGAGTTCGGTGAGGGTGGAGGGTGGGGATAAGGGGTGGTAGAGAGGAGGAGTCGGGATTGCTATGCCGGAGGATTTGGTGTTGGGGTCGATTAGCGAGAGGTTGAAGAATCATGGGTTTGCTGAGAATGTTAGAATGGGTAGGGGAAACAGAACCCCTAAGTTCTGCTGGTGAGGATCCTTGGGCCAGATCTGGTTCCTTTCACTTTTTTTTAAAAGAAAAAAAAAACCAATTTCTCCAATTCTTTAAAGCACGTGCTTTTTTAATTTAAATCCTAAACAAATACTTTAAGTCCACGTCATAAAGTGGTTATATGCCACGTGTTTTGGAAAATGACACCTCCCCTGGCAACAAACACGATTTTTAACGCCGTCCAGAGAAGTTAACGGAATGGACTTAATTGTTCTAATTTTTCCAAATCAGGGACCAAATTGATCATTTTGAAAATACAGGGACCTACTTGAAGAAATCCAACAAAAATAGGGACCACCGAATCTATTTAACTAAACTTTTAATAATATGAAGCATCACAGTTACTTGAGAAGAGGGAAAATGTGGTCAGAGAAGTGGGAAAATGCGGTCACAATTTAAAATGATAAAAATCCACGTATACAATTCAAACGGTGTCACTTGGATGCCTCAACTTGCCACTTGTTAAAAAAGTTAATGTCGTTAACTGCATTTAACGGAAAGGATATTATTGAATCAAATTTACCAAATTAGGGACCCAATTGATCAGTTCCAAAATTTGAGGACCCAATTGAAACGAACTCGCAAATATAGGGACCTCCGAACCTATTAAACTTTTTTATTATTAGTGTTCTCTTAACCCTAATACACATATTGTCCTATTTAATGGACAGTAGATCAACATAAAAAGGAAAAACAAAAGGCTCCTAAAAAGCCCACTAGAAAATACATTACATTTCAACAAATACAATAACAAGATGTGAATCAAGTTTTTTATAAGGGAGGTTTGTTGTCTACAGGAAGCACTTAACATTTTAATATATGGTGATGTTATGCACGTCAGGTAATTTTCTTTTGTAATATATGGTAGTAGAGATTAAAATATATTCTTTTATGTAGGTAAAGAAGATCTGGCTTTTACAGCCACCATACTAAATTATTGTGCTTTAAGATTTTGATTTGTGTTTTTCCACCTTACTTGTTTGAACAATATTGTTGTTTCACCCTTAATCCTTGGTAAAGTTTTTTTCCTGAATGACTGATCCTTCATTTTTGTGTTTTATTTCCAATTGTAGACAATTGTGCAAGAACAACAAGGGCATCCTGAGTGGGGAGTATATGCACAACGGTTGTTGGACCCTGGGACAGGGCTTTGGAGAAACCCTAGAGGTGGTGGACATGATGACAAGGCTCATCCACCCATTCACCCAACAAAATTTTCTACCGGAGAATCTGGATGGAGCCAAGACCACCGTGTCAGACATGATTCCCATACCACTCTTTTTACTTTAAGAATTGCATTTTGCTTTGACATTCATATTATTTCTTAAATTGACACAGAAACTGTATGAGCTGGTTGTTCGCCACTTTTTGGCATGTGTCTCAAAGCCTGCTGTAGGAGCTGAAACCACCGTTGAAATTGGTATTGCTGGTGAACTATTTTCTGCATGTGGGAGGGTGATTCTAGAGGTGAGATGTTTGTTGTGCATGATGCGGATGGTCTTTGGGATGTAAGACAAATATTGGATCTATTTTGAAGCATTTGGATTATGAGGAAGGATGAATATATTATTTTCTTATCATTCAAACTTATAAAGATTACTATTTATACAACTTTCATTGTAATGCTAGAATTATGGACATCAAATCATACCTGATTATTACAAATTAGGAAACCTTCATCAATCAATACTAACAAACGAATAAATCTAATTATATCTGTACTAAAGGAAGTAAGAACATGCTTCATATTTTACTGGTTACAACATGTCAAGCTGGTGAATAGATGTTTATTATTATTAGTTTTCTAGTAAAATATTGGTATCATTATGTGGTAGTCCCTTTGAACACCTTCTAAGTCACCTATGGAAGGAGAACATATGGTGTTTTCACAATGTCGTTGTCCAACTCTTTCGTGATATTTATTTCCATGTTTTCATTCTTCCCGGTGAACTGGATTATGGGCAAGGCTTATGGTATTTATTGCCCCATACAAGCTTCACAGGAACTTAATACTTAATTTTGAGGCCATCAAGTATGACCTTCATCCATACTAATTCACAAATCCCTCGGGTCAGTGGAAAAATCTGCTTGTACACTAGACTTTTCAATTTGTAACTAATTTACCACCTAGAAACATTCAATATGTTATGGTTTCAAACCAAAGTTCAAGAATACTACTTAAGATTGTATAAGGCCTTTCTTATTTTATACAACTTATTTCTTCCATTGATTAAATCATATCGATGTGAAATATATGCACTTCCTATTAGGTTAAAAGCAATAGCTAATGACCATAGCACAACTATTTTTGCTTAAAAGTGTAGTAGCCTAAGCATGATGGTTCAATTATGACTTAATTCACTCGACCTACGTCTTGAGACAACTGATGCAACTCAACAATCTTACTGTCAACAATTCTCCTGCTGAGGATTGAACTTGTGACCTTGATTCTAATACCAATTGTTGGATAAAGTGCTTCCCTTTAAGCTAAAAGCTATAATTAAAGATTATATTGGTCTGGGGAGCCATTAGACCAATATATTTCAGTTTCTATCTATTTGCAATGGATTGGCTTGGCCTTGAATCTTTGTTTGAAATATCTATCAATATTATCTTAGAATATTTTAGAGTATCTTAGATGTTCTCTTCCGATTAATTTCTCTTATTTATATGTTGATTTGTTTCAATTAGGATTTTTATAATTATATGGATTGCTAAGAAGTGGACTTTAAGCTTAACTCAATCTCACAAAATTGGTTTGTAAGGTGAGATTTGCACTTACTTATATATTATAAATTGGCTTTATCTCTAGTCGATGTGGGACTTCCAAAACACCCCCCTCACGCCGAAGTATAGACATTAGCGGGTGGAACAACATGCCCAATAAACAACAAATATCGCTAGGATAGGCTCTTAACCATAACTCTGATACCATGTTAAGAAATGGACTTTAAGTCTAACTGAACCCCACAAAACTGACTTGTAAGGTGAGGTTTGCATCCATTTATATGTTATAAATTGGACTTATCTTTAAACGATATGGACTTCCAACAGGTATTGGATTAGAATAAGATTTATTAGAATAAGATTTATGTGCATGTTACATCATGTACATAAGATTAAATTCTCGTACAATTATTCATATTGATTGTCATTGGTGTTGGGAAGTTGTATACTACTCACAATATATTGGATAACTTCACGTAATGGGAATTGCTTTTAAGATGAAATTTGACATGGTTTCAAAGCTATAACTCATCTTGGTACTTACCTATTCTAGGAGGCTTGCTTGGTTTGGTGGACTGAGAGACGGTGCTGGAAAGTCTCTTATTGCTTATCTTAATTATTGAAGTGGGATTTTTTATATTAGTTGGAGAACTTCACTTAATGTCAATTGATTTGAAGATAAAATTTGGCAATCAACTTGTCAAGAAGTGGATTTTAAGTTTAACTCAACACCATAAAATCAGCTTGTAAAGTGAGGTTTGTACCCACTTATATACTTTAAATTGGCTTTATTTCTAGTCGATGTAAGACTTCTAACACACTCCCCTCATGCTGAGGTATATACATCCCTGATAGCAGGTGGAACAATATGTCCAACAAACAACAAATATCACTAGGGTAGGCTTTAACCATAACTCTAATACTATGTTAAGAAGTGACTTTAAGCCTAATTCAACCTTACAAAACCAGCTTATAAAGTGAGGTTTGCACTCACTTATATACTCTAAATTGACCTTATCTCTAGTCGATGTGGGACTTCTAACACAATTTATTGAACCTATTTCTCAGTCTATAAAGGCTTCTAGTATTTGACACAAGGTTGAGATAAAATTATGATGTTGGACAAAAAGGTGTTTTGGATATTTAGCAATCTTTATCTTAAGGTAATAAGAAAGTCATGAGGAATAAATATTTATGAGTGCTTGTCTCTAGCTCAGATGATTCAGGATATTTTAGGTTAGGTCTTATTGATTACATTCTGAATTTGTTGAAAGGCTTTTGATTTGGTGTGAGTGATAGTATCAAAGCAAAATGCTATTTCTTGGGAAGGAAGAGAAACAAAGGTAAGAGGAAATTACTCACTGGACTCAAGATTCAATCACAGACTCAACTTCTATATATCCCTTCCATTTGCAATTGAGCTATAGTTTTCTGAAACTAGCATTTCTAAATGACTTACCGTTCAACCCCTCCTCTCATTTGGCTAGGCTGCTACCCTTTCAACTATAACATACTAATTGATTGCTACAATGTATTCAATTCTCTAACTTCTTGGGTCCTACATATTGTAATACTTTATGGTTGAATTTTCTTGCTACCAATTTGAAGCTATCTCTCTATCTTCATTCCTATTCCTTCTCAAGCTTAAAATTTTGTTTCCTAAACATGGCATGTTGAAATTGTTGGAGATTCCACATTGACTCTTATAGATGATAATGATTTATTGTATTTAAGTGGGTGTAAACCTTACCTAACAAGTTGGTTTTGTAGAGTTGTGTTAGACTTATAATCCACTTTTAAAGGTGGTATCATAACTATATAAGCCTATCCTAGCAAGATTTGTTGTTTGTTAAGTCTATTGTGTTATCCGCTTTCGTACCTCTCTTAAATATCTAGAGTCTTTCTACAATGAAATTAAAACTCAATTTGGAGTTTCTTTTTGAACTTTTTGAAGTGATAATACTTGTGAGTATCTTTCTCCTTTTTACAATTTTATGTCTTCTCTTGACATTTTTCATCAAACCTCATGTGCTTATGCATCTCAACAAAATGAGGCGACTGCAAGAATAGACATCTCGTTGAAACAACTTGCACAATTTTAATCTATGATGAGGTTCCTCAACATTTTTGGGGTGATTTTTTAGTGCATATTATCTCATTAATTGCATGTCATCTTTGATTTTAGATAATATAATTCCTCATTTTAATTTTATTTTATTTCCTCATGAAACTGCTACATCCTTTACCACTTAGTATTTTGTTCCACATGATTTGTTTACAATCTTGGTCTTGGTCCGAGAAATTATCTACTAGTTGCACAAATGTGTCTTTTTAGGATTTACTAGATCACAATAAGGGTATAAATGTTTCTCTCTTTCTCTTAATTTAGTAGATGTCACCTTTATTGAGTCTTTCCTCTACTTTAAGTCTAATCTTTCTCTTGTTGTGTCTCCATTTGATCGAGTCATTATCCCAATTGTTTGTGATCCTCCTATTGTGTCAAGTGTATCTCCAAGCACCCCACCTCCACCAGCCTCTTCGGGTGTATTGTCATCATCATAGTACCCATTGTCCATTAGACGACTCTCTTCTAGTGCCAACTACTTCATTCCCTTTGGCTTTAACAGTTGAATCTAATCTTCTCATTGTCCTCTATAAAGGTATACACTCTACTTGTAACCCCTTTCTCATTGTATTGCTTTGAGTTATCATAGGTTATCTCCATCACTTTATACTTGTCTTTTTTTCTATTTCTTTTATGTCAATTCCATAATCTGTAGGTGATGTCTTAGTCCGTCCTAGTTGGGGTCAAGCCATTCTTGATGAAATAAGTACTCTTTGGAGTAGTGAAACTTGGGAACTAGTTCCTGTACCGTTTGGGAAATCTGTTGTTGGTTGTAGGTGGATTTTTGTTATCAAAGTTGGTCTTGATGATACTATTGATTGTCTCAAACCTTATCTTACAAGTTGGTTTTGTAGGGTTGAGTTAAACTTAAAATCCATTGTTTTAGAGCTATTTAGAGTCTATCCTTGAGAGATCTGTTGTTTGTTGGGCTCATTGTGCTGCCTGTTATCGGGTCTCCAAAAAATATTTAGTTTCATGCTTGAGATGTAGATGTCTTAACATGAGGTGTGTGTTGGATATCTGTTAGGCACTCAAGATAGAATCCTTAACCAGGTCTCGAATTCTCCCTCACTTTCGTAGTCAAAGAACATAATAGAATGAGAACGAATGGAGTTGTATTCACACAAAGAATCAAGAATACAATGTACAGAGGAGCTTAACCTCCTTCACCAGGTTTGGAAACCGGTCAACTATCATACAAGTTACTAACTACCCCTCACATGACATACACCAGGGTCCTTATATAGGCCCTCTCCCTATCTCATAGCAGTTAAGTGTTCTGTTTCCCCTTTCTCCTTTCATATACCCGCCAAGTTCTAACAATATCCCTTACTAACTCTTAGAGATAAGGACAATTTACTGTATAAGTGAATGCAAATCTCATTTTACAAGTTGGTTTTGTAGGATCGAATTAAGCTTAAAATTTATTTCTTAAGAGAAATAAAGTATTAAGAATCAATTTTGTGAGTGAATTGCTGACTAATCAGCAATAGTGATGGTGCAAATTGAAAAAATCTCCTTAAAGCTACAACGAGTTACTGCACTTTGATTTTATTCTGTACAGGCTATTTAGGAATAGTTCTTGCTGGTTGTTTTCAACCTTACTGCTGTTTGAATCATTCAAAATTCGTTTTCAACTCTTAAACATCAACAAGAACTCCCTATTCATGATTCCTTAATCATATTTTGAACCTCCTTGATTATTTATTGCTGTATGAACTATCAAACTAACTCCTTTTTCCGTTTTACCAACTCAAATCTATAGTGATAACTTCAGCATTGAATTATTTTTTGGAATTACTAAAACTCGTGTGGTGCATGTCCATCCCATGAATGTTTTTAATTTTATTTACTAAGCATTTATTTATGTTAGGGGCAAGTTGCAAATTTTCTGATTATGTTATTGTCTTATTGTAATCTGATCAGAAAAACTACTTGGATATTTATCACTACGAATCTTGGGGTGGATCACTGATTCCAACATATACTATTGGTCAACAGGTTTGCTTTGAATTATGGCATCAGATTTATAAATCATTCTTGTACCAGTCATTGGTGACATTGTTGTATTTTTTTGCCGTGTCATATCTGGCAATTGCCATTTTCCTCACATGCTGTTCATTGTCATAATTGTCAGTTTCCTGACGAAATTTGAACACAACAAATCTCAGTACGGCACATTTTGATAAATTACTTATTCTTGTGCAAGCTCCAGTGTGATATTTAGTTCCATATTAGAGGCTGAATATTTAGGAGTTTGGCAAATTTTGTTTTTATGGCAATGTTACCAAAACATAAGATTTTTCATGTATTACCTTAAGTATCTATTTAATGTGCTAATAACCATGAGTGAGTTGACCTTTTTGTTGGAGCAGAGCTCTGTGTGAAGCTCCACTTGCCATTTTCCTCATCAGTTGGGCATGCTAGACATCAATGGACCAACATTTGGGGACGGGGTTTTTTTCTCCTTTATTTATTATGTAATGAGGGTGTTTAGAATTTCTATAAATAGTCTTTTCCTACATGGCTGCAATGTAATTTTGATAAATGTAGGATAATAAAAAGGATAATGATACTTAGACAATATTTTTTTGACAACATTTGAACATCATCTACGTGTCATTTTGTGATTGGTCCATAGTGGTGTTTATAATTATTATTATTAATTGTGGAGTAATTTTTGGACCAATCACAGAATGACACGTAGATGATATTCAAATGTTGTCAAAAAATTGTTGTCTAAGTATCATTATCCTAATAAAAATCATATTCTTCTCCAAAAATTACACTTTGTAATAAAACTTTTGTGATCCTTTTCCTCTACAGTTAAATTTAGATATTGAGCTAGACTATGCTTATTTCTAATATGGCATTTAAAACCTATCCAATATTGATGTTGGTAGCGTTATGGCATTGTAGATGCCTAATCATGCAACTTCCCACTTCTAATTTCCAACCCTAGTAGCGAGGGTTTGGGTCTAAGATGTTACACATTCACTTGGATTATGGTTCATGTAGCCTTTGTAATCCTAGACTCAATTTTTTGATACTTTTTCTACATATTATAGATGTAATATTTGAAAATGTTAGAGTAAGGTAGGACAGGGGTGGTGGGCTTATTCTGAGCTTGCTGGAGTGTATGTTTTCCTTTCTGTCAGTTGACTGTTTTCCTTTCTTATTTTCCTTTATAGACTCTTGTGTTACTGAGTATCAAAACGTCCAGTAATACATTTTTACCTTTCTTCAATCCTTTCTCATTTTCTGAAAAATCTAAGAATAAATATTCACCTGTGCTATTGATATTGCAGTTCATTCCATCAACATTAATCCTTGATTCAGGAGTAACCCGACCACCACCACTTTTAAGTGAAGCCGATTTGCTGAGTTGTATGGACAAGGTAAGAATTATTTAGAATCTGATTGACTAGAAATTTGATACTTTGTTGTGCATAAAAGTCCAATTATGTGCCATTAGATATTAACAATTGTATACCTATTGTTTTTATTTGTTCTCAAAGGAGGGTATTGGTACAGATGCTACGATGCATGATCACATCAAGAAGCTACTTGATCGATTTTATGCAACTAAGGATGCTAACACTCGTTTCACACCAACTAATCTTGTAAGTTCATACTGTTAATTTGCAGTTGCAGTAGAAAATTGTGACTAACCTCTATCTCTTGTCATATTTTTCTTGGGCTATCTTGACTTTTGTTAAGAAGAGTTACTGATGGAAATCTCACATCGACTAGAGATAAGGCCATTTAGAATATATAAGTGTGCAAACCTTACCTTATAAGCTAGTTTTGTGGGGGTTGAGTTAGACCTAAAGTCCACTTCTTAACATGGTATCAGAGTCATGTTAGAGTCTATTATAGTGATATTTGTTGTTTGTTGGGCATATTGTTTCACCCGCTATCAGGCTGCTATCGGATCGCCCATTAATGTCTAGTGTCAAGCTCGAGATGTATATATCTCGGCGTGAGGGGGTGTGTTGGAAGTTCCACATCGACTAGAGATAAGGCCAATTTAGAGTATATAAGTGGGTGCAAACCTTACCTTACAAACGAATTTTGTGGAATTGAGTTACACATAAAGTTAACTTCTTAACCGTTACTATATACGATTATTGGGCTAGAAGAGGATGCTGTGAACAATATATAGGTCATTACGTGAATATTTCATATAATAAAATCAATTCTGTCTACACTGTTGTAGATTATTGTAAAATTGAATATGCTGACCACTGAATGTGTATATTAAGTTGTCAACCATCTGGCTTAATTGACAGTTATCTGAGGCTTTACTCTGAACATTGAGAAATTGACTGCTTCCCATTATGTGAACTACTTAATACATTTACAAACTTACTAGTGATTAGAATTTCTATGTGTTCCTGCATTTAATTTTACAACAATTAAATATACAGTAACATGAACAAAGAATTAGTAATCTATCATGGAGTCTACTTAAAAGATTCTTTCACCATAGCATGAAATTAAGTCTTGCTATTGTCTATTGTTATTAATTTTATTATCTACAGAGCATCAGAGCTGCACAACAGAGTGATGTGGGATTTACATGATTATTAAATTTCTAGATATACTTTAGTTGTATCCTTGTGGTTTTTACTTGCATAAAAATAGAAGTAGATCATTATAACAAAAAATTGAAAAGGTTACTGTATTTTCATTGAAGAATCTTTTTTCAATAGCTTAGTTATCATCTATCTAATTCTCAAAGATGCACTTGCACTGGCATAAACAAAAAAAAAATGATGATATTTTTTCGTATCACATTGTTATTAATGACGAGCTGGATATTATTGCAGGGTGAGGCACTTGTCATGGGATATGACGACATGGGGTAAGTAATTCTGTTCATTTTAAAAGTGTCTCTAATCTCATATTTAATCTTATTAATATATTCTTGACCTAACTTGAATGGATTTCTATTTTGTCAGTTAAATGCAATCATTTCTTTTTTGAAAACAATTAGGAAAGAAAAAAGATGAATCATCAGTGAAGTTATTTCTAGTTTAAGGACAATTAACCATTCAGCTAAGGGTGTTGAATGTATGGTTCATCCTAATAATGTTTCAGATGATTGATGGTGTTCAAAGTGTGGTTAATATTTTTCCAGCTATTGACTCAATTGTTTTGATTGTTAATTGTTGCTAAAGCAGAAATCATTTGTCAAATAATTTATTTTTTATAATTTAAATTCCTTGTTTGTGGTTGAATCCAATAAGTGATTTTCACATTTATTGCTTCATCCTTTTCCTTACTGAGCATGTTGCTTTCCCTATCTGCGTTCTCCCTTGTGACACTGTTAACCTAACGTAGACTTTGTTGTGCCTTTGCCTTTTGTTACCGTTGATGTTTCAGGTACAAACTATGGAAACCTTATCTTAGAGCAGTTATGGAACGTGACATGAAATTTGTTAGTGAAGGAAATAAAAGCAAAGCTGATGTTTTGGCAACTAGCTTGCAGCTGATGGAGGCTTGTTTCCTAGATGTAAGCAATTATTTGTTTCTTGCTCAGTTGCTTTTAAGTTATTACTTGTTAATTATGTTTGGTTATTCAGAAGTTCTGTAGTCCCTTGAAATTATGTTAAAATTGCAACTTTTTGAATTTTTATTTCATAATTTTCTTTATCATTGAGGTTGCAAACTATTTTAGGTTTCTTGTCACCGGTCTAGATAGTAATAATAATTGGTTGTTTGTTTTATAAAGGTTAAATTGATTTGTTTCTCTTAACATTTTGAGAATTCTTTTAATATGTTCCCTGCTAGGATTCTGCAAACTACATGGACTTATTTACAAAATTTCAAATAGTTTAGGGACCAGTTTTCTTGTTCAAATATTTTCTGTCCTTGAAGTATTTGAGAATTTACTACAGGTACCTGTATGTACCTTTATGGAACCCTAGTGAGGGACCTGTGAAGGTCTTCATTTACAAAATTCTATATTGACTTGTGTCCAATGTCTTGTGCAGGGAGCTCAGTGGTGAGTCTATGTTTGTGGGTTGGGTTATGTTTGGAAATTTCATATCGATTAGAGATATAGTCAAATTATAGTATATAAGTAGAGAGAATCTTTACTTTATAAGCCAATTTTTGTGAGGATAAGTTAAGCTTAAAACTACTTCCTAATAGGTTCTACTTTTCTAATAGCTTAAACCTCTAGAGGACTTCATTTACAAAATTCTATATGGACTTGTGCAGGGAGCTCAGTAATGACTCCATGTTTGTGGGTTGGGTTATGTTAGAAATCCTATATCAACTAGAGATAAAGTCATGAGTATAATATATAAGTGGGGACAATCCTCGTTTTATAAGCCAATTTTATTGAGGATAAGTTAAGCTTAAACCTACTTTCTAATAAGTTGTACTATTTTTTTGTTGAATTGCAATTTTGGTCCCTCTATTTGTTTGTGGTTTAAGTCCTTACATCTTAGAACACAGAAATTTTGGTCAAATTCTTAATGTTGTATGTGTTTTTTTTTTCTGATTATTTTTATTCAATTGAATCAAATCAAATATATTCATTTAGAGTACTACTAAGAATAGATTTAATTATTAACATGTAAAATGTAAAATAAAGAAACATATACAAACTTGAATATTTGATCAAAAATGCGGAATTCTGAAATAGAGAACTAAAACCATGGGAGGAATAAAATAGGGAGATTAAACTTGGGAATCAGGAATTAAAGGAAGATTAAAATTGTACTTTGGCCCTTTTTGTGTCTAATGACTCCATGGAATCAATCCTGAATGCCAGCTGACTGGCCTCTTCCCTATCCCTTGACAATGAGAGCAACTTAGCTTTGGATTTGAAGCTAAAACTGTAGGTAGGGAATATAGTGGAAGAAATTTCTATAGATGGGATAATTGTTACAAGTGATGTATCTATTCAGTTAAGTATAACCGCAATGCATTATTAATTGTGCATTTAATCATTTCTGAATTATAAAAACTCCCTTAGATGTCGTTTTGTAGGGTCAGATGTGCTCTATGATCATATAAAATTTATTGGTACAGCAGTCTAACTTTCCTGATGCTTGTTGCCACGAACTGAGTTTATGTCTTTTCTGTGCTCTATTATTGCCACACTTTATGGACTTTTTGCGGGGGAATCATGAGCAAAATTAGAATTTTTGGTGTATTGGCATCTTTTGCCTTCAATTGCAATTTTTTTGGTAACAACATGCACACGAGAATAAAATTATTCGTATTCAATTTACTTTTCTAATGTAGTTTTTCCATTCAATCTGCCTTTTCAATTATTTGAAATCTTTCAGAACCAAGTTTATTCAGTTATGTAGATTTTGAACTTCAATGTCTGCTAATCTGTAAACATATGCAGGCAAGATTGAATAAAGGAAAACTTTTAGAAGCCATGGCAATATTTTTTGAAAGGTATCTTTCATCATTCAGTCATATGGACTCCTTATGCAAAATGCTAATAGGTATCTTCAATCGCTATTGCAGATCTAGTAGATCGGGCAATGATGAGCTACATGCAATGGGGGTTGTTCGACGATGCGGACTTTGTCAAGAATCAGACATGGTGCTAAGGAAAAATCGAGTATGTGTATTCGGTAGTTGTGGTTCCCTACCAAGGGAATGATTACATTTAATGAACAGAGTTTGGAGCTTTAGTGTTAATTTTTTATTCTTTTCATGTGATTTATAAGGTAGTGACATTTTTGGGAATTAAATAAATGGCTCAATCTTGTGCCATTCATGTTCAATTCCATTTCATCATATAGTGGTTAATCAATGACACGAGACTAGGAGTCTACGTGTGGAATTTAGGTTGTTGGTAGTAGTAAATAATTTTATGCCTGGAACGTAAAACACAATATAAAAGACAATAGGGATTATCTGGCTGATTTACTTTAATTTAGGTTTTAAGTACTTGAGATTGAATCTGTAAAATAATTCTTGAGGGCTTGATTGATTCCTCTCATAATCTTCTATATATAAGAATAAATTAATACAAGAGTACATGATAATTAAGGTAATCATAGACACAATATAATCATGATAAATAAGGTAACCCTTAACACAATATGATGATAAATAGGTTAAATATCCTAACACACCCCCTCAAGCGGGAGTATACAAATTGTATGTACCAAGCTTGGAACAAATAAACTCAATCCGATGACCCCTTAATGACTTGGTCAATACATCTGCAAGTTGATCGTTTGACCCAACAAACTCAGTACATTTTTCTTTTGTCAACAACTTTTCACGAACAAAATGACAATTGATTTCTATATGTTTAGTCCTCTCGTGAAACACTGGATTTGATTCAATGTTGAGAGTAACTTGATTGTCACAATACATCTTCATAGTATGGATGTCACAAAAGTTAAGCTGTTAAAGGAATTGTTTCACTCATATAAGTTCACATGTTACTGACGCCATTGTTCTATACTCGACTTCAGATGTTGATCGAGCTACTACATTCTATTTCTTACTTTTCCATGAAATAATGTTTCTTCCCATAAAAACACAATATCGTGTAGTAGACCATTTATCAATAGGCTAATCTGCCCAATCTGCATCATAATACCCAGAGACCTGAATGCTTCCTTTATCTTCATATAACAATCCTTGCTCGGAGCCTTTTTGACATGCCTTAGAATGCAAATGAGAGCATTCCAATGGTCTACACATGGAACCTACATGAACTGATGTGACATCCGGGCACTGACGAGGGTGGGAAGTGATCGCGTGTGAGAGGCACAGAGTGCAGCTCCTGGCAGACTTCCAGTGGAAGAAGGGACACATGGACGAATCGAACATACACCGGAATGAGAGGGATCTAGAGACTGTATAGGTATGAGACTATACAGTTGAAGGATAGCTTAAAAGAATTGATTTGACTACTCATATCAACAAAAAGCATTTGCTTTTCGGTAGCCTAACCCATAAGAACTCCATGGTTAAGCGTGCTTAGCCTGGAGTAATTTAGGGATGGGTGACCTCCTAGTACGGTGTGGTTCGAGGACGAACCAAGCGGAAGTTGGTGGGCATGTGACATCCGGGCACTGACGAGGGCGATGAGTGATTCCAACCAACCTCCTATACCTCACTGGATCGAAGAATAATTCACCTTTCCTTTGGGAGATTACAACTCCATCTTTTTATTGTGCTACTTCAATGCCTAAGAAGTATTTGAGACTTCCAAGATCCTTGGTTTGAAAATGTCTTCACAAGTACTCTTTCAATTGAGATATTCCAACATCATTTCCTGTAATGACAATATCATCAACATATACTATTAAGTAAACACATTTCCCAAGAGAAGAATGACAATCTAACTGTGAGGTTGCTCCATTTAAATTTCTTCATCAAGATCCCCATGTAGGAAGACATTCTTGATATCCAATTGATGAAGTGGACAGTGATGAATGGCTGCCATGGCAAAGAATAGGCAAATAGTAGTCATATTGGCTACAGGAGAGAAAGTGTCATAATAATCAAGACCATAAACCTAAGTGTAACCTTTTGCAACAAGCTGGACTTTGAGTCAATCAATTTCCTCATCAGGGCCGACTCTAACTGCATACACTCATTGGCAACCAACCACCTTTTTGCCTAGGGGAAGAGGCACAAGTATTACTGTGGTCAAGAGCTTGCATTTTTGCAATCATAGCCTGTCGCCATCAGTAGAAAATAATAATAAAATTTATTATTTAGAATTGATTGAAAATACATTCTCATATCTCCTATTTGTAACAATCTAATTCTCCTAAAAAGGGAAATAGAGAAACTAGGAAAACAAAATAAAATAAAAGATTGTATATCTATTTTCTCTAATTAGAAAGATTCTAAAGATATCTTCTCTAATTACAACACTCCCCCTCAAGTTGGTAAATGAATATCAATCATTCCCAACTTGCCTACAAGATCTTGAAATCTACCCGGAGGAAGTCCTTTTGTAAAAATATCTGCTATTTGAAGTTCTGTAGGAACATAAGTTGTAATCACAAAGCTTTCTGTCAAGATTATCTTTGATGAAATGTCTGTCAATCTCAATGTGTTTGGTTCTATCATGCTGTACTGGATTATGGGCTATGCTCATGGCAAACTTATTGTCACAGTGTAGTTGCACCGGGTTCTCCACTTTGACTTTAAGATCATCCAAAATGATTTTCATCCAGAGTCCTTCACACATTCCTTGAGCAAGGGCTCGAAATTCAGCTTCTGCACTAGAACGGGATACTCTATCTTGCTTTTTGCTTCTCCATGTTACCAAACTATCTCCAAGAAATACACAATACCCAGAAGTAGATTTTCTGTCAGTAATAGAACCTGCATAGTCCGCATCAGTATATATCTTCATATTCAATGTGTCTTCCCTTTTGAATAGTAGCCCCTTTCCTGGACTTGACTTCAAGTATTGGAGAATTTTGTCAACTGCTTGCATATGTCTTTCTCTTGGATCATGCATAAATTGACTCACTACACTAACTGCATAAGCAATGTCTGGCCTTGTGTGTGATAGATAAATCAATTTTTCCACCAATCTCTGATATTGAGCCTTCTCTACAGGAGCACTTTCTTCACTTCCAATTCTGTGATTCTGTTCTATAGGAACAATTGAGGTTCTACATCCCAACTTTCCTGTTTCTTTGAGGAGATCAAGTACATATTTCCTCTGGGAGATGAAAATTCCATTCTTGGAGTAGGCAACCTCTATCCCAAGAAAATATTTGAGTTTTCCTAGGTCTTTCATTTCAAATTGAGCTGCCAATTTTTCTTTTAATGCCAATTTTTCTATTTCATCATCTCCTGCAATAATCATATCATCCACATAGACAAGCAATAGAGTGAGTTTACCTGTAGAGGAGTGCTTTATGAACAGAGTATGATCTCCTTGGCTTTGTTTGTATCCCAAGGAAATCATTGCTTTTGTAAATCTTCCAAACCATGCTCTAGGAGATTGTTTAAGACCATACAATGCTTTCTTCAAAAGACATACCTTGTTTCTTTCATTTTTCACTTCAAAACCTGGGGGAATCTCCATGTACACTTCCTCATCTAGATCTCCATGAAGAAAGGCATTCTTCACATCCAGCTGGTGTAAGTCCCATCCAAAATGGGCAGCCAAAGCGAGAATAACTCGAACTGTATTCATCTTTGCCACTGGGGCAAATGTCTCCTCATAATCAATCCCATATGTTTGGGTATATCCTTTTGCCACCAATCTAGCTTTATATCTTTCTATTGTCCCATCTGCCTTATGTTTCACTGTGAATATCCATCTACACCCTACTGCCTTCTTGTTTCTTGGCTTATCAACAATCTCCCAAGTTGAATTTCTTTCTAATGCATTCATCTCTTCTTTCATGGCTTGATTCCAATGTTCAAGTTTCATGGCCTCTTGGATTGAGGTAGGAATTTCTGTGGCATCAATGGCAGCAATAAAACTTTTGTGCTTATCAGAGAGATTGTTAGTGCAATCATACTGAGAAATAGGATATTTAGCACATGATCTTCTTCCCTTTCTCAATGCAATGGGTAAATCCTCAGTAATACTTACCTCCTCATCATTGATATCTTCAGGGATCCTCACCTCCGGATTAGACAATTTTTCTTGCTCGAGAGTCGAAGTGGGTTGTTCTCTTCTTTCATATTTTTTGCCAAAAAATCTGTCTTCTTCCTCACTGTGGACTATGGTAGCTTCATTGCTTAGGTCTTGGGCATCCTGCAAAGACAAACATGGTAATGACAAGAAGGAGAGTTCATCCACTTCAAGTGCTTTCTCCCCCTGAAGTGGTGGACTGACATGAAAGGATTGTGTTTCATGAAAGGTGACATCCATGGTGACAAAGACGCGCCGACTCTGAGGATGATAACATTTGTACCCTTTTTTATTAGAAGGATACCCAATAAAGACACATTTAAGAGCTCTGGGATCTAATTTACCACGGTTAGGATGATGAGAGTGAACAAAAACAACACATCCAAAGACTCGACTAGGTAGACTCGTTAGTAGGGAAGAAGAAGGAACAAAAGACAATAGAGACTCTATAGGACTAATGCCATTTAAGATACGAGTGGGTAACCTGTTGATGAGATATGTGGCAGTTAGCACAGCTTCTCCCCAGTAATTTTTTGGAACAGACATTTGAAAAAGAACAGCTCTAGTTCCTTCAAGAAGATGACGATTCTTTCTTTCTGCAACCCCGTTTTGTTGAGGGGTATTAACACAGGTTAGTTCATGAACAATACCATTATGAGACAAAAAATTAAGAAATTCATGATTCACATATTCAGTACCATTATCAGACCTAATTTTTTTGATATTTTTTCCAAATTGATTTTGGACAAGATAGAAAAAATTAACAAAAATTTGAAAAACTTCGGATTTATTTTTCATAAGGTATGTCCATGTGAACCGGGTACAATCGTCAATAAAAGTAATGAACCATCTGGCTCTAGAAATAGAATCTATGACAGGACCCCAAACATCAGAATGAATTAAATCAAATGGAGAAATACTCTTTTTATGACTAATAGGATAAGATGCACGATGGTGTTTTGAAAATTGACAAATATCACAATTAAAAGACTCAACAGATTCTTTGGTAAACAAGTGGGGAAATAAGGACTTGATAAGACTGAATGAAGGATGCCCAAGCCTTTGATGATGTAACCATATTTGGGATTTTGCCCACGTCTCAGATGTTGCTTGTTGAGTCATGATTTTCGTGTTGCTTTGGTCATCAAACTCTAAAAAATACAACCCACTATGCTCTTTAGCAGTTAAAATTGTCTTCCCCATGGCAAGGTCCTGAAAAACACAATAAGTTGGAAAAAATGTTACTGAGCAATTTAAATCCTTTGTGAGTTTTTGCACAGAGATAAGATTGTTCGCTAATTGAGGAACATGTAAAACATCCTTCAATACAATGGATGAGTCCAAAATTATATTCCCAGAGCCGCATATAGGTATACCCTGACCATTCGCAACTGTAATAAGTTGTTCTTTATTTCTTTTACCATATGAGTCAAAGGACACACTAAAAGGTGTCATATGATCAGTTGCACCTGAATCAAGGATCCAAATACCTTGAGACACATGATCAACAGTATTGAGGCAAATCTTACCTTTTATGGACAAAGTGCATGATCCAGAGGACTTACTCATTGATTCATCCATTGTTTTCAAAGGAATAATTTTTACTTCAGACATCCCGTAGAACGCAACGAGGAGTCTCCAAGACAATAACGGTGTATGGGTCACACCGAAAAAAAAGAAGCAGAACTTAAAAAACCAGATCTATTCAAGAAAAGGTCAAATGGGTCGACACAAACCCTAGGAACAGACTCAGGAGTCTCCGGTGACTCTTCTGTGGCGGCGACGGCGAGTGGGTCTCACCGGAAAAAAAGAGAGCGAAACTTAAAACTCAGATCTGCTCAAATACAGTCCAAACGAGTCGTCACCGACCCTAGGAATAGACTCAGGGTGCTCCGGTGACCCTGTCTGTGGCGGCGCCGGCGAGTGGGTCTCGCCGGAGGTGGGCGCGTGGGCTACACGCGCCGGCGACGGTGGTGGCGCGTGGCGGCGCGTGGCGGCTCCTTTCACGGAGCGACTTCCGGCGTTGTGGTCGTCGGAGTTGGGCGCACCTTTCTGCGCTATCAACGACCCCAACCGGCGACGGCGGCAGCGACGGTGGTCGGACAGCGGCGACGGCGGCAGCGGCGGTGGTCGGACAGTGGCGGCGGTGCGACTGTGCAGCGGAAGGAGTTCCAAGATCGGAAGCTCTTGATACCAAGTAGAAAATAATAATAAAATTTATTATTTAGAATTGATTGAAAATACATTCTCATATCTCCTATTTGTAACAATCTAATTCTCCTAAAAAGGGAAATAGAGAAACTAGGAAAACAAAATAAGATAAAAGATTGTATATCTATTTTCTCTAATTAGGAAGTTTCTAAAGATATCTTCTCTAATTACAACACCATCCAAGATGATCAAGTGCTTCTTTCACATTCTTGGGTATAACAACAGAAGACACTGAGGATAAAAGAGAAAAATAGGAGGGCGACAATCAATGATAGCTAAGAAAATTATAAATGGGACAAGGGTTTCGAGTGGAACGAGTACCTTTTCTGAGGGCAATATGCCATGTTGAATCATTTGCTCCAGGAGGCGTGGGAGGAGGTGACGAGGTAGAAGAACCTGAAGTAGGAGATTCACCATTGTCGTAGGGAGGTGGATTATCTATTGGGGTCCTGTGTGAGATGATCTCAGTATGTGGAGAAACGGGTGCAGGAGGATTGTGATCAAGACTTGGAATGACAGAGACAGTAGAGCTATTTGACTCGGTCACTGGAATAGGAAGAACCTGTTGGAGGATAGAAACATCCTGAATAGATGGAGAGAAGTAAGGAGTCTGTTCAAAGAATGTGACATTGGCAGACATGTAATACTTATTAGTTTCAAGAGAGTAACATTGATAACCTTTTTGGAGTCGAGAATAGCCTAAGAAGACACATTTGAGATTGCGAGCAGAGAGTTTGTCTAGACCTGGAAACATGTCATGAACAAAACATACACAGTCAAACACTCGGGGAGATGTATGAAAGAGAGGATCATTAGGAAACAAAATGGAGAAAGGGACTTTATTATCAAGAGAGGAGGAGGGCATCCTATTAATAAGATAACATGTGGTTAAGATGGCATCCCCAGTGATGGACAGGAATATGGGCACCAAGCAAAAGGGTACGGGCAGTTTCAACCAAGTGTCTATCTTTTCGTTCTACTATACCATTTTGCTGCAGTGTATGAGGACAAGTAGATTGATGTAAGATACCATGGGAACTCAAGATGGCAGAAAATGAGGATGAGAAATACTTTTTTGCATTATCACTTCTTAATATTTTGATTACTTGACCAAATTGATTCTTGATTTCATTTAAAAAGGATGTAAAGATAGCTAACAATTTAGGATGATTTTTCATAAGATAAACCAAAATACATCTTGAATATTCATCAATGAAGGTAACAAAATATCTAAAACCAATGGAGGAGATATGACTAAGTCTCCATATATCAGAATGGATGATGGAAAAACTAAAATTACATATTGATTGAGACCTTTTAGGAAAGGAAGATCTAACATGTTTTCCTAATTGGCATGACTCACATTCTAAGGTCTGGAGACCACTAAGTTCAGGACATTTTTTTTAATTTGGACAAATGAGGATGACTAAGTTGATCATGTAGCACTTAGCAGTAATGACACAGGCACCCTTGGACAAGATCTAAAATGGTATAATCCGCCAGCTTCATATCCTTCTCCAATTTGTCTCCTCAAACTACGCTCCTATATAACAAAAGATTTGTGATCAAAGGTTATTGAACAATTTAACATTTTGGTCAACTGGCTTAGGGAAATTAAATTAAAAGGACAATTAGGGACAAAAAGGACAGAGTTGAGATTGAGGGAGGGAGACAAGGAAACATGATCGACTCTTTTGGAGGAAGTTTTAGATCCATTTGCAAGGGTTATAAAATGAGGTTTTTCTCAAAAGGAAATAAATGAGAACAAAGAGGTATTACCATAAATGTGATCAGAAGCACCTGAGTCAATTACCCATGAATTTTGACTTTCCATGGATTGAAAAATGCAGGCCGTTGATGTACTGGGAGATTGAGATGGTTGTGCCAAGCTGTTAGACTTTAACATTAGATACTCTTCATATTCATTCTCGGTGAACTTAGAAGTGGAAGTTTCAGTCTTCAAAGTGGAAGTCTTTGAAATATTGGCGGTTTTGGAAGGGAAACCATGTAAGGAGTAGCAATTCTCTCAAGTGTGACCCATCTTTTTACAGTATGTGCAATGAGGGTGTCCCCATCCTCTGCGTCCTCCTCCTCTAGTGTCACGTCCTCCTCTTCATCGTATGGCAACCATGATAGATGGTTTCACTAGTTCACGCGCTTCCTGAGTTTGAGGTACCGGGGCACACAGAAGGTGAGTGGTCAATGTTTCCATGGAAGGGACCTCATGATTGGTCAGAAGTTGATCTCTGAGATGATCAAAATTGGGATGTAGAGCACGAAGGATCAACACCATGTAAAATTTCTCTAGTTTCTTCTTGATATCCTTTAATGGGTCCGCTTCCAAAACCATCTTGAGTTCTTCGACAGTAGATTGTGCTTCAGCCATGAAGGACACCATATTATGGTCTCCATTTTAAGAGATGTAAGCTTGTTTGCAGTGTCATAGAGATGTTGAATATCGTAGATGCTTTGAGCTTTCTTCCAAAAGGAATGACAAGTTTTGAAAGCCCTCAGAGATATAAGAATTTTGGGTTCCATTGATTGCCATAATAGGGCACATAATTGAAAATCTGCTTATTTCCACTAATAAGCATTTTCAGCAGGCACATGGCTTCCATCTCGCTCAAGGTGGTCATAATGCCCTTGGCCAAGGAATCACATTTCAACAGCAGCAGACCATGATAGATAATTTTTTCCATTTAGCTTCTCAGAGGTAATTGATGGACTTCCATAGAAAGAAATAGTACTTCCAGACACCATCTCTGAAGAAGATGAATCAGATCCTGTGGTTGTCGGACGAAACTGTGACGATAGAGGCCGGCGGCCAACGATGGCTAGCGGTCGACAGTGGCACCGCCACCGAACAGATGCTACGAGACAGAAACCAGAACGGGATCGACCCGCTTTGATACGAACTTGAGATTGAAACTGTAGAATAATTCTTGAGGGCTTGATTTATCTCTCATAATTTTCTATTTATAAGAATAAATTGATATAGGAGTACATGATAATTAGGATAACCCTAGACATAATATAATCATGATAAATAGGACAACCATGACACAATATGATGATATATAGGATAAATATCCTAACATAAGTAATAAGTGTTTTATCATATCTTCTTGAATGCAGCTGCATATTTTGTTATGTGTATACTTGCTGAATTTCGTTGCTAATGTGTATGAGGGCTTCCTTAATCATAATATTCACCGTGGCCTTTTGTTTATGGCATTTATAGTTAAAGGTGTTAGATATTGTTAATTACAATATTACGTGTATTTGGACTTAATCCATATTTTTTCAGTACTATTCTTTATTATAAATATGTAAGCCTACATGTATTTTTTACACAAAGGGAATTAATCCTATACGTAGTTTTTTTTTTCTTACAAAAGGAATAGAGGCATAACCTTTTATCTGATTAATTTTTATATCATCATTTACCAGGATGGCAATTTTATGGTTGGATGCTTGGGTTACCCTCAGGTTGGTTTTTTCTCTTTCTTTTTCCAGGTATCTGTTAATTGCGCTATTAAAAGTTACAACATATTTACTGTGCCCTCCGGGACAAAAGAGAGAAACACGTAAATAAAAGTAAAATTAAATTTTTAATTGCTCCCCATCATTTTGTAACGAACTGGTATCAAAGCCCGTTTCAATTTGGTGGCTAATGAGTACTCCTGCTTCAGACAATGTGGGTAATTCCCCCATGAGGTTGTCATTGTGTAAAATGAGTCAACTTCCGTACAGCTGAGTTACTGTTAGATTTCAGTTTAAAACCAAGTGGTAGGTTATGTGAGACTTCCCACCATTCCCCCTCCACAGATGCCTGCTGAACTAGACGATTACCAAGATGAGCTATAGGCTCTAATATGTTAGATTTTAGCTTAAAAATTAAGTGAAATTATCTAACAGACATATAAGCCCACTTCAAGACTTGGGGCGGGGGATGTGACATTTTCCAACAGTTACATGTATTTACGTCTCAACAAGTAACTGCTATCTATAACTTGGTTGCATGAAAAAGAGTAATCTATTGCTGTACAAAAATGTAAAGTAACTGGAGTAAAATACTCATTAACTCTGTAAGATAGATAACAGGAATTATATATGCACCAATAAGATGGGACATGTAAACAAATTAAATTTCAATAGTTTATACTTAAGATGCATAGTCCTGTGAATACCTCTTCATATTGATGATAATATTTTGAAAATGATTTCCTCCACCGTGTGCTATTTTTAAATGTGTTGTTGTAGTAGGCATCATTAAAAATCTGATATATATCTGATTTTTATCCTCTCCAAATTCATATTAACCGATTTGTGAAAGTTGTGTGGTTTTCCTCCCTTGTTGCTTGTATCTATTTCTTCAGATCACAACTGACAGATGCTAATGATGTCTACAAATAAATGAACAGTGTAGGAATGCTGTCTGGCTCCCTGGATCACTATCAGAAGCGGTTGTGACCACCAATACGTGCAATATTTGTACTCCTGGTTTGTGACTTAATCAAAGATACTAATGTGGGATTCTGGCCTTTTCCCACTTTTTCTTAATAGAATAATAAAGTCTTGAATTTACAGACTATAAGCACTTAAGTTGAAATCATAGGGGGATTTAAGTGGGATAAGAAAGAAATTGAGATTTCGAACATTATTTTCTTGAGTATGGTAATGTATTGGAAGTGATAATGTGCAGTACTTTGAAGAAAAATATTTTAGGAAATTTGTCATTTACACAGATTTTTGAGGTTAGAAATATCCCATGAATCAAGGGATCTTTAGAGTAGAGTAGGGAGATGTTTTGTTGCCTAGAATGCCAAAATAGCTTTGAGAGTGTAGTTTTACCGTGTTGTACTGTATTTTTTCAATACTTTGTACTGCAGTAGATCTCATACAGTTGTAATTCTAACTAAGCTAAGTGCTAGTTAGAATTAGTTAGCTGTACAGGCACATATAAATGCCTGCTGTAAATCTGTTTTAGCGGGATTGAATTCATTTTCACAAATACTGATTTGTCTCTAATTTATTTATGTTTTAGTGATCTTAACCCTGCGTCTTATTTTGGATATTTTTGTCATATCTGATTGCATATAATACTATAGGTCCTGTTTACTTAATTCAGTTCAAGTTTAGGCAGCTGGAAATTCCACCAAACTACAGTGTCAACCATTTGGGTAGGTGCACCTCTGCAAGATCAATTTCTTTTCACCTGATTTCACCTTATGATATCTGCCAAAAGTGAAAAATTAGACTCAATATGGAATAACTTGTTTGTTCATTAAAAAATATGACTCAAACCCCTTTTTTAGTCAAAATGTTTTTGTTTGATTAATCCATGTGATATGTAGGATGCATTGGTGGCTGTGACGAGATTCTTTCACAGATGACAGAAATATGTGGCAGGGGATCTCGCATGCCAGGTCTGTTTAAATGACTCAGTAATTATTGGAAACTCTATTAAAAGTATTGTTGGATTATATCAATGTAGGGGGATGTTGTGTTAGACAAGAGTTATAAGCATTTAAGGTGAACATACTCATGAAATAACCATTGTGTATATGGCATTTTTCAATACAAAATTTGAGTGGATTAATGTCATCCAAACATTTTTAGGGGAAATAGCATTTATTTCGTGGATATTGTTAAAACCTTTTTGCTAGTTTTTACCTTTTGTTTTTCTTTTAATCTTCAGCTTTGAGTATGTTTTATAATTGTGGTCACAAGCCAGTGACTGGGAACAGGATAGAATACATGTTTTAATCTGTTTTCTGCTATTCCTAATGTTTCCATGAATAAATATTGGAATCCTCACAATATACCTTATCATGTTTTCCAGCAAGACCTCGAGGACCAACTGTGCCACCGAGCAATGCCCATCATACTAACCCACGACAAAGACCTTGTATGAACTGTCAAGAAACAGGTCATTCTTCTAATGATTGTCCTTTACGCTCTGGGAATGTCGTACATCGTGGAAGAAGTGAACATAACGGTAAGGTTTCTGTGGATTTTAAAATCCTATTCCAGTTTAGAGAGTTTTGAGAAATAAATAAATGTATTTCTTGGATATCTAGTGTTATCACAGGGATATGAGCAAATGCTTACAGTGAATCATGATTCATGAATACTGACATTGATTTTGGAATATGTAGAGATGGATTATTGAGGAATTTACTATAAAATAGTTTGTATTAATTCTATGGGCTTGGTCTGACATATCATACAAATTTATTTGCTCTCGTGATATGCATTGCATTACACGGTGATCATTGTGTATTGGGAAGGCCAGGAAGCTATTCATAGTAATCTTTCATTGACAATTTCTGTTATTCTCAGTCCATGTTGGTCTACGATTTACTGTAGCTGTTGGTCTAACCACATAAAGCGTGAAGGCACAATTTCTAACCACGTATAAAGCTTTGGTTCTGAAATCTTTTTATTATACTTTTCAACTTTCAAGATTTCTCGTATGTCTTCATATTTCAGGCATTTAATAGACACTACTGCAACATACTTTATCCTTTTCATCCCTTTCTCTATTTTATTTCCCTTAATTTGTTTTTATTCCGTTTTTGTTATCAACCTTCCATGCCCTATAAACGAATTTGTCTGGTCCAAGGCAACCTATGTTATAGATAATTAGTGTTAAATTTTAATGTTTTACTAGTTTCTGTGTGTCCTCATTAATCAAGCTCTCAAGTTATGGTTTGTGGTCATAACTTGGGTATATTTTTCAGTGGGATGTTAAAATGTGAAAACTGACTTATTTTCCAAAAAGTAATCTTGTCAGCTAGTTGCATCATGTTGGGAAATCTTGTTCTTCTTTTGTCATGCTTTTTGCAGTCATTTAGCCGCTGTCAAATTTGAAATTTAAAGCTTTGCCTTTTATAAACAATGCAGGGGAAGCTTCTGTTTCATGCAGTTCGTGTGGAACACCATGTATTTTGAGAACTGCAAATACAGCAAATAACAGGGGAAGGAAGTTCTATGCATGTCAATCGCAGGAATGCAACTTTTTTGTGTACGTGAAGTCTTGAATTTTTTTTTTTTTGTATGATTATATTTCAGTCTTTTCTGCTATATTTACTCTTGGTGTCTGAAATACAAT
Source organism: Vigna reflexopilosa (assembly GCA_027742785.1). Classification (NCBI taxonomy): domain Eukaryota; kingdom Viridiplantae; phylum Streptophyta; class Magnoliopsida; order Fabales; family Fabaceae; genus Vigna; species Vigna reflexopilosa. The sequence continues at coordinate 25,886,894 of CM050918.1, forward strand.
TTTTGTTTACTGGCTGGTGTTCCAATTTTATGTAACTGTCTCATCTTTGGCACTTAATAGTATCTGGACTCTTAACAACTGAATGATGAACCTGCCAACCTCTTTCTCTTAAGGCTGCTTTTCATCCACCCAAATAGCTCAAACTAACATTATGTTTTGAACAGTTTATAGAAATGGGACCATATTGCATGGTTTTGAGATAGTTATGTTTTTATAAGCCTCATCACCCTGCCACAGATGGGAAGATAGCCTCAATGACGGAACTGGAGGCAGAAGTGCCTCGCGTTCAAATAGTATTCCATCCTCCAATCCCAGGCGAGCTGGTGGGCGTGGATCTCGTGGTAGAGGTGGCCAGACTGGAGCTCATGCTGCTGCCACAACATTTGTTTCAGCAACCGGAGATCCTATTTCTGGTAGAAGGTGCTTTAGGTGTGGTGATCCATCTCACTTTGCAAATGTCTGCCCCAATCGTGATGTCTGATCTCTTCTCATTTATTCACCTTGACTGTATATAGAAGGAAAGGTTGGCCGTCAAGAACCTTTCTGCTTTCATTTTCTATTATTATGCATGTGCTTGAATAAACACTGGAATAGTGTGCCAATGCAAATTGTCAAATCTTTTTTATTCGTTCATCCACTGTCTCTTGTATAAAGGAACTTGTAGCATTAGCCTGACTTAAAATAACTGAAGAATCTGTTTTAATTGGATCTCCTTTGCTTATGGAGATGTTGTAGTTCCCGAATTCCATGGCTTTTGGAATACATTTTTGCCCTTGAACCCTTTTGATACAGGGTATTGAGACGGATCAATTCCTGCTTATGATCTTTTATTGGTTGGGTGATGAGTAAAAATCGCCCTCATGGAATCCAGCTGAAATAGATCTCAAACTTTGTTCCCATGAAAAAATGTTTTGTAATACTGCGTATGAGAATGAGAACTGCGTATGCTCTACAATGACCTAAATTATAGACATTTATGTTTTATTTCCATCAGACAGTATGTACTATTCAGTAATATTGAAATAGGTCCAATCCTTTTCAAATCCTGAAAATTTGGTCACACCGTCTGTTTGTCGAGCACATGGTAGGTATGCTGTCACGAAACAATCCCTTTACCAAATGTGGAGGGAGCATGTGCGTGGGCGAGATCATAACAATTGGTTAACTGCAGCTAAGGAGGGGACATTAAATCCATACTTAGTAACGAAGGCATAAATCATGTCTCAATTTTCTGCCAGTGTCTAATTTATCGAGTGTTTAACCAAAGTATATATAAGTGGAGCGGCACGGAAATTTTTTCTGTATGAATTTCTTTTGGAGTTATTCTAGCCTCTAGTAAGCTTGTTGTTGATGTCCAAATCATGTGCGTATAGGCTTCAACAATTTGAACAGAATAAAGACACGTCATCTTTGGCTACATGTTGCTGATTTTTCACATAGCAAGCAAGCAGAGAGATTCACAGGTTCGCAATATATTTAGGTGGAGAAAATAATGTTCGCAATAACTTTTATTTTTTATATTTTTGTTTATCTGCCTTATATATCATGCACAATATTTTGTAGTATAGTTCTAAATGATTGGGGTTTGGGCTTTCGCCGAATGGATGCTGTTTGAAGAGAATATTAGTTTCCAGCCAAATTAAAGCATCAAATGTAATTATTTTGAATGGCTATTTATCTAAATACTATTTTGAACAGAAGCATGTGAATTAGGGCAACTAGGGAATAGAAACGACAACTTGGATTTTTGTTTAGGTTTACAAATATACGGCAAGTTAATTACGCCCAATGGTTATGCGGACAATAATCTTTTACCGATCTCTCTAATTAATTATTCATATATTAGTTTTATATGTTTTGTACAATATTCTTTTCCTTTCTTACCCATCTTACCCCATTTGTATTTTATATATAACTTTTGTGCAAGTTCTTTGTTAATTCAATATCTTCTTCTGAAAGTAGGTACCTGAAAAAAGAGGATTAAATCATAGTTCATGGCCAGAGTTGTCCTTTGGCTTCGAGGAGTGCAGTGGGTAGCATAATTTTCAACCAGAAAGATGAAAAGTCTTTCACATATGCTCTTTTTAGAATATTATAAATGTCCGTTTACCTTTTTGTATTCTCTGCTATTAAAGGCTCACTTGCTTTTTATTATTATTAATTATTATATTTTAACTTGACTTCAATACTGGTGTATGGAATTTGAAGGTAGGGAAAAGGCATCAAATGAAACCCACCGGTACCCCAAGGTTAGGTGCATATATAGATGTGGATGGTTTAGCCATATTCGTAGACGACAAATAATATCTGCTGAGTGTGCGCACTTCTAACACGTGAAATAAATAAACAAGGACCTTTTCATGTTAAGAATAATAAAATGAAAAATGATTTTTTGACACATTTAAATTTTTTATGACATTATTTTTATTTTGTACTTTTTTTTATTTAAAAAAATATAAAAGTTTATTTTTTTAAATTTAAATAAATGTAAAAATATATCATGGTATCATTATTTTAATAAAATTAACCACTTTAGTTCTCAGTTGGAAATTTTTTCTTTAAACTTTTCTATCAATAATTATCGGCGAAAAAAAATAATAATTATGTTTCATTTTTATAAAACTAAAATACTTAGCTTTCCTAAATTTGCAAGCATGATTCTCACTATTATATAGATCAAGGAGCCGTTCCAATGTTAAGACAACGACTTTGAGAGTGAGTTTGACTCACAACAACTTGAAGTTATCTCTTCACACGAGTAAATAAAAATGATAACACAAATTGTTATTATATTTCAAAGTCAGATAGTCTTTGCTGAAGAAAAGGAGTAAATTTCAATTTAACTATCTAATAATATTGATGTAAATATATAATAAGGCATGATGCAAATAAAATATTTTTCTTTTCATAATTCGGTTCCTTATTTTATGAAGAAACTGTGCATGATGCAGACTTATATATCATGTATTTATATAAATTTATTTTAAACCCATTTAGTAAACATATTTACTATTATTGTAGTAATTTGAATTTGGACTTATAATGCAGATTTTATGTGTACAATAGCTATAATAAAATTAAATATATCATAAATATAAACTCTAATAATTCATAATAAATCATCATCAGGAATGTCCAAGTGTCCGGTTGTAGTGTTAAACTTCATATAATACATGAACAATTATTGAGTAATTTTCTAACCTAGCAAAGCTTATGTATCGCATTCAACAAGTATACGAAATATCAAATCTATTATTTACATTATGTAGTAAGTTTTCATTATTTTCGTCAAATACTTTATCAGTAACCATACAAAATTTAATTTAAATTTTCATTAATGTTTAGTTGATGCAAACCGTCGCAAATCTCATTTTTTTAGGCTTGACATTAAGTAAATGCAATAGTTTAATTTGATAATGAAGCTATTAAGATATTTTACCTAATTCTCTTTCTTGGCTTCCACTGAAAAAAAGGCATGAAATCCTCCGCTGGAGATCCTATGATGATATATTAAAGGACATTTTTTTTTCTTAAATCGTTTAATTTAGCTTTCGATACTTCCTAACGTTACTGTGATTATTTTTATTAGAAAAAATATAGTTTGTTACAAAAGCTTTTAAATAAATGTTACTAAATCATTTTGTTCAAAGATAATGAGTAATTGTTGAAGTTAGCCTTTATGTTATTTTTTATTTATATAAAGAAGAATTCAATACTATTTCAAAGTTACAAGAAAATAAATTAATGCAAAAATATTTAAAATTAATGTCATCATATAATGGACATTTAAAAAACTAGTTGAAGTGTTTACTTATTTTCTATTAAGTTAAACAAATAAATTAATCTCCATGCAGGCGTGAAGGATTTCTCAAATTAATGTTATATGTACAATTTATTAAATTAAATTGGTTTTGTGTGTGTAGACATTACTGGGCTAGTCTTTGACATCATTAATTTTATAATTATTGTTGATTCGTAGGCATGGAGATCAAATTAAAAATGCGTAAATGAAATAATCAATATACAATAATAACAACTACGTTAGAAAGCATCAACATAGAAGATGGCATCAATAACAACATATACAATATATATACTTTTTTTTCCTTTTGATTATTACTTGAGATGGCATCAACATAGAAGATGATGATGATGATGATTTCAAAGGAACGGATTATGAAGAGTTATATCCATTTACTTTTATTGTTGGGCATATTTTTAAGCTTTCATAATAAAAAAATTATTGTGAGATACTAGTAAATTCTCAACAATGGTTAAATTTGCATTAATACTCAAAGAATAAACTTTTTATTTTGAAGGTATCTCTGACTTCGTAAGCAACATCTGGTTTTCCCACATTTCATTGTCTTTGGTTTACTTTTGGGGCGGCTACTGTTATATGGGTCCCTTTTACTAAAAAAATTGGTCGAAACTATGACCTTCATCACTTTCCTTTACGATCACACCTCCTTCTATTCAAATTTATATTTTTCATCACCATAAATTAAGAGTTATAATGTGTCTTAGTAATATTTAAAAAATATAAAGTAAATTTGGTGAATTTGAAAAACAAAATTATAAAAAAGAGTGTAAGTTCAACTCATCCCACTAACAAATTATTACCAATTATTCTTCATCGATAAAAGAAACATCATCATAAATTAATTAAAAGGTTAGTGAAAATAGAGATATAATTCCTAAAAATCATTAATATTATCTTAAAATTCGACTCTAAAATTTATTGTTAAAAATAAGGTTTATTTGAAATTAGTTATATATTGTAAATATACATATTATAAGATTAAAATTTATGAGTAATTTAATAATAATCTAATAATGGATAGCACAATAGAATTAATAAATAATAAATTTTGGTTAAACTAAAAATTTTAACTTTAATATCATCTTAAATAATAAATTTAAAATCTAAATTAATCTTATAAAACTAATCTATAAAATAAAATTAATAATTAATATTTATTTATATATTATAAATTTATCTTATACCCACATTAATTTTAAAACACACGAAATTGCCTAATTTTATAAATCCGTAGTTTAATGGATTAAATTGTAATTCTGCTCTAAATTTTGCTTTATGTAGAATTATAATAATGTTGTTTTCTATTGAATGATTGATACTGCATTTAATGGTGAAAGAAGTAATCCACAAATCATGGCTCATCCAAAATATCTTAGCCATAAGTATTGTTATGTAACTTTTTTAAATTGTATCTGTGGCTTTGGGAAGTACGAAGATTATGTGAGGACACGTGGCTGACAACAATTGATACTATGAAAATGACATGATAAATGAACGATGAATAATTCGATTTATTTAAGTTAGGTTTAATATTTAGTCCGTCAAAATTAAATTAAGTCAGGTTGACTTATCAATTAAAAATAGAATAAATTTTATAATTTAGCCTGACTTGCTATCGAGCTGTTGGATTAATTTGTTTTTCTTTTTTATTTCTCTTTAAAATTTTAATATTATATGAAAATAAATTAGATTTTTTTATATGAAAATAGACTAATTATGGTATTTCAGGTTAAAGATGAATTATGAAAAAAATATGTCAGATTTAGATTGAGTTGTATCAAATCTTATTCAAACTATTTTATACGTTAATTAAATTGCAAGACTCTATTAATATAAAGTATTATGACACAAATTTATTTATTTTTTAATAAAGTCAAACTGTCGGATTTAAATTTTTTGTCATTATGTAAGAAGAAGTAAATAACCATTCTTGAAATATTAACAATTATTTAAAGTTATCAAAGGTATAAAATTGGTAATTTTGATTTTCTTTTATAGAGATAGATTTTAATTATAGATTATTTTATATAATTTTATGGAAAAAAAAGTAACAGTTTTATATTTGTTTAGTTATCTAAAAATGCATGTATTTTATTATTTTTCATATATTTTAATTCTTAAACATTAAAAATAAATTGATGTAATTCTTTTGACTATATTACATTAAGATAATATTTTAGTCATTTATACTATTTTGACCTATTTAAACACAAATGTTAGTTTTTAACACTTTTTAATAAATGTTAAAAAATTAATATCATTAAATTAAAAATATTATATTTATTTATTTTTAAAATTTAATAATCAAAATATATTAAATTGATAAATTCCAATTTAAAAACTAAATTTATTTTTAACCTTTTATTTTATTAATTTTTATGTAAGGTTGAGGCAATGACTAAATATTTGAGACTTACTTTTCTAGGTTTTGTTCACTTGAGTGGATTTAGGGAGAGTAATTGAGAGGATTTAAAGATAATTTTTGTTATTGTTTATTTGAATAGATTTGGAGGTAAGTAAAAGTAAATTTGGAAATAAATTTTTTTAATCTATCACATAAATTAAATCTTAAATTAATTCTCACAAACTTTACTTCCAAATTAACTCTCATTTACTTCCAAATTAAGTCTTATTTACTTCCAAATTCACTCAAATAAACAATAACAAAAAATTACCTTCAAATCTTCTTAAATTCACTTAATTAGTTTCCCTCAAATCCACTCAGTGAACAAGACATAAAAGACAGATTAATAAAGACAGAGTTTTTACTGGATAACTGTTATTATATACATGTATGACGAATTCCTTATATTGTTGCCATGAAATTAATAGTGACGATGTAACTAAAACATTTACAACACCAATCATTTCATATATTAGTATATTGTATAAAATGATGTTTTAAATTTTTAATTAATGTATTTCTAAATGGTACATTCAGAGGTCATATTTTTATTTCATTTTATGTTCTAATGATCGTTATTATAAAAAATTTACAAAATAATTTGTTATTGTTGAATTGTCATAAATAAGTATTTATATTAATTGTCCAACTAGTTTCTATTTTTGTCATTATTTTAAAAAGTATTTCTTACAATCTTAATGCTTACAAACTTACAAATCTATCATAATTTTTACAATTTTACAAAATATAATATGAAATTATAAAAGGAAAAATCTATATTAAGAATTAACCGACAAGTTACATTATATTTTAAATATAAAAAATCCAAGATGATACCAATTATATCAATTTGTTTTAAGTAATAACTGTAAGTACATAATATTATTCTCTTAAGGAAATTGAGTTACGTTGTCTAATCTGACTCATTTACCAAAACCAATTTAGTAATGATAAGAGTTGAATTCATATTCATGAGATTATATTAAAATAAAAAAAATTAAAAAAATATGATTTGAAGTTTAAAAGAAGGCTTCGTTAAAATTGGGTTCCTAAATCACGTTATAATAACATTTTGGACAATATTTCCTACGTTCAAACATTAACATCATTGTATACTTGGTTCAATTTCTTAAATCAAGTTCTAAATATACATGTTAAATTATTAATTTCTTAATTAACTTAACATATAATTTGCATTAAAATTTGATGCTTAAGAATGATCAGAAGAAATTACATTATTCCTAACATTGTTCCTTTTGGTTACTCTTCTTATGTTCACATTTAAGTTCAATTTCCAGTAAACACAAACATTTAGAAATTCATCATACTTCCATATAATGATAACAAAAGCAAGAAGAACATTCATAAGATATATTGAACAAGAAAATTACATCAAAATGAGTTCAATGCATCCAATTCCAATGAAATAGAATTCTAGCTACTCCTAGTCATATAAAACGTACACATTTGAAACAATTCCTTGTAGAAATGGTGTCTTGATATCTTGAAGTAGCCTCCTGGAGTTCCTCTAATGTTTTTCGCGTTTCTTTTAGAATTGTCTTGATTTCTGTCTTTCTCGAACTAAACACCAATCCATAATTTAATAATTTGCTCAGCCATAACTATGCATGCGCTGAGCGAAAATTCAATTGTTAATCCTTTAATTGACCCAATTCGCTTAGCAAGTTGTGATGATGCGCTTAGCGAATAATCTTCCTTGTAGTTGAGCGAATAATCTTCCTTGAAGTTGAGCGAATGATGACTGACTTAGTGAGATATTGCGGACAGTACTTCAATGATGTATAAATTCTTGTACAAATGACTACACAACTTTCCTACTCACTATTACAACTTTTCTATGAGGAAAACACATTGTTTCATGAATAAGCACAACTTTGAGCTAATTAATAAGTATGAAAACAAGTATTTTGCACACTTATCAAAGAAATATAAACTAAGCCCAAAATACAAAGAAAAAATAATAACAACCTAACTAAAGATAAAAGATAATGATAAGATAAATATAATATATATAATATTTTTCCTCAAACTGGTATATACAAATCGCATGTACCAAGTTTGTTACTAGTATAATTAATAAAAGACTTAGTGAAAATATTTTTTTATGCCTTCGAGTGACACCAAATTGTTAATAATTGTAGAAGCCGACATGGAAGACGAAATACCAATACAGAAAACTCCTCATGAGCAACAAATCTGGGAGGTTGCTCCATATAAATATCTTCTTGCACATTGTCGTTGAAGAATGCATTGTTGACATCCCGTGGATAAAGAGGTCATTATTGAAGAGCCACTACAACTATAAATAAACCAACAAAAGTTGTCTTTGCCACTGGAGAAAAAAGAATATATGGACGGGTCAAACACAGTGGTGACAAAAAGAAGGTCAAAAGAGACAACAATGGAAGAAGTCATTAATGAACATGAGAGAGAAATCCTAAAAACTATAGAGAATAATATTGGATATCGGTGGACAACCGCGAAACTTCAACTAAGATGACTTTGACAAAGAAGATTACCATTGGTAGTGGACAACGATCAACAGTGGTTGAAAGCAACAAACTATGGCAGATTAGGTTGCCATCAACAATTGATATTGGCCTTTAGTGGTGGATGACAATAGACTGTAGGGACTAGATTGTCATCAGTAATGGATGGGGCTTGTAGTGGCAGACAACAATATACTATAGGACTAGATTGGACCATATAGAAATACCCCCCTCCCCCTCTCATGGCAAACAATGAAAATGACAGTGTGACCATGACATACAATGAAGGTGGAAGATCTGGCTCTTCAAAAGAATGATCTCATTTATTCATCAAAGCACTTACCAGCAAAATACCCTCACAGGGAACAATGATGGACAGAGGCAGCAGATAGTGGACAATAATGAAGAAGACACTATAGACAATGCTACTGGAGGTAGCAACGGGTGTAGTGCAGAGGCGACAAAAACTTTTATATCAAAGAACCAGACTTTGATATCATGTTGAATATAGTGAAAACTATATATGAAATTAATCATCCTGTTTTGAATATAAACATAAGGTACTCTACTTATAATAAAAGAAATATGATCTAAGCCCAAAATACAAATAAGGAATAATAACAAACTAACTAAGATAAAAGATAAAGATAATATATCTAACACAAACAATAATTTTTTAAGGTTAAATATGTTTTTAGTTTATAAACTTTAACAATAAATTATAATTCGTTATTATCTAAAACTTTGATACAATTTAATTCTCAAACTTGAAAGACTATTGAGTTAAGATTATATTCATTCATTTTAAAGTTGAGAGACAAAAATATATCTAAGTTAGAAAATCCAAATTCTAAATTAAGGAAGTAATATAATATATTTAATCCTATATTTTTACAATAAAAAAATATTTTTAATCAGTCTTTATTAACAATAAAAAATATATTTTTATTTATCTGTTTCATTAAATTCAATTTAGAACAAGTATTACCAAAAAACCAAAGTAAACCACAAAAAAAGTCTAGAAGAAATATTTAATTTTGATAATTATATGATAAATGAATGATTGCTTTACCATAAATGCGTACATTAAAATTATCTTCATAAATAGAAACACAATATGAATATAAATATAATTATATAAATTCTTTTACCAATCAACACATTCTTAGATCTTACTTGTCTAAAATTTGGTATGAAGCCGTTATAGAAAATAACAGGTCTTTGCAAATGTTCTATCTCATAACAAATTAAGAATGACAATATAGGATAATAAACAAGTAGTCTCTTGTTTAATGGTATTAATCTAAAGTAGACTCAAGGAAAAAACTATAAGCACCAATATTTATAAATAATAAATAATACTGTAATTAAAAAATTATGGGATAAAGTGTTTCCTAACCTTTTTCATTTCCCAATTAAGAAGGTCAAATAAAGGAAAAGGAGTTCATCACAAAATATAAAAATGAAATTGATTATTTTTCTTTAGGAACATAATAAGCAAGGATGATAATTAAAGTTTATTTCTCCAATTCCTTCTTACGTATAGTAAGCATGTTAAAGAAAACTACTTTAATCTTTGTCTTACGTGTAAGAAGTATGCAAAAGATCTCTTTCTTATGCGAAGGAAGCATGTTAAAGAAAACAAATTTAACGTGAGAAAGGTTTGAATGCATAGTCTCATTTGCATTGCATTGGCACCTTTCAATCCTTCATTAAGCATCTCATCACTTTTGTTTGTTTGTGTAATTATTTGGCTAAAATAGGATATATATATATATATATAAATTGTATTTTAAAAAGGAAAATATGATAGTTAAGATAGTTATATTACAAGTTAAAATAGTTATATTATAATGAAAATTGTGACAATTTTATAGAACAACCATATTGAAACTCTCCTTTTTATTATGTCTTTTTAAGTCACTTCATAAAACTTTACTAAAATTGAGAATAGAAATATAACATCTTCTTCAATCTACAAAAAGTGAAGGTAGTGATATTTTTAATCAAAACTCTTTGATATTTCTACATCTTATATATAGAAACAACCAATGAAGAAAAAATGTTTGCTTTAAATTTTTTAAGCAAAATAAATATAATATCAATTAAATGTAGAATGCAAAAAACAAAAATTTAATATAAAAATTTCTTGTTTTAGTAATGATATTCTTTTATATTTTTTATTAAATAATATTATGTGTTATTATTAAAATAGAAAATAAAGACATAAACTATGTTTCAGGGTGGTTTGGGGTCCCTTAAAACATTCCGAGTTGAACCAGAGATTGGATGGATGTATTCCGAAGAACTCCAGGTTGAAGACCGAGCAGGCGTTGCTTTAAGTAATCCAGGTGGTGCGGAAGACCGGACGATTACTTGTTTGTTGAGAACTAAACGCGTTGGCGAAGACCGAACGAGCTCTCTCCTCTTTGTGTCCCAATTGTAATGTTCGTTCTCCCTCCTCGTTCTCCAAGCCGGGTGGGCAGGGGTACCTGTTAAAGGCACTCCGACGCTCAAGTCAGTTAAGTGACCGAACGATTATATAAAGGGATGCAAGTAATACATAATATGCAGCGTGTGCAATCTGTCTAGAAATCATACCTAAGACTCTTAATTATAATGGGTGTAATGGGATTTTACCTTTCGTGGGCCTGATGACGGCCCAATCACGCCTTAACCTCCATTAGGGGCTTTAATCATCTATCACTCTTATAATCTAACCATGTGGTCAGCCTAGTTGTGTGTTGGAAACCGTTCGGTATGCTAGGTACCGTACAGTAGGGTGGTTGGTCGGCCTGGGTGGTCGACCTAGGTGGTCGTTTTGGATGGTCGGCCTGGTTGTGTGCAGGAAACCGTTCGGTACGCTGGGTACCGTACAATACACCAGCCCCCAAGCCCGAGCATGATGTTAATGATGCGAAGGGTTTTTGTAGATGGCCTTCACAAAAAGGATGGGTTCTTTAACTTGCTTTGTCTCTGAGTCATATCTGCTTGTTAGCGAGTGGATGAAAGACAAAAGAGTCATGCCTTCGTCTGTCGTGCCAGATAAACTGCTGATCCTTTAAGTAAAAAGTCGAGGTCGAGCTATGGCCAAACGATAAAGGCCGAGTAGACCAAGTTGCTGAAGCCGTTGAGGCCGAGAAGGTCGAGAGCCTAAGGCCGAGGAGGCCAAGAAATTGAGGCCGAGGAGGGTGAGAAGTTGAGGCCGAGGAGGCCAAGATGGGGTCGAGGAGGCCGAGAAGTTGAGGCCGAGGAGGCCAAGAAGTTGAGGCTGTCGAGGCCAAGAAGCTGAGGCCGAGGAGGCCAAGATGAGGCCGAGAACTTGAGGCCATGGGGCGCCGAGAGCTGAGGCCCCAGTAGACCGAGTGTTGAGGCCAGGCTATGGCTGAGAGCTTGAGCCCATGGGTGACTGAGAGGTTGAGGCCTTTGGAGGCCGAGAGCTTGAGGCCAAATTGCCTAGATGTTGAGGCCTTTGGAGGCTGAGAATTTAAGGCCACGGGGGTCCGAGAGCTGAGGCCCCAGGAGGCCGAGTGTTGAGGCCAGGCTATGGCCGAGAGCTTGAGGCCATGGGTGACCGAGAGGTTGAGGCCTTTGGAGGCCGAGAGCTTGAGGCCACGGGGGTCCGAGAGCTGAGGCTCCGGGAGGCCGAGTGCTGAGGCCAGGCTATGGCCGAGAGCTTGAGGCCAGGCTATGGCCGAGAGCTTGAGGCCATGGGTGGCCGAGAGGTTGAGGCCTTTGGAGGCTAAGAGCTTGAGGCCGAATTGCCTAGAAGTTGAGGCCTTTGGAGGCTAAGAATTTGAGGCCATGGGGGCCGAGAGCTTGAGGCCACGGGGGTCCGAGAGTTGAGGCCCCGAGAGGCCAAGGATTTGAGGCCGAGGAGGTCGAAAAGTTGAGGCCGTTGAGGCTAGGAAACTAAGGCCGAGGAGGCCGAACGGTTGAGGCCTATTGAAGGCCGAACGGTTGAGGCCTATTGAAGGCCGAACGGTTGAGGCCTATTGAAGGCCGAACGGTTGTGGCCTATTGAAGGCCGAACGGTTGAGGCCTATTGAAGGCCGAGAGTTTGAGGCCACAAATGGCCGAGCGGTTGAGGCCGAATGGCGAGAGGTTGAGGCCTTCGGAGGCCGAGAGTTGAGGCCGAATGATCGAGAAGTTGAGGCCTTCGGAGGCCAAGAGTTGAGGCCGACTAGCCGAGAAGTTGAGGCCTTTGGAAGCCGAGAGTTGAGGCCAACTAGCTGAGAAGTTAAGGCCTTTGGAAGCCGAGAGTTGAGGCCAACTAGCCTAGAAGTTGAGGCCTTTGGAGGCCGAGAGATTGAGGCCACAGATGGCCAAGCAGTTGAGGCAAGGAAACTGAGGCCGAGGAGGCCGAACGGTTGAGGCCTATTGAAGGCTGAGAGTTTGAGGCCACAGATGGCTGAGCGGTTGAGGCCGAATGACTAGAGGTTAAGGCCTTCGAAGGCCAAGAGTTGAGGCCGAATGGCGGAGAAGTTGAGGCCTTTGGAGGCCAAGAGTTGAGGTCGAATGGCCGAGAAGTTGAGGCCTTTGGAGGCCGAGAATTGAGGCCAACTAGTCGAGAAGTAGAGGCCTTTGGAGGCCGAGAGATTGAGGCCACGGATGACCGAGCGGTTGAGGCCGAATGGTGAGTGGTTGAGGCCTTTGGAGGCCGAGAGTTGAGGCCAAACTGCCGAGAAGTTGAGGCCTTTGGAGGCCAAGAGTTGAGGCCGAATGGCCGAGAAGTTGAGGCCTTTAGAGGCTGAGAGTTGAGGCCGACTTGCCGAGAAGTAGAGGCCATTGGAGGCCAAGAGATTGAGGCCATGGATGTCCGAGAGGTTGAGGCCGAATGACGAGAGGTTGAGGCCTTTGAAGGCCGAGAGTTGAGGCCGAATGACCGAGAAGTTGAGGCCTTTGGAGGCCGAGAGTTGAGGCCGACTGGCCGAGAAGTTGAGGCCTTTGGAGGCTAAGAGATTGAGGCCACGAGGGGCCAAGAGCTGAGGGCGTCAGGGCATAACCGTTCACCGCCCGGTTCAGCGAACAGGAGTAAAACTCCAACATGGCAATCGGGTAGGGCATAGTCGTTCACCGTCCGGCCAAGTTGACAGGACATTTTTCCATTCATCAACTTGGACTTTTCATGTTAGGAGCGGTAGGGCATAGCTAGGGATGGCAACGGGTCGGTTCGGGCACAAATAGTGCCTACTGTTAACACCCTGACAAGTGTACCAGATCGTATTAAGTAATAAATAGATGGTAAGTCCGAATATCGTTTCCCAAGGGACTCTTAGGCTTAGACGTTCATGTGAATTGATTTTGTAAGACTTGAATGAATAATAATTTGATTTTGTGATGCAAAAACGAAAATAAACATGTATGCAAAAGCTTGATCAATTGACAAATAAAGATATGGATTAATGGAGTTGCTGGGGTTTACAGTTTCATCCTAATCCACCCTCATATATATATTATTCTTATTAAATTCAACTTTATTATCAATGTTCATGCAACTTTCTAATTTACTCTACACTCGATCTCTCGGTGAAAAGAGCCTAATCACAATTACTAGTTTACTATCTCTAGTCTCCCTAGTAATCATTCATGCAATATCCACAGAAGCTTAAAGCAATTGACCGTCCTATTCCTATTCCTAGGTAATATTTCATTTTTAAGAGAATTCTTCTCAGTTCTAGATTTCCCCGTACGTTCCCATATCGACAAAATCAATGATCATGACACTGAATGAGTTAAACAATGCAAGCTTTAATCTCAGAGAAGAAAACCCAAACTATTGATAATAAAAGTATATGAATAAAATAAGAACTTCGATATAAGAAAGTTTCAAAAGGATTACATCGTTCCCTAATAACAAAGGATTTAGTTCACCATTGTCATGGTGAAACTAGATGAATTGAATGGAAAATATGAAAGAGATAACCCTAGAATTGAAAGATTGGAGCTTTTTCATCCAAAATCCACCTCTAAGGAATGAAGAAAGTGTTCTGACGTCTTTCTCTGCCAAAAGATAACCCGAATAGGTCTTACAAATCTATTTATAAGTTGTGAAAAATTACAGAAAATAGGCCCAAGCGCAACTACAGCGCTCAACACTGGTTCCACCGCTCAACGGCAAGTGCGACACTCAAGTGGACGCTCAGCGTTCACTCCCAGGCGTCTGGCAGTGCTTTTACTGAGAAGGCCAGCGCTCAGCTGTGAGTCTGGCGCTCAGCGGTAGGTGCGATTCTTCCTTTTCCCCTCAACGTTGGCGCTTAAGCGTCTAAAAGTGGAATTCTTCACGAAGCTGGCGCTCAGCGCTGGAAATGACGTTGAGCGGTGGCTGCGATTCTTCTTTTGCACCTTCTTTCATCCTTTCTTGAGTCCAACTCCTTCCTTCTTCACCTTCCATCATTCAATTCTCGTTAAATCCTGTCAAAACAATGTAAAACCAAGCATAATATCTCTAAAACCACCTTTGACTCTCTTGTAACCTAACTAAAGCAATTTGCATGATTTCAAGCTCATTCTAAGTCATAAAGGGTGTGTTTTGATATCAATTTCAAGTATAAAAATAACGGTTTTTAGACCGTTATCACATACCTGCAACCCGACTTGACAAAAAAAAATCCACTCTCTTCCTGACCCGCTACCCGCACGGATACCTGCTTAAAAAATATCCGCGAATATTTTAAAACCCGCGAAAATCCATGGATACCCGCAAATATTTAAAAAAAAAATATTTTTGTAAATTATTAAAATAAAATTTAAATAGAATTACAAAAAAATATATCAAATATAATATAAATTAAATTAAATATAAATTAAAATTTAATTTTTGTTTCGGTTGAATTGGTCTGATAGTCAGTCGTCCTTCTTACCTTTGTTTTCTTTTGATCTTCAATCCTTCCTGAGAATGTCATCTACTCCGATGGGTTGTTGACGTGTAGAAGTCACTCCGACGCTCAAGATATTAAAAGGTCTAAATTTTATTAGGATAGAAGAGGAAGATTGTACCTAGACATCAATTGTATATTTATAGAGCCTGTGGCAGGCAAGCCCATTGATTAACCATTAATGTAGTATATTTTTAGGCAATCAAATCCCATATTCAATAATTAATACAGTATATTTTGTAAAAAGTAAGACAATCTGACCTATTAATTAGTGCAATATATTTTTAGACAATCAAACCCAATAATCAATAATCAATACCGTATATTTTGTAAAAAGTAAGGCAATCTGACCTGTTAATACCTATTAATTGTCCATAAATGACAATTAATTTCAATCGGTATACATCATATAATACAATTTTAATTAAATTTAACCTTGTAAAATAAAAAATAATGTTAACTTTAATTAAATTTAACTAAATAAAATAAAAATTATATTTTTATTTTTAATTTTTTGCAGGTAGCGGATATCCGTGGGTAAGGATAGTATAATACCCTCACCCGACCCGTTTATAAGCGGGTATTAAAATACCTGCTATCTGTAGGTTTCAGATAGTAAATATCTACGGGTATCAACTATCCGCAGGCGCGGATTTTTTTTGCCATCCCTAGGCATAATCGTTCCCCACCCGGCCAAGGTCATAGAAGTGAAACTCCGTTCATCAACTTGACGATCTTCAACATGTTGGGGGTGGCAAGGCATAGCCGTTCACCGCCCGGCCAAGCTGACAAGAGTGAAACTCCGTTCATCAACTTGGCGATCTTTAACGTGTTGAGGCGGCAGGGCATAGCCGTTCACTGCCCGACCAAGTTGACAGGAGTGAAACTCCGTTCATCAACTTGGCGATCTTGAGCGTGTTGGGGGAGGCAGGGCATAGTCGTTCACCGCCCGACCAAGCTGACAGGAGTGAAACTCCGTTCATCAACTTGGCGATCTTCAACGTGTTGGGGCGGCAGGGCATAGCCGTTCATCGCCCGGCCAAGCTGACAGGAGTGAAACTCCATTCATTAACTTGGCGATCTTCAACGTGTTGGCGACGACAGGGCATAACCGTTCACCGCCCAGCCAAGCTGATAGGAGTGAAACTACGTTCATCAACTTGGCGATCTTCAACGTGTTGGGGGTGGCAAGGCATAGCCGTTCACCGCCCGGCCAAGCTGACAGTAGTGAAACTCCGTTCATCAACTTGGCAATATTCATCGTGTTGGGGACGACAGGGCATAGCCATTCACTGCCCAGCCAAGCTGACAGGAGTGAAACTCCGTTCATCAACTTGGTGATCTTCGTGTTGGGGGCGGTAGGGCATAGTTGTTCACCGTCCGGCCAAGTTGACAGGATTGAAACTTCGTTCATCAACTTGGGGATCTTTAGCGTGTTGGGGGCGGCAGGGCATAGCCGTTCACCGCCCGACGAAGCTGACAGGAGTGAAACTCCTCTCATTAACTTGGCGATCTTGATGTTATGACTGAACGGTTGATAAGGCCGAATGGTTGAACGTTGAGGCTGAATGGCGGAACGTATGATAAGGTCAGATAGACAAGGCCGAGTGACAGGTAAGCGAGGCCGAGCGGTTGAGTTCGAGAGCTTGAGTTGACGTTCCTTTGTAGCACTACTCAGTGGTTCCTTGTGCTTACAAATGGGGATGCACACTCGGCCCCACGGTGGGCGCCATAATGTTTCGAGGTGGTTTGGGGGTCCCTTAAAACATTCCGAGTTGAATCAGAGACTAGACGGATGTATTCCGAAGAACTCCAGGTTGAAGACCGGACGGGCGTTGCTTCAAGTAATCTAGGTGGTGCAGAAGACTGGACGGTTACCTATTTGTTGAGGACTGAACGCGTTGGCAAAGACCGAACGGGCTCTCTCCTCTTCGTGTCCCAATTGCAGTGTTCGTTCTCCCTCCTCGTTCTCCCTCCTCGTTCTCCCTCCTCGTTCTCCCTCCTCGTTCTCCCTCCTCGTTCTCCCTCCTCGTTCTCCCTCCTCGTTCTCCATGTCGTGTGGGCGGGTACCTGTCAAAGGCACTCCGACGCTCAAGTTAGTTAAGTGACCGAACGATTATATAAAGGGATGCAAGTAATGCATAATATGCAGTGTGTGCAATCTTTCCAGAAATCATACCTGAGACTCTTATTTATACTGCATGTAATGGACTTTTACCTTTCGTGGGCCTGATGATGGCCCAATCACGCCCTAACCTCCATTAGGGGCTTTAATCAACTATCACGCTTATAATCTAACCATGTGGTCGGCCTGGTTGTGTGCGGGAAACCGTTCGGTATGTTGGGTACCGTACGGTAGGGTGGTTGGCCGGCCTGGGTGGTCAACCTAAGTGGTCGTTTTGGATGGTCAACCTGGTTGTGTGTAGGAAACTGTTCGGTACACTGGGTACCGTACGGTACAGACTGAATTTCTAATGTATATAAAATATATATAAGATTATGCCATTATAAATTAGAAAATATAAAAAGATTGACCTAATATTATTACATCGAATATATCTCATGGCGTATATAAATATTATATAATAAGTTTGTTATAAATATAATTAATTATAAAATGTTTAAAATTTCGGATCGTCTTCATATTTGTAGGGAAATCTCAAGTGGGTCCTCTTTGTCAAAACGGTCTCAATTGAATGTTAATGTTTGAAAAATTGAGTCAATTAAGCCCTTTCCGTTAAATGTTGATAAATGACGTTAACTGATGCTAACGTGTTGCATATTTAACATGTTGATGTAACTGTGTTTTACTATGTGGAATTTTTATTTAAATGAAGAGTTTTTGACGTGACACAAAATTTAATTGGTTATATTAGAGATTTAGTTTTCTTCGTATTAAGACTTTTTTTTACAGTAAATAGGGTTAGAGAAAGACTTTTTAAACACCAAAATGCAAACACTCTCCTCTAAATGACAATGCTCACAAAACAACAAAACCACCATCCTCCACCGTCTTCATCTTCCCTTTTTCCCGTAAGGAATCTTCATCATTCACAAATCATAAACAAAAAAAAAAGAACAGTGTCAGTGGTAGAGTTTAGAAAGCTCTGACACCGTCAAGCATCGCCAGCGACACCGTTGTCCGTGCCTCCGTCGCTCGTCTTCACAATGACTTAGACCAGCGAGGTTGTCGGCCATCAACGCTGCACTTTCGCGCAAGTCACCGCCGCGACTAAGAAAAGGTCGTCACTCCTCACCGGCCAAAAGCGCCGTCACGAACCACCATCTTCGTCCTCTCTCTCGCAGACCTTGCCTCCACCGAACCAGCCATCGTGACGATCATCAAGCTCGACCAAAATTAATGCCACCGTCCTTTGCGAAAATTCAACCTTTTCATTTTTCCCTTTTGTGAGTGACAGAGGACGTCAACTACTTCTATTCCCAACCGAAAATCATTGTTAACGATTATTTTTCTTCTTTTTCTGTTTTTCCCTATTTTGGTTGGGTTTGAATATGCAGGCGGTTATATGAGGATGATGGAGGTTTTCTAAGGTATGAGTGAAGGTGGTGATATTAGGTGATGAATCTGAGTGTTACTGGGAGTGATGAACGAGGTTGATAAATCTGTTTGTGATGATCTTTGTTGCTGAGAGCAAGACTGGGTAGTTTTTTTAGGCAGAGAAAGTGAAAGAAGATGAAATGATGGAAGAATCAAGATAATGGTGCGTGAAGGGTGAGTTACGGGTTGGGTTTGTGTTGTAAAAGATAAAAAAATAAAACAAAATAAAAGATAAAAAAATTCAGAAACTGGGTTGCCTCCCAGCAAGCGCTTCTTTAACGTCACTAGCTTGACCCACTACAATTGCCCTATGCCTCAATTGTTCCCTTTTCTAGATTTTTTTTCTTTTTGTTGAATTTTTTCAGGAATTTAATATAACCAGGAACCTGTTGCAGTGTCCCGATCATAGGAATTTTAATCTCCAATTTCTTGAAGATTTCCATGAAAAACTCAAACTGTTTTTCCTTCTCCTTCCTATGATACTTCTTTGGGTGAGGAATGAGTTTTTCATATGATTCTTTCTTTTTTCTCTCATCCTCCTTCTCTCCCTTTTTCTTTTCTTCTCTCTCTTTTTCCTCCTTGGAACACTCCTTAGGGTACAGAAGATTTTTCTCAATTTTTTTCTTTTCTCTCTCAACCTTTTCTTTTTCTTTTCTCTCTTTTTCCACATTCTTCCCCTTTTCTTTTCTCTCAACCTCACTTTTTCTCTCTTTTTTTTCTTCCTCTTCCTCTACATCTTTATCTTTTTCACTAAACCTCTCTTTTTCTTTTCTCTCTATTTTTCTCTTATCTTCTTCCTCTTCTTTTTTTCTTTTCTTCCCTCTCTTTTTCCTTTTCTTTTCTCTCACTCTCTTCTTTTTCTTTCTCTTCTTCTTTCTCTTTTTCACTCAAACTTTCCTCTTCTTTTCCTTATATTTTTCTCTTATCTAAAACTTTGCCGCTTTCAGTGATGGTGGCTTGACATTCCTCTCTCTGGTTATCTTTCATATTGGCTCCAAGATCATCCAGCTTCTGAATTATGAGCCTACACTACGCCTCCATCCTTCTAGATGTTGCTTGAGTGCTTTTCTGAATTGAGAGAGATTCCTGCATGAACCGTTGGAGAGTTTCCTCAAGCTTTGTAGTACTATCAACTTGTGGTGGTTTAGTGAATAGTCCACCAGCTTGCCCAAATTGGCTTTGATTCATGCTTGAGTGAGGTTCCCACCAGTGGTTGAAATTACTTTGGTAGAATTGCATCCTGCACAAACTAAACAAAAAAATCCTAGAAAACATTGTCAGTACAAAAACAAAAGTAAACAAAACAGAACATAAAAAAAATTTAAAAATAAAATAAAAATAGAAATTAAAAATAAAGTCAAATTTAATCATTAATCACACAAATAGAATAGCTTAAACCGTAAGTTCCCGACAACAACACCAAAACGTTGTTGGACTATTTCGACAAGTGTACCGAGTTGCGCAAGTAATATAAAATGATAAGACCAAGTATCGTATCTAGAGGACTCTCGACACTGAATAGTCGTGTGATAACAAGATTAATTAAGACTTAAAAGGAAACAAGATCATTGGGTTTAAAATGCAAAAACATAAAATTAAATATGAATGCAAGTTTGATCAATAGCAGAATAGAGCAGAGATAAACAGAGGTTGTTTAATATGAGATGTGTATGTTTTTGGGGTTAGATTTCACCATGTTCCCTCTCATGTATGTAAGAATTCTTCTTTATGCATTAATGTTAACGTCACTCACTAAATCACCTAAAGTCGATCCCTCAGCGAATATGCATGTCCCAAATTATCAGTTCATGCAATTCCTAGCATTCATAGCAATAAGATGTGAAGATCAAGAGGTTAAAGACGACCAAGACACATACCCTCATCCCTGAGCAATATTACTCTTGGGAGTAATTCAACAAAAACCTGAATTGTAAGGAACCTCCCGACACTCATGCAATTCATAAATCATGCTAATGAATGAGTTAAACACAACAAGCATTGAAACAGATGAATTACTCTAACAATTAATGGAAAAGCGTATATTATTGAGAATCAATTCAAATACATGAGAGTTCACAAGGCTACATCATCCCCCAACAACAAAGAGTTTTGTTCCCCATACACATGGAGAAACTATATGAACAATGGAAGAGAATGAAATAGAAAACCCTAAGAATTGGGAAAAGAGTGTATTGTTGTGCTCTTTTTGCCAGAGATACAAAACCTAAAGTGCTAGGGTCCTTTAAATAGAGTCGGAGAAGAGTAGAAACATGGCCCGGTCTAATAGAGTCAAAATAGAGCAAAAATTGGGCCTGACCCGCGAAACTCGACGCTCAGGCGCCCAGGGAGGGTGCCCGGGCGGTGAACGAACCTCATGTAGGGCTTGAGCCTTCAATTGGGCGCCCAAGCTTCAAGACCGGGTGCTCAAGCGCCCCAATAGGGCGCTCGGGCGATGGAGGTCGAATTTCTAGCACTTAAGCCCCCCTTAAGGGAGCCCAAGCCTCGTAGACTACATTCTGGTTGACTTTTTCTGCACTCTGGTTGATTATTCTGCATTCTGGTTGACTTTTCTGCACTCTGGTTGACTTTTCTGCATTCCAACTATTTTATAATTTAACTCTTCCTTCAAATCCTTCCAATAGCCTACAAAATCAAGGGAATTTAGTGATAAAATTATCAAGTATAATCTCAACTCTCTTATTCACAAAACTAAAGCAAAGACATGAGTTAAAGTAAGTATCTAAGTAAAAAATGGTGCATTTAGTATCAAAATTACATCACAGATAACGGTATTTTAAACCGTTATCATTCCACCAACCTCACCGACCTTTGTTGACCAGATGAATGATGTTGTTAAATCCCTGGCAAGTGTACCAGATCATATCAAGTAATAATAGATGGTAAGACCAAATATCGTTCTCCCAAAGGACTCTTAGGCCTTATCTTTCATGTAAATTGATCTTATAAGACTTGAAAAAGAAATAATTTTGTGGTTGTATGCAAAACGAAAATAAACATGCAAATGCAAGTGATTGAATTGGCAAAGAAAAGATATGAATGAATGGAGTTGTTGGGGTTTACAATTTCATCTTATCCACCCTTTTATATCTACTTTTCTTATTTAATTCGCTTTATTATCTAATTATCATGCAAACTTTCTTTGCCTACCCTAAACCCGATCTCTCGACGAAAAGAGCCTATCACTAACTACTAGTTTACTATCTCTAGTCTCCCTAAGTAATTAGCAATGCATATATCAGAGAAGCAAATACAATTGATCGTCCTACCCCTATGTCTAGGTAGTATTGCTTAATCAAGGAATTCCCTATTAGTTCATGACTTCCCCGTACGTCTCCGTATAGACAAAGGCAAATATCTTCTTACCGAATGAGTTAAACGATATAAGCATTGAGCATAGATAAGAAACCCAACAATTGTAATATAAGAATATGAATAAAACAAGAATTTCAATATAAGAGAGTTTCAAAAGATTACATTGTTCCCAACAACAAAGGGTTTAGTTCACCATGGACATGGTGAAACTAGATGGAATTAAATGAAAGAATGGAAGAGTAAACCCTAGACTTGATAAATTGAAGCCTAAGCATCCAAGAAACCGCCTCCAAGGAGTGTAGAACTGCTCTGGACTTCTCTGTCTGCCAAAATAATTACTCTGAAGATCACACTAGGGCTATTTATAACACATAAAAGTAACAGAATTTAAGGCCAAGCCCAACATTCCACCGCTCAGCGCCTCATTTGACCGCTCAGTGGTTTCCCTCTAATCGCAGAACCGCTCAGCGGTCCATCTCACCGCTCAACGATTTTCCTCGAAATCGTCTGAACGCTCAGCGGCACCGCTTGGGCGAGAGACAATGGTTTTTCCCTCGAGTCTGGCGCTCAGCGATGGAGAATAGCGCTGAGCGGTGACTTTGACTCTTCTTTTCTTCCTTTCTCTCCTTCTTTCTTGAGTCTAAGTCCTCCCTTCTTCACTTTCATCTTCAATTCTCATTAAAACCCTGCAAAACAATGCAAAACAAGCATACTATCTCTAAAGACAACTTTTGACTCTCATATGACTCAACTAAGTGTTTTACTTGATTCTAAGCTCATTCTAAGCCATAAAGGGTGTGTTTTGATATCAAATTAAGTATAAAAATAACAGTTTTTCAACCTTTATCAGATGTTTCTTGAGATGATGAACATGACTAAATGATGATGGATGAAGTGTAACATGTGTGTTGGGATTTTTTTTTTGTTGGGAAAATTTTGAAAGGCCGAATGGCCTTAGAAAATGATAAGATCTGACAAGATAAGCTCGACAACACGTTGTTTTTGAGCTCTAACAAGCTCGGCAGCATACCATTCTAAGCTTTGACAAGCTCAGCAACATACCATTTCAAGCTCTGATAGGCTTGACAACATACCACTTCGATCTATAATAAGCTTGGCATCATTCCATTCCAAGCTACGATAACATCCTAAAAGAATAATGGTGAAAATGAGTATCAAAAATTGCTATTTTTTGGGTGTTTAGGGTGTGTGGGTTCTGGCTTTAGGTGTGTGGACGTTGAGGTTGAATACGACCACAAAGATGGAGAATAATGCGAGTAGTGGTTGTGTGAAGCTAGTTCTACAAAAATGGTAGGAACGGTGGTGACAAAAGTGATGATCTGTGAGGCGTGGGTATTTTCTAGGGTATATTGATTACATACAAGTTAAAAAGAAAGTCACATGTAAAGTTAATTAATCACAGTGTAAGGAACAAAAACAACATATATCTAGTTATGCTCATCATCTATCTATGGTTT
The DNA here is from genome assembly GCA_027742785.1 of Vigna reflexopilosa. Classification (NCBI taxonomy): domain Eukaryota; kingdom Viridiplantae; phylum Streptophyta; class Magnoliopsida; order Fabales; family Fabaceae; genus Vigna; species Vigna reflexopilosa. The sequence goes on from CM050918.1 coordinate 25,910,879, forward strand.
AAGGCGTACCTCTCACAACTTATTTGTTAGCGAGTGTTGTGAACTATAGGCTCCTTTGGATCCTCTTATCAGCTTCTACTCCTATACTTTGTGTATATGAATGAGTTGAATGTGAGATGAAAATTTTATGGGTTTATTTTTGTTTTTTTGTTTTTTGTAGAAAGGGTGTGAAGACTATTATGATGATGAGTTATGGATGAATGTTGGGTTTATGTTGTGGTTCTAAATGAATATTGGTGTTGTAATGGTTGGGATAGAAATGAAACTAGTGTCGTGGGGAGGAAAATGTATGACTGTGATGTTTTTTTTTTTGTTATTCAGATGGGGGAGTGTACTCTATAGAGGTTAGGTGCTAGAATTTTTGGAAAAAAAAATGGAGCAAATTAAGGTATGGTGGTAAGCATGGTCTATGGTGATGAAGATGGTGATATCTTTAATGGTGGTGTTGCCATTGGCCATGAGTGTGAATGATGTGAAAGGATGGAGAGATAATGTCGTGTGGAGATAATAGAGGGTGTTTCGGTTGAAAGGGTTCAAAGGTCGGTTGTCCTTCCTTACTCTGTTCTGCTCTGATCGTCCAATCCTCTTCAATAACTCAATCCACTCTGATGGGTTGTTGACTTACAAAAGACACTTCGACGCTTAAATCAGATATGTTTCATAAGGAAGTCTCTATTTTATTAGAATAGATCAATGTGTCTTTACGTGGACATCAATTGTATATTTATAAGGCTTGTGGCAGTATATTTTTAGGCAATCAAACTCAATGATCATTTATTAATAATGTATATTTGTAAAACATAAGACAATATAACCCATTAATATATGCTAATATACCTATTAACTATCCATAAATGACCGTTAATTCGTATATTTCATATAGTACCGAGAGAATTGACAAAGATTATTAAGGTGAGAATACGGTATTATGGAGGATGAAAATTCTCCCTCTCCCCCCCCCCCCCCCCCTCCCTTCACACCCTAGCCTCCTCTTTTTTGTTGCATCTACCTAATACCCTCAGTCCTGGAGTAGCAGAAAAGGATCATCTAAAGACCAGAGGTCGTCCTTCTTGTCATTCGACCACCTATAGAAGGCAACACGTTGTCGGCTTTCTCCTTTGGTGTATGTATAATTAGTGGTAGGATAGACTGGTGCATGAGAGACAATTGCCAAAGTAAGGAAAGGGTGGAAATCGTTAAAATAAAATAACCGAGAGTGCACAAACATTGATTTTTCTTTCAACTTCACTTCGATCAATCATTTCACTTTTTTTTTCATTCCTTTAAAATCAAATAAAAATAAAGTAAAATAAAAAAAATAAGATAAAGAGATAAAATAAAATAAAACAAATTAAATTAAATTAAATAAATAAGATAAAATAAAAATAAATAATAAATCATTTCTCGACTTAACAAACATATTTTGTTTTCTATCTCCTTTTTTTTTAAGTTAACTCTAATCTTCGTTTTATCATTATTATTATTATTATTCCGAAGAAATTAGATATTAAGAAATGCATAAAGAAAAATGTATAAATTTTAAATCTCATACACACAAATACACTTTTATATATAATAATAATAATAATAATAATAATAAATTATGCAGTTATAAATAAAACATACAATGAAATAGATGTAAATATGTGACATCTAACAAATATAAAAAGGTATGAGACGTCACTATTTCTTAGAGTTTTATTACAATATCCTTAATCATATTTATAATAAACAAATTCACATTTAAACTGATTTAAAGGTGATTTCAATAAAACATAATAAAATTAAATTGTTTAAAGTTTATTTATATTTTAGTCACGCGTGAAAACATTAGATAGGTAACTAATGGTTAATTATTGATCTGTTAACAAAATAACCCATACTATTAGTAAACTACAATTTTATATTTCTAATGGGCATACAACAATACTCCATAATAATAATAATAAAGAAAAAAAAAGCTTTGTTTAACCATTTTACATTCGCAGATCATAATATCAGGATGTGATGAATGGAAAATAAAGCAGAATAATTCTAAATAAAAGTGGATCCCACGTTAAAGTTTGCTTTAAAGGATTTGACCTCTAAATTATTATTTGTCACTTAATTGTATATTCGACCACACAACATCTTAGCAACTTTCATAATTACGAACACTAAACATGTAACATGTCAACCTATGAGTGAGTTTCGTTTCAATGTTCCATGTTTTGAATTGTTCTGAGATTGAGACAACCATGCACTCCCTAGTTTTAATTCAACGCCGTTATTGAATCGTTGTCATATATTTCAGACATTTGATACTTGACACAACATCTTTTCACGATTTATTTCGAAATATTTACTTTTATACAACAATACCCAGGATAATTTTTGTAAACAATTTCATGGACATTCTAGTGTAAATTTTTTAGAATATTAACTATGATAAAATTCCTCTTTTAGAATAATTTTTAAAATAATTATTATAAAAAAATGATAAATTTAACCGTTAATATGTTTAAACTCGTTTGAACTATTTTCTTTTTGGATTATATTTCTTCCTCTAATATAATATTCTATAAATAATAAATATTGTTTAAATCTTTGTTGATTCACCAATAAAAGATGTCCAAACTCATTTTTATTAAATTGGATTAATTAGATTACAAGTTTTTGTTATATTTGTTTAATAAACTATGTAATTTATGTTAGTAAATCTAAGAAGTTATAGTTATAAAGTAAACATCAAAACCAAAATAGATTACAGATAAGAAATAAAGTAAATTTTGGTTGTATGTGAAGTTCGAGATACATAATTATTTCTCATGTAATTAGTTTGAGCTGGACTGAACTCCCATGGCCATGACAACGAAAATTTAATGCAATTTCTTTGATTTGAGTGATTATGGATAATCCTATGAAACCAATTTCAGGAAAAGTAACCAAAATCAACCTCAGAATTGGATTGGCAGCCTATTCTGCCACGGTTGCCATTAGTAAATAATAATAATGTGATTTATTTATTTATCTATTTTGCAGTTCGGAATTGTTAGATAAAAAAATGTATCTAAAAAATGTACTAGGAAACCATGGGAAAAGAAAAACATTTAACTCAACTAAAAACCCGAAAATGGAGTGTGAATTTTACTGTGAAGAGGGAATCAACTTCTGTTCTGAAACACAAAGCTGTCCTTTCCAAGAATGGACTCTGTAGTACAGTCCACAGTACCTGCATGCGTCTTGCCACACTGTATAAGCGCCTCAACGATTCCGCGTTCGCCACGTCATCATGATCCCATGACCGATAAATGATGAGATCGAGACCAGATTCAGCGCGATCGTGGTCGGTACAATCAACGGTGTACAACGAATCTGAAATGGCTTGCTGACCCGAGATGCATGGTAACATTCCCCTACGACAGTTCGACACCACGGTCCTCGAGCACGATTCGTTCTATCTCGCCATTCCCAAGATAAAGCAACCAAACACGAGAGAGAAAAAAGCGAAGAAAGAGAAACGAGACAGAGAGAGAGAGAGAAAGCGCAAGGAGAAGAAGAATAACATAGACACTCTTCCGATGAAGTTAATCGGCGACGGAGCCGATGGCCGGAAAGTGCTCGTCGGAGTGAAATTGGATCCTTCCAGCCGCGAATTGCTGACGTGGGCGCTCGTCAAAGTCGCTGAGCCCGGGGACATCGTCATTGCGCTTCACGCCCTCGACTCAATCACTGGTTTCTCTCTCTCTCTCTCTCTCTCTCTCTTTCTCTCTCTCTCTCTCTCTCTCTCTCTCTCTCTCTCTTTCTCTCTCTCTCTCTCTCTCTTCTTTCTCTCTCTAATTCTAAAGCTAGTTTCTTTCTTAATCTGAATCGTGATGTTTTTTTGTTGTTGCAGAGGGAACGGCATCGTTGTTATCTCTCGTGAAGACTTTCGACTCCGTTCTCGCCGTTTATGAAGGCTTCTGCAACCTAAAACAGGTTCGTTTCGCCATTAATCTTCCGTTTGGGTCAGGTGAAATAAATGTTTCGAAACTCCGTAACGGCGTTTGTGGCGTTTCAGGTTGGTCTGAGGCTCAAAGTGTGTCGCGGTGACTCGGTTCGGAAGGTTCTGGTGCAAGAGGCTAAGACGTTTGGCGTTTCCACGGTGATTTTGGGAACTTCTAAGTCTCATCACACTATTCGCTCGTCCGCATGGGTCGCGAAGTACTGCGCAAAGAAATTGCCCAAGTGTATCTCTGTTTTCTCTGTAGATAATGGAAAAATTGCTTTCCGAAGAGAAGCTAATGGAAATTGTGGTGATCGAGGTTTTGATTTATTTTCCTTTCTTTCTGCTTTTATTTTGTTTTTTTATGTAGCGCGTTGTTGTTTGATAATATGTGCTTTGTCTGTGAAATGTGTTTTACTAAGTGAAGTTAGGTCGGACAAAAAAAAAAAAAACGAGAATGATAGAGTTTTACTTTCGTGGCAGAAAAATCACCCGAAGGGTCAAGCTTATCGCCAAAGTCGTTGGTGGTGTATACAAAGAAGAATATGAAGACTTGCGAAAGTTGTGCATTGCAAGAGATTTCTGGGACTGAGTTTGAGCGAGGTTTGTGTGATGCTGTTGAAAAGGGTGATTCGCTTGCTTTGGTCCCGTTTAAGAAACTTGAAGATGGTCCTTGTTTTTCAGTTGTTGTGGATAATTCGAAGCGTAAACCTGGCTGGTCAGTGCTTCGCAATGTGTTTCATCACAAGAAGCATTCCCCAAAATCTTCCACGAAAAATACATATATTTTTCAACGGGCGTTGAGGCAGCCGAGTTTTCATTCTTCTGCTGTAGTACATCCAGATCATAAACAAATTGGTATTGAGCAGATTGATGATTCCCCTCTCGATGGGGTGAGTGGTGCCATTGTGCCATTTGGATCTTCTACTATTTTTACTCCTCCCTCCATTAGCTATGAGTCGGGTAACCTACCTGAAGAATTGTTGATATTACAAGAAAAGTACTCATCTTCGTGCACTTTACATAGTTTGCAGGAGCTTGTATCTGCAACCTCCAACTTCGCACCAGGTTAGCTTTTACTGCTTCAACTTACGCTTTTCAGTTTTTGTCTTGCTTTTGGGGGTTTTCTGATAGGTATTTTCTCAATTGTTTCAGAGAATTTGGTTGGCAAAGGTGGTTGTAGTTATGTTTACCGAGGATGTCTTCCAGATGGCAAGGAATTGGCCGTGAAAATTTTGAAGCCGTCTGAAAACGTTGTAAAGGAGTTCGTTCAGGAAATTGAGATCATTACGACTTTGTGCCACAAGAGCATAATATCTATATCTGGCTTTTGTTTAGAGGGCAACCATTTGCTACTAGTATATGATTTTTTGTCAAGGGGAAGCCTAGAAGAAAACCTCCATGGTAGATATTTATCTGGTTTTGTTTTCTAGGGATTGCACAAATTTTCCATTCTAATTTCTCATTCTTTCTTGTACTTTCTGACAAAGGCAACAAGGCAGACTGTAGTGCATTTGGTTGGCAAGAAAGGTACAAGGTGGCTGTGGGTGTAGCTGAGGCACTGGATTATCTGCACAATGGCTGTGCTCAGCCTGTTATCCATAGGGATGTGAAATCTTCTAATATCCTTCTTTCAGATGATTTTGAGCCTAAGGTATAGTAATACATTTTCTTTCCTTGCTCAGTTAGGTGACGACATTGTTACCTTGGAAACATCTTCTACTTGATTTCAGTTATACTTGTCCTTAAATCTATTTTTTTTCTCTTCAGCTTTCAGATTTTGGACTGGCTAGTTGGGGTTCATCTTCTTCCCATGTCACTTGTACCGATGTAGCTGGAACTTTTGGGTTAGTATCTGTTCCTTCTTTGGATTGTTTACCTTCTTTTGATTTCCTCTTCTGAACAACATTTATCTGGCAGATACCTCGCACCTGAGTATTTTATGCACGGTAAAGTGACTGATAAAATTGATGTATATGCTTTTGGTGTTGTACTCCTTGAGCTTCTCTCAAATAGGAAGCCCATTAACAATGAATGTCCAAAGGGCCAGGAGAGCCTTGTTATGTGGGTAAGTTTTCCTTCTCAGCTATAAATTCAGCATGTAAGATTGTTATAACACCGTACTCAAATAAATGAAATGTGGACCAATATATGAACAAGACTTCCTGCATGTAATTCTATGACTTGACCCAAATGAGATTAATGACAATATCCAGGCAACACCAATATTAAAAGGTGGGAAGTTTCCTCAGTTGTTTGATCCAAACCTAGGCATTGAATACGATGATGGCCAGATGAAGAGAATGGTTTTGGCAGCTAGTCTTTGCATTAGGCGGGAACCTAGACTGCGGCCTCAAATCAACCTGGTTAGTCTTTTGCCTCTGCAGAGACGCTCCATTCCATTCTTCCTTTTACTTCCTTTTGAATAAAAGCCATGTTTGAATAATGATGCAGATATTGAAACTTCTTCGTGGTGATGAAGAGGTCACAAGATGGGCAGAACAAGAAGTTAATTCACCGCAGGAACTTGATGGTTTTGAGGAGGAACCAATTCCAACTAACATACAGTCCCACCTGAACCTTGCTTTGATGGACTTGGAGGATGATACGGTTTCTATAAGTAGCACTGAGCAGAGTGTCTCTTTGGAGGACTATTTGCAGGGAAGATGGAGTCGCTGTTCAAGTTTTGACTGACCACTTCATTTCGATACCATATTGGAATCAAATGTCTGTTTCATTTATTATTTTCGTATATCTTAGGTTAGATTTTAAATTCTGCGGTAGCGCAGATTAGGTCTTGGAAGAGAGGTCCAACAGCAAAAAGTTATGCCCCCCTCCTTGACTTTTTAGCTGTATTCCCAAAAGCTTTTAGCAGTAAAAGCACATCTTTGTGAGCGTTTTGGCTTTTGAGAGCAAATTCTAACGGGCTAATTCTGTAAAATTTTACGAAAAAAAAAATGTAAATTACATATATCCCAATGGGAGATCGATGTCTTGCTTCTTAGCTGCCTGGTGCCACTGCCTGTTTTTTTTTTTATTCTTTTTGAAAACTACAATAACTATTTCGATGTCTTGTGTGAAATTGTGATTAAATTGAGCAGAAAAAATTGAGTTTAAGACCACTCTCACTGGATTTAGATCTTTTGTTATGTATGCAAATGTAAAGGCAGTATCTATATGTAACGATGCACAGTAAAGTACGTTTCAACAAATAAAAAATAGCGGTATGTTCCAGCTTAAGCATGTTTGGGCCTTACTGGTTTTCTCCTGCCAGAGTATTAACAAGTAACTAAATCGTCTTTACCAACATTATTAATCAAATCAGAGTTTAAATAAGGTTAGCAAATTAAGATGAATAAAATAGAATATAAAAACAAAAGGATTAACTAAATGCCTAACTCAAGAAGTTAAAAAATTAACACCACTCACAATCATTAAATCCGAAATTAGAGAGATTCTAGTTGGCAAAAATTGAAATTGATGGAATCCTAATAAGGGAAACCATTCAAAAGAGTAGTAACTCGAGCTAAGACTAAGAAAGGGAAGTTAAAGAAAGACTTTTTAAAGCTTTCTTGAGTTTCTTTCTATAAGTCTTAGAAGGATTATCTTTTAATATGTTTTACTTTGTTTTGTAGGATTTAAATAAAGCTAGTACATCATGAACTATCCAGCCAAATACTCCTTAGATCAAAGAAAACAAAAGTGCAAAAAGAAGGCAAAGAAAGGTTGACTTCCGGATTGGATTTGTGAAGGTTTTTGGCATCCAGAATTAGCTTGCGCCCAGCCCATACCCTAGGTGGCCCAGCGTCTGTAAAGAAAACTCCTTCAACGTGACTTGCTGACTTGCAAAGAATGCTTCTCCATGTGACTGGCCGACGTGGACAACAAGCATGGAACGTGCTTCAACAGCGTGGGATCTGCTCCCTCCAATTGAAATCTGAATGCATTGGTTTTAGGAGGGAAAATAGGATCAGATTAGGGGCACCTCTCATCTATAAATAGAAGGGCCAATACATTGTAAAAGACACTTTAGAGCTTGAATGTCATGCTGCATAAATGAATTTCCAGCTTTCCTTGCTCTTGAGTCACCTATTCTCTTCACTTTCTCTACCTTTTCCTCTAGCTTCCTTCCATAGTGGGAAGGCTTTCTGAGCTGAGAGGATATTCCAAACATTTCCATCATTACCGAAACATCAAACTCCACTGCATCCATCCAGATCCGCTGCATAACCACCCTTGTCCGCTGCACCACTTTGTATTTCAGATTGCTTGCTGTTTGGAGTTGTTTCACATTGATCCCAGACCTTGGCAAGCATCCATCAGAAATGGAATGAAATCTTACATAAACTAAAATGGTTCTACGAAAAACCTTCATGCGATAGCCAGTGGAAATGAGTTACAACCTTTCTTTTTCTTCTATTTCTTTAATAAATAAATAACCATTCCAACTAAATTACGTTGAATATAAGATTGGGAAAAATAATCTAACTTAAGGATAAAGATATTTGAAAATGAATATGTAACTTGCTCATACAATTTGACCTAAAATTTGGTTTAATTAGCTTTGTCCGATGTAAATTAAATTAACTTTCAGATGTCAGAAGAATGAGTTTAATTAGACACGAGTGCGGAGAAATATGACTTGATTTTTATTTTTAATTTTAATGTTCAACTTATAATTTCATCATAATATTATAGGTCCATTAGAAAATAAAAAGGTTTGGAATGTACATGTGACAATAGGGGAATGACTGAAAATTTTCTCAAGTAACAAAACATAAAACTGTTTCAGTTCATTCTCTGTCTGAAGCAAACATTTCACCTACTCTTACGTTCCTTTCTTCCTGGTTCTACATTCCCCTCCCAGTTTCAAAATCTAACCAATAAATTTGTTGATTAGAAACTTCCTAGACATCCAAACTGCAAAGGCACCGCTTCTATCTGATTAAATTTCCTTTCTCATCTGGTAAGTGTCTCTTTTTCCCCTTTCATTCAAGTTAGGGTGGGGATCATGCAATAATCTTGTTGCATGTAACCCTTTTTGTCTTCTTTCCAAATCTAACTTCAATTTGGTCTTTAAATCTGAATTCTATCACCAAATGGTGATTTATAGGTTAGTATAAAGTTCCTGGAAGCATAAGGGTGTGCTGGAGATTCTCTTGATTTCAACTGCTGAAACATAAGGTAAGGGAAGCTTGGGTGTGTTTTTCTTTTTCTGTTTTAGAATTTGGAGTTGCATGAATTGGGTTTTAATTTAGGTCTCGTGATATAGGGTGGCATAACATTTTGATTTTTTTGTAACTGTGACTACTTGATTGGAAAATGGTTTAATGTTGATGAAATTCTTGATGGAATATTTTTTATTACTAGAATGTGTCTTTGAAAATGTGGGGTATGTTGTGTAGAAGAAAATGTCAGTTTCATACTGTTAAGAGGATTTTTAAGGCCATTGGGAGGAACTGGTAGGGTCAATTTGAGCTAGATGGGTTGGTAGTTGTTCTAGGCATTAGGGGTATTATAAGTAAGACAAATATGACTTATAGGAAAGGCTAGATTGATCAAAAATAACTCTAAACTAGTAAGATTAGAATTGAGCACCTAGATTGATGAAATGGAGAAAATTGAGAGTGAATTGAAGTGAAATCACTAGAGAATTTGTTTAGGAAGTGTTAGAATTGATTTGGCAAGTTAGATTCATCATATAGATCAAGTTAAGAGTGCTAGAAGTTCATCAAAATGGTTAGAATTGGTATGGGAGGGTAGAATTGCTTCATTATGTAGGTTTTAGGGTGCTGCAGATTATGCAGAGTTGCATAGCACACTCTGTGCGCTCTGTGAAGGGTTGCTGGCAGGAAAAATTCGCTCAGCGTACCACAGGGTGTGCGCTGAGCGAATTATGTGCGGCAAATTGAGTGTTTTTAATGTTTTTGACGTTTTGGGGGTTCCGGACGTCCGTTTTGGACGTTCTTTAGGTTATTTTGGGGGTTTTTGACCCTTCCAGATCCATTGGTGAGGGTCTCCAAGCTTTTGAAATTAAATGTTGATAATAATATGTTATAAAGAAATTTGTATTAATAAAGGATGTTTCTGTGAAAATATGTCATGTTTGATGAATCTTGGGAAGTATGATAATATCAAAGTGATAGTTTAGTATAAAAATAAGGTCTCTAGGTGAGATCCTCATACTGTTTAGAATGAATATATGAGGCTTTCACATGGGGGGTTATCCCTAACACTCTAACGGTCTCTCATTCTCATTTAGAGAAGATTGACGTGTGTGGTGAGAGTAGTGGGAGGTCCTAGTAATAGGTGCTACGTGGAGGCCTATTATGCGGTAAAGGGCTTACACTTGTGTGTGGTAGGGTGGAACCTATTGGCAAGGGCCTTGCAAGGCAGTAGAGGCCACCATAAGTGCACAACCCGCCCTAGATCGATATTCATTCTAGTCCGGACGAGTCTAGATTGCATCTTAACATGATAGGACATTCTACTTGATCTGTTGTGTGAATATATTGATATGTCTAAACTCTGTATGATACCATTGCCTGTTTTCCAACCCAGCTTACCCTTGCATTGTTTGGTTTGTGTTTTGTATGTGTGCTTTTCCTTTTGCAATGATCATCCAACTTTGGATGTGAGCATTGGTAGAGGATGTACCCCTGAAGCATGCTTTGGAGGAAGATGACCCAGCCATTAGCTCTTAGAATTTTTCTTAAAGTTTTACTATCTTTTGAGAAACTTTGTAGTTCATATGTAGTACCTAGCTATAGGATTACTCTTAGTCCTCTTATATTATTTTGAGATACCTTTGATGTACTTACAGTTTATAATTTTATAACTCTTTTGGATGACTGTAATTATTATAACTTTATATATATCTTTTCACTGCTTTGTTTTATTATAATGACATCTCCTATTGAATTATATTCAGTATATAATTTTTTTGGATGTCACACGTTAATCTTATATAGCATAAATAACATTAAAATAATATAAAAATTATAAATTAAATACTAAACAATATAAAAATATACATTAATGCCATAATAATTAAACTAAGGTCCAATCAAATTAAATAGCAAAAGCGTCCCAAAACAATGCAATTATACACAAAAGAAATACGTCAGATATCATAGAAATTATAGATATAAATGTCAATTCATTTGAGAAACTTACATATACATCTAACTTGTATGAGTTCATGTTTCCTGGACCACAATGTTTTAAATATGCATTTTTGTCCCTTTGTCATACGGTAGTTTCATCTTGCACCTTCATAACTTTCTTCCTGCACCTTCATAACTTTTTTTTTCTTTTCATATTTTCCTTTTTTCTAAAGGAATTTTGGATTTTGCAATTTGAAATTTTCAATTTATAATTTTTTCAAATTGTATAATTTCAAAAATAAAAAATAACTTTCAAATTACATAATCTAAAAAATGAAAATAACTTTCAAATTATACAATTCGGAAGCTACACAAATTTTCAAGATTATACAATTTTAAAAAAATAACTTTAAGTCATTTGATTTTTAGATTGTCCTTTTTAAGGAAAAAAATGTACAAAGTTCTTTTTTCTTTCATATATCATAACTCATAAGTAACTTGTGAATTATGCACTCTGAAAAAAGAAAAATGAAAAAAAAATTATGAGAATGCAAGAAGAAGAAGACTATGAAAATACAGGAAGTTATGGAGATACAAAACCAATATTAGGTGGTTTGTTATGAATTTATAAAGTCATTTTCTTAATGTTTTTAATTTATTAAAAGTGATATTAAGTTTTTTTTTTTTTTGGGTTTGATCACAATAGAATCTAACTAATAAATCTCCTCAAACACATATTCGTATCCATCGTATAATTTTTACATTATGGATTAAAGGATTTTTGTTTGGTTTATTCAAGAAGTTAGGTGAGAGTGACAAAACGATGGGTAATGGAAGATATGTTGGATTGAAATTGTGTTGAAGATATACATTGGAAGTGATCGGTGCGGTGAGACTGATCTGTTACCTTAACATTTGCTGCTGCAAAGAGTTTCATATTGTTCTGTCTGAAGAAGAATTTGGATTGATCTATACGAACAAGTTTTCCGAATTAGTCTGTCCAAAAAAGAGTTTCAAATTCTGTGATTGCTCTATCCCATAAAGATTTTGGTTTGTTTGCTCTATCCAAAACATAATTCTATAAAGATTAAAATGAATAAAAGAATTTAATAAATGAGCTAAATTATTGATTAAGCCTTGATGATGTTTACAAATTTCAGTTTAATCTTTTATTTTTTAATATATTTATATATTATGATTTTCATCTTTTAAATTTAGATTAATTTTTTACTTTCAAAATAATAGTATTTTGACTTAGGATATGATTTTAAATTATTATTTAACGGATGGGAATCTTGTTTTATTAAATTCATCGACATGAAAACTAGAATTTAGCTAATATGAAAACATGAATTTTGTAACAATTGATTCTGTGACAAAATTTTGGAAAAGAGATCCTCTTGTTATTTGTAAGATTCAGTTTTCAAGGTAAACTAGTTTTAAACTCGTGATTACATATGATTAGTGTTTGTTTGTATGTTTATTAAAAGAGATTTAGATATTAAGGAAAGATATAATAAATATTTTTAAGTTTATAATTAAGTTTTGAATAGAATGAAAAATTATATATATATATATATATATAATAGATTTTATAAAAATTTAAAGGATAATACATATAAAAAATATATAGTAGATTCTTTAAAAATATAAATAATATATAGAAATATTAAAGTAGATTTGTTAAAAATACAAATTGGTATATGAACAAAATGGTTTAATGTGTATGGTTAGACTTGTTTAATTAGTGCATTGAAAAACTCGTATAATATCTATTGTTAGACTCGTATATTCAATATATGGATACACTCGTTTAATGTGTATTGCTAGACACCACTAGTGCAGTAAAGGAAAACAACAACGATTATTTTCACCTATACGTAGAGGTTCAACAATGAAGGTATATATAGGCGAGACAAAAAGGGGTAGGCATTTTTCCTAGGTTTAGAACCGAGGCAAAAAAGGGTAAGGTTTTGCCTCAGTTCAAATGCAACTGAGGCGGTAGAGGGTATTTCATATATTTTTTTTATTGCGAGGTCTATTGCCTCGATTCAGAGGAACCGAAACAGTATGGGGGGCGGGTGGTCTTTTTCCTCGGTTGGGGGTTGAACCGAGGAAGTAGACGGTATTTTTCGTTTTTTTTTTCATTAGACTTTTTGCCTCCGTTGTGGCCATAATTGATGCCATAGAGGCCATACTGCCTCGATTATGTTCATAACCGATGCCTATTCTACGAATTTTTTTAAAAGATAGGTTTGTTTTTGTAATAGCCCTTATTACAGAAATAGACCTGCATATACAGAAATTTTCCACAGCACACAAATTCAATCCAGAAGTTTATTTTCAATGAAAATCATAATAAATCATAAATAAATTCAATGTACATAGAATTCTAACAATAAATCAATCCAATGTACATATAGTGAACCTAATCATAAATATGTTAACGTACAACTTACTATATCCTAATATCTATATACTATTATAGAGTTGAATTACATATTTTGCAAGTGCTTTCTTTATGGATTTAAGGGACTTCTCGGGAATTGAAAGAGTAGAATTGAATCTGTACACAAGACACAATGATTTCAATTAGTGTATATGAATTCTAAACTCTAAAGAAAAAAAAATCAATAAAATCAAATATTACCGTTTGCCATCCACTTGTAATATGGTCATGAACTGTGGTCATCAACCAATACATTATGTAGTAACCACACTCATATGACCTGTTTTGTCTATTACACTACAATATATCATAATAATTATAAAATGTTAAGGAAACATCATTGAAATAAAACTATTATAAGAAAGTATTAGACTAAAACCCCAAACCTTAAGGACCAACCATGCAAGCATTTTAGTCTTAGCAGTTGATCTCTCGGATAACATCATATGTGCTGCAAGGGAACTATTAAACAAAAATGGCTTTAACATACATTTATATAACAAAGAAAGTCCAAACATTGAGGTTCTTACTGATCTACTACTTGTTTGAGATGTTTGGGATGAGACTTGTGCAATGAGAAAAACCACACAACAGTGTTCTCCGGTATGGAAACCACAAGTAGCTGCCAATGGTGCCTGAAATATGTAATAACTTAAGTGTTATATATTAAAATCACAAATGAAAGTTTGAAGTTAATAAACTTCACTTACCCAACTATATAAGGGACAAAATATACCTCATTCCCCATTGCAAAACAACTGGTGACATATGTTTGGATGTTGATAATGGGTGAAAACACCGTTATTTGATATTTAATTTTGATACTAAATGCAACCTTTTTGACTTAGAAACTTGCTTGAACTCATGATTTTGCTTTAGTTTTGTGAATAAGAGAGTTGAGGTTATACTTTATGATTTTATTAATAAATTCTCTTAATTTTGAAGGTTATTGGAATGATTTGAAAGAGGTGTTGAAGTATCAAGGAATTGCAGTGCAAAAAAGTCAAAGCTGAGTGCAGAAAAGTCAACTAGAATGCAGAATAGTCAACTAGAGTGTAGAAAAGTCAACCAGAGTGCAGAAAAGTAAACCAGAATGTAGAAAAGTCAACCAGAGCGCAAAAATTCAGTACTGTAGTGTGTTGAGCACCCTTTTGGGGCGCTGAGCGCCAGTTTCTTCTGTCTCACGTCTGAGCACCAGTCAAGTGCCACAGCCACCGCCGGGCGCCCTTTTGGGGCGCTGAGCGCCGACAACGTGGGCTTGGACGTGTTTTCTGTTATTTTTATGATCTATTTAAGACCCAGACGCCCTATAGAGAGTATCTTTTGACAGAAAGAGGCGTAGAAACACTCTTTTCACCCCTTGGAGGCGGATTTTGGATGCGGAAGCTCCGATCTACAACTTTTAGGGTTTTATCTTTCATTCTTTTCCATATTTCATCTAGTTTCACCATGTCTATGGTGAACTAAACTTCCATTGTTGTTGGGAAACGATGTAATCCTTTGAAACTCTTATGTATTGAATTGATTTATATTAGGTTTAAATGCTTTTTTGGACCCTAAGTTAAGTGCTGATGTTCAGTTTAGTCCCCACTTTTAAAAGTGTAAACCTTTGGTCCCTATGATATACAAAATTTATCAAATCAATCCTATCCGTTAACGGTGTAAGAATGACGTTAAATGTCCCTATGATGTGGCAAATAAGTTATCCAACGTGGCAAAAGATATGTTATAGGAAAGACATATATGTAAAATGGGAAAACTTTGGCTGCCACTGCGACATCATGGCGGCATCCTCCAACCCTCCATTGACGCCACTTGCTAGCCACCAACAACCATCATGGCCAGCCCTCCATTGACGCCACTTGCCAGCCACCAACAACCACCATGGCCAGTCCTCCATTAACACCACTTGTCAGCCACCAACAACCACCATGAAACCCTAGATCCACGAATCAAAGGAATCCAAAAGGCAAAAATACAAATTCATGAAGAACAATCAAGAAGCTAAATATCCTTCCTTTCAAACTAAATTATTCAAGGGAAAAAAACTAGCAGGAATCAAATTCCAATATACCAAAATCCCCTAAGTGTTGCGGAATCGCTGCCCTAAATCAGATTCCCAATTCCTAAAACCCTAATCGCAAAATCAAGGATCCCAAATCACTGTGCCATCACCTGCAAAGGAAAACAGAGAAAACCCAATCCCAAAATCAGAATCGAAAACAAGAACAGAAAACCCCCAAATCTTCAAATGGAACCCTAAATCGCGAGACACGTCAACTACGAGCACAAATCCCTGTACTACGAAGTCGCCAGAGTCGAAACCTTGCGGTGAGGCCACTACTGCCACCCCTACGAACGGGGACCGTCACGCCGTAGAGACGAAGTTGCGTCGGCCTGCCTTCCCTACGAGAAACGAACCTGAACCGAGAAGAAAGGAGAAGAGGAAGAATGGCTAACGCACCGCTGCGAGCCACCTGGAGAATATGAAGATGCCGTCAGAGTCATGCCCTCTCCACGCCATCGTCGTCACCTCCAAATGTCCCAGCCCAGGATTGGGTCTTTCTGCGAGAAGAAGAAGAAGTCACCCAGGATTGGGTCTGCGAGAAGAAGAAGTCAGGCTTGGGAAAAGTTTCAGATATTGCCACGTCACCATTTTTTTTACAGATCAGCTCCTCAGTAATTTCACCGTTATCAATTTTAACATCGTTAGACGGACAGGACTAAACTCAAAGAAATTTGATAACATAGGAACCAAAGGTTTACACTTTTAAAAGCAGGGACTAAACTGAACATCAGCACTTAACTTAAGGACCAAAAAAGGATTTAAACCTTTATATTATAAATGCTTTACTTCATTAATTGTTAGGGTTTTTCCTTTACGCTCTATGCATGCTTTGTTTAACTCATTCAATTGCATGATTATTGATTTTGTCGTTATGGACACATACGGGAATTCTAGAACTGAGGAAATTCTCCCAAAAGAAATATTACCTAGATATAGGGATAAGATGGTTGATTGCCTTTAAGCTTCTGTGTGAATGTAATGAATAATTAATTGCTGGGGATACAAGACATTGTGAATTAGTAGTTTAGAGTAGGCTTTCTTCACCAAGACATCGGGTTTAAGGTAAATTAGAAAGTGGCATTAACATTAATAAAGAAGATGAATTCATAAATACATGAGAGTGGATAGGATAAGTCGGAAACCCCAACAACATACCCATCTCATAATTTACAACCATTCACCTGTGCCTTCTTATTGTCAATTGATCAAACACTTGCATTCATGTTTATTTTCTGCATTATATACCAAATGTTTTTGTTCTCAAGTCTTAAATAATCAACAAATCACATGACTGTTTAGGCCGTGAGTCTCTAGGGAAAACGATACTTGGATTTACCATTTATATTACTTGATACGATTCGGTACACTTGCCGGAGTCTTAACAAATGTCATCAAATTTGTTTCTTTCGTGAGTCATTTGGGAGTCAATGAATCCATATACATCATTGAACCCCATCTTGTTAGTTACACCAAACAGATACCTGAAATCAAGAAACGATTGATATAAGTAACTCGATAAATCAATTTTATATAAATAAGTTCTCATAGACTTACATCATCTACATCTGAACGAGGGTAATATTAAGATCTTCTTTCCCTGACGCAAGCTCCTCAACATCTTGCTTATGCAAGTACAATGAGATCTCAGAGTCTCTTCCAAATATAGTAGAATCCCATTACTAGTGCAGAAAAGACTTTAGATGTCTATTATTTTGGACTTTACATGTTTACAACTTTATATTTTAGTTGAAGAGAATGTATTGTACATTTTTTTTATTAGATGGTTTTAAAACGTAGTGGAGGGAATTGGAGGAGTGCAAAATGCAAGAAATTGCCGCTGAAGAACGCCGCCCAAGGACACGAGAATAACTGCACCAAAACCCAAAGAAAACGCATTTTAATCGGTTCAAATTAAAGATAATGCATCAAAGAGTGATGTAATCGGAGTAAAATTAATTTAAAACGGTGCAAAAGTGAGAAAACGAAACTGAAAAGCGTAACCCATAGAGAGAAAATGCAACAAAGATGATGAACAATGAGTGTGCATAACAATTGTCTCGCATTCGCGGTGTTTTAATGTCGACATTTAGACGTCGGTTCCCCCAATAACAGACGTCTAAAGTGCTTTAGAAGTTAGAGTGGAGAGATCAGACGTCTAAATAGAGTCAAAATATGACTTTTTAATTTTCTGGGTTGTGTACTTAGACGTCGGTTCCCCTAATAATAGACGTCTAAAGTGCTTTAGAAGTCGGAGTGGCAGGATCAGACGTCTAAATGGAGTCAAAAAGTGACTTTTTAAATTCTTGGGCTGCGCATTTAGACGTTGGTTCCCCCAATAACAGAGGTCTAAAGTGCTTTAGAAGTTGGAGTGGCGGGATCAGATGTCTAAATAGAGTCAAAAAGTGACTTTAAATTTCTAGGTTGTGTATTTAGACGTCGGTTCCCCCAATAATAGACGTCTAAAGTGCTTCAGAAGTCGGAGTGGCGAGATCAGACGTCTAAATGGAGTCAAAAAGTGACTTTTTAAATTCTTGGGTTGCGCATTTAGACGTCGGTTCCCCCAATAACAAACGTCTAAAGTGCTTTAGAAGTCGGAGTGGTAGGATCCGACGTCTAAATGTAGTCAAAAATTGACTTTTTAAATTTTTGGGCTGCGCATTTAGGGGTGGGTTCCCCCAATAACAAACGTCTAAAGTAGTTTAGAATTCGGAGTGGCGGGATCCGACGTTTAAATGTAGTTAAAAAGTGACTTTTTAAATTTCTAGGTTGTGTATTTAGACGTCGGTTCTGCCAATAACAGACGTCTAAAGTGCTTTAGAAGTCGGAGTGGCGGGATCCGACGTCTAAATGTAGTCAAAAAGTGACTTTTTAAATTTCTGGGTTGTGTATTTAAATGTCGGTTCCTGCAATAATAGACGTTTAAAGTGCTTTAGAAGTCGGTTCCACCCATAACAGACGTCTAAATAGAATAAAAAATTATTTCTTTTTAAGTTTTTCGTTTAGTTTTGGCGTCTATTCGGGGGAGCCGACGTATATGAGTATTTAGACGTCGGGCCCCTACATAGCCGACGTCTAAATAGTTGTTTTATTTACGAAAAATGCCACCGATCATTTTTTACGTTGAATATTCGAGGGTCATACGTCTAAAGGGTGACATTAAAGGTCTTTTTTGCACTAGTGCATGCAACAATCATTGGCGCATCTGCAATGATGTTAGAAAGCTCGTGTAATGCACCAAAAGGGTTGTCCTCAAATAAATGAATCTTTTTCGGTGTAGGACTTTCCTCTCGACCCGTCTGCTGTTACATGAAAAATAGTTATGTTCTAACGTCAATAAGAATTAAAGTTTAAAATTGAGAAGTATATAGTAGGAGTCCATACCAAAGGGTCAGAAATAGAACCAATCAAATATCTAGGCTAGGCGAGGAAAGACAAAAATGCATGTGCCATAATGACAATCTCATCTGTTGGCAGAGGAACTATCACATTTGGTGCGGCAATTTCATCGACCGTGACCTTCACCTTATATTCTGCTAGCTCCATACCATGAACTACAATGAATGCCTCAAAGACTGTGCCACGAGCCACTAACATGGTCCTGGTACCATGTACATTATATAGTCGACATGGACGAGTCTCGTCCATGTCATCCCCTAAGACGCTTGGAACTGAACAATTTCTTTTGTTGCTTCTACCTGTCAAATTAAATGTTAGCTTATACAATAAGTAAATTATTAAACAAAAATGATTATTAATTTTACCTGTGGGAAGCACAACATGTTTCGCTATAGGAGATGGCTATGGACGCATGACATAACTCTTAAACTACTGCTAAAACTAGCGCATAACCCTTTCAGTCACTTCTGAAGCGACTTATTCATATAATTGCACCCTGACCTTCTTTGTGATCTCTTGCGTCAGACTTTCTTCATACTCTTGACTGTGAAGTGTGACACGAGGAACTCCCAAAAAACCGTCTAATGCCTATGTCAGTTGTAGCAACACGCACTCATCCTGAGTGCTTAGGTCGTCCAATAACAGTAGTAAGAATATCTTGACGATCTTCCTAAATGAATTGACCTTGGGAGCTCTTCTCAACCAAGGAGTCCTGTAGCATAACAAAACTCCAAACTTATTTCAAAGATCTATGTAATATGTATAACGAAAATATTGTCAAAACAAGAGAAATGATATCTTACAATTCTTTTTGATATTTCTCTAGCACTGTCAGAAGTGTTTGAGCCTGATGATCGTAGACAAACAAACTTCCACTTCTCGTGCCGAGATGATGGTGAAGGAGGATGAGGAATACCACCCATAGAAAGTGGGGTCTATTATATGACTTTTGCTTGATTGTTTTCTGTTCAAGCTTCTTGTACCCACCACGAGATAATAAACATGGATTTTTATTTTGCGCACTTATACGTTGTGCTTTTGACCTTGTTTCCCATGACATATTGAAACAATTATGATATAAAATTGTGAATGATTAATTGAATTATTTTAGCTACACTTACCTACCACGACTCTAATGTACGAATCTGTACAAAGTGACGTCAAGTCTCTTTGCCAATTGTTGTATATTTTGAACATGGAGTTTATTTATTTTTTCTTCGAAGATATATATATCGACGTCAATTTTGTCTTAAGACCCCAAAATCTTTCAGCGATTTAAGATAAACACCTATTCCTCAGCGTTGCGAGATTTGGAATATCAAATGTCATCTGCAATAAAGAAAATAAACTTATCTCAATACAAATTTATCAATATAATCAAACTAGAATTTGGAGCAATATTAATTAACTTACCAATAAATCTTGCCATATTAGGTTCCGATCAAATTTAGATACATGATCAAATGATTGAGTAAGGATAGATATACGGTCACGTGCCAATACTCCAAGGTAAGACCTAAAAATATCTGCATTTGGACCATATGCTACATTGGTGACCACATCAACAATGACAAATGTCCTCTCACCTGCATTTCTTCTAAGTAAAAGTTGTCTGAACTTGGCCGCTCCTCTGGTGGGTCTAGAAGAGGGAACTTCATCCCTTGATGAATGTGGTGCCTCAGTCATATATCAATCACAAAAAATAACATGAAATATTAATAAAAGACTTATAAAATAACATAAATTATTTAACAAAAGCCATAAATTTTTACACAAATATAAAATTCATACATAATGATATGGATTGGTAATATGTATATTCCCTCATTGTTATCTTCCTGAATTGCATGTACATCGTCAACTAGAGAGTCGTTATCCAAATTTATCGTCATTTTAAATGGATGGTTGTCAGCAATATCTAACATCTAACTTTGACCAATATGGAAGATCAAAGAATATTGATTTCTGTTTCCAAGGGGTTGTTACAAATGAATTCTTGGATGTTTTCCCAAATACATGATGCACTTTGGAGAGTGTGATTTGTTAACACCCTGGCAAGTGTACCAGATCGTATCAAGTAATAAATAGACGGTAAGTCCGAATATCGTTTTCCAAGGGACTTTTAGGCCGAGACGTTCATGTGAATTGATCTCATAAGACTTGAATGAAAGATAATGTGATTTTGTGATGCAAAGGCGAAAATAAACATGTATGCAAAAGCTTGATCAATTGACAGATAAAGATATGGATTAATGGAGTTGCTGAGGTTTACGGTTTCATCCTAATCCACCCTCTTATATCTATTATTCTTATTAAATTCAACTTTATTATCAATGTTCATGAAACTTTCTAATTTACTCTAAACCCGATCTCTCGGCGAAGAGAGCCTATCACCAATTACTAGTTTACTATCTCTAGTCTCCCTAGTAATTACTAACGCATTAATGACAGAAGCTTAAAGCAATTGACCGTCCTATTCCTATTACTAGGTAATATTTCCTAATCAAGAGAATTCTTCTCAGTTCTAGATTTCCTCGTACGTTCCCATATCGACAAAATCAATGATCATGACACTGAATGAGTTAAACAATGCAAGCTTTAATCTCAAAGAAGAAAACCCAAACTATTGATAATAAAAGTATATGAATAAAATAAGAACTTCGATATAAGAGAGTTTCAAAAGGATTACATCGTTCCCCAACAACAAAGGGTGTAGTTCACCATTGTCATGGTGAAACTAGATGAATTGAATGGAAAATATGAAAGAGATAACCCTAGAATTGAAAGATTGAAGCTTTCACATCCAAAATCCGCCTCAAAGGAGTGAAGAGAGTGTTCTTCCGTCTTTCTCTGCCAAAAGATAACCCTAATAGGTCTTACAAATCTATTTATAAGATGTGAAAAATTACATAAAATAGGCCCAAGCCCAACTACAGCGCTCAACGCTGGTTCCACCGTTCAGCGGCAAGTGCGACACTCAAGTAGATGCTCAGCGTTCACGCCCAGGCATCTGGCAGTGCTTTTACTGAGAAGGCCAGTGCTCAGTGGTGAGTCTGACACTCAACAGTAGGCGCGATTCTTCCTTTTCCCCTCAGTGTTGGCGCTTAAGCGTCTAACAGTGGAATTCTTCACGAAGCTGGCACTCAACGCTGGAAATGACGCTGAGTGATGGCTGCGATTCTTCTTTTGCACCTTCTTTCATCCTTTCTTGAGTCCAACTCCTTCCTTCTTCATTTTCCATTATTCAATTCTCGTCAAATCCTGTCAAAACAATTGAAAACCAAGCATAATATCTCTAAAACAACCTTTGACTCTCTTGTAACCTAACTTAAGTGTTTTGCATGATTTCAAGCTCAATCTAAGCTATAAAGGGTGTGTTTTGATATCAATTTCAAGTATAAAAATAACGATATTTGGAGAGTGTGATTCGATCAAGTTCTTTAGCAATCTTTGATATTGGATACCTTTTCGAGGATAACTAGGGTTTAGAACTGATGTTTGCTCTTGTGTTTTGTAGGAGAATGAGTAATTCATCTCTTTGTTGTTTGAGAATGAGAGATTCCTCTCTTGTATTTGCTAGTTATGATTTAAGTGGTGTGAGGACTGCAATTGAGAGTTTCATTGTATTCTTGTAAACTCAAATATTTATTACTAGATTTCCTTTCAACTAAGGTTGTTGAAGGAAGACTGATGTAAACTTGTGATAGACGAACCAATATAAATTGTTGTGTTTTGATCTTTCTTTCATTGTTCTAGTTGATTCATTTACCTTTGACTATTGATTTCTAGACTCAAGAACTCAAAGATTTGAAAAAGGGTTAAATCGAATTCACCCTCCCTCTTAGATTGAGATAAAGACCTTTCATTTCTAACAATACCCATCTAGCTCTGGGTCCTTTCCCATTAGTCGTACCTATTTGTTCCCTTTTTTTTCATGCTTGGGTCTTTCAATGAATTTGGAGACATAATATGTGTTGTTGTTATTGTGTTTGAGACTCACTTCGTGTGTAAGATGTTTGTTACTTTTTATAAGAAGTTTTAAGCATTTAGCTTCTCCAAAATTTTTATTCACTGTCTTGAGCAAAATGTTGTTTTACAGTGCAAGAGACTCAAGACGTCTAAAGTCTTTTGCAATTGTTGTGTTTTCTATCAGTTATTTATTTTTCCACAATAGTTTATCACTTTCTCTTTCTAAGATAGCTAGTTTGCTTTCTAATTTGTAGACTTCTTTTTCTAGAATTTTAGGATTGCTCTTGGATGATTTCAATTCATTCTTCAAATTATAATTTTCTTTTGAGATTGTTTTGTTTTGTTTCTTTACTCTTTGACAAGTTTTGTCTATTTTTGCACATTTTGTCAATAATCTATAATGGGCTTCAGTAACCGAGTCTAAGTCAAAGAAATCTACCTCATTTTCAAAGTGTTGTCCAATAGACTTCTATCATTATTCTTGAGGTTGTCTTAAGTTTCCCATGTGTTGATCATGGCATTCCATCTTTTGCACGCCTTTTTGTAGTCATGAGTCCTTCTGTTTCCTATAGATGACTCTCCTTTGCATTGAGAAGGACTGTTGAAATCGTAGCCTTCATTTTCCATGTCTCAAGATTGTTTGCTCGAGTCCTGTTAAGAATTAACCTTGCGAGGTTAGCTTTGATACCAACTGAAGTACCTAGAAAACACTATATGAGGGGTTGAATAATGTTATAGGAAATTTTTTTGCAAAGGAGATATTTTAACATACTTGTCTAGAATCAAAAGATTTATATATAAGTTGTTAAAAGCTTGACTTAAAAGTTTTGTTGAAACTATAAATTCTCTAGCAAGTATTTTCAATCGTTTAAACAAGTTTACTACAATGTTTTAACAAAGCTAGCTCTTAATAAAAATAGTGTTTGATGACTCAAGCTTTTATAATGTTTAAGATAGTGTGCAACTGTAGAGTTCGTAAAAATAAGCATTTAGCTAAATTAAAGCAATAAACACATAATTATTTTATACTGGTTAGCTCTACCAAGCTACGTACAGTTCTCCTCTAAGACCTCTTAGAGGGTTCCACTATAATCTTCAACAAGATTACAACTGAGTATTTTCACCACTCTTGGTATCTTTAGTCACTCTAAGTAATCCCCGTTACTCTTACTAGAGCGAAGTTTCACCAACTCCTGGTTGTGCAGTATTCTTCACCATTCTTGGTATACTTAGACACTCTTGGTACCTTCCTGATACACTGTCTATTTGAGTTTAGTCCACTCCTGGTTTCCGTTTAACTCCACCGAGTTAAGCATTAAGTGTTTGAATTCTCTTCAAAATTTACAATCAAATAGATCAATTACAAGTCATTAGATTGGTACTCTGTCAGGACCCTGGCAAGTGTATCAGATCGTATCAAGTAATAAAATTGGTAAACCCAATATGATTCTCCCAAAGGACTCAAAGACCTTATCTTTCGTGTAAATCAATATCATAAGACTTGTAGATAAAATTAACTTGTGGTTTGAATGCAAAAAATAAAAGTAAACATGCAAATGCAATTGATTCAATTGACAAGAAAAAGGTATGGATGAATGAAGTTGTTGGGGTTTACAATTTCATCTTATCCACTCTCTTATATATACTATTCTTATTAAATTTGCTTTATTATCTAATTATTATGCAAACTTTCTTAGTCTACCCTAAACCCAATCCCTCGGCGAGAAGAGCCTATTACTAATTACTGGCTTACTATCCCTAGTCTCCCCTAGCAACTAGCAATGCAAGTATCACAGAAGCAAAATACAATTGATCGTCCTACCCCCTATCCCTAGGTGGTATTGCTTAATCAAGGAATTCCCTATCAGTTCATGACTTCCCCGTACGTCCCCGTATCGACAAAGGCAAACATCTATTTATCAAATGAGTTAAATGATAATAGCTTAAAGCATAGATAAAGAACCCAACAATTTATAATAACAGCATATGCAAGCTTATGAATAAAACAAGAATTTCAATATACGAGAGTTTCAAAAGATTACATTGTTCCCCAACAACAAAGGGTTTAGTTCACCATTGACATGGTGAAACTAGATGAAATACAATGAAAGAATGGAAAAGCAAACCCTAGATTGAATAAAATGGAGCCTAAGCATCCAAGAAATCTTCTCCAAGGAGTGTAAAATAGCTCTGGACGTCCTCTTCTGCCAAAAGAATAATATTTGAATCGCACTAGGGCTATATATAGGGCATAAAAGTAACAGAATTTAAGCCCAAGCCCAGCAGACAACCGCTCAACGTCCAATTTTACCGCTCAGCGGTTTCCCTCAAGCTGCACCACCGCTCAGCGGTCAGATTCACCGCTGAGCAGTTTGCCTCTAATCGCTCTGGACGCTCCGTGTCACCGCCTGGGCGCCAGACAATGGCTTTCCCTCGAATCATGGCGCTCAGTGGTGCGTTTTGACGTTGAGCGGTGCATAGACTCTTCTTTTCTTCATTTTTCTTCTTCTTCCTTGAGTCTAAGACCTTCCTTCTTCAATTCCATCCTTAATTCTCATCAAAACCCTGCAAAAAAAATGCAAAACAAGCATAATATCTCTAAAAATAGCTTTTGACTCTCAAATGACTCAACTTAAGTGTTTTACTTTATTCTAAGCTCATTCTAAGCCATAAAGGGTGTATTTTATTATCAATTTAAGCATGAAAATAACGGTTTTTAGACCGTTATCATACTCTCGCATAGAGTATGTGTATATAATACAATATGATCTAATAGACTCTAAAAATTTTTCTCTCTTCTTACAACAGTAAGCTTATGATCTTTGAAGCTTGAGAGTATTTCCTTTTTCTCTTCTTCACAAATATTTTCTTTCGTGCTCATACTTTTATCCTCTTGCTCTTTTCTTTTACATTCTTCAATATATAGGCTTCAACAAAATGTCCTTTAGATAGTACTTTGCTTTGATCTTCGAGATCTTCTTAGCCTTGTCATAGGTAGCAGTTGTTGGTTAAAGTCAACTTGTCAGAGCAGACATGTTTTTTTAGTTCTTTATCAAAAGTAGGTTGTACGGAATTTTTGGCGCGAGTTTTGATAATGAGAACATTCTGTGAATGTCTTCTTTGTCTCTAATGTCCACTTCTGATTTGTATTAGATGAAGCAAGTGGATACTTGATATAGATTATCTGCACAAAGTAGTGTAGATATGCATGAAGGTAGATATGTCCTATCACTTTTGTTGTTTTTAAAGGTTTTGCATTTACTGGAATTTAATGCATGGTCAGAACAACAACATTTTCTTATTTTCTACCGTTCAGGCATGATTTGATCGTTTAAGCATTTAACTAAGATACCAAGTAGTTGATGAAGACTTCATTGTTGGATGAAGGAGATTGTTTGGCATATGGTATTGTTTAGCCTATGTAAGGCTTTTACTCAAAATGCTTTTTTAAGTTGTCTTTGTTTCGTCCAAAACCACATTTAGCAAGGTGTCTTTCAACACAAGTTTCTGGATAATTGTTTAAGACTTTTAGTGTACCTTCCAATAACATCTTTGGACACTTTTATTTATCAAGACATATTGAGAGTTCATTTGATCATTGCTTAGTAATGTATACCTTTAGTTCATTCAACAAGACTCTCATTGACGCATAAATAAGGAAACCGTTTAGCAATGCATCTATTCTTGTGTTGGTGTGTTTACTAAAGCTTTTCTCAAGATACTTAGTTTTCACAAAGTTTTTTCATAAACCACCCATCTTTTAGTTGTATTTATTTTCTAAAGATAACACTCTGTCATATACTCATTTCGTTTATTCCTATTTGTTAAACTTCAAAAACATATGAGGTCGTTTTGAGATTCAGTCTTATAGACGATTTTGTCTTAACACTCATTGCACAACGTCAACAATGCATTATCTTCGCCGAAAACCCAAACCACCTCGCGAAAAACAATGAAACACCTGCACACACATAGATAGACTTTGATGCTACCACCTAACATCACACCCTTCGTCCCAGGTCTTAAGCAACCTCGAACAACAATCAACCACTCAATACCACCATCTTTGTGTGCACAACCTTCATCCTTTTCCACCAGAACCACCACAACGTCTTAATGCTTTCAGCCATCATGTTCGTCACCTGAGTTGCGCCTCCATCACACCGCGAGAAAGACCTAAATCACGAAACCCTAAATCCTTTCCAACCTCTGATCTCCACACACAAATTCAGTCCTCCACGAACTTACAAGTGCATCGTGAATAATGAAGGTTAGCCACCACACACTTACATATTAAAAACCCAAATCATAAACTCATGGAAACTCCTCGATGTGCCATCTTAACACTTGGAACCAGCCCCTCATTAGGTCAAACATTCAACTTTGGTCAACCAAAGGAGACTAAAGTGAAAATATTGATATCTTTTGGGTCTCCCTACAATTTTGGACAAAATAAGAAGGACTGAATTTAAATTTAGACAAAATTTTGTTGTAGATAATTTATTAGATATTTTACAAAATAACTAATTTAATTATATATGAAATTATAATAACAAAACCTTCCAAATATTTTAAAAACTAATCAAATATGTTAATTATTTAAGAGATTTTTCAGAAATTACAACTATCATACAACATACAATTAGTCATTTCAAGTTATCTATCTATTAAAAATACTACAATGACTTTCCTTACCTGAAAGACAAACCAAACCGTTCAAGAATCCTATCAACACCTCTTGACGCACAAAAAGCTGTATCTGCCCCAATCAACACAAACATGATTAAGGCACACTATTAGAACAATTAATCAACAAAGTCTCTTACTGAAGGCTTAAACACTCCATGCGAGCCAAGATAGTCTACACGCACAAAAATAACAAACAAACGAATAAAAGGGGTAGAAAACCAACTTACTCTATTGGAGAAACAGATCAGACAAAAGTGGAGAGCTTGCCTCAAGGATCATCCTAGCGGTGTTCGATCTTCAAACAGATGGACAAACAATTAGAAAATCTAGAAAGAATAAAGAGAGCTCTAGAGAAAAGAATTGAAAAAAATTATATGATTTTAAGATAATGAAACTCAGTTATAAAAATTTTATTTATACTTTAAACTTTTATTATTAAAATAATCGAATCTCATTATTTAAAATATATTATCAATTATTATTTTTTAAACTCTTATATTAACTATTTATTTTATTAACGCACCTTCATTAATTTCTTCTTACAAATCCATAAATTGTATAATTTGGAATTCATTTTCGAAAATTAAAAATGTCCTCCAAAAAATGAAAGTTATATCTTTTGTAAACACAAGCTTTTTACTCATATAATTTTATCTTTCAATAGTTTCATGTAAATATTATATTTTCTTTTAGAATTATAATTTTATTATTTTTTGTTCTTCAGAAAAGAAAAATTAAATACACGTATAGCATACGTGTTTTCACTAGTCTATAATATATACTATTATATAAAAATATTCCCACTTTTTTGGGTATATATTTTATTTCCAATATTACCTTTCAATTATTTTATTTTGTTTTACCAATTTTAGTCATTAAGTGATATTTTCTTAATTTAATCATTTTTGTCAATCTGACCATTTTTTTCTACAGTTTAATTATTTTTTTTAAAACTAAAATAACTATTATCCTTTAAATAATTATTTCTTAAATTAAAATAATTATTTTGACAATTTAATGGTTTAAGTAATCGTTTCTTAAAATTGCTATTTTTCATTTGACTATTTTTTTAAATTAGCTTTTTTATTTAAAATAATTATCTATAATAAAATTAGAAAAATTATTTATATTTAATTTTATAATTATAATAATAATAGTTTATAATTTTTTGTTATAAATAAAAATGAAGATACGTAACACATGCATTTTTACTTGTATATTATATAAAGAGATTATCTATATTGATGTTTCCATTTTATTTTCATTTTACTCTTTAAATATTTTTTGAATTAAAATAATTATTTTATCAATTTTATTTGACAGTTTTTTTTATAAAAAAAATTAACTATTCTTTAAACTAAAATAACTATTTATAATAAAAAAAATTATCTTAAGAATGGCTAAAGGTTACCTGTAATAAAATGTTAAAAGAATATTTAAAATTACTTTTATAATTATAATAATAACAATTTTATAATATTTTGTTATTACATAAATAACACACATATACTATTATATAA
Source organism: Vigna reflexopilosa (assembly GCA_027742785.1). Taxonomy (NCBI): domain Eukaryota; kingdom Viridiplantae; phylum Streptophyta; class Magnoliopsida; order Fabales; family Fabaceae; genus Vigna; species Vigna reflexopilosa. The sequence continues at coordinate 25,940,040 of CM050918.1, forward strand.
AAATGATTTATCATTTTGATATATACAGTTTTTTTTAAGTTTACCCTTTAGTAAATTAAGGTTTACCAATTTTACTATTTAAGTTGCTGTTTTAGAAATTTAACCGTTTTTATCAATTCAATCTTTTTTAAAATTTAATCACTTTTAAATTAAATTTTCTATGGTAAAATATTGTGTATAAAATAAATAAAAATATCTACGATAAAATTATAAAGTTATTTATAATTATTTTCATATTTATAATTTTATTATTTTATGTTATCATAAAAAAACAAACGCACATGTTTTCAATATTATATAAAAGATGATTTTCTCCTTTTTTTGTGTATACATTTTTTTTCCAATTTTTCTAATCATTATTTTAAACTAAAATAGTTACATTTTTATTTTTACTTTTTAAATTTCATTATTTTATAAATTAAAGTTACTATTTTACCCTTTTATCATTTTCATAAAAAAATATTTAATAATAAAAATGGACACTCTATCACATGTGTTTTCCGGTAAGGTTATAAAAATAGAATTACTAATAATTTCAGACATTGATTTATAAAAAATAGCTTTGAAATTTGATACAATACAACCCAAATCCAGTTTGTTTCATTACTTCTTTCAGTATATCCACATCCCTTTGTAACCAAATATGTCGTTACACAGATCGTCAATCTCCTCTTGCATGAGTCAAAACCATGGTTATTTCACAACATAATCCCTCACATATTTTGTGTTAATTTGTTTTTCATCAACAGCGTTTAACAAGAACAACTCCTGAACAAATATCTACCGTTGGATCGAAAACCCCATGTGATGATCTTTTTCACAACTCATGAAGAAGAAAACTAGAAGGTCAACCCATTCCCAAACAAAACCCCTTCTTCCATAAAAAGTTAAACCTAATTGTTGAAGATGAAAAAGAAGAAACATTGATTTTGACTTTCACCTGTTTGATCAAATTCCACACCTTGTGCTGAGAAAGAAACAAATGTCTGTGACGCCTGATCGCAGTTACGGACGCACGTTGATATGGATCATTGCGTTTATTTTGTTTATGTGTGTACTCGTTGGAGGAGGGTGCCTTGCAGAGTACTTGGTTCTCCCTGAGTCTAAAGTTCCATCTTGGATCCTCGTTTTAGGGTTCTTCTTGCTTTCTTTGCCGTGGGTCTTTTGGTTACTCACCTTCTTGTACCAAATTTTCTCACGCTGTTGTGGTTGTAGAATTGGTTGTGACGTTGAAAGAGAGGGATTAAAAGTTGGTGGCGATGACGGTGGAAGTAGTGGTGGTGCAACTGCTACCGTAAATGATCCAAATGTTAAACCAAATGCTAATGGTATAGATAGGACTCTATCTGTTGCTTCACACGAGAGTCAAATGCCATTGGCAAAATCAATGGTCTCTTGATCAAATTCTGATGGCTGGGTTCATGCCCACCCATTTCTTTCATTTGAAATAATTGTTTGTTATAAGGTGGTGTAGTACTAAGTTGAATTCAAGAAGGAAATTTATCTCCGATCATTTATGTAACTGCAAAATATTATAAACATAGGAAGTCATAATAAAGATGTTGTGTTTTCTAAACACGATTTTAAACTTAAAAATAAAGTTATATTTTAGATAATTTTCATTATTATAGAAGTTGTGTGCACTATCAACTAACTCTTTCATTTTTATTTTATTTTGTTTTTTAGTTTTTTTCATTAGAAGTCATGCTCTTAATGCATGACTTCTTCTTTCTTTTTTTACAACATATGTGTTGTATTTTATTTTGCCTTGTCAGGTTCGTGTTCCTTCTTTTTTCTGTGTGTGCTCATTTTCTGTGTTGCGTTCCTTTTTTTTTGTGTGCTTATTTTCTTCCAACTCGAGCATTATTTTTGTCAAACTCATTTTTGTTTCTGTTTCTAACGAAGTACAACTTTGTTTCATTCTCATTTGGATTTGGTTTTGGAGCCTTTCTTTATACTTTTTGGCTTGGATAGCTTGTTGGAACACACATGCATAATCCTGCACACTTTTGGAAAACCACACTTGAAATTACAAAGAGAAGAATAACGTAATTATGCAGACAAAAGATATTACATTTTAATTTTGAATTATTTACTTGTATCTATAATATATTAACCACCAAATAACACAATTGAATCAATCTCTTAACATACCCCCTTTAATTTAATGTATCTAAGGACACTACATTCAACATGCTTCTCAAATCTTTGAATGTCTGAATCTTCATGGATTTTGTCATGATATCTGTTATCTACAATTTTGATTTGTATTTCACCAGCTCAAGTCTCTCTATTGTAAAAAAAATGCGTAACGAAATGTTTGAAGTTTGACAACGGTCAAAAAGAAGGTGAATTAGTTTTCCGATAAAATAAGCTTCTTACTTCTCTTTTTTAAAATAACTTCACAATGTAAAAAAATCAAGACAAGATAAGTAAATAAAAGAGTATAAGAAAGAAAAACTTATATAGATAATTTTTATACTAGTTTAAATAAAAAAGATCTTAAGTCCGGTTGTTAATATTTCTAAAAGAGAGATTAACTTATAACTAAAAATAAACAATAATTTACAAAGTGAAGTAGAGTAGAGATTTAGAAATATATACTGACAAGAGATTTACAACACCTTTTTTTGACACACATAAGGATGGACAAGCTAAAACTTTGCTCAATAGATGTGCTACCACACTCAGACACACTGAAACTAGCACTTCCTTCTACTTAGCACCAAAATCTCAAGCTTTCTTAAAAGACAGAAAGTTTAGAAAAAACACTTAGTTCTCAAGAAGATTTTAAGATTACGTAACATTAAAAGAGCTAAAAAATGATATATTTATAGGCTAAGTTCAAAAATAGATCAAAAGCTTAAGAGTCTTCTTGCAACTACTAGAGATAATCAATTATTCCAAGTGATAATCGATTATCTGCAAACCTTATTAAAGTGTTTTTCCTGAGATAATAGATTATCCAAAGTGATAATCATCATCAACGAGCCATTAAAAAGTTTGTTATTTTGGAATAATCGATTATTCCAAGTGATAATCGATTATTCTAGAGAGTATTATTGTTTCTAATCTTTTCTAAAATAATCGATTATCTCAAGAGATAATTGATTATTCCAGTGCGTTTTCTGAAAAAAGCTTTAATCTTGAGTTCTCTTTGCCTTGTTGTGATCTTGACAAAATGAAGTCTAAAATGCAAAAGCTAATCTAGAATACAATTACAAATAGCTAAAAACAAAAGCTTTAAATGAATAACAATTTCTTTAATCTTCAATCTTCATCATCAAAACTCTTTTGTCTTCGATTCAACCTTTGTTGTTAACAATCTCCCCATTTTTTATGATGATCAAAACTACTTGTTTAAAGCTTTCATGCATATGCACAACTTAGAAAGGAGAATAATATTAGACGTATAGATATTGCTTTAACAACCTTCTTCTCCCCCTTTTTGATCAATAGCAAAAATAGTACAACTCTTAAAATTTGTAAACAACTAAGTGGAAGATCCCCCTCAAAAGATTAATCCAACTATCAAGAAGCCTCCCCTTAATTAGAGCAGATAAGTAAAGTAGAGAGAATTGATAGATATTAAAACAACTAAAGAGAACTTTATTTATGAAGATAACATATTACATTTAAAAGTCTTCACTAAGGTCATCATCAAGTTCTTCTTCTAATTGTAATTCAATATTTGTTATTCTAGTGTCTAAATTACTAAGCAAGCCACAAACTTATGCATGTTTGGCTGCTTGGAGGGTAAACATTTCATCCATCCTTCTATTTATGTTGGCTATGCTTTCTTGCATGGACAAGGAAGATCATTCAGGAGACTTTAATGGTTCAACAATGTTAGTAGTATCTAGCATAAGATCACCTTCCTATCCCTCTTCAACAGCCACAACCCCTTTATGGATGAAGGTGTTACATTAGGGAATAAAGCTCATTTTTCTTAAGGCCCTCTGTCCAATATCATTTTGTGGTAAGGCTTGGGAGACTTTCTCTCCTTCAATGCCCACCCTTTTGTACTCACAAATGTGAGAGATTAACAAAGCATAATGAGAGGTAATATATAAAATATCTCTTGGCCTTTAGCATGGTGTCAAGGATGAGGTTAGGCTAATCAAATATTATGTTGTTCAACATCTCATAGATGATGATAAGGTTTTTCTTAGAACATTGAGCATGATTTGTGGAGCAAAGAGCAAGATTCCAAACAATGAGATAATGGATGAGACGTTCATCCATCTTCAGGCCACCCATCAAGAGTTGCTTTCTATCTATAAGTTGTTATGGATTCTTGAGGAAGGATCGATATTATATGCATTTACATTCTTTGAAAGAGGATTCTCTTGGTTCTTGGATTAGAACTCTGGTTTTTATCAAAGATTAAAAATTTTATGACAAATATTCACTTGATTTATCAATTTGATAGATTGTGACATCCCTTATCCCTAGTTTAGTTTGCATTCTTCTATGATTTATTTTTGTTGTGCTTCTTAAGGATTCAAATTTATAAGCAATTGTACTTTTTAGGATGTCCTGATTTTTAGGATGTCCTGATTACGAGTGGAATTTTAAAATTTTAAAATCATAATACTGTTGCAGAAATCCAATTATATAATACCAAAATTAATAAAATAAAATGAAATAAAGTAAACTCAATCACATTGTTTCTAAAATTTATACCACAAAACCTTTAAATAACTCAAGTCTTTTTCACACACTCACGTCTCTACATGCATCTAGAGCATCTACAACACCCCATACTCCCATATAACCAAAAGTCATACAATCATCGCAAGACACACACACACAACCACAAATACAAACAAATATGGGTACGCTACTATAGCACAACCAATAACAATAAAAATGTACATAGGAAGCAAACACAACTTAATAACAAATCAATTATCTACTAATAGAATCATTTATAAACCATGATCATCTCAACATCCTTATTAACTCTATCATGACTATACCATCAATGTTATCCTTATGAACATCGTTTCAAACACATCATCACTATTGTTAGAAAAGATGAGCTTTGTTTCTCAACACCAAGAGCGGGGTGAATTGGTGTTTTATAAAAATACTCACTTTTGAAATCTTTTTGCAAATAGTATGAGTCTTTAAACCTTTCTTGAACAACAAGCAAGAATGTATGCAATGTAACAGTATGCGTATTCGAATAAAGATAGTATGTAATCGATTAATGCAAAGAGATAGGGAGAAGAAAATTCAAACTCTGAGTTTTATACTAATTCGACCTCAACTGCCTACATCCAGTGTCCTTTCAATCAACCCGAGATTGAAAGCCAATTGCACTATAAAGATATGAGTTTTTACAATGATAACGGTTGAAAAACCGTTATTTTTATACTTAATTTTGATACTTAATGCACCCTTTTTGACTTAGAAACTTGCTTGTACTCATGATTTTGCTTTAGTTTTGTGAATAAGAGAGTTAAGGATATGCTTTATGATTTTATCACTAAATTCCCTTGATTTTGTAGGTTTTTGGAATGATTTGAAAGAAGGGTTGAAGTATCAAGGAATTGAAGTACATAAAAGTCAACCAGAATGCATAAAAGTCAACCAGTCAACCAGAAAAGTCAATCAGTCAACCAGAATGCTGAAAAGTCAACCAGAGTGTAGTTTTGTGCCGCAGGGAGTGCCGGGCGGTGAAACCAGCGCCGTGCTGTGGACTGGGGACTAGTTTTTCACTGTTTTTAGCCTGGGCGACACCGCTAGGGGTTATTCTGAGTGTCGCACCCACCGTCGGGCGGTGAGCCACCACCGGGCGGTGTACTATTAGGCCTGGGCCAAAATTCTGTTATTTTTTTGTGCTATATATAGACCCAGACGACCAGAAGGAGTATCTTTTAACAGAAAGAGGCGCAGAAACACTATCTTCACTCCTCAAAGGCGGATTTTGGATGCGAGAGCTCCAATCTGTCAAATCTAGGGTTTATCTTTTCATTCTTTCCATTATTTTCATACAGTTTCACCATGATTATGGTGAACTAAACCTCCATTGTTGTTGGGGAATTGATGTAATCCTTTGAAACTCTCATATATTGAATTGATGCTTCATTCATATGCTTTTATTCATTAATTGTTAGAGTTTTTCCTTCATTATATTTGCATGCTTTGTTTAAGACATTATTCAATAAGATAATCTTTGATTCTATCTATATGGACACGTATGGGTAGGTCTTGACATGAGGGAATTTTCTTGGTAGCAATATTACCTAGACATAGGGATAGGAGGACCGATTGCCTTAAGCTTCTGTACGAATTATGTAATGCATGATCAATTGCTAGGGAGACTAGACATAGTAAACTAGTAATTCGGAGTAGTCTCTTTTCACCAAGACAATGGGATTAGGGTAAATTAGAGAGTGGCGTTAACATTAATGAAGGAGTATAATTCTTAGATATATGAGAGTAGATAGGATAAAATCATAAACCCCAAGAACATAATTCATTCATTCATCATTCACCTGTGTTATCTTTTGGTCAATTGATAAAATCCTTTGCATTCATATCTAATTTTCGTTTTTGCATTATAAAACCCTAATTTTTGTTATTCAAGTCTTAAATAATCAAGAAATCACATGAAAGTATAGGCCTATGAGTCTATAGGGAAACGATACTCGGACTTACCGTTTATTATTTCTTGATACTATTTGGTACACTTGTCGGACCCTTAACATACAACAAGGGCTTTACAGCGACCACATTGTCAAAATGTAAATCACCTCTCTAACTCACTAATCTAATATAGCCAAATACAAAAGACTTACAATAAGAACAATCCTCTCCTGCAGTCACCCCATTGAGATCCTTCTCAAAGTATAAGAACTCCTCGTTCTTCTTCCTGGCAACACGCATAGGGAAACATCAACACAACGTTTGCGAATCTTCTCCTGATCACACAGCAAGCACCTCAGTTGTGCAGAAATATCAGACACTTCAACTTAGTCAATCTTGTCTCTCAAGAAATCTTCAAGAATAGTCCACCACTTCATTTTCTTGTTTCTTAGAGCATTTGATCACCTCTGTAAAACTTCTTAACTCAATCTGAATCAGATATGAAAATGTTAATCTCAATTGTCTTACAGAAATTCAATCAATGTTTCTATATATAATGTTAGTCAAATCTGACGCATTTTAATCGATTACTCTATTAATCTAATCAGTTACATTAAACACTTAACAAAGATTAACAGCAGTCAAAGCAATTAATTGAATGTTCAATTAATGTAATAGAATTTCATTTAATGCTTAGTCAACATATTTTAAAAATATGACCGTTGAAACAGTTATGACAAGCATGAAATAGTTTTCAAATCTTTAACAGACTTAATTGAATACATAATCTATGTAATCGATTAAGCTTCAACATTTAGCATATTTTTGAAAACTTTTCTTTCCAAAATTCATCACAACACACTTGAAAAATATATGTGCAAACACACAATTTTAATCGATTTACCAACTATCGTAATCGATTCAAAACTTGTTGTTTTGCCCAGTTTAAAACTCAAGTTGTCTAATGACGTTAATTGATTATCACAACATTGTAATCGATTAAGTCATACATATATGATTTTGTGCATGTGGTTTTTCCATTTCCAAAACATATATTGTGCATACATAGATATGATCACTTTATAAGCATAGTAGTATGCATCAATAAACACAATATGTCCACAAATATGCATGTGAAAATTTCACAATAAGCATAAGCATATATAACACAGTGTTCCCCCTATCAACAACTACGAATCATCATCACATGTACCTCCATCAGAACTAACCTCATCATGAATAACACCATGAGCCTCCACAATACCATAAATTCCCTAGTGAAAGGAATCAGTCACCCTCTTGTATCCTACCTCACAAACCTATAGCCTCTCCTACAAGTCTACTCGAGTAGTCCCGCCATCTGGCTAAGGAACATGTTTCCTGTCACACAAGGACAAGACAAACACCATCACCCCCATACAAAGAAGGCTCAATACCCGAGCACCCCTTTTTCGCACAGAAGACCAAATGGAGTTGTTATCTCGTATCAGACAATCGATAGTCTCAAGCTTTACTAGGTACAACAAGTAGACCTATCCCTCACTCTTATGCTCATCAACCACACACTCAAGTGCAACTCCAACACTCACTCATTCTAATCACAAGTCAAAGTCCATCGTATACTTAAATACAACAACTATCCTTATTCTCTACCTAACATTATTCATTCATCATTATCTAAACTCTCATTAAAAAATACAATGTGCTCAGTTAACCACTCATAGGTTCCACTCAAACAATAAATGACAAAACAAATAAATAATATCATTCAATATGAATCTGAAAATAATAAATCATTTATTACTTTAATTAATCATTAAAATTTAATTAAAAAAACTTCACTATTTTCCTTTTCAAACCATTTTAACTTTGATTTCCAATTATACTTTTAATAAATTAAATTTCCAATTTCGTTTTTAGTTAAGTTTACTTCCAATTCTCCTTTTCTTATTATTAACCAATTCAAAACTGTTGAAAATGGTATGGCTTAGTTTCTCACACCAAGAGGGGGTGAATTGGTGAAACTTTAAAATCAGATTCTTTTAACAATCTTTTTCACAAAAGGATGATCTTTCAAAACTTTCTTGAAATAAAAGGAATAAGATTTTTAAATGCAGCGGAATATAGTTGACTATGCACAGGATAAAGTCGACTTTGAATTTAAAAGTGTAAGGATAGAGAGATCAAATACATATTTTTATACTAGTTCGGCCAACCTGCCTACATCTAGTGTCCTTCCAGTCCTAGGAAGCAAATGCACTATAATGATCAAGGTTTTTACAGCAAGACTTTTATAGTGACAACACGTCAAAAATAAAAAACACCTCTCTAACCGTCTAATCAAAATATAGGCATATAACAAAATAGAACAGTAGCAAGATGTCCCCTTTCCTGCAGTCTTCAACCCTTTGAGCAACCCTCAAAGTCCAAAACGCCACACGTCCTCTTCATGTAGTCACAACAGGGCAATACACCAATCTTCAAAAGATTGAGAAAAACTGATCACGAAACAGACACCTCAAGTGTAGATTGATCAGACAGTCAAAGCACACAATTTTTGCTCTTCAAGAAATCACCAAAGATGAACACCACGATCTTCTTTATGAATTCTTAGAGCTTTTTTCGCATTCTGTAAGATAGCACAAGTCTGAAAGAAAATCACAATATCATTAGAATAAAAAAACTTCGTACAAAATTCAAATTTGTGTCTATATATAGTTTTTCATAAAATTGACACTCCTAAGTCGACTTTGCTACTAATAGAGTCGAATGTACTATGACAGTTATAACAAACAGTAGCAGTCAAAGAAACTTAATTGATTACATAATTAATGCAATTGATTCTCAATTAATGCTTAGTTAGACACATTAAAAATATAGCCGTTAGACATGACAAGCACTAACAGAATTTCAAAACATAACAAACTTAGTCGAATGACTTTCGCACAGAGTCGACTATATAACAGTTCAATGCAGTTTTGAAAAACAATCTCTTCAAAAAATCACAGCACACTTTGAAAAAGTTTGTGCAAAGCCACAAGTTTTAATCGACTTACTTAATAATGAATCGACTTAAAACTGCTGTTTTACAACACAATTAAAGTTCAACAAAAGTGCATGTGGTTTTTCTTTTCTAAAACATATGTCATGAAATAACAAATAAAATCTCATTATATAACATAGTGAATTGCAATGATCATAACAGAAACAAAAACAACACAGACATGTTCTCATATGATCACAATCATAAAAGCAGTGAACATGTAACACATATAACAAATATACACGTGTGTTATTAATTATGTGTTGTCATGATAAAAAACCAGAAGCTCTGAGATTGTAGGTTCAGCTAAACCAGTGTTTCCCCTATCACAATCTCAACAAAAACTACCCAGAGGTCTTTAGGCCCAATTAATCCAACCCAAACATAGGTGGGGGTTGCTCCCTCCACCCCCACTAAATGCTCCCTGCATCTCCCCATACCCAATTTGCCCTTTTTCTGGATCAATAAATCCTTGAGTTAAGAGAGCTAATTTAACATTTAAAGTTCAAGTACAAACTCTCTTTCTTAACCAATCTCACTTATTCCCAACTTCTTCCCTTTTCTTTTAATTTTACATTGAGCCCATCTTTCATGCTTTTTCTTTTCTTCTTTTCTTTTCTCATGCATTTTTCTTTTTCACTACTTGAGCTCAATGCCTTTCTTTTTCTGTCATTCAAATTTTCCCAACAACCCCAAACTTGAACCTTTTCAACAATTATTCTCAACCAACTCAAGATAAATAATTTCAAAATAAGGGTTTTCATCTTGTTTATGGCCAAGGTTCAAAAAGGGTATAACATTTTAATCACTTTGGGTGAAAGTTTGGCTAAGTAAGGGCTTCCAAAAATGGCCTTGATCATATGGCATAAACATTCAATTCAATCAATTATCAAGACTCAGGAAATATCATTCATGTTTTCCTGTGATCAGTACATATAGCAATGAATACTCTGGAGCTCAATACCTCACACATCATCCATTCATACACCCTACTTAGTATCATAACCACAATCACAATTCATCACACATCTGTTCACATAGCTAGTGAACTTTTCACCTGAATATCAACACAACTCAGTCATCATCCACATCCAATCTTCATCAAATAGATTCATTATGCAATATCATTAAGTCAAACATTTTCAGAATTAGTGTTCAAGCCAAGCATAGACACTAACAATCAAATTCAACCTATTCTAAAAAAAAAATACAAAAGTGCAAGATAAAACCCTAGGTTACCTCCTAGTAGTGCTTGTTTAATGTCACGAGCCTGACCCAAACCTCATGGATCCACCAACATCGTTACTGAGGAGAATTGCTTCACATCTCCTCCCAAATAATGTTTGAGCCTCTGACCATTCACCACCCAGCTCCGCTGCTGATCATCATCATTTGAATGCTCTAATTCCACTACTCCATTTGGGAATACACGCTTTATCACAAAAGGTCCTGACCATTTTGATTTCAACTTCCCAGGAAATAGCTTCAACCGTGAGTTGAATAGCAACACCAGCTCCCCTGGGTAGAAAGTTCTCTTTATTAGCTTCCTGTCATGATAAAATTTTACCTTTTCTTTATAACTCCTGGATGAGTCATATGCATGTAACCACATCTCTTCAAGCTCTAACAATTGATTTCTTCGTTTGCTTTGAGTTTCATGAGGATCAAAATTTAAAAATTTCAAAGCCCATAAAGCTTTATTCTCCATCTCTACTGGCAAATGACATGTTTTTCCATATACCAACTGAAAAGGTGATAACCCCATGGAAGTTTTCATGGCCGTCCTGTATGCCCAGAGAGCATCATCTAGTTTATATGACCAATCTTTCCTTGAAAAAGTGACAATCTTTTCTAAAATTCTTTTGATGTCCCTGTTAGAAACTTCAGCTTGACCATTCGTCTGTGGATGATAAGGTGCAACCACCTTATGTCTCACCCCATAGTGTTTGAGTACCTTAGCCAGCTGGGCATTACAAAAGTGAGACCCCCATCACTGATGAGTATCCTGGGAGTTCCAAATCGTGAAAAGATCTGTCTTTTTAAGAATTTGATCACAGTGTTAACATCATTCTTAGGACATGCTAGAGCGTCAACCCATTTACTCACGTAATCAACAGCCACCAAAATATATTCATTATTGAAAGATGGAGGAAAGGGTCGAACAAAATCAATACCCTAGCAGTCATAAACTTCAACTTCCAAAATGCCTTGCAACGGCATCTCATGTCTTTGTGAAATAGCCCCTGTCCTTTGACATTTGTCACAACTCCTAGCATGATTATGAGCATATTTAAACAAAGTTGGCCAATAAAATCCTGCTTGGAGAACTTTTGCAGCAGTTAGTTCTCCATTATAATGACCTCATAAGGAGAATTATGACAATGCCATAAAATTCCTTTTGCTTCTTCTTTCGTTACACATCTCCTCAAAAGATTATCTGCTCCAATCTTGAATAAATACGGATCATCCCATATGAATTGCTTAGCATCATGTAAAAACTTCTTTTTCTGTTGCCAATTCAATTCTTCAGGAACAACACCTGCAACTTTAAAGTTAGCCAGATCAGCAACCATGGCCTTTGCTGAATATATAAGAGAGTTTCATTTGAAAAAGACTCCCAAATTTCTGTCTCTTTGCTCGTTACTTCATTATTGACTAACCTAGACAGATGATCCGCAATTAAATTTTCATTCCTCTTTTTATCACGGATTTCTATATCAAATTCTTGTAACAGAAGCACCCATCTAATCAACCGTGGCTTTGAGTCTGGCTTTGTCAGTAAGTATTTTATAGCCGCATTATCCGTATAAACAATCACTTTAGATCCAATAAAGTAAGATCAAAATTTCTCCAATGCATAGACTATAGCCAAAAATTCTTTTTCTGTAGTAGCATAATTCAGTTGGGCTTCATTCAAAACTTTACTAGCATAGTAAATAGCGTGAAATACCTTTTCTTTTCTTTGTCCCAACACAACACCTATGGAATAGTCTCTAGCATCACACATGAGTTCAAACTCTTTATTCCAGTCTGGAGCCACTATTACTGGGGCAGAAATCAAGCTTTTCTTTAAAACATTAAAAGCTTGTATACATTCTGGACTTATTACAAACGGTGTATCTTTAGCAAGCAAGTTACTCAATGGCTTAGAAATCTTTGAGAAATCCTTAATAAATCTTCGATAGAATCCAGCATGCCCTAAGAAACTTCGAATTTCTCTCACGTTTGTTGGTGGTGGAAGTTTTTCATTAACCTCCACTTTTGCCTCATCCACTTCAATCCCCCTGGCTGAAATCTTGTGTCTCAACACAATCCCTTCTGTAACATGAAATGACATTTCTCCCAGTTCAAAACAAGATTTGTTTGAACACATCGTTTAAGAACAGCATCCAGGTTGATCAAACATCTTTGAAAAGAATCCCCAAAAACTGAAAAATCATCCATGAAGACCTCTATGCTTTTTTCCATGAAATCTGCAAAGATTGCTTGCATACACCTCTGAAATGTGGCAGGGGCATTACATAGTCCAAATCGCATTTTTCTGTAAGCAAATATACCAAAAGGACATGTAAAGGCTGTTTTCTCTTGATCTTTCGGATCTACCATAATTTGATTATATCCAGAATAACCATCTAAGAAGCAATAATAAGCTTGTTCAGCCAATCTTTCTAGCATCTGATCCATAAAAGGTAAGGGAAAATGATCTTTCCTGGTAGCTGTATTTAATCTTCTGTAATCAATACACATTCGCCAACCAGTAATTGTTCGTGTAGGAATAAGTTCATTCTTTTCATTATAAATGACAGTCATCCCTCCTTTCTTTGGTACAACTTCCAATAACTTCAATACTTCCTTTCGCACAACCTCTTTCATAACAGGATTAAGTCTTCTCTACGGTTGAGCTACTGGCCTATAATCATCCCCCATAAGAATTATGTGCATACAGTATGTAGGACTTATACCCTTAAGATCTGCAATTGATCAGCCTATAGCACCTTTATTTTCTCTTAAAACTTCCACCAGCTTTTCTTCTTCTTTTGGAGATAATGACGTACTGATAATAACTGGCTCTCCTCCATTATCTTCCAAAAACACATATTTCAAGTGTGGTGGCAACTCTTTAAGTTCAATCTTACTTTCTAGAACTTTTTCTTTAAGTTCAATTTTTTCAAAAAGAGCCTTTTCTGCTGGAATTTCTTTTGTTGCCTCGAAATCCTGAACGCATTCTTCCTTCATTTTGTCCTCCTCTTCATTCAAATCTTCACATTCATTAATAAGAGTTCTTTCCAAAATGGATGCATTACAAACTCTATTTTCTTGCCTCATACAAAGTTCTTCCACAATGTCTACTTGAAAGCATGACTTGTCATCTTTAGGATGTGACATTGCTTGAAACACATCAAAATCCACCTCTTCATCTTGTACTATGACTTTAAGCTTGCCATTTTCAACATCAATCACTATTCTGGCTGTCTTCATGAAAGGTCTTCCAAGAATCAAAGGTGCATCACCATTTTCTTCCATCTCCATTATGACAAAATCCACTGGGAATAAGAATTTATCTACCTTGACTATTACATCTTCAACCACTCCATATGGATATTTGAGAGATCTATCTGCTAACTGAAGAGTCATTCTTGTTGGCTTGATTTCCAATCCTCTAATCTTTTTGAACATAGAAAGAGGCATTAGATTAATACTAGCTCCCAGATCAATCAAAGCTTTTCCAACCTCCAACTCCCTAATAGTACATGGAATGGTAAAACTCCTTGGATCTTGTAATTTAGGAGGTAATGACCTTTGTATGACTGTGCTGCAATTCCCTTGTACCTCAACGGTTTCCTTCTCAATATACTTCCTTTTCTTCATGAGGAGTTCTTTTAAAAACTTCGCATATGATGGCATTTGCTGAAGTGCCTCAGAGAATGGTATGGTTATTTCCAATTTCTTGAAAATCTCCATAAAATGCTCAAAATGTTTTTCTTTCTCCTTTCTTGAATATATCTTTGGATACGGCAGTGGTTTTTCATACTCCCTCTCTCTCAATTTTACAACCTCCTCTTCCTGATTTTGGTTCATCATATTTTTCTCTATCTCACACTCCTCCCTCTGATCACTCTTTTTTTCAATACTCTCTTTTTCTTTTTCTTTTTTCTCAACCCTTCATTCCTCTAATATTCTCCCACTTCTAGTAACAATCTCACATGCTTCTCCCACATTACTTTTCTCCACACAATTAACATCAAACATATTCCTATTCACAATTCTCTGAAAAATTTCTTCAGATTCTGCGCTTCTTTGTACTGGCATGAATTGAGGCTACTGTGGGATTCTTGAAGCTTCTATAACTGCCTGTGATAAACCAAATAATTTTTGCGTAATAATCTCCAATTGCTGAGCAATTATCTTATTCTGCTCCATCATCAAACTATTATTTTGTAACATTGAAGCTTCATTAACAACATCAACATGTTCAATATGTGTCTCCTCATTATCTGCCATACTTTCAATCAAATCATAAGCTTCATCCTCAGTCTTCCTTATTATATCTCCTCCGGCTGCAGCATTCAACATCATCTTTGACTGCATGTTAAGACCACCTAGGTAAGCAAAAACTAGGGTTGTCTTGTCAAACCCGTGGACTAGTGTCTTTCTCAATAGGCCTTTAAACCTATCCCATGCTTGGCCGAGAGTTTCCTCCATGCCCTGTTTGAATGATGAAATCTGCAACCTTCCCTGAGTAATTTTAGACTGTGGAAAATATTTGTTAACAAATTTGGTTGCCACAGTCTCCCATGTAGTGAATGTTCCTTCAGGAAAGGAATTAAGCCACATCTTAGCATTGCCTCCCAATGAGAATGGAAACAAGCTAAGCTTTACTTTTTTGTTGAGAGTTTCCTCCATGCCCTGTTTGATGTATGAAATCTCCAGCCTTCCCTGAGTAATTTTAGACTATGGAAAATATTTGTTAACAAATTTGGTTGCCACAGTCTCCCATGTAGTGAATGTTCCTTCAGGAAAGGAATTAAGCCACATCTTAGCATTGCCTCCCAATGAGAATGGAAACAAGCTAAGCTTTACTTTTTTGTTTGATACTTCAGTCATACTCACAGTGTTGCAAATTTCACTGAATGTCGTCAAATGATCATATGGGTTCTCATTTGACAATCTGTGAAATTGATTGCTTTGTACCAGATGGATTAGTGTTGGGTTCATCACCATATTAACTGTACGATCTGTAGGCATGGCTATGCTATTGAAGTGGAAATGGCCCACAACATTGGACTGATCCGCAAGTGTGCGTCTTGGAGGAGGTTGATTCGCCATCTCCTCTAAGTTCTGTGTAAACGCCTCTGGTGAAGAATGTAAGAGTCTTTCAGGAGAGGGAAAGAGTTCATGTGATGGACGTCTAACTCTTCTTTCTCTCCTATCTGATATACCTTCAAGAAGAGGTTGCTGGCTTTTCTTACTTCTAGTTTGTATTGCTTCCTGCATGCATAAGAAACAAAAACCCTAAAAGCACTTTTACAAATAAGGAAAATAAAACAAAAACAAAATATATATACAATAATTACAATAATTACACCCAGTCAAATTCAATCAATTTACACTACTCGAAAAGTTAAACCACGAGTCCTCGGCAACGGCGCCAAAAACTTGTTAAACCCCTGCCAAGTGTTCCAGATCGTATCAAGTAATATAATTGGTAAAACCCAAGATCGTTCTCCCAAAGGACTCAAAGGCCTTATCTTTCGTGTAAATCAATATTATAAGACTTGTAGAGAAAATTTACTTGTGATTTAATGCAAAAACAAAAAGTAAACATGCAAATGCAATTGATCGTCCTACCCCCTATTCCTAGGTGGTATTTGTTGATCAAGAATTCCTTATCAGTTCATGACTTCCCCGTACGCCCCCGTATCGACAAAGGCAAACATCTATTTATCAAATGAGTTAAATGATAATAGCATAAAGCATAGATAAAGAACTCACAATGGATAATAACAGCATATGCAAGCATATGAATAAAACAAGAATTTCAATAAAAGAGAGTTTCCAAAGATTACATTGTTCCCCAACAACAAAGGGTTTAGTTCACCATTGACATGGTGAAACTAGAGAAATACAATGAAAGAATGGAAAAGCAAACCCTAGATATGATAAAATGGAGCCTAAGCATCCAAGAAATCTTCTCCAAGGAGTGTAAAATAGCTCTGAACGTCCTCTTCTGCCAAAAGAATAATATTTGAATCGCACTAGGGCTATATATAGGGCATAAAAGTAATAGAACTTAAGCCCAAGCCCAGCAGAAAATTGCTCAGCGTCCAACTTTACCGCTCAGCGGTTTCCCTCCAGCCGCACCACCGCTCAGTGGTCAGTTTCACCGCTGAGCGGTTTGCCTCTAATCGCTCTGGACGCTCAGCGTCACCGCCTAGACGCCAGACAGTAGCTTTCCCTCGAATAATGGCTCTCAGCGGTGCATTTTGACGCTGAGCGGTGCATAGACTCTTCTTTTCTTCATTTTTCTTCTTCTTCCTTGAGTCTAAGACCTTCCTTCTTCAATTACATTCTTAATTCTCATCAAAAACCCTGGAAAACAAGCTTAATATCTCTAAATACAACTTTTGACTCTCAAATGACTCAACGTAAGTGTTTTACCTGATTCTAAGCTTATTCTAAGCCATAAAGGGTGTATTTTGATATCCATTTAAGCATGAAAATAACGGTTTTTAGACCGTTATCAAAAGGTATGACAAAGTCTGGAAGAAGACATTTCATAGGTGAGAACTCAAGAAGAGAAGTCTTACAATTTTAGCAAAAATGACTTTATATTCAATCAATTTCTAAGGATTACAAAAGGGTGCCTTTCCTTTTATTGGTGAAGGAGAAGGCTAGAGTACATGGAGTATTAAGGAGCCTTTCCATCATTTAATAAATAGCCTCGTCATTAAATGAGGAGTCTAAGCATTAAATGAGGAGCCTAAACATTAAATGAGAGCAGTCTTATACTTTGTAACTGACTTAGTCAAAACATTTAATGGAAAGGCTCCTTGCAACTAACTCCTTCCAAAACCCACTTTTAGCCCATTTATAACCCAATTTTAACTCTTAAAGCCACAAAGTGCTCTAAGCAAAGCTAACCAAAGTGTCTAGGCCAAATCCAAGGCGTAAAAATGAGCTATATTATATATTTACAAAAAGTGTTTTAAGATAAAGATCAAGACCAAAATGTGATCCTCCACAAGAGTTGAATCCTTCAAGCTTCATCTTCTTTGATCATGACTCTTTATGAGAGGTCCAATGTCTTCTAAGGCGTAAGGGAAAGTAAGAACAAACTAAAAAGTCCTTCTTCTTCTTCGAATCTCCTAGCCTTGGCTTAAGTTGATGCTTCTTTCATGGATCTCCATTTAGTTCTTAAAAATGGATTCCATCACTAAATAATGGGAAATTTAATCTTGGAAAGTTTGACTCTAAAGCTGATGAGGGTATCTTCTTAAGCTACTCATTGACTAGCAAAGCTAATAGGATTTATAATAAAAGAACATGATCTGTTGAAGAATCCATTCATGTTACCTTTGATGAATATTTGGATAGCAAGATGAACATAACTATTCCATGAACTAGTACAGACTTTGATGACATAGGTGCAAATTTAACAAATGAACTTGAAAAAAATCATGTGGAGCCATAATCTACAGATACAAGGCCACAACAAATCAATTGACTTACCCAAAGACTGGATTGTTCCAAGAGATATGTTGCCTGTGTCTCAAGTAGAACTAAAGTTAGTGGAAGATGCATTAAAAGATGAAAATTGATACCTAACAATGGAGGAGAAACTAAATCAGTACAAAAGAAGCGACGTCTAGGAACTTGTTCCATGGAATCATGATAACCAAGTTATTGCAACTAACTAGGATATAATTAATTAGATAGATGACCTTAGATCCATCATAAAAAACAAAGCAAGACTGGTGGTTGTTAAGACTCCGACAAGTGTACCGAATCGTATCAAGTAAAATAAAATGGTAAGACCAAGTATCGATTCCCTAGAGACTTAAGACCTAAATAGTTATGTGATTTCTTGATTAAATAAGACTTGAGAACAAAATCATTTGGTGTAAAATGCAAAAAGTAAACATGAATGCAAGTGTTAATCAATTGACAAGAACAATGCACATGTGAATGGTTTGTAAAATATGGAATGAATAAGGGTTTCGATTTCTCTTATCCACTTTCATGTATATAAGAATTCTTCTTCTTCATTAATGTTAATGTCGCTCTCTAAAATACTTAAAACCTAATGTCTCGGTGAAGAAAGCCTATCATTAATTACGAGTTCATACAATTCCTAGCATCCCTATAAATTAATTCTGAAGCACAGGAGTTTAAGGCAACCAAAACTCATATCCCTATGTCTAGGAAATACTGCTTTTGGGAGAGATTCCCAAGATCTAGATTTCCCCGTATGTGTCCATATCAACGAAATCAATTATCATGCTATGAATGAGTTAAACAAAGCAATGTATAGAGTATAGAGGAAAAACCCTAACAATTAATGAAAGAAGAATATATAATATAAATCAATTCAATTAATGAAAAACTCATATCCCTATGTCTAGGAAATACTACTTTTGGGAGAGATTCCCCAGATCTAGATTTCCTCGTATGTGTCCATATCAACAAAATCAATTATCATGCTATGAATGAGTTAAACAAAGCAATGTATAGAGTATAAAGCAAAAACCCTAACAATTAATCAAAGATGCATATATAATATAAATCAATTCAAATACATGAGAGTTTCAAAGGATTACATCATTTCCCCAACAACAATTGAAGTTTAGTTCACCATAATCATGGTGCAGCTAGATGAATAATGGAAAAGTAAAACCCTAAAAGTTGAAGATAGGAACTTCTGCATCCAAATCCGTCTCTGAGGGGTGAAAGGGTGTGTTTTTGCGCCTCTTCTGTCAAAAGATCCCTTCTCTAGGTCATCCAAATCATTAAATAGCTCGAAATAATTGCAAAAAACATAGCCCAAGCCCAGTCACCTGCGCTCAACGCCCCACTTAGGGCGCCCAGGCGTGACTACGAGAGGATTGACGCTCACTGCCCTTGGAAGGGCGGCCATGCGTGATCTGCGGCACTGGAACTGGCGCTCAGCACCCCTGGAAGGATGCCCAAGCGTGAGTGCGAGACATCTACGCTAAGGGCCTTAGAAAAAGGGCAGTCAGGCGCCAATGCGAGACTTTGGCACTAAGGGCCTCCAAAAAGGGCGCCTAACTGTCCTTCGACTCCTCTTTCTAATGCTTTTTCAGTTCTTCTGAGTTCCAACTCCTTGCTACTTCCACTCTTCTTCCAAATCATATCAACTCCAGTTAAAACAAGGAAATCTAAGCATAAAATCAATAAGTTCACCTTCAACTCACTTATTCACACAACTTAAACAAAATCATGATTCCAAGCTAGTTTCTAAGTAAAAAAGGGTGTTTTTAGTATCAAATTAAGTATCAAATAACGGTATTTTCAACCGTTATCAGTGGGAAAAAGTTACGGTCAAGAGGAAGGAGTTGAAACATATGCACTAGTAGCAAGAATAGAGGCCATCATAATTATGCTAGTTATTTCATTCATGTTGAACTTCGAGCTATTTCAAATGGATGTTAAAAGTGTCTTCATAAATGGGTTCATCAAACATGGTTTCCAAATCTTGTGAAGGTATTCTATGCCAACATGAAAGTCATCAACATTTTCATCACTTCACGCATCAAAGGGATAAATATCCAGCTTGATGATGACGTATGGACGCCAATTGTTTGATTTTGGTGGTGAGATATCCCATTATGGCTTTCTTGGCCTAAACAAGTTGGGAATATATCAAGTTTGTCTTAGGTACCCAAATGAACCACGAGACTATACACTATTTAAAGTAAGAGGCATTAAGAGAGAAGATCAATTATTAACATTCATTCTCGCTTGATCCAACTTCCCAAGGGGAACAACCATGCTCAACTAACATCTGAGGACATCTTTCTAATCCACACTCTCAAAGGTCGGATTCAGACTAACTTGTTGAAGTAGTCAGAGAAAACATCATCAAAGTTGGTTGGCTACCTATGGTGAGCCTACCATATGTCGTCTTCCTTTCAATAGTCTAAGTTTTTTCATGTTGATGTTAATCATGAAGTTTCTATTGTCAAGATACGACAAGCTCGTCAAATAGAAACATTGGTTTTGAAGTTTAACTAAATAAAATGAAACGAATAAGTCTCGGTGTATAAAAAACCAACTCCAAACTAGAAAAACACCAAACATAACTGCTAAGTTAGGAAACCAAGAGAACAAACACCAAACACTAGGATAGAAAAACCCAAGACCAACCTTTAGATAGGAAATAGACATCAACCACTAAGGTAAAGCATCCTAGATTAGAAAATCAACCTTGAGGTAGAAAAACACTAAAGAAAAATGTTTGGTCAGAAAACCCCAGTTTAAGATAGAAAAACACCAAGCTAGAAAACTATAAGCTAGAAAGGTCAAATGAAAATCACAACCTCACAAAATAAAGAACAAGAGATAAATGTTTAAAACGCTAAGGGAAAAACTCTAAAAAAATATCAAGGAGAAGAGATATGGATGACCATCTAGGAAAAAGTCAAATATAGAAATTCACAGAAAGGTCAAACTAGGCTAAGGAATTAGGAGAAAAGAGGGACAAGAAGAAAACTCAAAACAAACTAAAAGACATATAACTCAAGACTCTAATAGGAAAACAACATATATAGAAAACATAAGATTTATAATCTGAACTCTCAATATAGAAAATCTACAACCTAAATGCAGAAAACCTACGAAAAACATAGAACCTGAATCCCCAACATAGAAAAGCTTAGGAGAACACTTAGGTTCTTACGAAATAGAAAAACATCTAGAACAAAACACCCAGATGCAAGGCTAAACGCTATTGTGCCTAAAACGTCTAAGAGAGTTGGAGTTAAATGTTTGATGTTTATCATACTTGAAAAAAGGTATTTAGCTTATCTCTCAAAAACAAATAGGTTAAGACGATGTCCTTGACAAAACAAAACTAAAAGACATAAAAGATTAAAATATAAAAGAAAGTTTGAAACAACCTAAACCTTGTCTGTCTAAAGAAGAGACAAAAGCAAAAGAAGTGTTTACTTGGCTAAACGATACCATGAGTTTAAACAATATTATTTATAAACGATAAAGTCTTTATACAACACTTGGTATCTTTAGAAAAGAGCTTAATTGTTAAAAGCTACCTTGTTAGCAAAAAGCTAAAGAGCAAAAATTTTGGTGATGTCTCAAAGTCAAGTCTCAAGTGCTCTTATTGCAGGAAGATCTTCATAAAGACTTATTTTGTATTAAAGCTTTTGTAATTTAGTAGATTGATGTATAGGATGTGGTTTATATTTGATTCTGTGTATTGTTTGCTTTGGATTGCGTTAAAAATCGTTTTTGAATAAAAAAACCTCATTTTATACTCAAGAAAATCGATTACCACTTACGATAATTGATTATGACTTGCCAGAATTTGTTGATTTCCAGAATTTGTGACTATAAGGGAGTAGATGTCTCAACTAAGGCATTCCAGAACACTCATCTCGGCAATAAGATTGACAGCTCTGCTCTCCGTCAGATGGGATTCATCTTGCAAGGCAATACCTACGTCCATCGTGATGATGTGGGGAACCCAAAAGATGAAGATGACGACCAAGAGATGGGTGATGCTCAAGATGAAGTGAGACCATCTGCATTAGCATCAGTTAGTCACTCTTATTCCCTAGAGAGTTTGTTTAGGAAGTTTGATGGAGAAGGAGAATCATAGTCATAGGCACAGGTAGAAGAAGTAGTATCCACAAAATCAAAATAGGTAGACATGTAGAAGAAAGGGGGAAAAGAAGAATGCAATGAAAATATGCAACTAAAGCTACCTAAATGCAACACACATAACACCACATACAAAACAAAACAAACACACTCACAACACAAGACAAAACACAACACACACTGACACAACAAAGACCTAAAACTGAACCGTTGGTCCCCGGCAACGGCGCCAAAATTTGATGGGTGTCGCACCCCATGCAAATTTAATGTGCATAAAGAATGCAATATAGTACTAGGAAGTGACTCCTACGTCGTCTCTCAAGGACCAAACTGTGGTTCAGGAATTAGGTCAAACACGTAGTGGGGGGGTTTGTGAAAGGTTTGTGAATGCAGATGAATTAAATTAAAACACAGACGCAAACAAAAATGTGAAAACAGATGTAAACAGAAATGTAAACAGAAATGTAAAAACAGAAACGAATACAGAATAAAAATGGTTGGTCATTAACTCAATTACTATGCTTCCTATCCCAGATTAACGACAAGTACATACTACTCTAATCCAAATCCAACACGAATCACCCAACTAAGCGAAGGCTAATTCGGTTTTTAGAATTGAAAACTAAGCGAATGCAATGCACAATTTTCATCAGTCATGCACAATACAGCCTAATCAACTAAGCGAAAATTAAACACCGATTAGGCAACTAAGCGTATACCTAATCGCAGGCACACAACAGATTAAATATTGAGTTAAATCAGAGCAGCAGTATGACAATTAAAGTGCAAGAGTCTCATGAATAAACTACTCTAGCCTCTAATCCAGCATAGATAACCGACTAAGCGAAGGCTAATCATGCTATCATAATTACGAACTAAGCGAACACAATACATCTATTCTATCCTATGTGTTCTATACAGATCGACAACCTAAGCGAAGGTACAATCACCAATTGGGCAACTAAGCGTATACCCATTGCAAGAACACGATCAGATTTCATAGAATGCCAGGCAGAGCAGAATAAACACAAGAACAGTCCAAGAAATCTCAAAGAAACAAAGTAATTTTATTAATGACCAACCCGACTAACCTAGGCTAACATAGCAATTAAATTAACAAGACCGAACAAACCAAACAACATAATGAACGGAAAAAGTAAATTAAACGGTGCAATAGATAAATATCCAAATGCAGTTAAAGCTATTAAAAATGCAACGCTTAAGCTAAAACAATTAAATGTAAAATGCAGTAGACAAATAAGCAAATGCATCAATTAGAAATTAAGTTGCTAAATTAAGTAAAAAAGAAAACATCCTTGGAATTCTTCTCCCGTGGACGTGGCAGCAACACTTTTTTTTCCATCACTCGGTGCTGCCCAATTGAATCACGTTGCTGCACACCCTTCCAAATCATTAATCCATCGTGCAACAAAATGAGGTTGTGACACCTCCATCTTTCTTCTAGGAATTGGATGCAGCGTGCTTCTCTGGATGCCACCTCCAGCTAGCAGAATATGATTGTTTTCTCTAGTAGCAAATCACCAAAATTTAGCTACCAACATGTCCTATCCAGCCAGCAGCTAATCTACTCTTCACTCCTTTGCATCATGAACCGTGAGCCCATCCTTAAATCTCCTTCAAACAGTGTTCAAAAGCAACCAGAAATAAGTATGGCCCTAAGAAAACATTTTCCAGCGTAAAAATAAGAGTCAAGTGTGAGTGGCGGGTGCAAGCTTAAAAATGGAGATAAAAAAAAATGCCCTATCCCGTGGCTGCACCCACATTCCAGCCCTTGCACCAAAAATCCAAAAGCCAAAAATCTGTCGAGAATGAGTGACAATTGCCCCTTGCTTTAAGGCCGTGTGTCCCTTAAAAAGGGTGGGGACCACCCAAAATAAAAACCCTAAAGTGCCATGTCATTATTTTTACTTTTGGGCTTAGCCTACTTTACCAAAATTTGGTCAAAATTACCAAAGTTGGTCTATAATTTCTAAACCACTAAATTACAATTTGATTAATTTTAAACAGTCCTTGTGGAGAGTCTTGAATTAATTTGTCTCCATCCCAATGCTTTAAAATATATTTCCAAACTTTTCCCTACAATTAAAAATGCAATTAGTTAGCTCAGATAATTCAAATTAATTAAAATTAGAATTTCCGATCAAATTAAGCACAATTAGCATAAACGGGAAAATATCGGACATTAAGCACAATTCCCTGATTTATTTTAGCACAATAAACTAAATGCAATCAAGAAAATATCAATTCATCAAAGTTATCTTATATGTCTTTTCTTCAAGCCTCTAGGCATGAGGAAGTTTGCTCTATTCTTAGGGGATTAAATGATAGGGTCCATGCTTTAGAGGGGTTAGTCCAACCTCTAGATACAGATGATAATGATGACTAGTAGTCACCCCTCATGCATCTTATTTGCATTTTGTATCTATCTATGTTATGTTATGTTTTATTTTATTTAATAAAATATATTTTCCTTATTGCTTATTTCATCGCATTTATTTATGTCTTATATTAAGGGGGAGTTCTCTAATTTAGGGTGAGAAGTATTTTTACATAACTCTTTTTAATAATGATAAAAAAATGGGAGAAATATGTTTAAAGGCTTAATTATATTTATCTCTTGTTTACTAATCCTCTTCTTCAAGTTATGTATGAGTTACAGATCAATACATGTTACCAAAAGCTTTAAATCAAAGAATTTTTTATCATCATAAAAAATGGGGAGATTGTTAGCATAAAGTTCAAGAGCAGAAATTTTGATGATGTCTCAAAGTCAAGTATCAAGTGCTCTTATTGAAGAAGATCTTCATGAAGACTTGTTTTGTATTAAAGCTTTTGTAATTTAGTAGATTGATGTATATGATGTGGTTTATATTTGATTTTATGTATTGTTTGTTTTAGATTGCGTTAAAAATCGTTTTGAATTAGAAAACCTCATTTTATAATCAAGATAATCGATTACCACTTATGATAATCGATTATCAATAATCAATTATGACTTGCCATAATCGATTATCACGAGAAATTATGAGTTTTTTTCAAGCAAGTTTTTGACCATTATGCATTCATTGATGCATAATCGATTACCAAATCCGGATAATCGATTATTTCACGCTAAATAGCTGACAATGGATTTTTGGAGGTATCCTACAGTGAGATCTCTATAAATTTGATTGGGACTCTTATTCTAAAATACAACATATGAAATAAGTGCATTTCGAAATTCTTATCTATTGTGTGTAGTGATAAGTGTTTTATGGTTTGTGTAATCCTTGTGCTATAGCTTTGAGAACTTGGAGTGTTGGCATGGAGTGAGAACTTTCACTGGGAATGTGATTAAGTGTTTTTGTTGTTGTTGGAAAACAGGTAGGTTTCGTTTCAACACCAAGAGGGGGGTTGAATTAGTGAGGTTTCAAAATCAGAGTCTTTTTTAAAATCTTTTTCACAAAGTAGAAACCTTTAAATAATTTCTTGAATCATAAGTATTGAAAATTTAAGTGCAGTAAAAAGTCAAAGTAGACTACGTGATTAATATAGTCGACTGAATGTAAAAGAGTAGGGATAGAGAATTCAAACGCAGGTTTTTATACTGGTTCGGCCTCAATGCCTACATCCAGTGTCCTTCCATTCCCAGGAAGCAAATGCACTATAATGGTCAAGGTTTTTACAACAAGGCTTTTATAGAGACCTCCACGTCAAAAATATAAAACACCTCTCTAGCCCTCTAACCAAAATATAGGCAACAGACACAACAAGATCTGCAGCAAGATATCCCCTCTTTTGCAATCTGCAACCCACTTTGAACAATCCTCAAAGTGTCCAGACTCCAAGAGTATACCCCCTATAATCACAACAGGTACAATAGCCATAATCTTTACGAAGATTGAGAGAAATCTTGATCAGCAAGCAAGCACCACAATGTGCAGAGTTGTTACAGCAGAATTCTCCTTCAGATCCTCTTCAAAGAATGATCTCCACAGTCTTCTTGATGAGTTCTTGGAGCATTGAATCACAAAGAAACAATCTAAAACCGAATATGAAAATGTTAGTTTTCCAAAAGTTCTCTAAATAGTTCAGGTCGCGTCAATTTATAGAATTCTATAGATCAGACGCTCTTGTAGTCGACTAAGCTACTAATAGAGTCGACTGTAAGTTAAGTCGAAGTAGTAGCTATCAAGTCAAACAAATTAATTTCACATTCAATACTGTTAACTCTCATTCAATGCTTAACTAACTTTTAAAAATATAGTCGTTACTATTCACAAGCATAACAGAATTTCAAATAAAACAACTAACAAAGTCGAATTCAAAGTGCACATAGTCGACTTTGACACATCTGCACATTTTGAAATTCTTTTCATTGTAAAATCTCACATAGCACTATATTTGAAAATCTATACAAAGTCTTTAGTCTTAGTCGAATCAATTAATAATGAAGTCGACTTAGGACTTGCAAATTTGGCACACAACATAAGTTCATCAAAGTGCATGTGGTTTTCCTTTTCCAAAACTTATGCAATGCAATCACAACAGATGTAACAAATATCAGAACAGTGAATATGCATTCATATATTAAGATCAACACAAAACATGTTCAATAAGATATCAATCAATAAGCAACAAAACATGTAACACATAACAAGACATGTGTTATTAATAATGTGTTGTCATCATAAAAAACCAGAGTGAATAAGCACTATGAGATTAAGGTTAGCTAAACCAGTGCTTCCCTTATCAACAATCTCAACAATCTCCCCCTTTTTTGATGATGCACAACCATGATTAATAAACAATCATGTTTGTACACAAACAACTTAATAATTCAGTCAAGTAATCACTCAAAATCAAGCAATCAGTAAGTGCAGGTGATTAAACGATCTTTCCAGTGTATCACAGCAGTTTTCAGAGTATAAAGCAAGTAAAAGATCTATTTACTCTGAAACAGCATTATCAAGCAATCACAAGTCAAGCATATTAATCAAGCATATTAATCACACATTTCTCCCCCTTTGTGCATTAACAAAAAAGGTATGCTTCTAGAAATGATATATTGATTAGCTAACAATTAGAGATGTATCAATGTACAAAACATTTAACAATCAGAGATGCTCCCCCTATCATATATATTCACATGAAAAAGATAACCTCCCCTTGAAGTGTAGGCATGTGAATAAATATGTAAGTGTGTAATGCTCCCCCCGTCATCATGCATAATTTTCTCAATCATATTCAGATGCATAATGCAGTACAGTAAGAATCAGAGCATACATTCAGTATAACACAGAATTTTATCATAGTTATGATTCAAGCAACATTATCATGCAAGGATACAATCATCAACAATCTCACAATATAATCTCATATAAGAAATACACAATCATTACAAAATAGAGATATATTGAAGATAATCTGAATAAAATGATCAATCAACATAATAACCAAATTCCAGTTATGGAATTTATAACCCTGTTAAGATCAAGTCGATTGAATTATTTTTCCAGTCGATTTCATTGCTTTCCAGTGAGTTTTGATTCCAACTATGAACTCCAAAGCAATGTTTTCCTGCAAAACCTTTCATGATATTTGAAGATCAAGCATTTTAGAATCATAGAAGTGCAAGAAAAATACTCAAATAAGATGTGAATATGCAGAACAGTTTAATGTAATAGTGAAAACATGCATAGTCAACTTCAATCAGTACAAAGTCGATTCCATCAATCATTCAACTAGAACAAATTTAATGAATCAAAGTAAAGCAAATCATATTGAATCAAACTATTGATTTCATTGCTTGTTCAAAAAGATATTACATTGGATGATTAGTACAAGAAAAGAAAGACTAAACATAGAATGGCACTCTAAGCCATTATCAAAAAGAAAATAAAACACAAAAACTCAATTTTTTATTTTCTTTTATTTAACAAATTCCTTAAGGATCATGTCACTGTCACTATCTTCGGTCCTTTCCTCCTCTGCATTCTTATCTCCACTACCTTGATTAGAGCTCTCTGGAGTACTTGCTTCCTCAGACAGTGAATCTTCAGCATTTCCCACATTTAGCTGAGATTTATCTCTTTGCTCTTCCAACAGCTTCCTCACAATCCTTAATTCTCTTAGGACAATCCTTTCAAACCCAAACTTTGCCCTGTATTGACTGTCTTGAAGAGATTCCATTTCATTTTCATCATTAGTTGCCTCATTCTTATATACCCATCCTTCAGAAGTTTTTACCATATGCATCAGGTGAAGTGCAACCTTGTCAATAAGACTTATTTTGTAATACTTCTCACTTGATTCACTTATGCATTCAACTCCGAAGTGAACCAAAACTTTTGAAATAAAAACACAGTATGGAAGTTTGCCTGACTCTAACTTTGTTACTTTCAACATGTTGTCAGATATAGCTCCCGTCCAGTCTACTTGAATATTCTCTTTCAAGGCCTTCAACAGAAATAGGTCTTCAGTTGTAGCCTAAGCATGGTTGCCTCCTCTTGCCATGAGTATATAGGAGATTACATAAATCGCTAGTCTATCATCCTTCTTCATCCCACCAGTCTTGTAATTGGAGTAGTCTTTGCAATCATCAGGACTTCTCAAACTATTTTGATACTTTGTGAACTTGTGAAATCCTTCAATACCAAGATGACATTTCTCACCGCCAATCTTGAGTCCAGCAATTTCAGTCCATACATCATTTGTAAGCCTGATGTCTACGCCTTTTACTTTGGAACAAAGGATGTCATCCTCAATTTTTAGATTGCAGTAGAATACCTTTACAAGATCAAGATACCATGGACTTGCCATTTCAACAAACTTCTTCAAACCTTGTCGCCTAAGCCATCTTTGAAAATTGAATCGTTCATCCTTGAAGAACTTCAGCTTTAAGAACTTGTGCGTCACCAAGTTTCTCATTTTCCAGCAGTCGATATATCTTGACTGCGCTTCATCATCGATGATCCAACCTTCAAGTTCAGGAGCCCATCGAGTGCTTTTTATTCCTACGGTCTTGATTCTTTTCTTAGGAGCAGACCTTGAGGCCATTGATGACGAAGACGAGTGGAGTATTTCACAGGAAGTGAGAGAGAGATAAAGTTACAGACTAATGAAGCTTAGTGTAGTGATACATGATCATTAGGGCATTATTTATGCATAGTACGATTCAAGTTTTTGAGGGAACAAATTAATTCATTTTCGTACCAAAAAATATTTTCAAATTTGAAACCCAATTAAATAGAAGACCAAGAGTTGACTTGAATGAAATGAAAGTTAACACCTGTTTTAGACAGAGTTTCCAAAACAGAGTTGTTCACTATAAAACACATATTCGAATAAGTTCATAATCCAGTCGACTAAAGTTCGTGAAAATCAATTTTTCAACCAAATCAATCAACCAAGCATACAGACAATCATACACATAATCAGACATCAAATAATAAATCAATTAATGCATGATGCAATAAGCTGAGTATATGTTACCAGTTGTAGACACTCAAAATGTTTGATATCTCCAATGTAGTTCATCCTTGAGTTCTCACTGCACCTGCCTGTAGTCCTGCAAAACAGCTCAAGTTTTGGCTACAGGTACCCATTTGAACTTGGGTCCTTGATTGTTAGTTGGTGTCAGATGTTCCTTAGGTATCCACACATATAAACCTTTTGGAACTCTAACTCTTCTATAATAACAGTTTCTAACAGTATGACCAACACAATTACAATAAAAGCAAGCATTTTTAGCAGGTTTGCTTAAGTAAATAAACTTCTTTGCATTGGTTCTGTTAGACTGAGCTTTATAGCCTATTCCTTGTCTGTAAATAGCTCTACCAGAAGACTTTAATACAACATTTAAATTGTCTCTACCTTGAGTGAATTTGGCTAGCATGCTAGTCAAGTAATCTATTTGTTCAATATGAGTAGGACATTTTTCACAAGCTTTCTCTACTATAACAGTCTCAATTTTACTTCTTTGGCAGACATTTAAGCATCATTTAATTCCTTCTATAATTTCTCATTATCATTCACAGGGTTATTAATTCTATGCTCATAATCTCTCCTCTCAGAGTTAAGTCGATTAACCTTATATTGTAGTCGCATAGCTTCAGCATGGATTTCCTTGAATGCTTCAATCAGCAGATCATACTTCACCTCTATTGGTTCATTCTCAAAATCTACATCGCTGTCATAATCATCCCATGTTGCTCCAGCCATATAACATATATTTGATTCTTCTTCATGATCAACATCTTCATCACTTGATGCATCAGAATCACTGTTTTCCCAGGAATTGTAAGCTCCTTTGTGCTTTCTGTTTTTGTCTTGTGGAAACCTTCTATTGGCTTTCTGCTTTGGCTTTAATTCTGGAGAATCTGGTTTGATGTGTCCCTCTTTGTCGCATTCATAGCATTGAACAACATTTGATCATAAGCCTTTCTTTGCTTTGCTGTGACCAGCATGGTTAGTAAGTTGACTATCATTTTTCATAAGTCGACTAAATTTTCTTACCATCATGGTCATCATTTCTCTGTCTTCCATCTCTGCATCTGAGTCATCCTCGTACTTTGAGGCTTTCTTGCTTGTTGCTTTCAGAGCAATGGACTTCTTTTCGTCAATCTCTTCTTCATCCTTCAGCCTTCCAAATTCCAACTCATGTTCTCTTAACTTGCCGAACAAGGTAGCCATATTCATGCTTGTAAGGTCTTTGGATTCAGAGATTGTAGTGACTTTTGGTTGCTAGCTTCTGTTTAGACTTTTCAATATCTTGATGTTAATTTCCTCTTTGTCAAACACTTTGCCAAGAGCCATAAGGTGATTTACAATGTGTGTGAATTTTTTTTGGACTTCATAAATTGTCTCTCCAGCCTTAATCCTGAAAAGTTCATATTCCTGAATTAAAGAGTTCTTCCTTCCTTTCTTGACTTCATCAGTGCCTTTATGTGTGACTTCCAAGACATCCCACATCTCCTTGGCAGATTTGCATTGAGATATCCTGAAAAATTCATCAACAATTAGTGCAGAGGCAATGATATTTCTAGCTTTAACATCATACCATGCTATTTTATTCTCCTCTGGAGTCCACTCAGAAATTTTTTCCAAAACAGTTTTTCCTTCAACAGAGTGAGTAGGCTCAAAAGGACCATTTAAAGTTGCATCCCAAATTCCTCTATCCACGGATTCAAGAAATATTTGCATTTTGATTTTCCAAAAAGGATAATTTTCACCAACAAATAGAGGTAGTCTGTTTGTAGATGCACCTTCACCAAAAGTTTTAAAACTGGAAGTCATCCCCAGGTATATAGTCGATTCAAGAAAAACAGAAGTCGACTATTTTTTCAAATATCTTATGAAAACCAGCTCTGATACCAATTTTTGGAAAATAGGTAGGCTTCGTTTCAACACCAAGAGGGAGGGTGAATTAGTGAGGTTTCAAAATCAGAGTCTTTTTTAAAATCATTTTCACAAAGTATAAACCTTTACACAATTTCTTGAATCGCAAGTATTGAAAATTTAAGTGCAACGGAAAATCAAAGTAGACTACGTGATTAACAAAGTCGACTGAATGTAAAAAGGTAAGGGTAGAGAATTCAAACGCAAGTTTTTATACTGGTTCGGCCGCAATGCCTACATCCAGTTTCCTTCCAATCCTAGGAAGAAAATGCACTATTATGGTCAAGGTTTTTACAATAAGGCTTTTATATAGACCTCCACGTCAAAAATATAAAACACCTCTCTAACCCTCTAACCAAAATATAGGAAATACACATAGCAAGATCTGCAGCAAGATATCCCTTCTTCTGCAATCTGCAACCCACTTTGAGCAATCCTCAAAGTGTCCAGACTCCACGAGTCTACCCCCTCTAATCACAATAGGTACAATAGCCACAATCTTTACAAAGATTAAGAGAAATCTTGATCAGCAAGCAAGCACCCCAATGTGGAGAGTTGATCAACCAATAAGCACATCAGAATTCTTCTTCAGAACCTCTTCAAAGAATGATCTCCACGGTCTTCTTAATGAGTTCTTGGAGCACTAAATCACAGAGAAACAATCTGAATTAGAATTTGAAAATGTTAGTTTTCCAAAAGTTCTCTGAATAGTTCAGGTCGCATCTATTTATAGATTTCTATAGATCAGACGCTCCTGTAGTCGACTAAGCTACTAATAGAGTCGACTGTCCTCTGACAGTAATAACAGTTAAGTCAAAGTAGTAGTTGTCAAGTCAAACAAATTAATTTCACATTCAATATAGTTGACTCTCATTCAATGCTTAACTAACTTTTAAAAATATAGTTGTTACTATTCACAAGCATAACATAATTTCAAATAAAACAACTAACAAAGTTGAATGCAAAGCACACACAGTCGACTTTGACACATTTGCACGTTTTGAAATTCTTTTCATTGTAAAATCTCACATAGCACTATATTTGAAAATCTGTGCAAAGTCTTTAGTCTTAGTTGAATCAATTAATAATGAAGTCATCAAAGTGCATGTGGTTTTCCTTTTCCAAAACATATGCAATGCAATCACAACAGATGTAACAAATATCAGAATAGTGAATATGCATTCATATATTAAGATCAACACAAAACATGTTTAATAAGATATCAATCAATAAGCAACAGAACATGTAACACATAACAAGACATGTGTTATTAATAATGTGTTGTCATCATAAAAAACCAGAGTGAATAAGCACTGTGAGATTAAGGTTAGCTAAACCAGTGCTTCCCTTATCAACAATCTCAACAGTTGTTACTGAGTTAAAAGCATGTCATCCTTCTTAAAGATTCAAAGGTGGTGTTCATCCTTTTTGAAGATTCAATGAAGGTGGTCATCCTTCGTGAAGCATTCGAAGGAGGTGTTCATCCCTTGTGGGTTTCAGGGGAAGTGAGTTTCATCTCTTGGGGTAACAAGAGAGATGTTCTAATCTTAAACTGTTTTATTTTTCTTTGTGGTTGTATTTGTTGGTTTGTGCTAGTGCAGCGTTAATTCTCGATTGAGATTAACAACTAGACATAGGATTTGTGTGATCCGAACCAGTATAAAAATTACTTGTGCAATT
The DNA here is from genome assembly GCA_027742785.1 of Vigna reflexopilosa. Classification (NCBI taxonomy): domain Eukaryota; kingdom Viridiplantae; phylum Streptophyta; class Magnoliopsida; order Fabales; family Fabaceae; genus Vigna; species Vigna reflexopilosa. The sequence goes on from CM050918.1 coordinate 25,973,617, forward strand.
TTCTCTCTTCCGTACTCTTTAATTTGTTTAAATTGTTTTAAGGAATTTTTATATTTACAAGAAAATTATTAAGAGAACGATTTGCAATAAGAAACCAATTCACCCCGCTCTGGGTTTGTTGAACGCGTTAACCATTTAGCTGCACCGTTCTAACATACCTAACGGTAGAACTTTGTTGTTCTAAGCAAGCATTTAATGACATTAAATTTTCATTGTTCAAAAACAACAAAAATGGTATCTGATGAACTGATTGTACACCAAAATCCAATCAGACCAGTAGTAGGTAACAGGAAAGACATTCACAGAATGTTCTTCCTCTAGAAAATAATGACATAACACTTATGTCAAAACAAATCATCGACAAGTAACACACCAACTAAGAAGTCTCTTATAGACTAAACGATATCAACCAATCTCACAGAAACAAAAGATTAGAAAACACAGAATCCTGAACAAATGATTAAAACACTTAAAAACATTAAAAAGAAATAAACACATTTGTTATACACGTCTCTATCTTGTGCATGATGATTGCTACAAACGTTCATCTTATAAGCACCAAAATGAACGTTGAGAAAAAGACAAAAAGGAAAGTCGATCCGATTATCAAAAGTTGTGCCAAAAAGATAAGACAAGACTAATTTTGATAAAAGATCTAAAAAACATGTCTGCTCTAACAAAAGACACCTTCCTACGACTAACACCTACATCAATAGCCAAAAAAGAACAAATCTTAAGACAAACATCGTCAAATCTCATGACAAGAACTATCACATACGGCTATATCATCAAGGTGTATAAATAGGAGACAAGAAGAAAGAAGAAGATGATGAAGAAGAAAAGAGAAAATATGAAGATGATGAAGATATCTCATCATCCGTTGAGCAAGGAAATCTCTTTAAGCTATAAAAGCTAAATTTCTCCAATCAAGGAAAGGGAAAAAGATAAGAGCTCAAGAAAAGAAGAACACTCTTAAGTTTCATCAAAACATACACTCAAAAAAGAAAGAGAGAGTGAAACACAAAAGAAAATCTCTCAAGCTTCATTGTAATATTTACTTGTTTTTGTAACAGGAGAGAAAGAGAGAAAGCGCAAAGTAAAGCATCCTTTTAGTACTTCATTGTATTAAATGCTTACTTATGTAAGGTGAGAAAAAGAGAGATGAGAGAAACACCTACGAGTGTTTAGACTATATTGTATTGTATTTACATCCTCTCTGTGAGAATTATAGTCTGAACGACTTGTAAGAAATCTTTGATTGCAATTCTGGAGAGAATAAAAACACTTACAATTGAACTCTTTTTGAGTTGAGGAAATCTAGGCGAGATCATCTAATACCAGGAGTGGTGCGAAAACTCAACTAACCTAGGGTAACTGAAGGTTATTCATTGGTCAGGGATACCAGGAGTGGTATAGAATATTGCACTACCAAGAGTTGTGTCAATACTCAAGGAAATATAAGCGTGATAGTCTAGTACTAGGAGTGGTGCGAATACTCAAGGAAATCTAGGAACGGTAGTCTAGTACTAGGAGTGGTGCGATTACTCAAAGACTAGGAGTAGTGCAAATACTCAATTGATCTAGGGTAATTTAAGGTTATTTGTTGATCAAGGATACCAGGAGTGGTGAATAATATTTCACAACCAGAAGTGGGGGAAACTAAACCAGACGATGTTTGCACTGAGAGCGTCTAGGGATACCAAGAGTGGTGAATAATACTACGCAATCACGAGTGAGTTAAACTCAAATGTACTTTATTGAATATCTAATGGAACCCTCTAAGTTAACTTAGAGGAGAATTAGAAGTAGCCTTAACAAGTGAACCAATATAAAACATTTTGTGTGTTATAGTCTATTGATAAACAATGTAGTGTAGTTAAAGATTCTCACACTCTCTCTCTTACCATACGCTTTACTCCGTATAAGGTCAATGCTTACATATATAAATATTGGACACCTTGAGTTGGTCATGTAAACGATATTTCAGGATAACGTCTACCAATCAAGTTCTGACAATTCATAAAGTGTTATGTACATCATGATCGGGTTGCAAGTTATGAAAAAGTTATGAAAATACTATTCAACCCCCCTTCTAATGTTTCCCCATACCTTCATCTATAGGGTTTAATCATACCAAAAAAATTACAAAATCAGCCCTTCATCTTATGGGTCATTGAAAAAAGGGAGGGTGGTTGGGCCTTTAAAGATGAACCCCAAGCTGACGAAGGACAGGACATAGACTTGGTCAACATTGACATGTCCTATGTTGCCCCCAATGGTTCACCTAGTGAACGATTTCGAGAAATGTGTTTTGTACCAACTAAAAATGCTTATCTCCAATCATTCCCCTATCATGGACAAATTTGATGCTTTGGATAAAGAGATTGCAAGAATTCAATAGCAACTCAAAGATCAAACCCTTTGAGGTAACAATGCCGATGTGGATAAGGATGTTGGTGAAGAAGATGCAGATGAAGAAGATACTTAATCAAGTGCATTTCCTTTGGAACTTATTTAACATTCAGGAGTTCACTAAGAACATTTCATATTTTGTTTTATTTTTTAAAAACTGGTATGTCTTAAACTTCAATATGCTTTATTTAATTGAGACCTAATCTACGTTGGAATATGTGACATTCTGTAACCATGCCATTATCCTTTATGTACCTATGATATATTATTACTTGTTATGTTTTTTCCTCCAAATTTTGCTAATGACCAAAGGGGGAGAAAAGGTATTAAATGCAGGTATGTAGGTTGGCCATTAAAAAACAGGGGGAGTATCCCACTCATATTTTTTATGTTGTCCAAGAACTGGCCCGCCTCTTCTTGATGAAGATCGAGCTCTTTCGAGAACAATTGTATAATAACTGAAATCTTCTAAGTTGATTTGGTAAAGACCGAGCGATGCAAGTATTGGTTAAGCTCCGACACTAATGTTCAAGTTTCTCCAAAGCTAAGATGATGATGACTAAGCTCAAACTAACAACACGGTCTAACCACAACACGATACCCATAGCCTAGGTTGACGATAGCCCAACCAGACCACTACCCAACAATGTTTACAAGCTTGACCAATGCATCATTCACAATGAAAACATGACCTGTCTATACCTTGGCAATGAAAATAATGTGGCACTTGCATGAACTATGTTGGCATATCAAATTGTAAACAAAACAAATCGTCAGAATTAGGTAGTTTAGAACCATCTTTAACACAAAGCGAATATATTATTGTGAATCAAATTGTTATTAGTAGATTAGAAAAAATTCTCAATCAATTAATAATATTAGTAGAGGTGCATCCTATAAATACAACCCTTCTCTCTTTTTCAAAAGCACGAAAAACAGATTTCAAGAAACTGATTTAGCGAGAGAGAAACATTTTTGAATTCTAAAAGATAACAAATGTTGGGTATTTGGAAAATTCTCCAAGAAACTACCAAGGTGAGTTGGATTATGTGATTTTGATGACATACCTCATAGCCATGACCAAGCACATTCAAGAAGAGTTGAAGTCATTTGTGGAAGATGGGCTTAGACTTTCTCTCTTGGGCAATCTTGACCTATCATGGAGCTTTTAGTAAAGTAGGAATAACTTGGGCCATGTATTTTGGGCTATGTAGTTTAGGATTTATTTTAGGTCTTGTATTTTGGGCCAAATAGTTAGGATTTATTTGGATTTTGTATTATGGGACAAGTAGTGTAGGATTTAATTTAGACCTTGTATGTTGGGCAGAGTAGTGTAGAGTTTTTAGACCACTTGTCCGTCCATCTCTAAGCAACCTAAGGATAATCGAAGTCACAATTATAGTTTGAGTGTTTATTCAGGAAATATTCTTTTTGATTTTCTTTGATTATTACATCTTTAACTTAAAAATGTTTGATAATATGTGCACGTGGGTATTTGATCTTAAAGTCAAACCTCTAAAATCTTCGATAATAAAATCTTTGATAATAAGAGATTGACCTCTTTAGGATCCAAATCTAATTTTAGTAGAATTTCTATTGTAAATTATTTTAGATTTGTTTTCTATTTTGTGTATAGACCTACTCCATAAATCATTCACATGGAACTACTCAAGAAATCACCCATTTTAAGGAGAGAGTTAATTCTAACATTACTAAACATAAAGAGAATAAATTTTCTAAATGATAGAATTTCTTGACCAATTTTCTTATATTGTTAAACATAAATAGAACAAGATATGAAGACAACTCCGCTTTATAACTTAATAAATAACTTAAATTAATTTCCAATTATATAAATGGATAATCAATTTATATATTATACTTTTTAGTAATTTTTAAATTAAAATAATATTTTAACCAATTTTATCTTTTAAGTAACATTTATTTTTAAATTTAATTATTTTTTTAATTTAACAATTTATTAAATTTAACTATTTTTTAAACTAAAATAACTATTATAATAAAAAGTGATCTAAATAAACACTAGTGTAAAAACGCTGTTTAACGTCGGTTATTTTGGACTTTTAACGTCTACAAAACAATCGACGTCTATTCCGGTGACGTCAATGGGACGTCATACAAGCATGTAACCGACATCTATAGTGACATCAGTCACTGACATGTCGGACGTCACTAAAACGTCGGAGTAGGACTAACTGGACATCTAAAGATATTATATAGACGTCGGTCTGTGCAATAACCGACGTCGAAGAGGCACTAAAGACTTCGAAATTGACACTGACTGACGTCTAAAAGGTACTATAGACGTCGGTGTACACATTAACCGACGTCTAATCCAGTGGTTGTGTTTTAGAGCAGTTTTGTTCCCATCTTTGGATAGCCTAGTAGCACAATCTCCTTTTGCTAGTTTCCCCCCAAAAAAAAAGCTTGCGTCTTTTGAATTTCTTATGGGTCCTTTTAATCCAAAACCGAACCTGGGTTGTTGCTTAGTTCCATTTTCATCCGCAAGAGGGAAAAATCACGGTGAAACGATAACTAGGCAACCCAGGGTCGTTTTTGGGTTGAAATGACCAAAAGAAATTCACAAGACGCCGGTTTTTCTGGGAGGCAGCTAGCAAATGGAGAATGTGTTACTACGTTACCCCAAGAAAGGAACAAAACTGCATTAAAACACAACACAAAGAAAGCAAATTTTAATCAGTTGAACCAGAAGATAATCGATGAAAGACTAAACAAAGTTTAAATGGTAAGCATAAAAAAAAACAACGCACCTGGGATGTAATGCCGCAAGAGAGAAAAAGGAGAGGAGGAAGACGATAAAGATATCAGAAACAACAATAGAATGCCGCAAGAGAGAAAAAGAAGAGGTGCCGCAAGAGAAAAAGGAGAAGAGGAAGACGATATCAGAAACTGCAATGCCGCGAAGGGTCTTTGGTTTATTTAAAATGAAATGGGGCGTCGGTTCCCCGTGGACACCGACGTCTATAGTCATCGAGATGTCGGTTATCTAACTAACTGGACGTCCAAAATAACATTTAAAGTGACTTTTTGAATGCCATTAGACGTCGGTGTCTAGGGGGGCCGACGTCTAGTTCGCTGAACCGATTGACGTTTCATTTCCTGTCAGGAAAGTAGACGATGGTTGACAAAGGGCGCCGACGTCTATAATAATATAGACGTCCGTCACTGCTACCGGACGTCGACGTGCCTCGGATTTTGGTGAACATAATTAATTACAGGCACATAGATGTCACACACCCAGAAATGCGATGTCTATTTTGCAGAAATTTCTGTCTTCCCGCCTTTCGGACAGGTTATAGACGTCGGTGATTGACCACGCAACGTCTAAGCGTCTGGGAATCAGGTGACGAGCATTAATTGCACCCCTAGTAGACGTCGGACCCCAGCATAATCGACGTCAATGGCCAAGAGAAGTCTGTCTTCTCGCCAATCTCCATACATTGGACGTCGGTTTACGTCAGAGCTGACGTGTATTATATAATAGACGTCGAGTCCCCTTCAAACTGACATTTAGGTTACCACTTATTTACTCTAATGCCACTGTGCACTCATATACGTCGGGCTACGCGCTAACCGACGTCATATGGGTGACGTTAAACAGCGTTTTTCCATGACTGAAAATGTTATATACAAAATTATAAAATTATTTAAATTTACTTTTATTATTGTAATACTATTTTTATTATTTTTTATTATCATAAAAAAATAATAATTATTTGCGTAGATATATTCTCTAGTATTACATTAAAAAAAAATCTAGCTAACATATTCTTATCTCATGTAATTGTAATAATCTCATTCACAGTATAGAATCACGTGTCTCGCAAGCGGGAAAATCCCACAAACAACTCTTAACAAAAACTGGCGGGAACTCGTTAGCCTTTAACACCACATTCTCCCACTTTTCCACCGGCTCTCTCTCTTCCGGTTCCAATGAGCAACGCCTCACGAAAGCGCGCGGCGTCGGCGGTGGCGCCACAACCTCCGCCGCCAAAGCAAGTCTTAATTACTCAGGAAGAGGACTTCATGGACGAAGACGTGTTCATCGACCAAACCCTTGTTTCAGAAGATGAAGAGTCCATCATTCTCCGCGACATCGAGCAGCGCCAGGCCCTCGCCGCGCGGCTATCCAAGTGGACGCGTCCTCCTCTCTCCGATGATTACGTCGCACAATCTCGTGGCGTCGGTGCGTATTTTCCGTAAATTGTTTTCCTTTCGTCTAGGGTTTTGTTTTCCCTCTATCATTGGTGGAGTTTTATTGATTTGTGCTCTGAGTTTCTCTGTTTCGGGCTTTTAGTTTTTCAGCAGCTGGAGATTGATTATGTCATCGGGGAGAGTCACAGGGAGTTGCTGCCGAACTTGTCTGGACCTGCTGCTATTATCAGAATTTTTGGTGTTACGACAGAAGGTCTGCTCTTGTTTATGCTGTCTTTGTGTCGCAAAATTTGGTTTCTTAGACAATCGGAGATAAACATAGCTGATTTGTTTGTTTATAGTGTTGCGCGAGCTTGTAGGGAAGAAAGAAAACCTGAATGACCCACGCCACGAACTGTGTCCAGTTTTAGAAATTTGAAACAACAAAAAGAGAAGAATAGTAGTTGATGATGCGTTTGAGCCTTTCTGTTGGTTTTCTATCACTAAGTCAAGGGTGGTTTATATTAGGAGTGTTTGGAGTTTCGGGTGGTCCAGTTTTTAGGGAAAAATTATTGGCACTGAACCAGTACGTTCTTGTAAGTGGAGAAATGGATTAAAGCATATTAATCTCAATTGTTTTGTTTCAGTTCTGCCAAGTCAGTTTTAGGTCGACCACTTTTTCTTATATAAACACTAAGTTGACTTCACTTTTTTTACAGGATCCACTTATCAACAAATTGCCTTTAAGTCTTATTAAAAGCATAATCAATAGATATAAACAACCCATTAATGTAAAAAGTTTCATGATAAGTAGAAATCTAATCTATGAATATATTAATGTTGGGCAATATATGCATAGATAGCGAACTACACAATTTTAGTCTGGTTGCATAGCTGAGCTTGAACAAACTATATGTATGCTTAGGAAACCAAACTTATTTGAGTTTGTTTTGCCAAATTAAGATTTACCAACCTAGTGCACAAATAGTTTGTTTGATTCTAGATATGAAGTATTGAATGTTTCAGAAAAGGGAAAGTTGAGGCTTTTGATAAACTTGTGCTTATTTTGTATAGCCCAACATCACGTTTGGATTTTGCTTTCTTGCATTATCAGTTACCTTGCATAATTCATGTTTGGATTTTCCAATTGTTGCAATTATCAAACAATGACTTTATGTGCCTAGAAATAGTATGTTTTTGAGAGAACTAGTCAAGTGTTTGTTTGGAAAAGTTGTTTTAAAAATAAAAATTATATATGACCTATCATTGTATTTATGATTATGGGAAGCCAGCCATGCAGTGCCTTGTAGAAATTATATAACTAACTTTTATTTTGTTTGTTTGTTAGGACACAGTGTTTGCTGCAATGTTCATGGCTTTGAACCATATTTCTACATCTCTTGCCCTCCTGGAATGGGTCCAGATGATATCTCTCATTTTCACCAAGCACTTGAGGTACCTGAAAATACATTTTTATTTTCTGGTTTTCAATCTAGAAAGGGAATAGGGTTCATTTATTTAAATTGCAAATTGCTTTAATTACTTGCTTTTGTCATGCTTCAGGGAAGGATGAGAGAAGCCAATAGAAATAGTAATGTAGGAAAATTCGTTCGCCGCATTGAAATGGTGCAGAGGAGAAGTATTATGTACTATCAGCAATCTGATTCTCAGCCCTTTCTCAAAATAGTAGTTGCACTCCCAACAATGGTTGCCAGCTGTCGTGGTAAACTTCTATATTTTTAATTGACATTCTATTTTCCAATATATTTATGTTTAAGCTGCATTGTTGGTTCTGATGGCCGTATGACACACTTTGGGCTAAATGTTAAATCTTAGCTTCATGCATTTTGACACTAGTGTGTCAACATTTTCATGACAGTTGTGTTTGTCGACATTACTTGACTTGTGGATCAATGTTTCTTAACAATATTTCAAAACTTTTAGGTATTCTTGATAGGGGTATTCAGCTTGATGGTCTGGGAATGAAGAGCTTCTTGACTTATGAAAGCAATGTACTTTTTGCTCTACGGTTCATGATTGATTGCAACATAGTTGGTGGAAATTGGATTGAAATTCCGGCAGGAAAATATAAAAAGATAGTGAAAAGCTTGTCTTATTGCCAGTTGGAGTTTGATTGCCTGTATCCTCTTTCATGTGTTAATAACTGGGTTTAAGGGTTATGAGGATACCAAAATCTTTGGATTTTTCTGTTCTCCCCTTAACAATATTATAGGTATTCTGATTTGATTAGTCATGCTCCAGAAGGGGAGTACTCAAAGATGGCTCCATTTCGTATATTGAGTTTTGACATTGAGTGTGCTGGTCGTAAAGGTCATTTTCCCGAGCCTAGCCATGATCCTGTTATCCAGGTCCCTTGCCTTCTCTTTTTTCACCTGCAAATTAGTGCACTGTGTTATTGTTTTTGATCTGAAAATTGTCATTTCTTTCAGATTGCTAATTTGGTTACTTTACAAGGAGAAGACCAGCCACTTATTCGTAATGTGATGACCCTTAAATCATGTTCTCCTATTGTTGGTGTTGATGTGATGTCATTTGATACGGAAAGAGAAGTCCTGCTAGCTTGGAGGGTAATATACTTATCTAGCAAAAGAATTTCAGAACTCCCCCCTCTCCCCCCATTTTTAATTCACCACTCTCCCTGACTAAACTGTTTTTGGGATATGCTAATTAAATAATTGATATATTGCATGTTTTGTTTCATAGGATGATGTTTTGTAGTTCTTATAACTTCATCAATGGTCAATGCTATTAAATATCTTGATTCTTAAACTTGTATATCATGAGTCAATTTGATATCCTTTTCTATATTACACTCTTATATTCTGATGGAGGTGTTCTTTTTCTTGCAGGATTTTCTTCGGGAAGTGGACCCTGATATTATTATTGGATATAACATCTGCAAATTTGACCTGCCATATCTTATTGAGGTGCTGACTTGACTTTTAATCAGTACGCATTTAGAATTGATAACTGGAAGGTTTTTTCATTTAAAACAAAGGTTTCGTGCATGTTGTGGTGCTTACTTTTTTAATTTATTTGTTATTTTCTTGCTTTTCAGAGAGCTGCAAACCTGAAGATAGCAGAATTTCCAATTCTTGGCCGTATTAGGAACAGTAGAGTTCGGGTAAAGGATACAACTTTTTCATCAAGGTAAAGAGATTTAGTCTTCTGTCATGAACATGTTTCCTGTCATTATTTGATAATAATCATATTCCGGTGGGTTGATAGGATTTGTTAGTTTTGTTAAAAAGTGAACTTTAAGTCTAAATCAATTCCGCAGAACTGGCTTGTAAGGTGAGGATTATACCGATTTATATGTTTTAAATCGGCTTTATCTCTAGTCGATGTGAGACTTCCAACAAGTTTCATCAACTTTAATGAATACAGAAACTTGATTTCTAAAGCAAATCTTGCATTTTATGTTCTTAGTGAGTTTTGGAATTAGTTTCTCCTTTTATTTTTCTGATTCTAAGTCATTTGACTATCTACCTTATTGATACTTGATGGTTTTGTAGGCAGTACGGGACCAGGGAAAGTAAAGAAGTTACAGTAGAAGGGAGAGTTCAGTTTGACTTACTCCAGGTTATGTTAATATTGTTTTGTTTTAATTGCCTTGTGATGGACACCGAGTTTATTGCTCAACAGGTTTATTTGTTATGTTTTCATTTGCAGGTTATGCAAAGAGACTACAAATTAAGTTCTTATTCACTAAATTCTGTCTCAGCACACTTCCTTTCTGAGCAGGTAAAGTCGTTTTTTTTTAAATTTCAACAATTATTTCCCCCCTTTATTATGTATTGGCACAATGGTAAAACTATTGCCTTCTGACCTGGAGATGATAAGTTCAAATCTGGAATGCCTCTCTTGGTGTATAAGGTTGCATACATCTACCCTCCTTGGTCCCATTAGGTGGGAGCCCTGTTCACTGGGTCCCCCTTTTATCGTTTCTTTATTCCTTTATTTTCTGTTTCAAATACATCTGGGAAGTGGAAGCTGTTAATGGGATTTGGATCGGGGTTGAAATATACAATTAATACATCTTTATATTTATATGTAAACACGGTACCTGTCTATTTATAACCATAGATGTAGTTGCAGATTTACATGCATAAATTCATGATTTGATATGAGCATTGGTCATTTCAATAGGATTGCAATTGAGTTCTAAAATTTACAGATATACATTTCAATTGGTTCTTTTGTTCGCTGTTTGTATGTTTGCATTTGTGTCTGTGCTCTTTTTCTGCATTTTGACCTATTTTTATGCCTAGCATTATCTAAACAGCTTCTTTGTGCTGGAATCTCGTCTTTGTTCTTGGATGTTAATATGTTACAGTGCTTGTCAATTTATTAGCTTAGTAACTGCATGTTCATATAGTGCAGAAAGAGGATGTCCATCACTCTATTATATCTGATCTTCAGAATGGAACTGCAGAAACTAGGAGGCGCCTTGCTGTGTATTGTTTGAAGGTTTGTTTTCTGGTTCCTTTGTGGTAGGATGCTTTATTGGCACTTTTTACTTAAATGATTGTTGTCTAGTTTTTTTTCCTATCTAGTTCTCACTGTTCAGTAAACTTTACAGATATAAACACAGAAGTTGGCGATAATTACTTTGTAACTCGGTTGATGATGAAAATTATGATCTGACTGCTCGAGCCACAGTTTTAGTTTGCATTTTTTTAGTTTTATTGAATACTTCTATTTGGAAAGGATTTTCCATGTTATTTGGTGGCCCTAGGCTTTCTGTTGGGAAAGTTGTAAAGAAGGCTCTGTTTCATCTATCCTTTTGATGTGTAGCAAATAAGGTTTTTTACCACTTAATTTTATTGGCCAAGTTGTTACTTAAGCTATCTGTAACTAATTCTAACCAACTGATAATAGATGTTATTGTGCGTGGTTTTTTTTTTTTTGGTGAATTGTTTGTGTTTCTTTAACCTATTAAAGTATTGTGTAATAGATATGGTGAATCTATTATGGGTATTCTAAATGTGAGAGAAATCGACCATTCAAAATTCATACTCTGCTAGTCAATGTGCAGGATGCATATCTTCCTCAGCGGCTTTTGGATAAACTGATGTTCATTTACAACTATGTGGAGATGGCTCGAGTGACAGGTGTTCCAATTTCTTTTCTACTTTCCAGAGGCCAAAGCATTAAGGTAAGCATCAAAGTTCCTTTTTAATTAACAATCCTTAGAATCACTAAAATGATTGACTCGTTAAATTTGTATCAATAATTATTTGTTTTCTTTTCTTCCTTTCCAGGTACTTTCTCAACTTCTTAGGAAGGCAAGACAGAAGAATCTGGTCATTCCTAATGTCAAGCAGGTTGGGTCTGAACAAGGAACATTTGAAGGTGCCACTGTAAGTTCATTCGTTTCTTTTTCATATTCATTATTTTAACTGCACAATCTATTATTTTAACCGTCTATACAATCTATTATTTTAATTGTCTATACAATCTATGGGTGTTATTCATAGATTCTTTCCAATTTCATGTCTATACATACATATGGCAAGGGGTCGGGTTGGATAGTACCTACCCGTTATCCGTACCCGTTGGATATCTGTTTAAAAAATATTTGCAGACATTTTGAAACCCTTGGATATTTAAAAAATGATATTTTATAAATTTTTAAAATAAAATTTAAATAAAATTACAAAAAAATATAAAATATAATAGAAATTAAATTAAATATAAAGTAAAATTTAATTTTAATTAAACTCAACCTAATAAAATATAAATTAATTTTAATTTTAATTAAATTTAACTTAATAAAATATAAATTAAATTTTAATTTTATATTTTTGCTGGTAATGGATACCTATAGGTATGAGTAGTATGATACTCATACCAAACCCGTTTATAAACTGGTATTTAAATACCCGTTACTTGCTACCTGCAGGTATCGACTACCCGCTGTGGATTTTATCCACATATTCTCGCGGGTATGAGATTTTTGCCATCCCTACATGCATGTTTGTTTGTATGAATCTTCTAATATGAAATGAAATACATTGTATTCACTACCTATTCATATAACTATTTGATGCCTTGTGTTTTCTGAGAATTTTATTTATATTTTGTCACTTCAAATTAGATTATATGCCGAATTGACTGATGAATGAATTGGAAATTTAAAGGCTCATAGCATCATTATCTTTTTACTTTAAGATTGCATTGCATCAAGGTTGTCAAATATGAGTCTATGGTAACTCGTTAAGGTTCTACAAACTCAAGACTTTAACTAAAATAGTATTAAAGATACCTATCATGTATCCAAACAAAATATATTACCTTGTACGGAATAGACAAATCAGCTTTGTAAATATTTAAGTTTTCTGGTTAGGTAGAAATGTGGATATTGTACTTTTCACTTTACAGTTGGAACAAAGAAAGACAATTCTGCTATATATCATTGCCTTTTTGGTTTAGGGGAAGTAGGTAAGAAAATTACTTTATCCAATCTGAATAATGACGATTATACAGTGAGATTTTATTCTGATTCAATTTCTTGATTGAAAAATAAATTTTGAACCAGGATAAATATCTCCTAGGGTATCCCCTTCACAAGGGTTTCCCGTATTTGCCACATCAAATCTAAAGCTCGGTCCTCAATAGATACAAACTGAATGCCCACACCTATTCGTCCATTCTCTCCAACTAATGAATGTTGTAACTGTTGATACTTTACTCTAAGTAGTAACATTGATGTTTTGGAATCCCTAACAAACATGTAAAGCTCGTTTGGTTTGAGAAAATGTTTTTTTCTGTTTTTATATCCTTTTTTTTAATGATTCACTATTTCTGGTATAGTTTTTGAAAACAGTAAACAGAATGATATTTCTTTAATTATTTGTGAAAACAGAAAAACTCTAAACGTTTCCTCAATTCAATTTGGTTCTTGGCTATGAATTGGAATTTTTATTGTTAAAATGCCTATAAACAGATTTATACATTCTAGATTTGCAGTTGTTCATGGATACTTGTTATTTTTTTCCCTCTTGTTGTTCTGTTAACGCAAGAAAATATTGAAAGCATGCTCAAATTTCAAGTATCATCAAGCTGTTGCCTTTTGGTGCATGATTTTTTAACTTTACAACTTGCAGGTGTTGGAGGCAAGAGCTGGATTTTATGAAAAACCAATCGCTACGTTAGATTTTGCATCCCTGTATCCATCTATTATGATGGCCTATAATTTATGTTATTGCACTCTGGTAAATATTTGATTGTTTTGTTAGTTTTGCTAAAGCATCTGAGTTTTGTTTCATTAGAAAAAATTATGGATATTTCACTGGATTTGTTCAGTTTGTATAGAGTAACAATTGGTAGTTTTTTTCTTCTTCATTTTAACTGTTCTTTAAGGTCACTTCTGAAGATGCTCGCAAGCTCAACATCCCTTCAGAGTCCCTGAACAGAACTCCATCTGGTGAAACATTTGTTAAATCAAATCTGCAGAAGGTATGTTGATTGAAAAAATTAATACTTTGCCTCTTTCTTTAAGGCTCTCTGCTGATTTCATTTTAGAGGTTAATAATGCTTATACGAAGTTGAGGCACTGATATTATGAAGATAAATTCAGGGAATACTGCCTGAAATACTTGAAGAGCTATTAACAGCCCGTAAAAGGGCAAAAGCAGATTTAAAGGTATCCTTTCTGTACATGTGAAAGTTGACTTTGGGTTTAGATTGTTTTTGCTGTCAGCTGTAGTGTTTTGGTTAATGCATATCCACTAATTGAATTCTGTATATCATCTCTTCCTGTACATGATTTCTGTCAAATATCTACTTCAGGAGGCAAAGGATCCCCTGGAGAGGGCAGTGCTAGATGGTAGGCAGCTGGCCCTGAAAGTAAGCCACTCTTAATGTTTTGTGTCTTTTTTCCTTGTCCTTTTTTCTTTTGACATTTGTTCATTTCTTTCTACTGCATAGTTTGTACTAATTCTTGGTATTGGTACTAATTCTTGGTAACATTTTAAACTCCATTTCTGTTTCCTTTTGGTCAGATTAGTGCAAATTCTGTGTATGGGTTTACTGGGGCTACCATTGGTCAGTTACCATGTTTAGAGATATCATCGAGTGTAACAAGCTATGGTATTGCTTTCATCTCTTAGTTTGTTTGGTGTGCTTTTAAATTATCTTTTTGTTGAATTTAAATAGCATCTTCATTGAGTTCTGATTATGTTTCATTGGATGCCTATAAAGGTCGACAAATGATTGAGCACACAAAAAAACTTGTGGAAGATAAATTCACCACACTGAATGGCTATGAACACAATGCCGAGGTATAATATTTAGAAAATTTATTGTTTTGATACATGTCATTCGCAATGGTGTTTCATGGGTTAGAAGTTGAAGCTATCTTGGGTGTTTTTATTGATCCTTGTTAGATATGGTTAAGATATTATTAGATATTGTTAGTTAAAATATTATATGTTAGTTTCAGATTTAGTGAGCTTAGGTTCATCTCTTTGTATTTTTCTATTTATAAATGCATAACACTATATGCTCAACGCACATTAGGGATTCATCCTATGCCACTTTCTCTTTTATTTTAACAGTCCTTATTACTGCATTTTAGTCTGGGGATTTAACATTGAACCAACAATATAAACTTTCTATCCTTGCCAATAAATTTTACTCTTCCAGTTGTGCATTCGTTTTCTTAAATTTAATGTAGTCATATCTTGTTTTAACGTGCTTTACCACCTTAACAATGGCAAATGTCTTGCAAAGTAATGTTATTCTTGCTACTAGGTAATATATGGAGACACGGATTCAGTCATGGTACAATTTGGTGTTTCTGCCGTAGAACAGGCCATGAACTTGGGGCGAGAAGCTGCCGAATATATAAGTGGAACTTTCACAAAAGTAACAGTTTTATTTTTGCATTTTATTTTATTCATTGATGATAGCCTGCGAAAGTGATGGATTTCTAAACTTCAAAACTGTTGTGTTTTTCTTGATAGATAATTGATTTTCATGCATCACTTATTTTCATAATAAGGAAAAGTGTTCCTTTTTATTTTCTCCAAACAACGAAGTAACAATTGATTCTAACATCACTTTCTTTTTTATTTGTACAAGATTCCAATAAAAAATGAGCCCCTCAATGTACTACAAAACAACATATTCTCAATTTAATTATTCCAATCATTCCCCTTATTCTTCAAATATGGAACAAAAATTTACATGGTTTCTCAAATAGTCTAGATTCAGCAATTATAATGTTATTTCTGAATTTATATCACGTTAATTACAACTTCATAAAATTTGCAACTAGTCTAGAGGTTTTAGTCTGCAGATTGTTTAACCTTCTGATTCAGTATCTCTAGTCTTAATTCTATAAAACTTAGTATTTTATTTGCTATATTGATTTGTCCTTACTTATTTGTTGTTGTTTTGATTGTGAAGCCCATCAAGCTAGAATTTGAGAAGGTTTATTATCCATATCTCTTGATTAGCAAGAAGAGATATGCTGGTTTGTTTTGGACAAAACCAGACAAGTTCGACAAAATGGACACTAAAGGTAAATATTATTCTTTTCCTTCCTCTTGATTTGCTGAAGTGCCTATTAAACTAAATTTGCATTGAACAGGTATTGAAACAGTTCGAAGAGACAATTGTTTGTTGGTAAAAAACCTGGTGAATGATTGTCTTCACAAAATACTGATTGACAGGGACATTCCAGGGGCTGTCCAGTATGTCAAGAACGCAATTTCAGATCTTCTCAGAAATCGTATGGATTTATCACTGTTAGTTATTACAAAGGTGGGAGGTCTATTGAATCTACAGACCATGCAATGGTCTTTCTTTGCTATTTGCTTTTGGTTGAGCGTTCAGATATTTGATGCGAGTGCATTACCAAAATAATTCCTTTGAACTTGAACTAACATGCTTGCTTTAACAGGGTTTAACAAAGACGGGAGATGATTATGAAGTAAAGGCAGCTCATGTTGAACTTGCTGAAAGGATGCGCAAGGTTGGCTAGATATAATCAAATATATTGGTGGTTCTGTCTTCACTCATTTGTTTTTTGAAAAATTAGATTCTTGTGGCAAAGGAAAAAGAAGCCAGTGTTATAGTACAGGATCATTTGCACTATATGTGCCAAAGCATGAAATCTTTTATTAGAAGTGCACTTGAACTATGTAGGGAAGTAAGAAATAATTTATTGATAACAATCACACCAAATACACTCTCAATTCTATTTGTAACAAACAATCTCTTTAAAATAGAAAAAAACATGCTAATATAAATAAGAAGATTTTAAACATTATCTCCTAATCAAGTTCGTATCCTGGAGATATTCTTGTCTTAATAAACAACTATTTACAATAATTACTATGAATTATTTTTAATTTGGATGTTGGATTCTATGGTTACCTCTTGGGTCCTGTACATTGAAGTTTCAATGTTTGTTAACTTATTGGTGGAACTATACAGTATTGTTACTGGATTTAGGTTTGTTTTTAGGCTTATTGAGCTTGTCATGTCAGTTTTGTGGGTCATAAGTGTATTTTATTTGATTTTACAATTGACAGCGAGATGCTGCCACTGCTCCAAATGTTGGAGACAGAGTACCTTATGTAATTATCAAAGGTGCAAAAGGTGCGAAGGTAATACCACATGTTCCCCTCTCATTTTTTTAGTTTTTTAAACATTTGTTTAGATTTTCTCTAGACTAAAATGTGTAAAAATCAGGCATATGAAAAATCAGAGGACCCTATTTATGTTCTAGAAAACAACATACCGATAGATGCTCAATACTATCTTGAGAATCAAATGAGCAAGGTTAGTTTATCACTTCCTTAGATGTTTTGGATTTCTCCAAATTGCTGTTCTTATTAGTTTCATTGTATTGCAGCCGATCCTCAGAATTTTTGAGCCAATTCTGAAGAATGCTAGCAGAGAACTTCTCCATGGAAGTCATACAAGATCTATTTCTATTTCTACTCCATCAAATAGTGGTTTATGGAAATTTGCTAAGAAAGAGCTTACCTGCATTGGCTGCAAAGCTGTATTAGGGTATCATCTCACCCATCTTTTCGTTGTGTTGTCTTAAAGTTCTAAGATTGTTCCTGGTTGATTTTAATTTCATATATTCCCCCTTTTTTGTGTTTGCTTCATTATATTTTTGTACAGAAAAAACATAGGAACTACAAAGAATTAACATTTATGTACATACTAACATTTTCAATATCTAAGCTGTATATTTGAGAGATTTTCTATAGATTTTAAATGTATTAGAAATATAGTCCAGCAATATATTATGTAATTGTTATGAACCCGTTCATGTTACTAACTTTATGAATATATACGTGCTTTATGGAAATGAACACAAGTCCTTGCCAAAAAATAGCACATTATATTAGGGGGACATGTGATAACTTTTGGTCATCTCAGTGCCAGAATAGTTAATTTAATGAATTTCGTGTCCTCAGTAAATTATTCCCTACATCTCGATAATGTTTCTGTAGATACTACCTGTGAGATGACATTTTGCTTAGGTGGCATTGGTCTACGTTAGAAATTGAAATTTTGATTTGGTTTCCCGTAGTGTTGACCGGAAAGCAAGATTCTTCAGATGTTGTACTAATCATAAGAATAAGGGACTAACTGTTGTCTTGGGATGGAGATGAAAACCTCTGCAGTTGACACCTATAGGCTTCAAGTTGTATTTCCGCTATTAAAATACCTTATAATACTTGTGCCTTGTCTTTTAAGACATCTAATGTTGAAAATTATTTGTATGTATTGTATAATGCACGAGCGTATGTCAATATACTGAAGGTGTAATAAATTTTTGTTGCATTTGGTTCAGGAAGGATCATCACACCGTCTGTTCACATTGCAAAGGAAGGGAAGCTGAGCTATATTGTAAAACGGTATCTCGAGGTAGGGCATCCTTTGCATCTCTACAATTTGAAATGGTTTTGGTTTTGTGTACAGGATGGTTACAGTTATATTTTAAAGGACAAAAGTCACAAAACAATTGGTGTTGTGGTTGTAGTGTCTGAGCTGGAGATGCATTTTGGGAAGTTGTGGACACAGTGTCAGGAGTGCCAAGGTTCACTTCATCAAGATATTCTCTGCACAAGGTATGTCCATTTAGTGAAATTTCTTGGATGGCTAGGGTTCTCAAATTTTTGGTTTTAAGAGGCACCACATTACAGTATTAATTAATTAACATCCTGGAGTTAGGGTGTTTGTTACCCCCTTGTCTCCGGCTTGTTCAATGCCCAGGCATAACAAGTGTCAAATTATTGTGATATCTTGGTTTCTTACTCGTGTTTTTCCATCTATTTTTTTTTTTGTAAAAGAACTAGTAATTTCGTTTGTGGATTGATTTCTCTTGTTAACTGTTACCATTGACATATCGTGTACTTATTTGTTGTAGTCGGGATTGTCCAATCTTTTATCGACGAAAGAAGGCACAGAAAGAAATGTCCGAAGCACAATCACAATTGGACCGGTGGAGCTTTTAAGTTTGGTCAAGGGTCTTTTGTCTTCACACTCTTTTAAACAATGGATTTCATCCATTCAGTAATCCAAATCCAACTATTGCAATTGAAATCACTAACATTTAGTCATCATAACTAAATTGTATTTTATGTAACATTTGAAGTTTCTCCTAAGATTCTGCAGTTTTGGGTATGTATATGCACGTGCTCGTGTCTAGGGATTACTTAGAGATTATTAGGCGGGAATCGGGGCCAAGAATTATTCAACAAAATTATATTATTTATAATATTTTATTTTTTAAACATAAAACGACGAGTTCATTCCATTTATTTTTTGATAGAAATTATTTACATTGAATTCTAATTATTAATATTTTAAGATGAGCAATAACGATAGTTCCATGTATTGTCAATAATTAATATAGAAATTATGTATTAGTATGAAGAAAAAAATTATTGACATTATGGCTCTACTTTTAGAAGAGTATGAAAATTTTTATACCCTTGTAATATCTTTAATTTTTTTTAAAGGTAAAAAGTAATACTTTTTTTTAAAAATAGCTTATTTATTTAAACTTAAATATGTTACTTTTTGTTAGTGACAATAGATCTCAACCAAAGGAGTTTTTTACCTTTCTTTTAAAAAATTGTGGTGTATGATAGTTATTTTAGTAAACCTTTGCAATCTTTCAAAGATATAAAAGTTAAGTAAAGAAAAAAAACAAGAATCACATAAAAATTTATACTAGTTTGATTCAATTAAGTGTACATCCCGTCTTCTTTTAAACAACTTGAAATGAAAGAATTTTCAATATAAGGTAGAGTTTTTAGATTTATAAGTTCACTTAAATAAACCTAAACTCAATAATAAAAAAAATGAGTCTAAACAAGTGATGTTACACATAATCACTTGCTTACACAGCAAACACACAATAGGAATCAGATTTACAGTAAACATAAGGACTAAAGTACACCTCAAAGTGTGAATATCATAGTAGAGATGAAGGCAAAAACCCATATTTATACTATTGATGTTATTAATTGATTATGTTCTTAACGTAATCGATTAATGGCATACATATATAAATTTAAAATTCATTTCAGTATATTACTAGATTGTGTAAATGCGGTAATCGATTAATTTGAACCTTTTAGAAGAAATGCAAAAAACTGTCATAAAAAACACACTGTTACTAATGTTTGCTTCATTGTTCAACAATTTTTCCTTTTTTTTATGATGGCCATCCTGTACACCTGCATTTATTAACTTAACTTTCTCCCCTTTTGAGCATTAGCACAAAAATAAAAGATCATCTCATAGGGTAAAGAGCACAATTGAACATAACAAGCATAGTAATATATTTAAACATCGTTTACAAATAGCAAGTAGAAGAGAAGTTTACCAAGCAGAGCAAGTAGGACAATTTAAAGTGTTTAGACAAAAAGTTAGTGAAAGATAGAGAGCATAGGTTCTAAGCAACAAACACATGGTCAGATGTAAAAAAGTATTCAATGTATAGTTTTTTGTTAAGGGTTATATAGTGAAGTGCTTAGTGTGGGATGAAATCAGTCAGTATCTGCATCTTCATTATCCTCATCTTCTTTCTCAGATTGTTCATTTTCCACGTTTTATTCCTAGAGTTGTTGTTGGATAGTAGCAGTCTCCTTGTCTATAGCATCAAGTATGGATAAATATGGATAACTTTTAATGTTCTTCATCTTCGTCCTTTTCTAGGGGATTATGAGATTGAGGATGACTCTTCAGATTTGAGGACAAATCCTTCTCAAGAGGGAGGGGATGATGACTTTGGCCCAAGCCTAGACTCCATTCAAGGGCCCATCACTTGTAGCATGATGAGAAAGCTCCAAGAAGGCCTTGAAGATGCATCAAAGGAGGTATAAGTGAAGGCCTTATTTACTTGAACCAAGCAAGTTGTGCCCAACGTATTAAGAGACTCTCCTAGCAACATAATGATGAGCCCAAACTTGCACGCGTTCAACGCTAGCGGACTGCATAACTCTCCATGTTTTCTTCCTTGTTTTCCATGTGACTAATCCATGAATTGTGTGACTGTCCACGTGGCATCTGATCCATGTATAGTGTCTAATGATCACAGGCACATAAGCTGATGGAGGAGGGTTGAAATGCACTTATAAATACACCTCATCCCTCTCTTGTAAACCATTTTGTATTTTATAGCAATGAAATGTTGTAGAGATCACTCAAGCACTCATTTTCTCATTGTCACCAGTCAGAGAGAGCTCTCAACCTCCTCTAGCCACCTTCCCTAGTTAGGATTCCTTACTAGGCTTCTAAACTCACCACCACACAAAACACTTCATTGAGAATCATTTCTTCATCTTATATGAACCAATCCTCCATTTCGTGCTTCATTTCGTTGCTTCATTATTCTCTTATGCTCTAGTCTGCATCTACATCTGGAATTAGCTCAAATCCACACATGGAGAAGGCTTATCATGCTATATATATACACCAGACGAAGCGTGTAAAAGAGTTGTTAAATAAGTTCAAGTTTGACAAAACAAAGGAGATGAAGACTCCAATGCATCCAACGAATAACTTGAGTCTAGACAAGAGCTTTGCCAAATTGGACAACACCATCTATCGACATATAATAGGTTCACTTTTGTATCTTACAACATCTAGGTCAGATATTATGTTTAGCGTCTTTTTGTGTGCTATATTTTGATCAGACCCTAGGGAATCTCATCTAACTTTTGCCAAACACATTTTTCGTTACTCCATTGGCACTACTAATCTCGGTATATGTTTTAGAGGACGGGAAACTTTCAAGTTGCAAGGATATTGTGATGCAAATTAATCAGAAGATAGGTTTGAAAGAAAAAGCATACGTGGAGGATGTCACTTCATTAGAGGTAATGTAGTCTCTTGGACGAGCAAGAAACAAGGGACAATAGCCATTACAACGGCTAAAGCATAATACATCTCAGTTGTAAGCTACTGCTCTCAACTTCTCTAAATAAAGAATCAACTAGAAGATTATGACTTCTACGAGAGTAAATCTCTATATTTTGTGATAATAATGCTATTAGTTTATAAAAAAGAATCCTATTTTTCACTCTCTTGCTAAACATATGAATCAAACATCATTTTATATGAGATCATGTCCAAAAGGGTACTATTGATATACAATATAAAAACATAGATGATCAATTTGCTGATGTATTTAATAAACCCTTTGTGGAAGATAGAGTGATACGTCTAAGGACACTTTTGGATATGAACTCGTTGAATGAAAGATTTGAATCAACATGTTTATCACATATATCACATAGGGTCTAGGATCAAGCGACTAAGACATATCGTTTAGAGACGTCATGCTAAAATGTATCGTCTAAAGACCTATCGCATAAAGGATACATCATCATGCATTTTATTGCATCTAATCAACATTGAGCCCAAAATGATACAACAAGCAATAAATGAGAATTGATGTTTTGTTTCACCCAATCGTTCGCTTTTCCCAAGACAGATTCTTTTTCCCTACGAATTGTTACCTCTCATCTAAACCTCGCTTCTCTTAGCGTGTGTTGTTTTGCGAAGATTTATTGTAGCTTGATAACGGTTGAATTTTCCGTTATTTGTGAATTAGTTTTGATACTTGTTAAAAGTCTGGCAAGTGTACCCAATCGTATCAAGTAATAATAAACTGTAAGTCTGAGTATCGTTTCCTAGAGACTCTTAGGCCTAAAGTTCATGTGATATCTTGATCTTTTAAGACTTGAGAAAACGAAAATTAGGATTTTATATGCAAAAACGAAAATTAAACATGCACATGCTAAGGTTGATCAATTGACCAAAATGCAATTGAATGATGTGGATGAATTGTGTTGTTGGGGTTTCCGACTTATCCTAATCCACTCTCATATATTTACGAATTCTACGTAATTCTACTTTTTTATCAATGTTAATGCCACTTTCTAATTTACCCTAATCCTAATGTCTCGGTGAAGAGAGCCAACTCCTAATTACTAGTTTACTATGTCTAGTCTCCCTAGCAATTGATCACACATTACATAATTCACACAGAAGCTTTAAAGCAATCGGTCCTCCTATCCCTATGTCTAGGTAATATTGCTCCCGAGAGAATTTCCTCATGTCTAGACCTACCCACATGTGTCCATATAGATAAAATCAAAGATTATGGTATTGAATAATGTCTTAAACAAAGCATGCCAATATAATGGAGGAAAAACTCTAACAATTGATAAAAGAAAGCATATGAATAAAGTAATAATTCAATATATGAGAGTTTCAATAAGATTATATCGTTTTCCCCAACAACAATGGACTTTAGTTCACCATAAACATGGTGAATCTAGATGAAAAGAATGAAAGGAATGAAAAGATAAGCCCTAGATACGATAGATTGGAGCTCCCGCATCCAAAATTCACCTCCAAGGGGTGATAAGTGTGTTTTTGCGTCCTTTCTGCCAAAAGATACCGTTTCTGGTTCATGCAGAGCTATTTATAACTTAGGAAAAATCACAGAATTTTGGCCCAGGCCCAATAGTGCACCGCTCCGCGGTGGCTCACTGCCTGACGGTGGGTACGTTACTTAGAATTAGCCCTCAACGTTGACGCTTGAGCGTTGGGCAGAGAGTTCTCTAAAGAGTCCACTACTGAGCAGTGGCTTCACTGCCCGACAGTGAGGTCGACTCTCAATTTCACCCTTCAACGTTGGCGCTTGAGCGTCTGGCAGAGAATCCCTCTACGCGGCTGGCGCTCAACGCTGGGATTAGCGCTGAGCGGTGACTGGGACTCTTCATTTACTCACTTTTCCAACTTCTCTTTTGTCCAACTCCTTTCTACTTCAACATCCTTCATTCAATTCCTGACAAAACCTGCCAAAACAAGGGAAAACCAAGCATAAAACTAAGAAAACCAACTTTGACTCTCTTATTCTCTAACTTACGCAAAATGCATGATTTCAAGCTAATTCTAAGTCATAAAGGGTGTGTTTAATGTCAAATTTAAATATGAAAATAATGGTTTTTTAACCGTAATCAATACTAAATACACCCTTTTTGACTTAGAAACTTGTTTGAAATCATGATTTTGCTTAAGTTGTCTGAATAAGAGAGTTGAGGGTGAATTTAATGATTTTATGGCTAGATTCCCTTGATTTTGCAAGAATTGGGAGGATTTGGAAGAAGATCGGAAAGTATCAAGGAGTTGGAACTCAAAAAGAAGTGGAAAAGCATAAGAAAGGAGGATCATAGGACGCTTGAGCGCCCTTTTTAGGGGCCCTCAGCGCTAAAACTCATTGTCTCACGCTTGGCTGCCCTTTTCTAAGGCCCTCAGCGCAAAAAACTTTTGGTTCACGCTTGGGTGCCCTTTTTGGGGCGCTGAGTGCCAGTTCTTCAAGTCACTTCACGCTTGGGCGCCTTTTTAGGGGCGCTGAGCGCCATTTTCCACTGGATCATGCCTGGGCGCCCTAAGTTGGGGCGCTGAGCGCCAACGACGTGGGCTTAGACTTTTTAACTGTTTTATAAAAGGACTTGGACGTCCTAGGGTTTGCATCTTTTGATAGAAGAGGGGC
Organism: Vigna reflexopilosa; assembly: GCA_027742785.1. Taxonomy (NCBI): domain Eukaryota; kingdom Viridiplantae; phylum Streptophyta; class Magnoliopsida; order Fabales; family Fabaceae; genus Vigna; species Vigna reflexopilosa. The sequence continues at coordinate 25,998,275 of CM050918.1, forward strand.
AGAAACACACTCTTTCACCCTCTAGAGGCTGATTTGGATGCATGAGCTTCCTACTTCAGTTTCTAGGGCTTTTCTATCTCATTCTTTCCATTGTATATCTAGTTTCACCATGTCAATGGTGAACTAGATTCTATTTGTTGTTGCGGAATGATGTAACTTTAAGAATTCTCGTGTATTTGAATTGAATTTTAATTACATATGCTTCTTTCATTAATTGTTAGAGTAATTGTTCTTCGCTCAATGCTTGTTATGTTTAACTCATTTATAGCATGATGTATGATTTGCATGAGTATCAGGAGATATCTTACAATTCAGGTTCTGGAGAATTGCTCCCAAAAGTAGTATTTCTCAGGGATGGGGATGAGTTTTGGTTGTCTTAAGCTACTAATCGTAATGCAGAATTAATTATTAGGGATGCAAGGGATTGTGACCTAGTAGTTAAGGATAGACTTTCTTTGTCGAGGGATCAGGTTTAAAGTATTTTAGATAGTGACATTGACATTAATGAAGAAGAAGAATTCTTTTATACATGAGAGTAAGCTAGGTGAAATCTAACCCCAACAACATATTGATCTCATAATACTAATATCATCCATTCATCTCTATGCTTCTGTTCAATTGATCAAATTGCATGCATATTTACTTTTCTGTATTTGCATTTAAAACCAAATGAGTTTGTTCTCAAACCTTATTTAATCAAGAATCACATAACTGTTTAGGTCGTGAGTCTCTTGGGAAATGATACTTGGTCTTACCATGTATATTACTTGATGCGATTCGGTATACTTGTCGATTCATTAACAAGTTTTTGGTGCCATTGCCGGGGACTCGTGGTTTAACTATTCTATTTGTGTGATTATTGATTAGATTTGACTTGATTTTTGTTTTGTTTTATTTTTTTGCTAATAGTGTGCTTTCTAGGATTTTGTTTTCGTGTGCATGTAGGATACAATTTGCACTAGGAGCAAGAAAAATTATGAACCTCTTCTTGAAGGATTGTAGGAAAGTAGAAGGAGAAGGAGAAGGAGACATAGAACGTCCAGAGAACTTTCCGCTCCTCCCGAGACACTTTTACAACCTTCACCTCAAAGATCTGACTAGGAGACAAAAGAGATGGCTGAGGAGAATAATGGTAGATATGCTCTGGCAGATTACACAACAGTTGTTGGCCCTCATCATTTTAATAGCATTGCAAGGCCGAGGATCAATGCTGCAAATATGGAGATGAAACATTGATTCAATTGGTAAAAAGCAACCAATTCAATGAACTGTCACATGAAAGTCCATATGAACATCTGACAACATTCAATGAGATTTGCAACACTGTGAAGATTAATGGCGTGCTAGATGATGCTATAAAGCTTATCATATTTCCTTTTTCATTAGGAGGCAATGCTAAGTTATGGTTGAACTCTTTCCCGAAGAATAACTTTACTGAATGAGAAGTTGTGGTTGCGAAGTTTTTAAATAAATACTTCCCTCAATCAAAAATCAACAAAGGTGAATAAGAAATTTCTTCTTTCAGGCAGGGCATGGAGGAGACACTAGGTTAAACGTAGGATAGATATAAAGGCTTGTTGAGAAAGACGCCCACACATGGCTTTGATGAAGCGACGATAGTCATTCTTTTCCTTGGAGGACTTGGCTCACAGACCAAATTGATGTTGGATGCCTCAATTGGAGGTAACATGAGTTGCAAGACTCCAGAGAAAGCTTATGAATTGATTGAGAATATGGTTACTAATGACAATGAGATGCACATTGAAAGAGGATCTCCACCTCAACAGAAGGGAGTCCTACAACTTGAATCTCATGATGCTTTGCTCGCACAAAATAAGATTATTACTCAACAATTGGAGAATTTGATGAAGAAACTCTCTTAATTGCCACAAGAGATACAAAATGTTTCATAGGTTAAACAACAACAATGACAATAGAAACCCTCTTTATTTGAGACGACTACAAAGCTTGAGGAAACTCTCCAACAATTTATGCAAGTGAGCATCTCTTATTATGAAAATATGGAGGTTACATTTAAAAGTATGGAGATGCAAGTTAGGCAGTTAGTCAAAAAGTTGGAGGTTTTTTAGATTAATACTAAAGGTAACCATAGGGAGGAGTGTAATTCCATTGTTACTAGAAGTGACAAGATGTTGGATGAGAGAAAAATAGAGAAAAAATAAAAAGAGAATTTGAGTGAAAACGAAGAAGTTGAGCGAAAAAAGAAAGAGGAAAGAAAATGAGAGATTTGAGGGAGAGAAAAAGAAAGAAGAGGATGAGAGAAAAAAAGAGAAAAAATTTGAAAAACCCCTTCCTTATCTAAAGAATTATTCAAGGAAGGAGAAAGAAAAATAATTTGAGCGTTTCATGGAGATTTTTAAGAAATTAGAAATCAACATACCCTTCTTGAACCATTGCAACAAATGCCTTCGTATGCAAAGTTTTTGAAGGAACTGCTCACGAAGAAAAGGAAATACATTGAAAAGGATACCATTGAAGTGAAAGGAAACTATAGTGCAATCATACAGAAATTATTACCTCCTAAGTTTAGGGATCTAGGAAGTTTCACCATCCCTTGTACCATAGGGAAGTTAGCCGTTGATTGATTTGGGAGCTAGCATTAACTTAATGTCGCTTTCTATGATTAAGAAGATTGAGGGTTTGGAACTCAAGCTTACTAGAATGACGCTCCAATTGACGGATAGATCTCTTAAATACCCTTATGGGGTGGTTGAAGATGTGCTTGTGAAAGTGGACAAATTCTTATTTCCGGTGGGTTTTGTTATAATGGAGATGGAGGAGGATGGAAATGTGCCTCTCATTCTTGGGAGACCGTTTATGAAGACTGCAAGAGTCTTAATTGATGTGGAGAATGACAAGCTTAAAGTAAGAGTACAAGATGAAGATGAATTTTGACATGTTTGAATCCATGTCACACCCTAATGATGATAAAGCATGTTTTCATTTTGACACGCTTGATGAAGTATGTATGGTGCGAGAGAAGATGGTACGTTGTTCTTCTTCTTTAGAGAAAATACTCATTGATGCATGTGAAGATTTGAATGAAGAGGAAGAAGAACTAATTGATGAGTGCTTGACTGACTTGGAGGTGCTAAAATAAATCCTTTTGCATGAGGCGAATATTGAGAAGATCAATACCAAGGAGGAAGTCAAGGAAAAGAAACTTGAGTTGAAGATGTTACCACTACATTTAAAGTATGTTTTCTTAGAAGAAGGTGGAAAGAAACCGGTCATCATTAGTAATTCTTTATCTTCCATAGAAGAAGAAAAGTTGGTAGAAGTATTGAAAACAAAGGAGCTATTGGATGGTCAATTTCAGATCTCAAAGGTACAAGCCCAACTTATTGTATGAACAAAATATTTATGGAGGATGACTATAGAATAGTTGCTCAACATAGAGAAAACTGAATGTAGTGATGAAGGAGGAGGTTAGAAAAAAAGTTCTAAAGCTTCTGGAAGCTGGTATTATATATCCTATTTCTGACAGTGCATGGGTAAGCCCAATACAGGTGGTACCAAAGAATGGTGGAATGACGGTAATATACAATGAGAAGAATGAGATCATTCCTACTAGGACATTTATTGGGTGGAGGATGTGCATTGACTATAGAAAGCTAAATAAGGCCACTAAGAAGGATCACTTTCCCCATCATTTTATGGATCAAATGTTGGAGAGGTTGGCAGGACAAGCTTTCTACTGCTTCTTGGATGGTTACTCAGGTTATAATCAGATTGTGGTGGACCCAAAAGATCAAGAAAAGATAGCTTTCACTTGTCCTATCGGTATTTTTTCTTATAGAAAAATGCCACTTGGATTGTGTAATGCTCCAGCTACTTTACAGAGATGTATGCAGGCAATCTTTGCAGATATGATTGAAAAATGCATTGAAGTCTTTATGGATGATTTTTTGGTTTTTGGTGATTCCTTTAAAGTGTGTTTATCTAACCTGGATAGTGTTCTTAAAAGATGTATTCAGACAAACCTTATTCTTAACTGGGAAAAATGTCATTTTATGGTAACAGAAGGTATTGTTCTGGGTCATAAGGTTTCTTCTAGGGGAATTGAGGTTGATAGAGCTAAAGTGGAAGTCATTGAAAAGTTGCCACCTCCAACAAATGTGAAAGGAATCAGAAGCTTTTTGGGCCATGCCGAGTTTTATAGAAGATTCATAAAAGACTTTTCAAAGATGGCCAAGCCTTTAAGCAATCTTGTTGTTAAAGACGTGCCATTTGTAATGGATGATGAATGTCTTAAAGCGTTTGATGTGTTGAAGAAGAAACTGAATTCTGCTCCAGTAATTGTAGCTCCGGATTAGAATCAAGACTTTGAGTTAATGTGTGATGCTAGTGACTATGCTATAGGTGTCGTTCTTGGACAGAGAAGAGATAAGGTATTTCACACTACTTATTATGCAAGCAAAGTTTTGAATGAAGCTCAATTGAATTATGCCACTATGGAGAGAGAACAACTACAAAAGTTCTCCAGTCAAGATTTTATTGGCCTACCTTGTTTAAAGATGCTCATAATCATGCTAGAAACTGTGATAAGTGTTAGAGAACTAGAAGCATCTCAAGGCGACATGAAATTCCATTATAGGAATTCTGGAGGTTTAAGTCTTTGATTGCTGGGGAATAAATTTTGTGGGGCCTTTTCCACCATCTTTTAATAATGAATATATATTGGTGATAGTGGATTATGTGAGTAAATGGGTAGAAGCAGTTGCTTGTCCTAAAAATGATGCTAGCACTGTTATTAAGTTTTTGAAAAGACAAGTCTCTACTCGGTTTTAAGTTCTTAGAATTTTGATTAGTGATGGGGGATCTCATTTTTGCAATGCTCAGCTTGTAAAAGTACTCAAGCATTATGGTGTGAGACATAAAGTAGCTGGGCCTTATCATTCTGGAGAAGACTGTAGCTGTATCAAGGAAGGACTGGGCTCAAAAGCTAGATGATGCTCTCTAGGCGTATAGGACTGCATTTAAGACGAATATTGGGTTATCTCCTTCTCAACTAGTTTATGGAAATGCATGCCATTTGCCATTGGAGATGGAACACCCAACTTTGTGGGCTTTGAAGTTCTTAAATTTTGATCCATTTGAAACTGTTGATAGGAGAAGAAGAAAAATTCTTGAGCTTGAAGAGATGCGGTTGCATGCTTATGACTCTTCCAAGAATTACAAAGAAAAGGTAAAATTTTATCATGACAAGAAGCTGGTAAAGGTCTTTCATCCAGGACAACGGGTGTTATTATTCAACTCACGTCTAAAGCTTTTTCCTGGGAAGTTGAAGTCTAAGTGGTCTGGTCTGTTTACAATTAAGAATGTCCATCCACATGGAGCAATTTAGTTGACAGATCCGGCTTCTGATGACCCGCAAAGAAGTTGGGTGGTGAACAGGCAACGTCTCAAGCATTATTTGGGTGGTGAGGTTGAACGCCTTTCTATAGTTATGGAGTTGGTTGACCCCTGAGCTTATTGGGTCAAGCTAGTGACGTTAAAGAAGCGCTTACTGGGAGGCAACCCAGTTTTCTAAACTTATCTTTTTAATTTATGTCGTCTTTATTTTATTGTTTTAGTTTTAGCTTGCAATTGTACTTGGCTGGAATTAATTGTGTTGCAATGGTTTGATTATGCAATTTTGTGGGATGAGTATTGCTTTATGATGCTTCATTATATTGATTGATGTTGAGATGATGCATGAAGTGCCTATATACAAGTGGTTGCTCACAATTTATGTGAAATAGATGCATTAGGTAAAATTTTGATTGATATACTGAGTAGGATGTTTATCTGATTTTTGGAATATATTTAGCCTGTGAGATGATTGGACTCCAGAGTTTTGGGATTGATTGAATGATATTGCTTTCAAATCATGATTGACTTTGCTTAAGTTTTTTATGATTGAACCACTTGTTTGCTTGTGTCAAATAATCAAGGCCATTTGTTCTCTTCCCATATGTTAAACCCCTGGCAAGTGTACCAGATCGTATCAAGTAATAATAATTGGAAAACCCAATTTCGTTCTTCCCAAAGGACTCCTAAGGCCTCATCTTTCGTGTAAACAAATTGTTTAAGACTTGAGTAAAAGAAAATAATTTGAATGCTTTAAATGCAAAACAGAAATAAACATGCAAATGCAAGAATTCAATTGACTAAGAGAAACTATGAATGAATGAGGTTGTTGGGGTTTACAATTTCATCTTATCCACACTCATATATCTACTCTTCTTATTTACTTTGCTTATTTATCATATTGCCATGCAAACTTTCTTGGTCTACCCTTAACCCAATCCCTTGGTGAAAAGAGCCTATTACTAATTACCGGCTTGCTATCCCTAGCCTCCCCTAGTAAGTAATAATGCATAATGAGCAGAAGAAAAATACAATTGATCGTCCTACCCCTATCCCTAGGTGGTATTAACATAATCAAGGAATTCTCCCCAGTTCATGACATTACCGTACGTCCCTGTATCAATAAAGACAAACAACATCTACCGAATGAGTTAAACGGTAAAAGCATTAAGCAAAGGTAAAGAACCCAACAATTGATAAATCAAGCATATGCAAGCATAAAAGTAAACAAGAATTTCAATATATGAGAGTTTCAAAAGATTACATTATTCCCCAACAACTAAGGGTTTAGTTCACCATAATCATGGTGAAACTAGATGAACTAAATGGAAGAATGGAAAAGCAAACCCTAGAATTGATAAAGTGGAGCCTAAGCATCCAAGAAATCTCCTCCAAAGGTGTAAAGCTGTTGTGGACTTTATTCTCTGCCAAAAGAATTACATTTGGATTTGCACTAGGGCTATATATAAGCAAATAAGATAACAGAAAGATCTCAGAATCCAAAATATAAAAATAGACAACCGCCTAGGCGTCTAAAATGACCGCTGAGCGGTTTGCCTCAACACACGTCACCGCCCAGGCACCTAAAATGACCGTTGAGCGGTTTGCCTCTTGTCGCTCTGGACGCTCAGCGTCACCGCCTCGGCGCCAGACAACAACTTTTCCTCGCACTAGGACGCTCAGCGGTGGAATTTACTGCTGAGCGGTTCACAGACTCTTCTTTTCTTCCTTTTTGTCCTTCATTCTTGAGTCTATGACCTTCCTACTTCATTGCCATCTTTAATTTTCATCAAAAACCCTGCAAAACAATGCAAAACAAGCATAATATCTCTAAAAACAACTTCTGACTCTCATGTAACACGACTTAAGCGTTTTTCTTGATTCTAAGCTCAATTTAAGCTACAAAGGGTGTGATTTAATATCAAATTTATGTATGAAAATAACGGTTTTGAGACCGTTATCACAACCCCAAACTTAAAACTTTGCTTGTCCTCAAGCAAAACAAAACAAAACTTGGCCTTCCAATTTTTCATCAAATAGATCTACAGTTTTCAAAACCCTTTTCTTCATGACAAGTTAATTCAGATTTTCAGTGGAATCCTACCAAAATGCAAGCATGCTTTAAATCCAATCTAGTTCACCTACTTCAATATTTCCCAACAAATGTTTTATTCATGAATGATCAATCCGCTAAGCATAGATGTAAACATGGATTTCAACAATTCTTACCAAGCAAGTGTTTCACTCAATCACTCAAGTGTTTAAGGAATCACTCCACTCTTTACTATTCACATGCCACATAAAACAATATTGCCATGTATCTAAAACAATAAAAATCCTTACATGCAAATACCATCACAAGGACTTTTCCAAGGTTTGTAATGAGGCTGGGCTATCAAGAAAATTTGGTTTTCCTAGATTGCAAAATCCTTGAGTTAAGAGAGCTATTTCATCATTGAAAAGGTTCAAGTTTAAACTCTCTCTATCACCAAACTCCTTTATTCCCAACTTCTTCCCTTTTTATCAATTTTGCATTGAGTTCCTTTTTCATGCTTTTACTTTTTCCTTTTCTTCTTTACTCATGCGTTTTTCTTTTCAATACTTGAACTCAATGCTCTTCTTTTGCCTTTCAATTTTCCCTATACAACCCCAAACTTGAACCTTTTCATCACATAAGATTATTCTCAACCCTACTCAAGATGAATAATTTCAAATCAAGGGTTCTCATCCTGTTTAAGGCCAAGGTTCAAAAAGGGTATAAAATTTTAAACTTGTTGGGTGAAATTTTGGCTAGATAAGGGCTTCCAAACATGGCCTTGATCATATAACATAAGCATGCAAATCAATCAATTATCAAGACTAAGGCAATATCATTCATGATTCCCTGTGAACAATACATATATGAGTAAGAACTCTGGAGCTCAAAACCTCACACACATGCTTTCTCACACATCATTCATTTATCCTACTTAGCATCACAATCACAATCATGAACCACAACACATATGTTCATATAATTAGTGAATCATTTATCCTACTTGTCATGTATTTTTAATACTATCATCAGAACCATTGTACAAGCCAAGCATAGACACAAAATAAAAGTTCATCCTATTCTACAAATTCAAAGTACAAAAGAAGAAGAAACCTGGGTTGCCTCCCAATTGCGCTTGTTTAACGTCACGAGCTTGACCCGAACCTCATGGATCCACCAACATCATCACCGTAGAAAATTGTTCCACCTTTCCTCCTAAGTAATGCTTAAGCCTCTGCCCATTTACCACCTAACTTCGCTGCTGACCATCATCATTTGGAATTTCCAATTCCACAGCTCCATTTGGATATACACACTTTATTACAAACGGTCTCGATCATTTTGATTTTAACTTTCTAGGAAATAACTTCAACCGTGAATTGAACAATAACACCTGTTGCCCTGGATTGAAAACTCTCTTTATCAACTTCTTATCATGATAAAATTTTACTTTCTCTTTATAACTCCTAGATGAGTCATATGCATGTAACCTCATCTCTTCAAGTTCTAACAATTGATTTCTCTGTTTGCTTTGAACTTCATGAGGATTAAAGTTTAAAAATTTCAAAGCCCACAAAGCCTTATGTTCCATCTCTACTGGCAAGTGACATGTTTTCCCATATACCATTTGAAAAGGTGATAATCCCATGGAGGTCTTCATAGTTGTCCTATATGCCCAAAGTGCATCATCCAATTTAAGTGACCAATCTTTTCGTGAAAAAGCAACTGTCTTTTCTAATATCCTCTTGATTTCTCTATTAGAGACTTCAGCTTGACCGTTTGTTTGTGGATGATAAGGTGCAACTACCTTATGCTTTACCCCGTAATGTTTAAGTACCTTAGCAAGCTGAACGTTACAAAAACGAGACCCTCATCGCTAATAAGTACTCTAGGAGTTCCAAATCGTGAGAAAATTTGCCTTTTCAAAAATTTAATCATCGTGTTAGCATCATTTTTTGGACATGCCAAAGCTTCAACCCATTTACTCACATAATCCACAACCACCAAAATATATTCATTATTAAATGATGGTGGAAAAGGACCAACAAAATCAATCCCCCAATAATCAAAAACCTCAACTTCCAAGATACCCTGTAACGACATTTCATGTCTTTTTTATATAGCCCCTGTCCGTTGACACTTGTCACAATTCCTAGCATGGTTGTGAGCATCTTTAAACAATGTAGGCCAATAAAATCCTGACTGCAAAATTTTTGCAGCCGTTCGCTCTCCATTATAGTGACCTCCATAAGGAGAATTATGACAATGCCAAAGGATTCCTTCTACTTCTTCCTTTGTCACACATCTTCTCAAAAGATTATCTGCCCCAATCTTAAATAAATACGGATCATCCCATATAAACTCCTTAGCATCAGAATAAATTTTTTTTCTCTGTTGCCAACTTAATTCCTCAGGAATAACACCTGCAGCTTTAAAATTAGCCATATCAGCAAACCATGGTCTCTCTTGAATGTACAAAAGAGTTTCATCTGAAAAAGTCTCCCAGATTTCTTTCTCCTTGCTTGTTACTTCAGTGTTAACCAACCGGGATAAATGATCTGCTATTAAATTCTCACTTCCCTTTTTATCACGAATCTCTACATCAAACTCTTGTAACAAAAGGACTACTTAATTAGCCGTGGCTTTGAATCTGGCTTTGTCAATAAATACTTTATGGCTACATGATCCGTATAAATTATCACTTTAGATCCAATAAAATAAGATCTAAATTTTTCCAGTGCATAAACTATAGCCAGAAATTCTTTCTCTGTAGTAGCATAATTCAGTTGTGCTTCATTTAACACCTTACTAGCATAATAAATAGCATGAAATACCTTTTCTTTTCTTTGACCCAACACAACACCTATAGCATAATCACTGGCATCACACATAAGCTCAAAATCTTTATTCCAATCTGGAGCTACAATCATTGGAGCAGAAATCAAACTTTTCTTTAAGAAATCAAAAGCTTGCAAACACTCACGGCTCATCTCAAATGGTGTATCCTTAACAAGAAGATTACTTAATGGTTAGCAATCTTTGAAAAATCTTTAATGAATCTCCGATAAAACCCCGCATGACCTAAGAAACTCCGAATTCCCTTCACATTTGATGGTGGTGGAAGTTTCTCAATAATCTCCACCTTAGCCTTATCAACTTCAATTCCTCTGGCTGAAATGTTGTGTCCCAACACAATTCCTTCTGTAACCATAAAATGACATTTTTCCCAATTCAAAACAAGATTCGTTTGAACACACCTTTTAGGAACTACATCCAAGTTAATTAAGCATCTTTGAAAAGAGTCTCCAAATATTGAAAAATCATCCATGAAGCCTTCTATGCTTTTTTCCATGAATTTCGCAAAGATTGCTTGCATACACCTTTGAAATGTAGCAGGTGCATTACATAATCCAAATGGCATTTTCCTATAGGCGAATATACCAAAAGGACATGTAAAGGTTGTTTTTTCTTGATCTTCAGGATCCACCACAATTTGATTATATCCAGAATAGCCGTCAAGGAAACAATAATATGCTTGTCCAGCCAGTCTTTCTAACATCTGGTCCATAAAGGGTAAAGGAAAATGATCCTTTCTGGTAGCTGTATTTAACTTTCTGTAGTCAATACACATACGCCATCCAGTAACTGTTCGTGTAGGAATTAATTCATTTTTCTCATTATGAATCACTGTCATTCCTCCTTTCTTTGGCACCACCTGAACCGGACTCACCCATTTGCTATCAGAAATTGGGTAAATGATACCTGTTTCTAATAATTTCAACACTTCCTTTCTCACAACTTCCTTCATAACAGGATTCAATCTCCTCTGTGGTTGCGCCACTGGCCTATAATCATTCTCCATAAGAATCCTGTGCATACAATATATGGGGCTTATGCCTTTAAGATCTGTAATTGACCAGCCTATAGTATCGCTATTTGCTTTTAGAATTTCCATCAATTTCTCTTCTTCATTAGGAGATAATGAAGTACTAATAATAACTGGTTTTCCTTCACTATTTTCCAAAAATACATATTTCAGATATGGTGGTAATTCTTTCAATTCAAGCTTACTTTCTTTCACTTTTTCTTCAAGATCAATTCTTTCAAAACTGGCTTCCTCTGTGGCCTTTGTTGCTTCTAAATCACGAATACATTCTTCAATCATTTTCTCCTCCTCTTCATGTACATCTTCATGGTCATCAATGAGAGTTCTCTCTAATACAGATGCATTTCGTATTCTCTTATCTTGCAACATACAAAGTTCTTCCATAATGTCTATTTGAAAACATGACTTATTATCCTTAGGATATGACATTGCATGGAAAACATAAAAAATTACCTCTTCATCTTGAACTCTAACCTTCAACTTACCATTCTCTACATCAATTAAAATCCTGGTTGTCTTCATAAAAGGTCTTCCCAGAATCAAAGGTGCATCTCCATTTTCCTCCATCTCCATGACAACAAAATCTACTGGGAATAAAAATTTATCCACCTTTACTATCACATCTTCAGCCACTCCATATGGATATTTAAGCGACCTGTCTGTCAATTGAAGAGTCATCCTTGTTGGTTTTAATTCTAATCCTCTGACCTTTTTAAACATGGAAAGAGGCATTAGATTAATACTAGCTCCTAAATCAATCAAAGCTTTGCCCACTTCTAACTCTCCAATGGTGCATGGAATGGTAAAGCTCCCTGGATCTTGCAATTTAGGAGGTAATTTCTTTTGTATGACTGCACTACAATCTCCTTGCACTTCAATAGTCTCCTTCTCGACATACTTCTTTCTTTTAGTAAGAAGTTCCTTTAGAAATTTGGCATATGACGACATTTGCTGAAGTGCCTCAGAAAATGGTATGGTTATTTCCAGCTTCTTAAAAATCTCCATAAAACACTCCAATTGTTTTTCTTTTTCTTTTATTGAGTATGTCTTTGGATAAGGCAATGGTTTAACATACTCCTTTTCTTTCTCAACCTCTTTTTCCTGATTATCACCCTCATTTTTTTCTTTCTCTCTTTCTTTTTGATCACACTCTTTTTTTATACTTTCTTTTTCAACTCTCCTCTCCTCCAACACTCTTCCGCTTCTGGTAATCATCTCACATGTTTCCTTTTTTTTCTACTTGATCAACATAAAATGCTTTATTATTCATAATTCTCTGAAAAATTTCTTCAGATTCTGCATTTCTTTGTATTGCCATAAATTGAGGCTGTTTTGAAACTCTCGATGGTGTTATCATCTCCTGTGGTAAAGTAGTAAATTTCATAATGATTTTCTCCAATTGTTGAGCAATTATCTTGTTTTGCTCCATCATTACACTATGATCCTGTGATACTGAAGTTTTCTGAACAAAAGCAGTGCTTTCACTCTGTGTTTCCTCATTGTCTGCCATGTTCTCAATCAACTCATAAGCCTCGTCTTCAGTTTTTTTCATTATATCCCCTCCAGCTGCAGCATTTAACACCATCTTTGATTGCATGTTTACCCCTCCAAGAAATGAAAGAACTATAGTTGTTTTATCAAATCCATGGACTGGGGTTTTCCTTAATAGGCTTTTAAATCTATCCCATGCTTGCCCAAGAGTCTCTTCCATGCCCTTCTTGAATGACGATATTTCCAGCTTTCCTTGAATAACTTTGGACTATGGAAAATATTTTTTAACAAATCTTATAGTCACACTGTGCCATGTGGTGAATGTTCCTTCAGGAAAGGAATTAAGCCACGCCTTAGCATTGCCTGCTAATGAGAATGGGAACAAGCTAAGCTTTACTCGTTCATCTGATACACCTGCCATCTTCACAGTGTTGCAGATTTCACTAAACGTCGTCAAATCATCATACGGATTCTCATTTGACAAGCCGTGAAACTGGTTGCCTTGTACTAGGTGTATTAGTGCTGGATTCATCACCATGTTGGTCGTTTAATCCGTTGGCATGGCTATGCTATTAAAGTGAAAAGGACCGACAACATTAGATTGATCTGCCAATGTGTGTCTTGGAGGAAATTGTTCTGCCATCTCCCTTGTTCTTCTATCTGGTGAAGGTGACAATAATCTGCAAGGAGAAGGGAATAAATCCCTAGATGGGCGTCTGACTCTCCTTCTTCCCCTTGTCTCACTTAAACCATCAAGAAGAGGTTGGATATTTTTCTTGCTCCTAGTATGTCAAAATTAATCAATTTACACTACTCGAAAAAGTTAAACCAAGAGTCCCCGGCAACGGCGCCAAAAACTTGTTAAACCCCTGACAAGTGTACCAGATCCTATCAAGTAATAATAATTGGTAAACCCAATATCGTTCTTCCCAAAGGACTCTTAAGGCCTCATCTTTCGTGTAAACAAATTGTTTAAGACTTGAGTAAAATATAATAATTTGAATGGTTTAAATGCAAAACAGAAATAAACATGCAAATGCAAGAATTCAATTGACTAAGAGAAACTATGAATGAATAAGGTTGTTAGGGTTTACAATTTCATCTTATCCACCCTCATATATCTACTCCTCTTATTTACTTTGCTTATTTATCATATTGCCATGCAAACTTTCTTGGTTTACCCTTAACCCAATCCCTTGGTGAAAAGAGCCTATTACTAATTACCGGTTTGCTATCCCTAGCCTCCCGTAGTAACTAATAATGCATAATGAGCAGAAGCAAAATACAATTGATCGTCCTACCTCTATCCCTAGGTGGTATTAACATAATCAAGGAATTCTCCCCAGTTCATGACATTACCATATGTCCCCGTATCAATAAAGACAAACAACATCTACCGAATGAGTTAAACAGTAAAAACATTAAGCAAAGGTAAAGAACCCAACAATTGATAAATCAAGCATATGCAAGCATATAAAGTAAACAAAAATTTCAATATATGAGAGTTTCAAAAGATTACATTGTTCCCCAACAACTAAGGGTTTAGTTCACCATAATCATGGTGAAACTAGATGAACTAAATGGAAGAATGGAAAAGCAAACCCTAGAATTGATAAAGTGGAGCCTAAGCATCCAAGAAATATCCTCCAAAGGTGTAAAGTTGTTGTGGACTTTGTTCTCTGCCAAAAGAATTACATTTGGATTCGCACTAGGGCTATATATAAGCCAAAAAGATAACAGAAAGATCTCAGAATCCAAAATATAAAAACAGACAACTGCCCAGGCGCCTAAAATGACCGTTGAGCAGTTTGCCTCTTGTCGCTCTGGACGCTCAGCGTCACCGCCTGGGCGCCAGACAACAACTTTTCCTTGCAGTAGGACGCTCAGAGGTGGAATTTACCACTGAACGGTTCACAAACTCTTCTTTTCTTCCTTTTTCTCCTTCATTCTTGAGTCTATGACCTTCCTACTTCATTGCAAGCTTCAATTTTCATCAAAAACTTTGCAAAACAATGCAAAACAATGCAAAACAATGCAAAACAGTGCAAAACAAGCATAATATCTCTAAAAACAACTTCTGACTCTCATGTAACACAACTTAAGAATTTTTCTTGATTCTAAGCTCATTTTAAGCTACAAAGGGTGTGATTTAATATCAAATTTATGTATGAAAATAACGGTTTTGAGACTGTTATCACCATATTAGCCAAATAATGTTCGAACCCAACGAAAAAGAATAATGAATGTTTTATCCTTTGAACCTTAAACCTAAATTTGTGAAAATCCCTTTTGAATTCTTTACCTTGAGTTGAGATTTAGTATATTTCTATGGTATGGAGAAAGGTTCAAGTTTTGGGTTGTTGGGAAATTTAAAAATTATTTTAGAAATAAAAAAGAAAAAAAACATTGAGCTAAATGAAAAAGAGAGAGAGAAAAAGAAAAGTATAAAAAGAAAGAAAAGCTCAATGAATGAGAAGTGGGATTAGATGAAAGTGGTTTCTCAAATGAGAAGGAGAAAGAGAGATTGGTGTTTATATGACGAAATTATGAATTTTTACTCTATTGACTCAAGGATTTTGTTGTCTAGAAAAACTAATTTTTCTTCTTAGCCCAGCCACCTTACAAGCCTAGAAAAGACCTTGTGATGATAACTTTCTTGTGAGTGTGTTTGATGGTGTTTAAATGAATGGCAAAGTTGTTATATTTGACATTGTGATAGTAGAGTGAATGAGTCACCTCACTATACACTTATGAGTTGAGTGAATCACTTTTCTTGGTGAATAATTGTTCCATGCATTTTATGATTTCATACTTTCTTTGTTTTTGATCGTTCATGAGGATAACATCTGTTGAATTATGTGAGCACCACGGTAAGTTGATTGAGTAAGGCATTTGTACATCTTGATTGACATTTTTATAAGGAGCTGATAGAAGTGATTACTTGTCTTGGAAGAAAGAGTTTTGTGATGTGTTGAACCATTGAAGTGTTTTAAAGCTAAGTTACATTTTGTTTGCTTGAGGACAAGAAAAGTTCTAAGTTTGGGGTTGTGATAACGATTGAATTTACTGTTATCTGTGAATTAATTTTGATACTAAATACACCCTTTTTGACTTAGATAGTGACATTGACATTAATGATGAAGAAGAATTCTTTTATACATGAGAGTAAGCTAGGTGAAATCTAACCCCAACAACATATTAATCTCATAATACTAATATCATCCATTCATCTCTGTGCTTCTGTTCAATTGATCAAATAGCATGCATATTTACTTTTCTGTATTTGCATTTAAAACCAAATGAGTTTGTTCTCAAGTCTTATTTAATCAAGAAATCTCATAACTATTTAGGCCGTAAGTCTCTTGGAAAATGATATTTGGTCTTACCATGTTTATTACTTGATACGATTCAGTACACTTGCCGATTCATTAACATAGCTGCAGATTAGTTGAGACGAATTCGAATGAATTTCTATGTTCGGTTCTACAGATTTGCGAGCAAGTAAAAGCAATGATTTGCAGGATATATATTTTTTCCCATCCTCATGCATCTGAAAGGATTTAAGAGGATTTTGTAGATAAATGTCTTATTTAACCTCTATGTAACATACTATTGGATCTTATTCCATAGTTATATTGTTTTTATTATGTTAAAGGTCATTGTTCTTACATTTAAAACACCACCAGATTGTTTAAAAATATAAATTATTTTTTACTTACACGGTGAAAGTTCGTATACATAAATAATATTTTCATTTAACGAAGTTATTATTATTGAACTTGTTTTATGCAATAATAACATGTTCTTCATCATTTCATATTTTATTTAATTAAATAAATTTTCTATTTTTTCTATTTTTAGATAACTATATTATTGATATATTCACGTTTTTTTATCATGAATATTCAATTTCATTATTAAAACAAAAAATTATAAAATAATGTTGAGATTGTTGAAAAGGGGAGCACTGGTTTAGCTAAACCTTACAATCTCACAAAGCTTCTGGTTTTTTATGATGACAACACATTATTAAGAACACATGTGTTTGTATGTGTTTATATGTGTAACATGTTCATTACTTTCATGTTTATGATTATTTAAGAACATTTTGATATTGATTCTGTCATAGCTACAATTCACTGCGTTTTACATGAGATATTATATGTGAATGCATAACATATGTTGTAAGAAAGAAAAAACACATGCACTTTTGTTGAACTTATATTGTGTGGCAAAACAACAGTTTTAAGTCGACTTCGTTATGAAGCAAGTTGATTAAAACTCGTGGCTTTGCACAAATGTTTTCAAAGTGTACTGTGCGTAATTTGGAAAGAAAGTTTTTCAAAACTGCATTGAAGTGTTATAAAGTCGACTGTATGCGCAAGCTACTCGACTTAGTTAGTTATGTTTTGAAATTCTGTTAATGCTTGTGATGTCTAACGGCTATATTTTATATCTTTGACCAAGCATTGATTGTGAGTCAACTGTATTAAATGCGAAATCAATTTAGTTTGTTTGACTACTACTGGTTGTTATAACTGTCTGAGTAAAATTGATTATGTTAGTAGCAAAGTTGACTTAGGAGCCTCAGTTTTGTGAAAAACTATATATAGATACAAACTTGATTTCTACAGAGACTTTTGTGATTCTAACGTTTTGATTGAATTGTTTCAGATTATTGATCTCTGATAGAACATGATAAAGCTCCAAGAATCCATCAAGAAAGACCGAGGTGTTCATTCTTTGGTGATTGCTTGAAGAGCAAAAATCTGTGCGCATTGATGATAACGGTTCAAAAACAACTATTTTTATACTTAAATTTGATAGAAAACACACCCTTTATGACTTAGAAACTAGCTTGAAATCATGCATTTTGCTTAAGTTAGAGAATAAGAGAGTCAAAGGTGGTTTTCTAGGTTTTATGCTTGGTTTTCCTTGTTTTGGCAGGTATTAACATGAATTGAATGAAGGAAGCTAAAGTAGGAAGGAGTTGGACTCAAGAAAAGATAGAAAAGTGTACAAAGGAAGAATTGCAGCCACCGTTGAGCGCCATCCTCGCTGAGGAGATCTCTGTCAAATGCTCAAGCGCCAACGCTGAGGGGAGAATTTGAGTATCGCGCCCATCGTTGAGAGCTACTCTACCGCTAAGCTGTGGCCTCTTCAGTGAATTCTCTGCCAAACGCCTGGGCCTCAACGCTGAGCGTTAATCTTGAGTGCCGCACCTACCACTAAGCCGTAACCCAGTGCTGAGCGCCATTCTTTTGGGCCTGGGCCAGTTTTTGCTGATTTTAATGAACTTTAAATAGATTTCCATGACCCAGAGAGGGTATCTTTTGACAGAAAGAGGCTTAGAAACACTCTCTTCACCCCTTGGAGGCGGATTTTGGATGCGGAAGCTCCAATCTACAAGTTCTAGGGTTTTATCTTTCATCCCTTTCATTTATTTCATCTAGTTTCACCATGTCTAAGATGAACTAAACCTCCATTGTTGTTGGGGAAACGATGTAATCCTTTGAAACTCTCATATATTGAATTGATGCTTTATTCATA
The DNA here is from genome assembly GCA_027742785.1 of Vigna reflexopilosa. Lineage (NCBI taxonomy): Eukaryota > Viridiplantae > Streptophyta > Magnoliopsida > Fabales > Fabaceae > Vigna > Vigna reflexopilosa. The sequence continues at coordinate 26,016,610 of CM050918.1, forward strand.
TGCTTTATTTCATTAATTGTTAGAGTTTTTCCTCTATTCTCTATGCATGCTTTGTTTAAGACATTATTCAATAGCGTGATATTTGATTTTATCTTTATGGACACATATGGGTAGATTTAGACATGGGGGAATTCTCTTAGGAGCAATATTACCTAGGCATAGGGATAGGAGGACTAATTACCTTTAAGCTTCTGTGTGAATGTAATGCATGAACAATTGCTAGGGAGACAAGATATTGTAAACTAATAATTAGGAGTAGGCTCTCTTCACCAAGACATTGGGATTAGGGTAAATTAGAAAGTGGCATTGACATTAATGAAAAAGTAGAATTCGTAAATATATGAGAGTGGATTAGGATAAGTCGGAAACCCTAACAACATAATTCATCCATATCATTCAACTGCGTATTTTTCTAGGTCAATTGATCAACCTTTGCATGCATGTTTATTTTCTGTTTTGCATTTAAAAACCTAAATTTTGTTTTGTCAAGTCTTAATTATCAACAAATCACATGAAAGTCTAGGCAATGAGTCTCTGGGAAAAACGATACTTGGTCTTACCACTTATTATTACTTGATATGATTCGGTACACTTGCTGGAGTCCTAACAATTGACTGTTTGATCAACCTGCCCTTGAGGTGTCTAATACGTGATCAATTTCTTCTCTCAATCTTGTGAAGATTGTGGCTGCCCTGTTGTGACTACAGGAAGAGGACGTGCTGCGTTTTGGACTTTGAGAATTGTTCAAAGTGGTTAAGGACTGCAAGAGAGGGGATATCTTGTTGTTGTTCTTTGTTTGTATATGCCTATATTTTGATTAGAGGGTTAGAGATGTGTTTTTATATTTTGATGTGGAGGTTGCTATAGAAGCTTTGTTGTAAAATCCTTGATCATTATAGTGCATTTGCTTCCTGGGATTGGAAGGACACTAGATATAGGTAGTTTGGTCAAACCAGTATAAAAACCTGCGTTTGATTTCTCTATCCCTACACATTTACTTTCAAAGTCGACTTTACTTTTCACGTAGTCAACTATTTCCACTGCACTTGAAAAATCTTATTCCTTGTGATTCAAGAAACTTTTGAAAGATCATCCTTTTGTGAAAAAGATTTTTAAAAGACTCTGATTTTTTTGTTTCACCAATTCACCCCCCCTCTTGGTATTGAAACTAAGTCATTTTATTTTTAACAAATTATATCAATTATGATTAAATTATATTACTAAATCACAATTTTTTTTACATTTTTAAAATTAATTTTAATAATCAATTTTAATTTTCTCCTTATAAATTTTTTTACAATTAAATATAACATTAACAATTATCATTTTATATTACTTTAATAACTAGGGGTATTTTGGTAATCTTCAATTTCTACCAATTAAACATATTTTTTAAATTTGTCGCATCAATAAAATCCTATACTAATTCTTACAAACTTTACTTCCAAATCCACTCTCAATGACCTCTAAATCTACTCAAATAAATAACAAAAAATTCACCCTCAAATCCCTTGAAATCCATTCAATCATTCACCCCCAAATCTGTCAGAACTGCTGTAGCGGAATTGTTAGCATGGAATAACAAACCAAGAGGATTTTTAATACAAACGTGTGCCTTTTAATTTCTACTTAATTTATCTTACTATGCAAATAATAAATATAAATAAAAGAGTAAGGTTGAGAGAAATTTGCACAAATGATTTTTATACTAGTTCGGATCTTACCAATCCTACGTTCAGTCGCTTATCTCAAACCAAGATAAACAGTTCACTAATCACAAAACAATTACAAATTACAATCACAAAGAAACAATTTGTAAGAATTTAGAAACCACCTCTCTTGATACCACAAGAGACGAACCTGCACCTCCTTTGAGTCTTCACAAAGGATGAGACACCTCCTCCAAATACTTCACGAAGGATGAAACACCTCCTCCGAATACTTCACAAAGGATGATCCTCTTCCACACACCTCCTCAGACGCACCAACGATGAACCGGCTATTCCTCCGTCACCGTAGTAGCACTTCACCAGCTCCACAGACGAAAGTTTCTCAAGCCGCACAAGAACACACAAGTAACAATGATTTATGAGTTCTAAAGCACAAGGGAAGAGTTTCTTTTGATGGATAAAGGGAGCCTATTTATAGACTCAAACAAATACTCTTCCATTCTTCGAAACTGGCCATTTAACGCATTTAATCGATTAATATTAGTGTTAATCGATTAAAATGACTACAATGGCTAGTTTTCAATAGCATAAAACTCCAACGGACAACTTTAATCGATTAAAATGAATTTTAATCGATTAGCTAATTGATTAAAATGAATTTTAATCCATTAAAACAGAAAAAGTTGAGTTTTCAACTTTTACTTGTTTTAATCAATTAATACTAGTTTTAATCGATTAAAATAGTGGGATTTTAACTCTTAACATCAATTACAAGGTATGAAAGTACATGGAATCAAAACCAATGAAAATCTAAGTCCTAGACAATAAACTACAATTATTACAAAAGCTTTCCAACGCAATACAAGTCTTCATAAGATATTCTTGAATCTTCATTTCTCTTGACTTGATTTGGACATCATCAAAACTTCATCTTCATCATTTTGCTAACAAAATCATCTCCTCCAAACTCTCTCAAGTGAACAAAGCATTAGTAACTTCCTTCGCATAAAAATTCTCATCTTCCAAACAGAAACCTCTCTCTACATACAAAAAAACCATGTCTGTAGAACATGTCGTCATATGTCTCGAAGGAGTCTACTCTAAGAGGAGACATGTGATCAATGCTACCCTAGACAAACCAATAAAGCTTTTCTTGGAGCATTGGTTTGACCTGAAAGAGCTTCACGCTTATGGCTTTGATGTTGTTATCGATGTTCACCGGTGTGGCCTGACGAAGTACTTCAAGTGATATACTCTAGTCCTTCCAAAACTTGTAAGGTAGTTATAGACAAATTTTGAGCTTCAAAGGGATGATTGTCTTAACTCCAAGTGCTTTCAAAGGAGTTTATAGTGACCATCGCAACCATTGCGTCTATTATTGGCTACAAACGCTACAACAACTATTTCTCCGAAGGATGGGATGATCTGTGTGCCCATGAAGGAACAGTGGACAGAGTGTTGTGTGGCACCAACTTCTCTAGGGATCTTCTGGGTAAGGAGGTTCTCTATTGCTTGATGATGTCCTATGCAAAGGTCTTTCAGTAGGTCTACCCTAAGACGTTCCTACATAAGAATAGTTTGAGGGACCACGCATTTGAACTGGGAATATACGCCATCTAAATCTGATGATTAACGTGCCTTTCAATCTTCCCCACATCATCTTCATAAATTTGATTCACTCCATCAAGAATCTTGACAAGGATGAATCTAGTTCCTACTATGCATCCCTTATTTAAAAGGTGATTACAAATCACGAGATTGTAGAATATATGCTTTTTTTATGTTCCTTGGTTGGTAAGGAACAACATTGTGTTGAACAACACATTTAGAGGCTCACATTTTGGCATCACCAACAATCGGCAAATGCACGTCGAAGTAGACATGAAAAGGCTACCTGCCCGTCATTCGCATGACGCTAGGCATTTGACGGAGGAAAGAAGGGAAAGACTTGTCTTCCATATGAATGAGAAGGTGAAAGAGACGTTAAGGTTGAAGAGCTTTAGTTCAACATTGAAAGCTATCAACTATGAGCTCCTCACACGTCAACGCATGAAGGATCATGGAAGGAAGATCCCTGAAGCTAAGGTTGTCGCATCTACCATCCAACCTTCTCCTTCAGTGTCTACACTAGCTATGTTGTTGTTGTGAATCTAACAAAAAACACTTTGTTTAACTTAGGAAGAGTTAGACATAATAGTCAATTGGACTAGTTTATACATGGAATGGTTATACTCGTTATAAACCAAGAATGAGGAAATCATTGCATCTTTTCAAAAATAACAAAACCCTTTAATATTGTTTAAAGAAGAACTCGATGTAACTAAATTAGAATGAACCAATATAAAACAAATCTTCTTTATGTTATCTTTTTACTGGATTTCTAAACACTTTCTGAAAATCCTTAAATATTCAACACTATAGACAACACGTCTAACCCTTGCAAACAATATCTAACATTAAATTACGAAAAGATTTCTAAACTATTTTTGTTAGATGTTAAGTTGTGTGTTTATGTTAATTGGGCTTAGCCCATTCTGTATTTAGGGTTTAACCCATATCTTACATTATAAATAAACTACCCTATGTGTATGCTAAACACACAAGGGAGATTTCTCCTAATCTTCACCATTATTTCATATAGTAGTCATCGCCAGAGTTCCAAAATCGACCGGCGACCACTCCATCTGAATCGTCTCGGCCGAGCGACCACCATGGTGCAAAGATAGTGGCGAACGGACCACCCACGCACCTCCACGCGCCGCCACAACAGTCCCCAGATCCGCCCCTTCCCGTCGCATGTGTCGGCGCGTCGCTGGAGAGTTACGTCGTCGACCAAGACCGTCGTGATCGCCTCCTCGCCCTTTTTCTGGATCTGTGGTCGTTGCGTCAATTAGAGCACTTTGGATTTTTAGGATTTCTCCCTCTCCATGGCGTTTTCCTCGTCTACAAACACCTCTGTTGGTGCCTCATCTTCTTCTGTTGGTGCCTCATCTTTTGATTCCTCAATATACACCAATTATGTGAATGTACATTTGTCCATTGACAAGTTAGATGGAACAAATTATGCAACATGGGAGTCTGACATCAAACTTTGGTTGAAGAGTCAGAGGTATGTAGATCATCTTACTAAAAATGTGACTAGTGCTTCCACAGATGACACTTGCCGCTGGATGAAAATTGATGCCCAGTTATGCATCATCATAAAGTCCACCATTCACTCCTCACTGAAACAAATGTTTTGATGCTATGAAACATGTTCAGAAGTATGGGCACAAGCGAAACTATTATACACAAATGACACCCAGTGTCTTTATGGTGTTTGTCAGGACCTATTCACTGTTATTGGTCCGCGCAGTCTTGGTCCCATGGTAGAATATTTAGGTAAAGTTCATGCCCTCCTTCATGATTTTAATGAGCTATTACCTCCTGCTTCCACTCCTGTTGAAGAACTGGAACAATGATCAAAGTTCTTCATGTTGTTGGCATTATACGAACTCTTTGATGATTCCTCCCATGTCCGTGATCAGATTTTGGGTTCTCCTGTCATACCTAACTTTACTTCTACTTGTTTTGCTCTTTTTCGTATTCTGAGCAAACCATTCATTGGGACATCTCCTCATACTGATGATTCCTCAGTTATGGCTGTCCAACGTGATGATCGAAGTCGGTCTCGCAAGCCAGGTAAAGGACGACCAAAATGTGACCACTGTGGCAAGCTAGGCCACATAATTGATAAATGTTATGCTCTTCATGGACGTCCTCCTCGACCTATAACAATGGCTAATTCTGATCCACCACCCCAATCACCGTCTGCAGACCATCCTACTTCATCAAATACTGTAGACAACCCTGCAGTCTTTAACGAATTTCTCAGATGGTATGAGGATCGTCAGCACTCTGTTAACACTCTGGCAAATGTACCAGATCGTATCAAGTAATATAATTGGTAAACCCAATATCGTTCTTCCCAAAGGACTCTTAAGGCCTAATCTTTCGTGTAAACTAATCGCTTGAGACTTGAGAAAAGAAATTAATTTAAATGGTTAAATGCAAATCAAACGTAAACATGCAAATGCAGTGATTCAATTGGCTAAAAGAAAATATGAATGAATGGAGTTGTTGGGGTTTACAATTTCATCTTATCCACCCTCACATATCTACTCTTCTTATTTAATTTGCTTATTTATCATATTGCCATTCAAACTTTCTTGGTCAACCCTTAACCCAATCCCTTGGTGAAAAGAGCCTATTACTATTTACCGGCTTGCTATCCCTAGCCTCCCCTAATAATTAATAATGCATGATAAACGGAAGAAAAATACAATTGACCGTCCTACCCCTATCCCTAGGCGGTATTAGCATAATCAAGGAATTCCCCCCAATTCATGACATTACTGTATGTTCCCGTATCAATAAAGACAAACAACATTTACCGAATGAGTTAAACGAAAAAAGCATTAAATACAGGTAAGGAACCCAACAATTGATAAATCAAGCATATGCAAACATATAAACTAAATAAGAATTTGGATATATGAGAGTTTCAAAAGATTACATTGTTCCCCAACAACAAAGGGTTTAGTTCACGATAATCATGGTGAAACTAGATGAAATATAATGGAAGAATGGAAAAGCAAACCCTAGGTTTGATAAAGTGGAGCCTAAGCATCCAAGAAATCTCCTCCAAGGTGTGTGTAACAGCTATGGACGTTTCTTTCTGCCAAAAGAATTACATTTGGATTGGCACTGAGGCTATATATAAGCCAAAAAGATAACAAAAAGATATCAGAATCCAAAATATAAAAACAGACAACTGCTCAGGCGCCAAAGTTGGCCGCTCAACGGTTTGCCTAAATCCCTGCCACCGCCCAGGCGTCACTATTGACCGCTGAGCGGTTTGCCTTTTGCCATTCTGGACACTCAGCGTCACCGCCTGGGCGCCAGACAGTAGCTCCACCTCGAATTAAGACGCTCAGCGCGGGAATTTGACGCTTGAGCAGTCCACAGACTCTTCTTTTCTTCCTTTTTCTCCCTCATTCTTGAGTCTATGACCTTCCTACTTCATTTCTGTCTTCAATTCTCATCAAAAACCCTGCAAAATAATGCAAAACAAGCATAATATCCCTAAAAACAACTTTTGACTCTCATGTGACACAACTTAAGAGTTTTACTTGATTCTAAGCTCATTTTAAGCTATAAAGGGTGTGTTTTGATATCATATTTATGCATGAAAATAACGGTGTTTAGACCGTTATCACAACCCCAAACTTAAAACTTTGCTTGTTCTGAAGCAAACAAAACAAAACTTGGCCTTCCATTTTTTCATCAAATAGTTTTACACTTTTCAAAATCCTTTTCTTCACAATAAGTTATTTTTCAATTCAGATTTTCAGTGGAATCCTACCAAAATGCATGCATGCTTTCAATCCAATCTAGTTCACATACTTAAATATTTCCCAACAGATGTTTTATTCATGAATGATCAATCCACTAAACATAGATGTACACATTGATTTCAACAATTCTCACTAAGCAAGTGTTTCACTCAATCACTCAAGTGTTTAAGGAATCACTCCACTCTCTACTATTCACATGTCACATAGAACAATATTGTCATTCATCTAAAACAACCAAAATCCTTTCAAGCAAATACCATCACAAGGGCTTTTCCGAGGCTTGTAATGAGGCTGAGCTATCAAGAAAAATTAGTTTTTCTGGATCACAAAATCCTTGAGTTAAACGAACTATTTCATCATTGAAAAGGTTTAAGTTTAAACTCTCTCTTTGTCACCAATTTCACTCATTCCCAACTTCTTCCCTTTTCATTAATTTTACATTGAGCTCATCTTTCATTTTTTTCTTCAATACTTGAGCTCAATGCTTTTCTTTTGCCTTTCAATTTTCCCCATACAACCCCAAACTTGAACCTTTTCATCACATATGATTATTCTCAACCCAACTCAAGATAAATAATTTCAAATCAAGGGTTTTCATCCTGTTTAAGGCCAAGGTTCAAAAGGGGTATAAAATTTTAAACTTTTTGGGTGAAAATTTGGCTAAATAAGGGCTTCCAAACATGGCCTTGATCATATAACATAAGCATGCAAATCAATCAATTATCATGACTAAGGCAATATCATTCATGATTCCTGTGAATAGTACATACATCAATAAAGATTCTGGAGCTCAATACCTCACACAACATGCTTTCTCACACATCATTCATGAATCTTGCTTAGCATCACAATCACAATCATAAACCACAATACATCTGTTCATATAGTTAGTGAACCATTCATCTGGATATCAGCACACACAAATTCTTAATCATCAACCACATTCAATCATTATCAAATACTTGTCATGCAATATAATTATCAAACCATCATCAGAATTAGTGTACGAGCCAAGCATAGACACAGAAATTAAAGTTCAACCTATTCTACAAATCCAAAGTACAAAAGAAACCTGGGTTGCCTCCCAATAGCGCTTGTTTAACGTCACGAGCTTGACCCAAACCTTTTTAGCACCCATCAGTAAGTGCAATCCTTACCAACACCCATCAGTAGGTGTGCTTACCTGTACCCTTCAGTGAGTACCTAAAATATTTAGCTTCCCTCAGTAGAAGCTACCCAATACACAAAAATTTAAAAATTGTTCATAATTACATCACCAAGATTTAAAAATTAAATTACAAAAAATATTGTTCTTGGATCACTAGGGTGCCTCCCAGTAAGCGCTCTTTTTATGTCACTAGCTTGACCCGGTAGAGTTCAAACACCAATGAGTAGGTTTTGATACTCCCCTTGCTTGATATTCTTTTCTTTTTCTTCTTCCTACTGAATTTCTTCATAAAGTTTAGAACACCAAGCACATGTTTCCATGTTTCAATCATAGGAACTTTGATCTCCAATTTCTTGAAGATCTCCATAAAGCACTTGACTTTCTTTTCCTTCCTATGATATTTCTTTTGATAAGGAAGGGGTTTTTCATATGATCTTTCCTTCTTTCCTTTCTTCCTCTTTTTCTCACCCTTCTTTTTCTCTCTCCTTTTCTTTCTTAACTTTCTCTTTTTATTTTTTACTTTCTTCTTTATTTTCACAATTTTTCTTTTTTTTTCTTTTCTTTCAACCACTTCTTTTTCTTCCTCACTCAACCTTTTCTCCTCTATCTTTTCCTCTTTTATCTCTATCTTTTCTTCATCAACAACTTTTCTGTTTTTATCTCTTCTCTCTTTTCTTCCTTTATTTTCTCATCATCTCTTTCTATCTTCTCCTCCTCTATCTTTTCCTCATATATCTTTATCTCTTCTTCCTCTATCTTCTCCTCCTCAATAACCTTATCATTTTCAGAGATAGTGGCTTGACATTCCTCTTTAGGGCTAACTTCAATATTAACCCTAATAATACCTAGAGACTTCAACATGCAAGAGAGTTGTTCCTGCCGTAAACGTTCTTCAGCTTCCCCCAATGTTTCTCTTTGTACAGAAGATTGTTTTTCTTGTAAACGTTGTTCGGCCTTCCCCAACGTTTCTTTCTGCAAAGAGAATTGTTTCTTCTGTAAGCGTTGTTCAGCTTCCCTAACGTTTCTCTTAGCAAAAAGGATTGTTGCCCAAATTGGCTTTGATACATATTTGAATGAGGTTCCCACCAGTGGTTGAAATCATTTTGGTAGAATTGAGTGCCCATATAGTCAAATTCTTGTCCAAACTGCATCCTGCAAACATTAGGCACAAAACCCTAGAAAACATATATTAGAACAAAAATAAACAGAAATCAAGTCAAATTTAATCAGTTTACACTACTAGAAAAAGTTAAACCAAGAGTCCCCAGCAACGGCGCCAAAAACTTGTTAACACTCTGACAAGTGTACCAGATCGTATCAAGTAATATAATTGGTAAACCCAATATCGTTCTTCCCAAAGGACTCAAAAGGCCTAATCTTTCGTGTAAACTAATCGCTTGAGACTTGAGAAAAAAAATTAATTTAAATGGTTAAATGCAAATCAAACGTAAACATGCAAATCAAACGTAAACATGCAAATGCAGTGATTCAATTGGCTAAAAGAAAATATGAATGAATGGAGTTATTGGGGTTTACAATTTCATCTTATCCACCCTCACATATCTACTCTTCTTATTTAATTTACTTATTTATCATATTGCCATGCAAACTTTCTTGGTCTACCCTTAACCCAATCCCTTGGTGAAAAGAGCCTATTACTAATTACCAGCTTGCTATCCCTAGCCTCCCCTAGTAATTAATAATGCATGATAAACGGAAGCAAAATACAATTGACCGTCCTACCCCTATCCCTAGGCGGTATTAGCATAATCAAGGAATTCCCCCCAGTTCATGACATTATTGTACGTCATCGTATCAATAAAGACAAACAACATTTACCGAATGAGTTAAACGTAAAAAGCATTAAATACAGGTAAGGAACCCAACAATTGATAAATCAAGCATATGCAAACATATAAACTAAATAAGAATTTGGATATATGAGAGTTTCAAAAGATTACATTGTTCCCCAACAACAAAGGGTTTAGTTCACCATAATCATGGTGAAACTAGATGAAATATAATGGAAGAATGGAAAAGCAAACCCTAGGTTTGATAAAGTGGAGCCTAAGCATCCAAGAAATATCCTCCAAGGTGTGTGTAACAGCTCTAGACGTTTCTTTCTGCCAAAAGAATTACATTTGGATTGGCACTGAGGCTATATATAAGCCAAAAAGATAACAGAAAGATATCAGAATCCAAAATATAAAAACAGACAACTGCTCAGGCGCCAAAGTTGGCCGCTCAACGGTTTGCCTAAATCCCCGCCAACGCCCAGGCGTCACAATTGACCGCTGAGCGGTTTTCCTTTTGCCGTTCTGGACGCTCAACGTCACCGCCTGGGCGCCAGACAGAAGCTCCACCTCGAATTAGGACGCTCAGCGCTGGAATTTGACGCTTGAGCGGTCCACAGACTCTTCTTTTCTTCCTTTTTCTCCTTCATTCTTGAGTCTATGACCTTCCTACTTCATTTCCATCTTCAATTCTCATCAAAAACCCTGCAAAACAATGCAAAACAAGCATAATATCCCTAAAAACAGCTTTTGACTCTCATGTGACACAACTTAAGAGGTTTACTTGATTCTAAGCTCATTTTAAGCTACAGAGGGTGTGTTTTGATATCAAATTTATGTATGAAAATAACTTTTTTTAGACTGTTATCACACTCTAGTTCCACTACATTTGCATCTGGTGCACGCATAAGTACACCTTTTGTTGGTCTGACTCACTCCCTCGGATCTTGGGTCCTTGACTCAGGCGCCACCGATCATATAATTGGTAACAAGTCCTTGTTGTCTTCCTTGTCATGTCCGGATAATTTACCCTCGGTAACAATGACTGATGGGTCTAGAGTCTCATCTCATGGTTTTGGTACTGTTCATATTTTTCCGTCTATATCCATTGATCATGTACTTTTTGTCCCTGGGTCTCCCTTCAACTTATTGTCCACAAGTCGTCTAACTCATTCCCTTAATTGTGTTATTTCATTTACCAAAGATTATGTTTGTTTAGAGGACCGGAGTTCGAAACACATGATTGGCACAAGATGTAAGTCTCATGGCCTATATCTTCTCCGCCCTTCTCCACACGTTGGCGTAATCATGGAGTCACCATCCTTTCTTCATGCTCAGTTAGGTCATCCCAGTCTTGCCAAACTGCAACAACTTGTTCCCAGTTTATCGAAGTTATCAAGTTTGTCGTGTGAGTCTTGTCAGTTAGGAAAGCATACTCGTAGTTCCTTTCCTCGTAGTGTTTCACAACAAGCGTCATCCCCTTTTTCATTAGTTCATTCTGATATTAGGGGACCTAGTCGTGTTAAGTCCACTTTAGGATTTCAGTATTTTGTTACCTTTATTGATGACTATTCCAGATGTACTTGGTTTTTTTAATGAAGAATAGTTCTGAGATGTTTTCTATTTTCCAATCATTTTTCAATGAAATAAAAACACAGTTTGGGGTTTCTATTCGAACTTTATGCAGTGATAATGGCCGTGAATACCTTTCTCAACCGTTTAACCATTTTATGGCCTCTCATGGCATTCTTCACCAGACCTCATGTGCTTATACCCCTCAACAAAATGGGGTGGCTGAGCGCAAGAATAGACACCTCATTGAAACAACTCGTACATTTCTAATCCATGGTCAAGTACCCTCGCGTTTTTGGGGGTGATGTAGTTCTCACTGCATGTTATCTCATAAACCGCATGCCGTCTTCTGTCTTAGATTGGTCTTGATAAGTTATCTCCTAGATCTCATAAATGTGTCTTCTTAGGATTTCCACGGTCACAAAAGGGCTATAATTGTTTTTCCGCTTCCCTTAATCGTCATTTCATCCTTGCTGATGTCACTTTTGATGAATCTTCGTTTTACTTTTCACATTTATCTTCTAGTTTTGTACCTCCACCTACTACTGCTGATATTCATCTTTTCTTTGATCCTTCTCCTTCTTTGGACTCTCATTACCCACAGGATTGTCCTTCAACTCCACCCCTTCAGGTTTACAGTCGCTGCAATCGTCTCCCTCATGACTCACTTCTAGTGTCGCCTCCTGTGTCTCCTCCGACTCCAGCAAATGATTCTGACTTGCCCATCGCCCTCCGTAAAGATATACGCTCTACTCGTAACCCTTCCCCCCATTATACTGTTCTTAGTTACCACAAATTATCCCCATCTTTTTACACATGTCTTTCATCCATTTCTTCTGTGTCAATTCCTAAGTCTGTGGGTGATGATGCCTTAACTCATCCTGGCTGGCGTCAAGCCATGCTGGATGAATTAAGTGCTTTACAGAAAAGTGGAACTTGGGAGCTTGTCCAATTACCATCTGGAAAGTCTGTTGTTGGTTGCAAGTGCGTGTATGCTATCAAAGTTGGCTTTGATGGTCAGATCCTGAACGATACAGAAGATTAGTTGGTAAATTAAACTATCTTACTGTTACGCATCCTGACATTTCCTTCGCAGTTAGTGTGGTGAGTCAATTCCTAAACTCCCCATGTGAAGACCATTAGGATGTAGTTGTTCGCATACTAAAGTATATTAAAGGATCACCTCGAAAAGGTTTGCTATATGGTCCTAACAACGATACAAAAATCGTTTGCTATTCAGATGCTGATTGGGCTGGTTTCCCTTCTGATAGGAGGTCTACTTCTGGATATTGTGTCTTTATTGGTGGCAACCTCATATCTTGGAAAAGTAAGAAGCAAAGTGTTGTGACAAGGTCCAGCGCAGAAGCAGAATTTAGAGTTATGGCATTAGCTACTTGCAAGCTTGTGTGGCTTAAACAATTACTTATTGAATTAAAATTTGGAGATGTCATTCACATGACACTTATATGTGATAATCAAGTTGCTCTTCATATTAGCTCTAACCCTATCTTCCATGAGAGAACCAAACACATTGAAGTTGATTGTCCTTTTATTAGAGAAAAAATCATATCCGGAGATATCAAGACTGAGTTCGTTAACTCAAGTAACTAGTTGGCAGACATATTCACTAAGTCCTTACGAGGACCTAGAATTGACTATCTTTGTAAAAAACTTGGAACATATGATTTATATACTCCAACTTGAGGGGAAGTGTTAGATGTTAAGTTGTGTTTTTATGTTAATTGAGCTCAGCCCATTCTGTATTTAGAGTTTAACTCATATCTTACATTATAAATAAACTACCCTATGTGTATGCTAAACACAAGGGAGATTTCTCCTAATCTTCTCCATTATTTCATAGTTTTCAAACCTCATATTAGAGTTTACTTGTGATTTCAGTTCTAAATAAATAAATATAATATGTATTTGTCAACATGTACTCCAATAACTCGAGAAAGTTTCAATAAACTACATATGGTGAAAATTTACAACATTTACATGATTTCAAACTACAAGGAAAGAGTTTCAAAATCTGAAACTTAACTTTGATCCGTTTTTTTATTTTCATACATTTAATGAGAATTTTGTTAAGGAATTTTATACCCAAAATCTCTGTACATCTCAATCTTGAAGTCAAATGGTAAGAAAGGAAGGGTTATCATATTTTAATGTATCATCCATGGGGTAATATACATAGGTATAAGCTTCTTCACTCAAGTGTACAATCTCAGGCGAGTTGTAATTTGCTTCCGGCACATCGGGCATGAAGATAATGTTGAACCACACTCCTTGCAAGTCTACATCATAAATAGAGGGCAAATAAATTTAATCCGCCACTTTACATACAGATAAAAAAATTATAGGGCACGTTGAAATTGGCATTAAACAAAATAGGTTTATTAAACAGACTTACTGTGTGACCACATCCAAAAGCCATGTCCTTCGGGTTGTTAAGACAAATGGGGCATACCTTGAAAAAAGGAAATTAATTAATCTCGTAAGCTTAGTAATCTCAACATTAATCTATGCAATACAAAGTTAATGACGGAAGAGCAAGGAACATACCGGTTCAATACCAGCTGGAGCCGATGGATCAACTGATTCCAAATTTGCCATGTGAGGAATAACCATGCGTGCATTATCATGATCTATTACTTCATTAGGTGGAGGGAGAGGCCTTCTATGCTGACGAAGAACTGATTCTCTACTGGATCAGACGAAATTAAAAGTCAGAGATCCTAGACTATAACCTAGAATTATTATACCTTGAGTTCATGGCTTACTCAGTAAGTTGTATATTTTGGGCTGCCCGGTACTGAAATGGAATTTCCATAAGGGCAGCAAGTGCAAATGCTGCTTCCTTCTTTGATGCTTCAATGTTCTCGGACATGATTTTTGTGAAATTCACAAACTGAAGGAATAAAAAAGGCAAACAAATTAGACAATCCATTCATCAATATAAGGGGAAAAAGAAATCCGTGAAACTGGAATTAAGAATGGTTTTTCAAAATATGAAGCATGAAAAATTTCCATCCCTTGTTATCAATCACTCATTTTACTTCCAAACTGATCACCACCAGTTCACATACCAATTATTTTCACTGAACAATTCATAAAGCATCAAATTAAAAGCTTTTAGTTGGAATTGGAACTGCAATCGAATCTATTAATTTTATTTCTTATGTCAGGAAGCCTTTGTAAAATAAGATTAGTTTATACAACAATATCAGTTACCAAATACTTGCTCAAATATTTTATGTTCACAGGAAAACATGGTAAAATATTGATCTGAAATTGTTAGTCTATATAACCAATTCCTGCCAGTGGGAAAAGGTTTGGTTGTTGCTATCAACATCTAAGAATTAAAATGTGCTCAAGCTAAAATATCGGAGACGTGTCTCCTTTTTTATTTATGTAAATTGCACTTTTTTTCAAGAAGCACTACCCTCCCCTTAAATAAACTATTGATTCAAACCTGGACAGATTTATAGAGAATGTTTGGATAGAAATTTTAAGAAGTCGAATATGTGAAAAATGATACATGTTTATCTAAATCATCATCCGATGTACTTTTCGCTATGTCAGACATTTGGTTAAACTTGTTAGTAGTCGACATGGTTCTCTCAAGTGCCCTAGTATACTCTATTTGTTCACCTGTGTCAGTTTGAGGTACAGTTAGTTCACTGGGAGGAACGTCCTCCCAATTCAAAGTTTTTTCTTGGAAGTTTTAACTTTGTTGACTATGACATCAGTTGCGACTATAAATAGACTCAACTATGACAGGGCGGTATGCTCTACTCTCTCGTGACCCCTAATCTAACGAGTAAGCAAGTCAACTACCTTTTGAAGTGCCAATCGCGTAGGGCGACCGGACCAGGCCGAGTCAAAAAGGCTTTGATGACTCAAGCAACTCAACTACCTTGTGGTTTATTAATTTAATGACAATAGATCTCCAAATTGTCTGTCTCGACCTAGATGACAACTTCATAAAGCATTTCTTTCTCTAATATCCAATTTATTACAGATCTCTAATATTTGTTTCAGAATTAGCTGAAGTACAATCAACTTCGTTAATGTGGTGCCAAACTCCAATCCTTCTCATATCTACTCCAACTTATCAAAGCTATGTTAACATAAAAGGAGACAATATTGAATTTTCAGGTGTTATCAACTACCTGAAAGTTGTCAAATACTCGCTCAGTAATGTTATCATCAAAGTGCTTCATCTCATCCCATGGTCCATCTCCAACGCCAACCAATATAATCGAGAGAGGATAGTGACTGATAATCAGAATATCCCACATTTAGGACAGATACACAAACAACAAAAGGTTACAAAAGAAGTTGCTCTACCTTGCACCAATGATGGAACTAATGGTTGCTTGTTCTTGTGGACTAAGCCTTCCATGTGGTGTATCTGGATTTCTGGTAACCTTAAAAAACAAAAAGACGTTCTAGAAAAACAAAGAGAAGTAGGGAAAACAATTCAATCGTAACATGAAAAGAAATAAAATGGGAAAAAAATTGATGAAACCTGTCCATCAGCAATAATGACAAGAACATGATATTGACCGTTGTTTCTTTCCACAATGTCAATTGCTGCGTCGATTACAGGGGCAAATGATGTTGGACCTATAATTAGGGAAGTCTAATAGTTAATTCCCTTGTATACACGCGTCCTCTCTCCAAGGGAATGTTTCCTCTTGGCTAAATGATGCAAATGGCTATTCATCTTTTATGTTTTATTCAATTTTGTCCCTTATCTATGAAAAGGTTCGATTTAATTCTTTATCTTTTTTAAAATGATCCAAAATGGTCCATCCATGTTTAAAATTAACTCTGTAATATATACAACCGCCACTGTAATTTAAAACACACACACGCATTTCTCTTCTCCCTCCCCTGTGTCAAAAAATATCAATTTACATACAAGTTAAGATTAAAGATATTTTTATAAAACCTTTCTATCTTAATTTGAGGAAGCCCTTTATAAAGACAAAACTGAAATGACTCAAAATGTCAAAGTGAATAATGTCTTAAATATGTATATCCTAATGTAAATGAGCTCAAGGTTGAAACAAACAAGAGGAAAGTAAAATTTTAAACTTATGATATGTTTAGTCATATACAATAAATCGTAAGGCTTTTCCTCCCATCTCTCTCTCTCTCTAAAAGTCAAATATATGTCAGATACTTGTAATAAAATTGTAAAATCTAGTCAGCAGGGAATAGAACGTTGTAAGCAAACCTGATAGTTTTAAGTATGGAACAATCTCTCTGTAGCGTCCAAGTACTTCCTCAAAACCATGACAAAATCTATTGTCTTCATAAAAACTGAACACATTCTGATCATGTGTAGAAGCTACAACAGTAAGTTATCCAGAATCAACAGAAGAGAAAACACAGAAAATTCGTCGAAAGTCAAAAAGGGATACTCACCATCACCAAATCCAAAACATGGTATCAGATTGTCTTCATCAAAGGAAGACAAAGTACGACCAATGATGGAGATAGCTTGCTCATATGGATTAGGACTGTTTCCGATATGATGAAGGCTTTTTCGATGAAAGGAGTGCTTGCCTGCAATTACCAAGGTGAGACTTTCCTATATGCGCCTACATATATACATGTATAATAATGATTTCAGATTCCAAAGGAATAACCTGTCCACTCATTGCTTTTGGTGAAGTCAATAGCAAGAATTAAATTTGAAGATTCCAGACCAGCTTCTCTAAGAGCAGAAACAACCTGAAATATAACGGGAACATGTCGCAGACACAGACAAACCAGTTCATAAATAGTGATTACCCTTATATCGCTTAGATTCATCTTTCATATCCTCTCTAAATTCACCATGAAAATTAGCAGTGCTGACCTGATCCAATGAGCTGAAATGATCAGCTATATATGTGGGTTGCTGACGACTGTTTTCTGAGCTCCTAGCATAAGTAGAGAGTTGATTATATCTAGTATTCGAATAATCCCCATCATAAGATGATTCATGATAGGTAGTATTCTCCGAACTCCCAGTATAAGTAGATGGCTGATGATAGCTATTATTCACTGAACTCCCAGCATAATAAGGGGCATGTTGGTAAAAATTATCTTCAGATATTGACTCTGTATTTCCCATAATTACAGGCCTGCTTGCACCAATATCAAGATAAGTAAATAATAATAGACAATGGAGGTAAAAAGATGGGACTAAATTGAATTAAAGCAAAAACCACAGCACCAGAAACAATAACCGTTGATTGTCAATAGTAAATAATCACAAGAAAACAAATATCATTAGCATATATTCTGGTGCCCAGTAATTATTAATTGAATATGTTTTTTTCTCAAATCAAACTTATGACGATTTCCTTCCAATGATTCCCAAATCATAATCAACTTCTGGTTAAATAACAAAACATTCCAGCAGACACAGCGGTCACGTACATCACTAATTACCAGAAAAATCATTAGTAAAGCCATGAGACGAACAGCACTATAAAACTTAAGTGCATCTGCTGCTAACACCGAACGAATTAGTGAAATTAAATCCCAATGCAACTTACACAACTCTTCTGTCTAAGCAAGCACACATAAAAAGTCCATCATTCACAGGTCAACAATGATAAAAATATCTATAACCTAAGGTCGAAGCTAAAATTACAACGATTTTCAATAAAGAAAAGAAAAAGGAAAAACCGGCAGAATCGAGAATTCTAAAACCGAAACAATTGCTCGAATTCACAGCATCGTGAATCGCAAACTAAAAACGACAACGTAATGCCGAAATCGATTCACGAGAATCAACGAGGTTAGGTTGGGGTTACGCATGAGCTAGGAAGAACTATTACTATTGGTATGATTAAAAGAAGAAAGAGAGAGAAGGGAGAATCGGAGTTCGAAGTTCACCTTGTGGAACTGCTTTGCGTGGAGATGAAAGGTTTGTTGCAGAGTTTGGGTTTGGCGATTAGGTGTTAGAGATTGAGAGAAGAGAAAGGTGGCGATGGCCATTCTGTTGTGTTTGATTAGTATATTAGTAATTTAATTTCGTTAGACTTGGACAGAGTTGGTGGCGTTTCTTATGCGTGCACCCGTTGAAAACTGTTTTCCTCTCACGTTTGTCTTGGCTTTGAGTGTTATGCTTCCAAGATGTTAAAAATATTGTGTCGCGGATACATGTAATAAAATTCGAGACAGATAATTGTTATTTGTAAATATTTATTATTTATAAGTAATAACTACCTGTTACTTTAATATTTATGTATAAATAAATTGGATATAAATATTATATTATCTGTATTTATAGATATTTATTATTTATAAAAAATAAAAATTTAATTTATGTTTTATTAAATTAAATTTAATTAAAATTAAAATTAATTTATATTTTATTATGTTAAATTTATTTAAAATTAAATTTTAATTTATAAAATATATACTTTCATTTTAAAATATAGATAAGTATTTTTTAAACGGTCGACAGACAGAAAAGAAAAAGATTTTGTTATTACAAGTGGAAGAGCGCATCGCTCAATGTATCCATGTAAGTCAAAACTTTATGGTCCTTTTATTAATTACTTTGACTAGCTCTTTCCTTCTAGACACTTTCCCACCTCATTCATCGTCGCTTTCCTTTTCCCTTCCGCCACCCAAATTTCTCCTCTACGAAATAAATCGCAGAAACGTGTTATCTATCTTTTGAGTACCCTATGATACTTAAATTATTTTAATTATTGATTATGTAAGTGCAAGGTACCAGGCAGTGTGACAGAAAAGAGAAAAAGATGGAACTGGTTCATTTAAAGACATAAGATGAAGATTCATGTATTTTTACTAAGTCTATCCAGTTATAACTATGAAGATTAGATATTCCAACAATGTGATCAATGAAATCTAAAAATATTATGAAATTAAAATTACATGGAATTTTTTCATATGTATAATTTAATTGTTTGTTGAATGATTGAAGTTTTGGCAAGACTCTGCTTAACTTTTGCTAATGTCCTTTTCAATACTAATCTCTAACCACTTGGAATTCTACTTTGTAATAAACATTGTAAAGTCTAGAGATACAACTGAACTTGCTTTGTAAATCAAGATTAGTAAAAATTAACGTTTACTTATTAAGATTATGGAAAATGCACATTCTTTTAAAATTTTATGCGCAAAACACAGGTTTCATTTTCATAACGTAGCAATTATTTGAAGTAAAGGAAAATATCTCTTTTTTTTTACCTTTTAAAATTTGTTACTTTTTTTTATAATTATATATATATATATATATATATATATATATATGTATACACAAATATTATATATATATTTTTTATAGTTTAATTATTAAAATTATAGACAAAAGGTTTATTTATTAAAAAAGTATATGTGAATATTTTTAAAATTTTGAAAATTTTTTAATCTTTTAATTTTAATTAATTAATAAAATTATTAAAAATATTAAACCAAAAAATACTTATCTAAAGAAAAAAAATTTAAAAATAATAAAATCGATCATATGGATCTACGACTTCTTTAAAAGGAAAAAAGAAGTTAAAAATCAATCATATCACAAATTTCGATAAATTTACAAATCATATTTTTAAAATATAATTTCTCTTTAAAGTCGTGATTTCTAAATAGGAGTAACTCTTATGGTGTAATTTTTTAAAAGTTTGTTTAGTTCGATAAATTCGAATATAAATTACATCATTTTTGTAAAATAACCACATTATAAAGATATTATGTATTCTATTATTGTTAATATCTCTGTAATTACTTTATTTTTCTATATGAACGTGTGTATATTTCTCATGTATGTTTCTTACTATTTCTACTAGATTGAAATTTGCAGGTTGTTGCAGATTATTGGAGATGATATTATTTTCATCAAATTAGGGGGAGAATGTTAATCTTGGGAAGAATATAAAGTTTGAAGAATCCATTTGGAGCCGTGATAGTAATTGCGTTGATGTATTAGGATGTAAGTTGTTTAAATCTTTTATTGAAATCATATTTGATAAATAAATATGTTTTGATAAACTAAAAGTAAATATTCTACAAGAATATATTAACTGATTAATTTAACTTTTAATCTGTTCTAATAGTTTGGTTATCATTGTTTGATTTTAGGTCAATATACTAGTTTTTGACATGTTAAAATGTTCTAAGCGCTTGGAATATACACTATAAACAATTCAATTGAATAAAGTAATTGTCAATCAGTTTAAACTTATCTTAGAATATATTTATAAAAGAAACACTTATCTCATACCTAAGCAAGACTTTTTGAAGAATTCATTTTGAAAAACTTGTTGGAGTTGGATTGAGTATTGTATTATGTAAAGTAAAGAAAATCAAATATTTCTTGAGAAGATTTTGGTTACACCTTTGTAAATTGCTTTCGATACAAAATTTCTAATAGGTCTAGCGCTCAATTCTTAGAGTGAGTTGTTCTCTAACTTTGTTATCTAAAAAATTCTATAAATAAATAAATAACTATATATATATATATATATATATATATAAAAGGTTACATAACAACTCAATTCTGATTATAACAGTCTTTAGGGTTGATTCTGATGTAGTTTCTTAATTGGATTCTCAGTTTTAATAAAAACTAATTTGTTAGAACTCAATTCTGTGTTTGTTGGGAAATGACCCAAAGTTGAATTTATCATTTCTATTTTGTTGGCTACTATCTTAACAATATTGAAGTTGTTATAGTTTAGTAGTGTTAATTTGATCATGTCAATGACAACATTTCAATCATCACACAAACACAAAAAAGGATAAGCTAGCCATAAAAACACACATGAAATAATACAATAAACATTGTTAGATATATTATCTTTATTTTATATTTATCTTTTATCTTTAGTTAGTTTGTTATTATTTCTTATTTGTATTTTGAGCTTAGTCTATATTTCTTCTATTATAAATACAGGACCCTATGTGTATATACAACATAGGGGAGATTAATCTCATACATAATTTTAACTATATTCAACATGGTATCTAAAGCCTATGGTTCTTTTGAGGAAAATATTTCTATTTCCTCTGCCACTACACTCACTGTCGGCGCTAGTGCCATCTACCACTACTAGAGTTTCAATTTCGACCGACGATTAGACGGTTTTGATCTTCTCGACTAGGCAACCATCGTGCCATCAATGACGCGGTCATCGAAGCTCTTACGCACTTTTAACACTTGTTGTAGTTGTGGATCTACTCCCTTTTCCATCGTGCATGGTGGCACGTCTCATTCATAATGTTGAGGTCGTTCTTTTTCCTCTCAGGTTCTTCGTGCTTGGTCTCATGTTTGTCTCCTCTCAAACAACTATTCAAAACGTCGAGGTCCTTTTTTTTTCTCTTTTAGGTGCCTTGATTAGAGAATATTTGATTTTTAAGGTTTATTTCTCCTGTTCATCAATGGCTTATTTCGCTACTATCTCTTCTGACCTTCCTTTTGTCATCATTTCGTTTGACCCGTTCATATATGTCTTTTCTCCCACAGCAAAGATAGTTTTTGTTAGTTTATTTATAGTCGTAGTGGTTCTTCAACAATGACCTCTTTATCCACTAGATATCAACAATGCATTCTTCAACGACAATTTGTAAGAAGAGATTTTATATGGAGCAATTTCCCAGGTTTGTTGCTCAGGGAAGTCTTCTGGATTGGTATTTCCCCTTCTATGTTATCTTCGCAAAGGACAAGCAAAGTTCTAAGTTTGGGGTTGTGATAACGGTCTAAAAACCGTTATTTCCATGCTTAAATCAAAATATACCCTTTATGGCTTAGAATGAGCTTAGAGTCAAGTGAAACACTTAAGTTGAGTCATTTGAGAGTCAAAAGCTATTTTTAGAGATATTATGCTTCTTTTGCATTGTTTTGCAGGGTTTTGATGAGAATTAAGGATGGAATTGAAGAAGGAAGGTCTTAGACTCAAGGAAGAAGAAGAAAAATAAAGAAAAGAAGAGTCTATGCACCGCTCAATATCAAAATGCATCGCTGAGCGCCATTATTCGAGGAAAAGCCACTGTCTGGCGCCCAAGCGGTGACGTTGAGCGTCCAGAGCGATTAGAGGCAAACCACTCAGCGGTGAAACTGACCACTGAGCGGTGGCACGGCTTGAGGGAAACCGCTGAGCGGTAAAATTGGACGCTGAGCGGTTGTCTGTTGGGCTTGGGCTTAAATTCTGTTAGTTTTATGCCCTATATATAGCCCCAGTGCGATTCAAATATTATTCTTTTGGCAGAAGAGGATGTCCAGAGCTATTCTACACTCCTTGGAGAAGATTTCTTGGATGCTTAGGCTCCATTTTATCAAATCTAGGGTTTTCTTTTCCATTCTTTCATTATATTTAATCTAGTTTCACCATGTCAATGGTGAACTAAACCCTTTGTTGTTGGGGAACAATGTAATCTTTTGAAACACTCTTATATTGAAATTCTTGTTTTATTCATATGCTTGCATATGCTATTATCAATTGTTGGGTTCTTTATCTATGCTTAAAGCTATTATCATTTAACTCATTTGATAAATAGATGTTTTCCTTTGTCGATATGGGGACGTACGGGGAACTCATGAACTGATAGAGAATTCCTTAATTAAAAAATCCCACCTAGGGATAGGGGGGTAGGATGATCAATTATATTTTGCTTCTGTGGTACTTGCAGTGCTAGTTACTAGGGGAGACTAGGGATAGTAAGCCAGTAACTAGTAGTCAGCTCTTCTCGTAGAGGGATCGGGTTTAGGGTAGACTAAGAAAGTTTGCATAATAATTAAATAATAAAGCGAATTTAATAAGAATAGTAGATATAAGAGAGTGGATAAGATGAAATTGTAAACCCCAACAACTTCATTCATCCATACCTTTTTCTTGCCAATTGAATCAATTGCATTTGCATGTCTACTTTTTGTTTTTGCATTCAAACCACAAGTAAAGTTTCTCTACAAGTCTTACGATATTGTTTTACACGAAAGATAATGCCTTTGAGTCCTTTGGGAGAACAATATTAGGTTTACCAATTATATTACTTGATACGATCTGGTACACTTGCCAGGGGTTTAACACATACATATGAATTTGTTGCAATGCCTTAGTCAAAGGAATTGTAATCTCCAATTTCTTGAAGATTTCCTTCAAAAACCCTAATTGTTTCTCTTTATCATCTCTAATACCCACCTTAGGGTAAGGAAGAATCTTTTCAATTTTTCTCTCTTTTCTCTCGCCCTCTTCTTTTTCTTCTCTCTTCCCTTTCTCATTCTTCTTTTCTCTCTTTCTCTCAACCTTACTTTTTCTCTCTTCTATGCTCTTATCACTTATGCTAAGTATTAACACCAAACTGCTTCTCAGTTTTATCCTCCAACTTCTTAGTAATTTAGCCCACCTGTATCTCTAAATTCCTTATGGCAGCTTCAATGCTTTTATGGTTAGAGATAGTCACCTGCATAAATTTTTGAAGGGTTTCCTCAATATTTGTAGTTCTTTCGGATAAAGAGGATTATTCTTGCCATTATTGTTGTTGCTATGGTGATCTATTGAATTGTCCTGCCTACCCTGCTTGACCGTGACCCATACTTGGGTGAGGTTTCCATCCTTGGTTGTAATTACCTAGACGGAATTGATTACCTATATAGTTGGCTTCTTCTTGGGCTTCAACTGGTATAGCACCTTGACCATTGATATGATCTCCTAGACATAATTCATAAAGTTTTTGTTGAACCTGTGAAACATTCTGTATTTCTTATGGCAATTAAGAGAGTTTATTCATAAGAATATCCAATTGTTGAGTCATAATCTTATTTTGCGCCAGTAGAGCATCTTGAGGTTGCAATTATAGAACACCCTTCTGATGAGGTGGAGCTCCTTTTTCAATATGCATCTCATTATCATTAGTAGCCATGTTTTCAATTAATTCATGTGCTTCCTCTGGAGTCTTGCATTTGATATTACCTCTAATTGAGGCATCCAACATCAATTTGGTCTGCGATACAAGTCCTCCAAGGAAAAGAATGACTATTGTAGCTTCATCAAAGCCATGTGTGGGCGTCTTTCTCAACAAGCTTTTATATTTGTCCCACGCTTGACCTAATGTCTCCTCCATGCCCTGCCTGAAAGAAGAAATTTCTTGTTTACCTTTATTCACTTTTGATTGTGGGAAGTATTTATTCAAGAACTTTGCAACCACGACTTCCCACTCAGTAAAGTTGTTTTCCGGAAAAGAGTTCAACCACAATTTAGCATTGCCTCCCAATGAAAAAGGAAATAAGTTAAGCCGTATAGCTTCATCTGGCACGCCATTGATCTTTACTGTGTTGCAAATCTCGTTGAACGTAGTTAGATGCTCATATGGACTTTCATGTGATAGTCCATTAAATTGGTTGCTCTTTACCAATTGAATCAACGCAGGCTTCATTTCCATATTTGTAGCATTGACCCATGACCTTGCAATGCTATTAAAATGATGAGGGCCAACAACTGTTTAATAATCTACCATGGTACGTCTACCATTATTTTCTTCAGCCATATCTTCTGTCTCATGGTCAGATCTTCGAGGTGAAGGCTGTAAAAACATCACAGGAGAAGGGAAAAGTTCTCTAGACGTCCCGATTCTCCTCTTTCTTCTACTTTCGTCCAATCCTTCAAGAAAAGGCTCAAAAAGTTTCTTGCTTCTCGTGCAAATTTTACCCTGCATACACAAGATAACAACCCACTAGAGACATACTATTAGCCCAAAAAAAAAATAATAAAATCAAGTCTAATCAATTAAGGTCACACAAATAGAATAGTTAAACCACAAGTCCCCGACAATGGCGCCAAAAACTTGTTAAGACCTCGGCAACTGTACCGAATCGTATCAAATAATAATAATGGTAAGACCAAGTATCGTTTCCCAAGAGACTCACGACACTAAACAGTCATGATTACTTAACTAATTAAGACATTAATGAACAATTTTGTGTTTTCGGATGCAAATACAAGAAAAGTAAATATGAATGCAATTTGATCAATTGAAGAGAAACACAAAGGTGAATGGATGATATTTGTAATATGAGATGAATATGTTATTCGGCTTTAGATTTCACCTAATTTACTCTCATGCATAAACGAATTCTATTTCTTCATTATTGTTAATATCACTTTCTAAGTTACTCAAAATTTGATGTCTCGGCGAAGAAAGTCTATCATTAATTATTAGACCACAATGTCTTGAATCCTTAATAATTAATTTTGCATTACGATTAGAAGCTTAAGATAACCAAGCGTTTTATCCCTATGTCTAGGCAATAGTTCCCTTGGCAAAAATTTTCCAGATCTAGATTTCTCCGTATGTGTCCATATCAAAGAAACCACTAATCATGGCATGAATGAGTTAAATAGAACAAGCATAGAGTATGAGAGAAAAACCCTAACAAATAATGAAATAAGCATATATCAATTAGAATTAATTCAAATACTTGAGAGTTCACAAGGTTACATCATTCCTCAACAACAAATAGAATTTAGTTCGCCATTGTAATGGAGAAACTAGATGTACAATGGAAAAAGAATGAAAGATAAACCCTAAAAACCGAAGAGGAGTGCTTCCGCATCCAATCTTGCCTCCAGAGAGTCGAACAATGGGAATTTTCGTCTATTCTGTCAAAAGATACAATCCCTAGAGTGTCTGGATCCTAAAATAGATCAAATAAAAAGTCTAAGCCTACATCGTCGTTGCTCAGCGCCCCAAGTTAGGGCAGTTGGGCGTGAATGCGAGAGTAGTTGCGCTCAGCGCCCCTGGAAGGGCGCTGTTAAGACACTGACAAGTGTACCAGATGGTATCAAGTAATAAATAAATGGTAAGTCCGAATATCGTCTCCCAAAGGACTCTTAGGCCTAAACGTTCATGTGATTAATGGAAATCATAAGACTTGAGTAAATGATAAATTGAGTTGTAAATGCAAGATAAGAATTAAACATGCATGCAAGGGTTTTGATCAATTGCCAAGAAAAAGATATGGATGAATGGAGTTGTTGGGGTTTACGATTTCATTCTAATCCACTCTAAAATATCTACTATTCTTATTATATTCAACTTTGTTATTAATGTTCATGCAACTTTCTATTTTACTCTAAACCCGATCTTTGGGCGGAAAGAGCCTAATCACAACTACTAGTTTACTATCTCTAGTCTCCCTAGTAATCACTCATGCAATATCCATAGAAGCTTAAAGTAATTGACTTTCGTATTCCTATCTCTAGGTAGTATGTCTTCATCAAGAGAAATTCTTCATGTCTAGACCTTACTATACGTCTCCATATAGAAAGAATCAAAGGTGATGC
This sequence comes from Vigna reflexopilosa, assembly GCA_027742785.1. NCBI lineage: Eukaryota > Viridiplantae > Streptophyta > Magnoliopsida > Fabales > Fabaceae > Vigna > Vigna reflexopilosa. The sequence goes on from CM050918.1 coordinate 26,043,526, forward strand.
ATTTGAATAACGTCTTAAACAAAGCACTGGCAAGAAAAAAAGAAAAACTCAAACTATTGAATAACACAAGTCTATGAATAAAACAAGAAATTCGATATAAGAGAGTTTCAAAGAATTACATCGTTCCCCAACAACGATAGGGTTTAGTTCACCATTGTCATGGTGAAACTAGATGAAAAGAATGAAGATAATGAAAAGATAAACTCTATAATTGTAGGTTGGAGCTTTCGCATCCAAATTCCGCCTCTAAGGGGTGAGAAAGGGTGTTTTTGTGTCTTCTTCTGCCAAAATATGACCTCTAAGGGTCGTACTGCTCTATTTATAAGTTGTGAAAAAATACAGAAAACAGGCCCAAAGCCCAAGTACACTGCTCAACGGTAGGTTCGGCACTTAAGTCCACCCCTCAACGCTCATATCTAGGTGCTTAGCGGTGTTGTTACTCTCGAGGCCACCGCTCAGCTGTGGATCTGCCGCTCAACGGCAGGTGTCGCTCTTCTTTGGTGCCTTCTTCCATCTTCTTTTAAGTCCAATCCCTTCTTACTTCAGTATCCTTCATCCAATTTTCATTAAGTCCTGTCAAAACAATGAAAACCAAGCATAATACCCATAAAACCACTCTTGACTATCTTGTATCCTAACTAAGACAAAAATGCATGATTTCAAGCCAGTTTCTAAGTCATAAAGGGTGTGTTTTGTATCAAAATTAAGTATAAAAATAACGGTTTTTGAACCGTTATCAAGCGCCCATGCGTGGAATGATACTAGAAAATTGGCGTTCAATGTGATAACGGTGTAAAATACCATTATTTGATACTTAAATTTGATACTGAAAACACCCTTTGTGACTTAGAAACTAGCTTGAAATCATACTTTTCCTAAGTTATGGGAATAAGAGATTTGAAGGTGGAATTATTGGTTTTATGCTTAATTTTCCTTGTTTTAATAGGAATTAAGATGATTTGGAAGAAGAGTTGAAGTAGCAAGGAGTTGGAACTCAGGAAAAGCTGGAAAAGTATTAGAGAGAGGAATCGTAGGTGGCGTCTGAGCGCCCTTTTGGAGGCCCTCAGTGCTGAAGTCTCGCATTGGCGTCTGGTTTCCCTTTTTCTAAGGCCCTCAGCGCAACAGTCTTGCACTCACGCTTGAGCGCCCTTCCAGTACCGCTGAGCGCCGTTTTAGTACCGCAAGTGACACCTGGGCGCCCTTCCAATGGCGTTGAGCAGAAAGCTCTCGCAGTCACGCTTGGGCGCCCTAAGATGGGGCGTTGAGCGCCGGCGAATGGGTTGGGTTGTGTTTTCTGTAATTAGTACGACCTATTTATTGATTTGGACGACCTAGAGAGGGTATCTTTTGACAGAAAGAAGCGCATAAACACATCCTTTAACCCCTTGGAGATGGATTTGGATGCAGAAGCTCCTATTTTCAACTTTTAGGGTTTTCTCTATCATTCTTTTCCATTATTCATCTACTTTCAACATGTTTTTGGTGAACTAAACTTCAATTGTTGTTAGGGAAACGATGTAATCCTTTGAAACTGTCATGTATTGAATTAGTTTTTATTATAAATACTTCTTTCATTAATTGTTAGCGTTTTTCCTCTATACTCTATGCTTGCTTTGTGTAATTGTTAAACCCCTGGCCAGTGTACCAGATCGTTATCAAGTAATATAATCAGTAAGACCGAGTATCGTTCTCCCAGAGGACTCTTAGGCCTTATCTTTCATGTAGATTGATTGCATAAGACTTGAGAAAGAAATAATTTTTTGGTTGTATGCAAAACAAAAATAAACATGCAAATGCAAGTGAATTAATTGGCAAAGAAAAGATATGAATGAATGACGTTGTTGGGGTTTACAATTTCATCTTATTTGCCCTCTTATATATACTTTTCTTATTTAATTCGCTTTATTATCTAATTTTCATGCAAACTTTCTTTGCCTACCCTAAACCCGATCTCTCGGTGAAAAGTGCCTATCACTAACTACTAGTTTACTATCTCTAGTCTCCCTGAGTAATTAGCAATGCATATATCACAGAAGCAAAATACAATTGATCGTCCTACCCCTATCTCTAGGCAGTATTGCTTAATCAAAGAATTCCCTATCAGTTCATGACTTTCCTGTACGTCTCCGTATCGACAAAGGAAAATATCTTATACCGAATGAGTTAAACGATAAAAGCATTGAGCATAGATAAGAAACCCAACAATTGATAATATAAGCATATGAATAAAAATAAGAATTTCAACATAAGAGAGTTTCAAAAGATTACATTGTTCCCCAACAACAAAGGGTTTAGTTCACCATGGACATGGTGAAACTAGATGGAATTAAATGAAAGAATGGAAGAGTAAACCCTAGATTTGATAAATTGGGGCCTAAGCATCCAAGAAACCTCCTCCAAGGAGTGTAGAACTACTCTGGTCGTCTCTGCCTGCCAAAAGAATACTCTAAAGGTCGCACTAGGGCTATTTATAACGCATAAAAGTAACAGAATTTAAGCCCAAGCCCAGCATTCCACCACTCAGTGTCTAATTTGGCCACTCAGCGGTTTCCCTCCAAATCGTCGGACCGCTCAACGGTTTGCCTCGAAATCGCCTGGACGCTCAGTGGCACCACTTGAGCGTGAGGCAGTGACTGGTCCCTCGAGTCTAGCGCTCAGCACTGGAAAATAGTGTTGAGGGGTGCTTTGACTCTTCTTTTCTTCCTTTTTTTTCCTTCTTTCTTGAGTCTAAGTCCTCCCTTCTTCACTTCCATCTTCAATTCTCATCAAAACCCTGCAAAACAATGCAAAACAAGCATAATATCTCTAACAAAAACTTTTGACTCTCATGTGACTCAACTAAGTGTTTTACTTGATTCTAAGCTCATTCTAAGCCATAAAGGTTATGTTTTGATATCAAATTTAAGTATAAAAATAACGGTTTTTAAACCGTTATCACAACCCCAAACTTAAAACTTTGCTTGTCCTCAAGCAAACAAAACAAAACTTGGATTTCCACTTTTTCATCAAAATAGTTCAACATTTTCAAAATTCATTTTTCTCACAACAAGAATTACTCAATTTAGATTTTCAGTGGAATCTTATCAAGATGCATACATGCTTTTATTCAATTCAGTTCACATAATCACATACTTTTCCACAGATGCTCTACTTATGAATGATCAATCCACTAAGCAAGATGTAACCATATAATTTATTAATCCTCTCCAAGCAAGTGTTTCACTCAATCACTCAAGTGTTTAAGAGGTCCCTTCATCTCTCTGCTATTCACATATCACATGAAACCAAATTGCCCTTCATCTACTAAAATCAACATTCTCACATACAAATGTCATCACAAGGACTTTTCCAAAGCTTATAATGAGACTGGGTTAACAAGAAAAATTGGTTTTTCTGGAACACAAAATCCTTGAGGTAAGAGAGTTATTTTAACATTTAAAGTTCAATCACAAACTCTCTTTTTAACCAATCTCACTCATTCCCAACTTCTTTTCCTTTTTCTCTTTATTTTACATTGAGCTCATCTTTCATGATTTTTCTTTTCTTCTCTTTTCTTTTATCATGCTTTTCTTTCATTCAACACTTGAGCTCAATGCCTTTCTTTTGCCTTTCAATTTCCCCAACAACCCCAAACTTGAACTTTAGCAATATCATAAAATTATTCTCAACTCAACTCAAGGTAAAAATTTACAAAGCAAGGGTTTTCATCCTGTTTCAAGGCCAGGGTTCAAAAAGGATAGAACACATGGTTCTCTTTTCTTTGGGTTAATATTTGGCTAAGAATGTTTAATATGTAAAGAGGTATGATTGGATCTCTATTATATCTAACTGCCAGTAGACCTGACATAATGCATAGTGTATGTATTTGTGCTAGATTTCAGTCTTCACCCAAAGAATCACATTTAACTACTGTTAAAAGAATTTTGAAATATCTTAAAGGAACCAAAAGTCTAAGACTGTGGTATCCAAATGGTACAAATATTTTCCTTGAAGGTTATAGTGATTCTGACTTTGGAGGCTCTAAGCTAGATAAAAAGAGCACTAGTGGCACTTGTCATCTACTTGGATCTTCTTTGGTCTCTTGGCATTCAAAGAAATAGGCTTGTGTGCCATTATCTACCATAGAAGCTGAATATATAGCAGTTGGAAGTTGTTGTGCACAATCTCTTTGGATTAAGAGTCAATTAGAAGATTACAACATTGTATTAAATCACATTCCTTTAAAATGTGACAACACGAGTGCTATCAATCTGACTAAAAATCCTGTTCTCCATTCGAAAACCAAGCATATTGAAATAAGGCATCACTTCATACGAGACAACATCCTTAAGGGTGAAATTAAGGTTGAATATGTAGATACCTTACATCAATGGGCTGATATATTTACAAAACCGTTGAACAAGGAAATATTTTTTACTATTTGAAATGAATTAGGAATCTTAAATGAAAGTAGTATAAAATAGATTAAGATCGATTGTGTGTCGAATGAAGTTGATTATGCTGTGTTTACTGTTACATTGTTAATTCTCCATATTCATTTCTTACCTATATAATTTCTTGCATAACTATGATTCTAAAATGCTTGATCTACAAAAGATCTTGAATGGTTTTGCAGGGACATTGCTTCTGGATGAAATACTGGAGTTTCAACTCAATCGAAAAGCAATGAAATCGATTACCGATGGAGAACAATCGACTAATGGTTTAACAAGATTATAAATTCTATGATTTGGAATTTGGTTATTTTATTCCTTGATCATATTTTGTTAATTGTTTATTTTTCAATATATCTCTATTCTTTGATTATTTGAAATTTATTTTGTGATATTATTGAGAATTGCTGATTGATTGTATCTATGCTTCATTGATTGGTTTGCACAATTTCTGGTTTTGATACAATTTTGTCACATGCTTTTATATGCTCTGAAATCTGTGAAAATTGAATTGTGCATTTGGGTTTTGATTATAAAACATGCATAATGACAAGGGGAGCATTCCATGATAGTTTAGATATTTCACATGCCTACACTTAAGGGGAAGATTATTTCTTTATCATGTGATTATCTGTGGCAGGGGGAGCATCATTGATTGATTAATATGTTTCTACTGATGCATCTCTGAAAAATCATTTATCAACAAATCATTATCATAGAGCATACCTTTTTTTCTAATGCACAAAGGGGGAGAAAAGTTGAATATGAAAGTTTGATTGCTTATTTCTTGATACTGTTTGATACTTGACACTGTTTAATACAGAGTATATATTGTCTAATACGTTCATTTTGAATTCAAATAGACTTCATTTTGATTGCTCTGATATATTCATATTTCAAAGTTTGTTGTGAACTTGATCAGTTGTTAACATTTGCCCCGATACAAATTGATTATATGAATTGTTGTGTACAAAGATGGTTGTTTATTAATCATGGTTGTGAATCATCAAAAAGGGGGGAGATTGTTGAGATTTTTGATAAGGGGAGCATTGGTTTAGCTAAACCTTACAATTTCATAGTGTTTCTGGTTTTTGATGATGATAACACATTATTAATAACACATGTACTGATGTGTTACATGTTCATTACTTTCATGTTTATGACTACTTGAGAACATGTTTGTGTTGATTCTGTCATTGTGTACAATTTCACTATGTTCTACATGAGATATTATCTGTGATTGCATAACATTTGTTTAAGTCGACTTCATTATGAAGCAAGTTGATTAAAACTCGTGTCTTTGCACAAACTTTTTCAAAGTGTGCTATAAATAGTTCTGCAAAGAAAGTTTTTCAAAACTGCATTAAAATGTGACTTAGTCAACTATGTGCGCAAACCATTCGACTTAGTTAATTTTTTTTTTGAAAATCTGTTAATGCTTGTGAAGTATAACGACTATATTTTGTATCTTTGAGTAAGCATTAATTGTGAGTCAACTGCATTAAATGCATAATCAATTAAGTTGGTCTGATTGATGTTATCTGTTATAACTATTATAATTGTCTGCATAGAGTAGACTACATTAGTAGCACAATCGACTAGAGGAGCCTCAGTTTTATGATAAACTATATATAGACGCAAGTTTGATTTCTGAAAGAGACTTTGGTGAATTTAATGCTTTCATTTATTCTTTTCTGATTTGCAGAACGTGCTAAGCTCCAAGAACTCATCAAGAAGATCATAGTGATCATTCTTTGGTGGTTGCTTGAAGAGCAAGTGTTTGTGCTGAAAGATAAATTGATCATACTGCACATAGAGGTGTTTGAAATTTGATCAACTACTTCTCTCAATCTTGTGAAGATTGTGGCTGCCCTATTGTGATTACAGGAAGAGGACGTGATGCGTTCTAGGACGTTGAGGATTGTTCAAAGTGATTAAAGACTGCAGTAGAGGGGATATCTTGTTGCTGCTTTATGTGCGTATATGCCTATATTTTGGTTAGAGGGTTAGAAAGGTGTTTTATATTTTGACGTGGAAGTCTCTATAGAAACCTTGTTGTAAAAACCTTGACCATTATAGTGCATTTGCTTCTTGGTACAGGAAGGACACTGGATGTAGGCAGTTTAGCCGAACCAGTATAAAAACTGCGTTTCAATCTTCTATCCCTGCACTTTTACATTTCAAGTCGAGTTTATATTTTGCATAGTCAACTATTTTCCGCTGCACTTGAATTATCTTTTTCCTTGCGATTCAATAAACTTTTGAAAGTTCTCTCCTTTACGAAAAAGATTTTAAAAAGACTCTGATTTTCGAAACTAATCAATTCTATTTTCACCCCCTCCCTCTTGGTGTTGAAACTAATCAATTCTATTTTCAACAGTTTCCTTTAAGCTTCTGTGCGTAAGTAATGCAGAATTAATTGCTACGAAAACAAGACATTGTAAACTAGTACTTAAGGATAGACTTTCTTCTTCGAGACATTGGGTTTAAAGTAAATTAGAAAGTGGTATTAACATTAATGTAGAAGACGAATTCATAAATATATGAGAGTGGATAGGAGAAGTCGAAACCCCTCACATCATAATCCTCCCATATTTTACAAATCAATCACCTGTGCATTCTTATTGTCAATTGATCAAAACTTGCATTCATGTTTATTTTTGGCATTATAAACCCGATGATTTTGTTTTCAAGTCTTAATTAATCAAGAAATCATATGACTGTTTAGACAGTGAGTCTCTAGGGAAAATGATACTTGGTCTTACCAATTATATTTCTTGATACGATTCGGTACACTTACCGGAGTCTTAACAAGTTTTTGGCGCCATAGCTGGGGACTCATGGTTTCGCTATTCTATTTGTCTGATTATTGATTAACTTTGACTTGATTTTTTTTGTTTTTGTTTTCTGATAATAATTGCTTTCTGGGGTTTTGTTTTCTTGTGTATGCAAGGTACAGTTCGCACTAGAAGCAAGAAAAACTCGAAACCTCTTCTTGAAGGATTGAGTGAGACTAGAAGGAGAAGGAGAAATAGAATGTCTAGAGAATTATTTCCTTCTCCGAACACACTTTAACAAACTTCTCCGCAAGTATCTGACCAGAGCACTAAAGAGATGGCTGGAGAGAATAATGGTAGACTCACTCTAGCAAATTACATAATAGTAGTTGGCCCTCACCACTTTAACAACATTGTTAGACCGAGGGTCAATGCTACAAATATGGAGTTGAAACTGGCGTTGATACAATTGGTGAAGAGCAACTAATTCAATGGACTGTCTCATGAAAGTCCATATGAGCATCTGACCACATTCAATTAGATTTACATCACTGTGAAGATCAATGGTGTGTCGGATGACGTAATAAAGCTTAGTTAGTTTCCTTTCTCATTGGGAGACAATGCTAAGCTATGGTTGAATTCTTTCCCGGAGGATAGCTTTACTGAATGGGAAGTCGTGGTTGCAAAGTTTCTGAACAAGTACTTCCCACAGTCAAAAATCAACAAGGGTAAGCAAGAAATTTCTTCTTTCAGACAAGGCATAGAAGAAACTTTAGGTCAAGCGTGGGATAGAAACAAGAGCTTGCTAAGGAAGACGCCCACACATTGCTTTGACGAAGCAACCGTAGTCATTCTTTTCCTTGGAGCACTGGGTTCACAAACCATTTTAATGCTAGATGCCTCAGTTGGAGGTAATATCAAGTGCAAGACTCCAGAGGAAGCTTATGAACTATTGACAACATCGCTACCAAAGAAGAGCTCTACCTCAAAAGAAGGTTGTCCTACATCTACAATCTCAAGATGCCTTGCTCGCGCAGAATAAAATTATAACTCAACAATTGGAGAATTTGACGAAGATACTCGCTCAATTACCAAAGGAGCTGAAGAACGTTTTGCAGGTTCAACAACAACTCTGTGAATTATGTGGTGGTGATCATTGTTAAACCCCTGGAGAGTGTACTAGATCGTTATCAAGTAATATAATTGGTAAAACCCAATATCGTTCTCCCAAAGGACTCAAAGGCCTGATCTTTCGTGTAAATTAGTCTTATAAGACTTGAAAGAAAATTAACTTTGTGTTTTAAATGCAAAAACAAGAAGTAAACATGCAAATGCAGTTGATTCAATTGACAACAAAAGGTATGGATGAATGGAGTTGTTTGGGTTTACAATTTCATCTTATCTAATCTCTTATATCTACTCTTCTTATTAGATTCGCTTTATTATCTAAATGTCATGTAACTTTCTTAGTCTACCCTAAACCTGATCCCTCAACGAGAAGAGGCTACTACTAGTTACTGGCTTACTATCCCTAGTCTCCCCTAGTAATTAGCAGTGCAAGTACCATAGAAGCAAAATACAATTGATCGTCCTATCCCCCTATTTCTAGGTGATATTTGTTGATCAAGAATTTCTTATCAGTTCATGACTTCCCCGTACGTCCCCGTATTGACAAAGGCAAACATCTATTTATCAAATGAGTTAAATGATAATAGCATAGATCATAGATAAAGAACCCACAATTGATAATAACAACATATGCAAGCATATGAATAAAATAAGAGTTTCAATATAAGAGAGTTTCAAAAGATTACAATGTTCCCCAACAACAAAGGGTTTAGTTCACCATTGACATGGTGAAACTAGATGAAATACAATGAAATAATGGAAAAGCAAACCCTAGATTGGATAAAATGGAGCCTAAGCATCCAAGAAATCTTCTCTAAGGAGTGTAGAATAGCTCTGGACATCCTCTTCTGCCAAAAGAATAATATTTGAATCACACTGGGGCTATATATAGGGCATAAAAGTGATAGAATTTAAGCCCAAGCCTAGTAGACATCCGCTTAGCGTCCAACTTTACCGCTCAGTTGTTTCCCTCTAGTCGCACCACCGCTCAGTGGTCAATTTCACCGCTGAGCGGTTTGCCTCTAATCGCTCTGGACGCTCAGCGTCACCGCCTGGGCGCCAGACAACAACTTTCCCTCGAATATTGGCGCTTAGCGGTGCATTTTGACGTTGAGCGGTTCATAGACTCTTCTTTTCTTCATTTTTCTTCTTCTTCTTTGAGTCTAAGACCTTCCTTCTTCAATTCCATTCTTAATTCTCATCAAAACCTTGCAAAACAGGACAAAACAAGTATAATATCTCTAAAAACAACTTTTGACTCTCAAATGACTCAACTTAAGTGTTTTACTTGATTCTAAACTCATTCTAAGCCATAAAGGGTGTATTTCGATATCAATTTAAGCATGAAAATAACAGTTTTTAGACCGTTATCACAACCCCAAACTTAGAACTTTGCTTGTCCTCAAGCAAACAAAACAAAACTTGGCTTTCCACTTTTTTCATCAAATAGTTCAACAATCCGAAAATTCATTTTTCCTATGACAAAAACTACTCAATTAGATTTTCAGTGGAATCAAATCAAGATATATGCATGCTTTCTATTCAACCCAGTTCACATAATCACATATTTCCCAATAGATGTTTTATTTATGAATGATCAATCACTAAGCATAGATGTAATCATAGAATTCAACAATTCTCACCAAGCAAGTGTTTCACTCAATCACTCAAGTATTTAAGAAATCACTCCACTCTCTACTATTCACATGTCACATGAAACAAAATTGCCCTTCATCTAATACAATCAACATTCTTACATGTCAATGCCATCACAAGGACTTTTCAAAGGCTTATAATGAGGCTAGGCTATCAAGAAAAATTGGTTTTTCTGAATCACAAAATCCTTGAGTTAAGAGAGCTAATTTAACATTTAAAGTTCAAGTACAAACTCTCTTTCTTTTATTTTTACATTGAGCTCATCTTCCATGCTTTTTCTTTTCTTCTTTTTCTTTTCTCATGCATTTTTCTTTTTCAACACTTGAGCTTAATACCTTTCTTTTCCTACCATTCAAATTTTCCCAACAACCCCAAACTTGAACCTTTTCAACAATTATTCTCAACCCAACTCAAGGTAAATAATTTCAAAACAAGGGTTTTCATCTTGTTTAAGGCCAAGGTTCAAAAAGAGTATAACATTTTAATCACTTTGGGTGAAAATTTGGTTAAGTAAGGGCTTCCAAAAATGGCCTTGATCATATGACATAAACATGCAATACAATCAATTATCAAGACTCACGCAATATCATTCATGCTTTCCTGTAAACAGTACATCCAACAATGAATACTTTGTAGCTCAATACCTCACACAACATGCCTTCTCACACATCATCCATTCGTACACCCTGCTTAGCATCATAACCACAATCATAATTCATCACACATATGTTCACATAGCTAGTGAACTTTCCACCTAGATATTAACATGCAACATAACTCAATCATCATCCATATACAATCATCATCAAATAGATTCATCATGCAATATCATTCAGTTAAACATTAGTCAAAAATAATATTCAAGCCAAGCACAGACACCTATAATAAAATTCAACCTATTCTAAAAATTCAAAGTACAAAAGAAAAAGATAAAACCCCTGTTCTAAGCACTGACATCCATCAGTAGATGCCTTCTCAGTCCATATCATCATTTGAGTCATCCTCATCACCAGCCTCTGCATCCTCAATGTTATCATCCTTGTCATCATCCTCCCTGATTGGAGCTTCAGCTACTCCAGCTCCACTCCCCTATGCCTGCTCTGGCCAAGCCACTCTTGTTGAACTCATCCATCGTCCACCTATGCGCAGGAGGTGTATCGTACATGCCTATGATCATCTCGGCAATAACAACCTGTCCTTGGGGTGGAAAGACCTTGAATGTATGCAAAATTCTTATAACTGATGATGGATGAAACCAAAATGCAGTGCTCTCTCAAAAAGCCCAAACTTGGATTATTAATGATGGGAAAGTGATAGAGAATGAATTTGCAACAATTAAACCCTAAATACAATTCCCAATCACTTTACTCACTTATGCAACAACTAAGCCCTAAATGCAACTAGAACAATATTAAAACATGCAACAATAATAAATCAATCAACTGGATTGCGTCCCAGGTAGCGCTTGTTTAACATCACGAGCCTGACCCAAACCTTTCTAGCACCCATCAGTAGATGTAAACCTTACCATCACCCATTAGTAGGTGTACTTTCCTGGTATCCTTCAGTAGATACCTAAATCTTCTAGCATCCCTTAGTAGATGCTATCCCAATAGCATTCATTAGCAAATGTTGTCAGTGACATCCATCAATAGATGTTAACAGAAAAATAAAAACAGAAAAAGATATATTATTATTATTTTTTTTTTAAAAAATAAAAACAGTAACAGATATTATTTTATTTTATTTTATTTTTTTGTTTTTTTTAATAAAGAAAGAAAATTAAAAACAGAAAAATAAAAATAGAAAAATAAAAACGGAAAGATAAAAATGGAAAGATAAAAATAGAAAAATAAAAACGGAAAGATAAAAACAGAAAGTTACAAACAGAAAAATAAAAACACCCCTTAGTAGGTGTTGATTCTCTTTGCTTGATATTCTTTTCTTTTTCTTCTTCCTGCTGAATTTCTTCAGAAAACTGAGAACACCAAGCACCTGTTTTCATATATCAATCATAGGAACTTTAATCTCCAATTTCTTGAAGATTTCAATAAAGCACTTAAACTTCTTTTCTTTCCTATGATATTTCTTTTGATGAGGATGGGGTTTTTCATATGATCTTTTCTTCTTTCCTCTCTTCCTCTTTTTCTTAATCTCCCCGCTCAACTTTCTCTTTTTCTCTTTTCTTATTTTCTTCTTTATTTTCACATATTTTTTCTTTTTTTTTTCTCAACCACTGTTTTTTCTCCCTCATCATCTTTATCTTCCTCACCCAACTTTTCTGTTTCTTCTTCCTTTAAATCTCTCTCTATCTTTTCTTCCTCAATCTTCTCCTCCTTTTTCTCCAAATTTTTCTCCTCTATCTTTTCCTCCTTTCTCTCCATTTTTTTCTCCTCTATATTTTCTTCATCAACAACCTTATCATTTTGTGTCTCCAAATTCCTAAAGGTAACTTCATAGCTCTTGGAATCGTACTTCTTGAAAAATTTGTCGAACTTTTCATTAAGGCTCTTGACTTGTTCCGTCAAATTAGCTAACTGATGACTTAGTTGTTGCTCATCCTCCCATGTTTCTGTTGATAAATAGAGTTGTTGCTGCCAGTAATATTGTTGCATCTCTTCCATGCTCCTAGTAGAAGAAAAACTTGTATCCATGTCCTGCAAAAAGAGTTCGTTACTCTTCATATTCTCCTCTACACCTTTGACATGGTATATTTCCATATTCATGATCCTCTTAAGAAGTTCATCAGAATTTGTGTACTCCCTGAGTGGAGTAGTTTGTTGCTCAACAGCTCGCCCAAATTGGCTTTGATCCATGTATGAGTGAGGTTCCCACCAGTGGTTGAAATCATTTTGGTAGAATTGAGTGCCCATATAATCAAATTCTTATCCAAACTGCATCCTGCAAACATTAGGCACAAAATCCCAGACAACATTTATTAGAACAAAAATAAAAATAAACATAAAATCAAGTCAAATTTAATCAATTTACACTACTCGAAAAGTTAAACAACGAGTCCCCGGCAACGGCCAAAAATTTGTTAAACCCCTGGCAAGTGTACCAGATCGTTATCAAGTAATATAATTGGTAAAACTCAATATCGTTCTCCCAAAGGACTCAAAGGCCTGATCTTTCGTGTAAATTAATCTTATAAGACTTGAAAGAAAATTAGCTTTGTGTTTTAAATTCAAAAACAAGAAGTAAACATGCAAATGCAGTTGATTCAATTGACAAGAAAAGGTATGGATGAACGGAGTTGTTGGGGTTTACAATTTCATCTTATCCACTCTCTTATATCTACTCTTCTTATTAGATTCGCTTTATTATCTAATTGTCATGTAACTTTCTTAGTCTACCCTAAACCCGATCCCTCGGTGAGAAGAGCCTACTACTAGTTATTGGCTTACTATCCCTAGTCTCCCTTAGTAATCAGCAGTGCAAGTACCACAGAAGCAAAATACAATTGATCGTCCTATCCCCCTATTCCTACGTGATATTTGTTGATCAAGAATTCCTTATCAGTTCATGACTTCCCCGTACGTCCCCATATCGACAAAAGCAAACATCTATTTATCAAATGAGTTAAATGATAATAGCATAGAGCATAGATAAAGAACCCACAATTGATAATAACAGCATATGCAAGCATATGAATAAAATAAGAGTTTCAATATAAGAGAGTTTCAAAAGATTACATTGTTCCCCCACCAACAAAGGGTTTAGTTCACCATTGACATGGTGAAACTAGATGAAATACAATGAAAGAATGGAAAAGCAAACCCTAGATTGGATAAAATGGAGCCTAAGCATCCAAGAAATCTTCTCTAAGGAGTGTAGAATAGCTCTGGACATCCTCTTCTGCCAAAAGAATAATATTTGAATCGCATTGGGGCTATATATAGGGCATAAAAGTAACAAAATTTAAGCCCAAGCCTAGCAGACCACCGCTCAACTTTCAACTTTACCGCTCAGCGGTTTTCCTCTAGCCGTACCACCGCTCAACGGTCAATTTCACCGCTGAGCGGTTTGCCTCTAATCGCTCTGGACGCTCAGCGTCACCGTCTGGGTGCCAGACAACATTTTTCCCTCGAATATTGGCGCTCAGCGGTGCATTTTGACGCTGAGTGGTGCATAAACTCTTCTTTTTTTCATTTTTCTTCTTCTTCCTTGAGTCTAAGACCTTCCTTCTTCAATTCCATTTTTTATTCTCATCAAAACCCTGCAAAACAATGCAAAACAAGCATAATATCTCTAAAAAAAATTTTGACTCTCAAATGACTCAACTTAAGTGTTTTACTTGATTCTAAGCTCATTCTAAGCCATAAAGGGTGTATTTCGATATCAATATGAGCATGAAAATAACGATTTTTAGACCGTTATCAATCATATCAATGGTCAATGTGCTTTCCTAGTGGAGGTCCAAGAAGACGTTAACTATATGGGCAATCAATTCCGCCAAGGTAATTTCAACCAAGGGTGGAAACCTCACCCAAGCATGGGTCAAGGTCAAATGGGACAAACTGGGAAAGCGGGACAATTTAATAGACCACTGTAGCAACAATCAAAGTGGCAACATATATCTGCTTTAAATGATAGAATTTCAAAGCTTGAAGAAGCTCTTCAACAGTTTATGCAGGTGACTATCTCCAATCATAAGAGTACTGAAGCTGCTATAAGGAATTTGGAGATAAAAGTCGGCCAACTGGCCAAGAAGATGGAAGATAAAGCTGAAAATCAATTTGGGGCTAATACTGAGGTTAACCCTAAAGAAGAATGTAAAGCTATTGTGAGTATAGGTAATGAGAGGGTGAAGGAGAGAAAAGAGAAAGAGAAGAAGAGGGGAGAGAAAAAAAATTGAGGAAAAGATTGAAAAGATTCTTCCTTATCCTAAGGAGTGTGCAAAAATTGATAAAGATAAGCAATATGAGCGTTTTAAAGAGATCTTCAAGCAATTGGAGATTACTATGCCCTTGACCGAAGCACTGCAGCAAATTCCTGCTTATGCGAAGCACATGAAGCAATTCCTTAAAACGAAGAGATATTTATATGAGGAAATTATTGATGTACATGGTAATTTTAGTGTTATTTTGAAGAAGGCACTTCCTCCAAAAGTTAAAGATCCAGGAAGCTTTACTATTTTTTGCATCATTGGGAACATTAATATAGGGAAAGCCTTAATTGATTTAGGGTCACGAATTAATTTGATGCCCTTATCGGTGCTTGAAAGGTTACTTTGCAAATGGCGGATGGATCCACTAAGAAGCCCTATGGTGTAGCAGAAGATGTTGTGGTTCGTACAGATAAACTTGAATTCCTGGTTGACTTTGTAATGATGGAGATGGAGTAAGATGAGAAGATCCTGATTATTCTTGGAAGGCCATTCATGAAAACGGCCAAGGTTATCATCAATGTGGATGATGGACGATAGTGCTTAAAGACCAAGAGGAAGAGGTGATGTTCAATGTCTTCAATGTTGAGCCGCAAATTCAAGTAAAAAGGATTAGTCATAAAGCTGCATGTGAAGATGCACTAGTGACTAGCCCTAAATTTGTTAAGTTAGTCAACAAAGGTAAAAATTGTTTCTTATCACAGGTTAAGGAAGAGGAAAAAGATGGCAAGGGGAGGATGGTTCATCATGACTCAATGGATGAACAACTCAAACATGGCACACCGTTGAGATTCAAGAACAAGTTGTGGGTTGTGAAAGAGTTTAAAGAGAATGGGGTGATAGAGATTGAGTCAAGAAGTTGTTGATAAGTTGGTGTGATGAAAGCAAGAGGAACACCAACATAGGAGATTATACTTGAGCTTTATTGGGTCAAGCCAGTGACGTTAAAAGAGCACTTTGCTGGGAGGCACCCCAGTGATTTAAAAACTTTGAATTATTTATTTTGCTGATGTAATTTAAACTCTAGTTTATTGTTTTTTGGTTATGAGCCTGCTATGGCGCATCATCTACTGATAGATGCAAGATGATTTAGTATCTACTGAAGGATATTATGTTGTTGAACCCCTACTGATGGGTGTTGATGTGAAGATTTTCACTTACTGATGGGTGCTAGAAGATGCATGTGCCAGGCTCGTGACGTTAAACAAGCACTAACTGGGAGGCAACCCGGTTTTCTAAACCTTTATCCTTGTGTGTTTTCTTTTATTTATGTTCTATTGTGTATTGTTTATGCTGAATTGATGAATGTTTAAGGGGTGTAGAGAGTTGATTTGTTTTGACTGAGAGTTGATGTGTGACTGGGGTGGAAAACACATGATATTTCGAAAATTAGAGTTAAAATTGAGGGCCCTTGATTAAGGACGCCCAGGGAAAGCTAGAAAAGAGAGGGAATTGAGTCGTGCATGTCGCTCAACGCCAGTCTGGGGCACTGAGCGGGACTTTCGGGAGGCTAGGGTTTTATTAGATTTGGCCCAGCGTACGTTTGGCCCATTATACACTTTCACTACCCTAGGTCTCGCCCAAGCCTCTCTCTCAGTTTCCACTCATTCCAGCCACTCCAAAACATTCTCCCAAGGTTCTCTCTTTACTTTCCCCTTCATCCTCCTACATAAAAGCCTTTCTCCACCCATTATGCGTTACTTTTCCATTCAAGTTTGGGGTTTTCTGTGAGCATTACTGTTAGGGTTTGGTTTCCCCAATTTCGTTTGGCATTCTTCACAAGTTGTGCATCTTCAACCAAGTAAGTGCATACATTTTATCTTTTAGGGTATTTGGAAGCATGATTCTTAATGAATGTTGAGAACTTTGAATGTTGTACTGAAATAATCACTATTTGGACCGGTTAAATTGTTTGATTGATGATTAGAACTGAGAAAAATGCATGAAGGTAGTGATTAAGGCCGGCTAGAACCATTTTCGTGGTTGAACTGTCTAGCGCTGAGGGCCCTTGTTAAGACTCCGGCAAGTGTACCGAATCTTATCAAGTAATATAATGGGTAAGACCAAGGGGGTGAAATGAGTGTTTCTGCGCCTCCTTTTGTCAAAAAGATACCCTCTCTAGGTCGTCCAAATCCTTAAATAGCTCGAGTAAAACATAGAAAACAAGTCCAAGCCCACGCCAACGGCGCTTAGCGCCCAAGAAGCACGCCCAGGCGGTGGTTGCGACACTTGACTAGCGCTCAGGCGTGAGACAAAAGAAACTGGCACTCAGCGCCATCTGCGACTCTTCTTTGTGCTACTTTTCCAGCTTTTCCTGACTCCAACTCCTTTCTACTTGTTAAGACTCCAACAAGTGTACCAAATCGTATCAAGTAATATAAATGGTAAGACCAAGTATCGTTTTCCCTAGAGACTCACGGCCTAAATAGTCATGTGATTTGTTGATTATTTACACTAGTGCAAAAAGGGCCTATAACGTCACGCGGTCAACGTCGAACCGCCAAATATTCAACGTTAAAAATGATCGGTGACATTACCGTAAATAAATTCGTCGCTCCACGTCCTTTATTAAAATAGTTCGTCGTCTAATATTTATTAACGTCAAACAAATCCCATATAGACGTAATCTATAATGACCTAACGTCATACAACGGCCAAAACTTCGTAAAACAATGACCTTAGAATCACTTAACGCTAAATTAAGAAACAACTGACGTTCAGTTTAAAATAAAAAAATAAAGAAATAGTGGTTTGCTTCCAACAGTATTACTCCTACCCACATTTGATGTCAACCATGCTAAACATTCGACGTTTTATATGCCAAAGAGTGAATCCCTTTTTTATTCTTTATTTCTGTTATCTTTTAAACCAAACAAAGCGTCGCCCACTTTATGGTCTCGACGTTTATACCAATATAGAACGTCCTACGATTTGGGGTTTAGGCATGATGGTCGTTGGTGTACGAAACCTTAGTGGTTTACTTCTAGTAGAATTAGTCCTACCCACATTTGACGTCCACCATGAAAAATATTGACGTTTTATATGCCAACAAGAATCCTTTTTTATTCTTTATTTCTTTTCTCTTATAAACCAAACAGAATGTCATCAACTTTATGGGGTCGACGTTTAAACCAATATAGAACGTCGTACAGGTCGGGGTTGGACGTGATTGTCGCAATAAACCAACCAAATAATGTCAAACTGTTTTATCAATCGACGTGTTTTTTCCAGAAATATTTTTTTTCTCTTAAACCAACGATTAAAACGCCATAAAAAAATGAACACAAAACAGAACAAAACAAGGACATCACAAGTTAATACTAGGACTCTAAGACCCTATTCTGATTCAGACGTCGTCCTAGAATCTGCTTCAGTAGACTCTTCATCGGAATCCTCTATTTTTGGATTGTTATTAATCATCTTCTGATAGAGCACATCCACTTTCTTTTCAAGCATCATATCCATCTCTGCTCCTTTCTTAAATTGTTCAACTACAAATCTTTCAAAATTTGTTCTAAGAATGAAGCTGGTGTGATCTTCATTTAATGCAGTGGAGCTTCCTGAACTTGCAACCATATTTTCTTAATCCTTGAAGCACCATCCGTTCATAGTCTTCACAAGGCCAATGGATGCCAGGGTCATTTTATTAATCGCATTTGATATGTCACATGAGACTTTCCTTTCCCTAGTTACATCAACACCTTAAAGAGTCAAAATCTTACTGATAAGCACCCTATATGGCAAGGTTCTTGCTTGATTGAATCCACCCTTAATCATGTGATCCTTTATTACCTGAACCTAGTTGGTAGGAATGTCATTTTTAATTGCATACAACAGAAAAACATCTTCTGTTGTCATCCTGTCTCGCAAGATTCTTCCAGGGAGAATCAACCATGCAAAAATGTGCGCAGTCATTTTCTCTTCCTTGTTCAATCCATCATGAACATACAATCTTTCTATTGTTTACCTTCCCGGAAACCTCATCCAGTTTCTATACACCTCAACTTTCTTTAGCCACATATTTGTTTGAGAGTTTCTAACATGAGAGTGTAATCCTTCAGCCTTCAGTCCAGCTACTTGCAACCAGACATTGTCATCAACGTAGATATTTACACCTTTCACCCGAGAGTGAACAACCCCATTAATGTCTCTTAGATTGGTGTAGCAGACTTCTACTAAGTCTGGGTAGCAATCCCCTTTCATTTGCACAAATGTTGTAAGACCTTGAGTTTCAATCCACTCTTGGAAGTGAAAACCCTCTCTTCTAAACAGATCAAGATCCAGATATTTGTGAGAAACAACAATTTTGACCCTCTTCCACCTTAGAAACACCTCACGAGTTTCTTCATCACTGATCAATCTTAAAGGATCAGCATTCCTTATGGCATTAATAGCTTTGCCTTTTCCTCTTGAGGAAAATGATGAAGAAGCCATTCTGAGTTTGGATTCTAGACGGTCTTACACAGTGCTAGGGTTTAGTGTCGTGCAATACAGAAACAACTCCGTGTACATAATATTTTCAAATGTTGCAACGTCAAATAACAAAACAACCAACGTTAACAATAATTAGTGGCATTGTTGTAAATAAATTCATTTGCTCCACGTCGTTTGGTTTCTACAAAGCCGTCTTAAGGGAAATAACGTCAAACCATTAACAAAATGACGTAAAACAATGACATTATATTACATCCATTAAGGAAAAGCTGACGTCCAATACAAAATAAATAAACATTAAATAGTAATTTATTAAATATTACCGTAACAAGAATTTGACGTTGTATATTATAGCAATTTTGACGAACATTTATAAAATTTCTCATAAGAAATCATATTTTTCAAATTTCTTGAAGATTTTTTTGCAGAAGAAAATCATATGATCTGATATGATGGCAAAAAAAATATCTTCAAGAAAATCTAAAAAATTTATCATCTAAATATGATCAACATATTTGATGGGAAGAAGAATTTGAACAACAGAAATATGGAGGAAAGAAAAATAGGAAGAAGATAAGCGCTTTTTCAAAATCTATAGAACCCTTCGAACTACTTTTTTAACTTGAAGTTTCTTGACTATATGATTCAATTTTTAAGTTTCAGGAATTTGTTTTCTACAGAATTAGTGGATCTGATTTCGAAGAAAACAACTTCTTGAAACTTTAAAAAATGAATCAATAATGATCAAACTGTGCAATTGTATAGAGTTAAGCATTATATTTATAGAGTCAACATTAATGCTCACAACCACTCTGGTAACAACACAAAATTAATGCTCACAACCAATCAAATGCCTTTCACATCAAAGCCCCCTAAAGTTTGACGTTATATGGGAATTTAAAAAGGAAAAAGAAAAAAAAGAATTCGACGTTTCTAGTTCGACGTCAGATGCACAAGGAATTCGACGTTTATTGTTCGATTAAAAGAAAAGAGAATTAAACCAAAAAGACACTTTGGAAGTCTGAAGAAATTGACATCAACCTCTTCGTTTCTAGCAGCAAACTGCAATTTCCCATATATCATTTAAGTAGACTGTCATTTATTATTTAAGCCCATATCAGGCCTTTCCCAACAGTAATTATTTAAGTAGATATCATTCATTAAATTTCTCCTATGAACAATAATTATTTGTACTATCATTTGTTAATTTTTTCTTTGTGTTTTCTGTTATCTCCTTCAAGGACATAAAAGAGCTTGAAGGAGTACAGGAAACCAAAGAAAAAGGTTGATAGATTTGGATTTTGAATATACAGAGGATGTTGAATATTTCAATAACCGATGTGTTATTGAAGGAAAAAAAGTTAAAAAGTTAAAAACGAAGCGATTTGGCTTCTGGATGAAGAATAAAACGTCAAGTCCCTAGTAAATTGACGTAATATTAATACTCTGGTTACCAATAACATGTCGAACTTTCTTTCTTTGATGTTCATATCTTATTATTACGTTGAGTGGCTTTATCAATTGACGTATTATTTGTGTTAAAAAAAAAAGAGGAAAAAAATGAGCTATAGTATATTGTGCAATAACGATTATCCCAGATTGAGTATACTGCATGCAATGTAATCATGTAACATTAAAATGGAAATTTGCAATCAAAAAAGTAATTTTATCAGATTTAATCAATTTAAACAATTCAATCACCATTCACTAATGTTTTCCAAAAGAGAATTTCATTAATATTCAAAATATGATTACAACCAGCAAAACAAAAGATGGTGTAATAAGACACCGATTACAAAATTACATAACCTTCCTTTCCATTTTGATCGGTGATTTTTAAATCCCTAGGGTCTTTTGTATTGTGTCAGCTTTCCAATTACCGGAGTTCCAAGTATCTTTTTGAGCGATTCTAACATACAACCTTTCAATTTACCTAAGCCCCAAGAATCTTTTTAACGATTCTGAAATACAATCTATTGTCACCGCATACCCTGTAGCCCACTCATCTTCTTCAGTTTTTTTTCAAACCTGTTTTGTTGGCACTCCAAGATTCAGAGATTGGATAGCCTTGCTAATGATCATCATTTTTTATCATGGTGAATCGAATAAGTCCTTGATGAGCAATCCAATTCTAAAAGAGAAAGCCTTCTTTCCTGATCGGTTGAAAAACAACAATCCACATCCAAACCTCTTTAAGATCGACTGTGGAACAAAATGTTTCATCGCTCATCTTTAAGATGGAGTAGAACACCCTAACCAATTTCAGATATCTGTGAGAAACCACGGTTTTAATCTTCCTTAGAAGCTTCCCTTGAATGTCTTCATCACTAATCCTCCCTGTAGGATTAGCATTCCTTGCAATCTGGGAAACCTTCCCTTTTCTTCTTGATGATGAAGAAGAAGCCATTTTTTATCATAATTCTAGGGTTTGTAACTCTTCAGTTTAGAGAACACAGAGTGCACAATAGGTTGTCAAACCTATTATTTTATAAAGTTGTGCATAAAATCTTTTCAGTTTCAGGCCCAACTAAAATTTTCCCAAAAATAGAAAGCCCAATAAAATATTTTCATCAACGTCACACATCAAAAGAGAACGAAGCTTAACTATGCGGTTTAGCAGATATTGCAATAAGCCTCTGACTTCTGACTGACAATAATACGTCGAATAGCTTAAGCAATAGACGTACTATTGGTGGATTTTAAATTGAAACATCCAAGTATTACAACTCTTCGATTATTGTTAGGTTAAAAAGGGAGTAACTCTTCATTTATTGTTGCATTAAAAATAAAAGGAATTAAAAAGGGAGAAACTCTTTGGCTTCTTGCTGACAAATAATACATCGATCCCCGTAGAATTCACGTAATCTTGATGGTTTAAAAGAAAAAGAGAAAAGAATTAAAAAGGGAGAAATATTTACTTCCAATGAAAGTCGAAAATTATGGGGATTCGACATTTGATTTAAACAATAGGACTTCAAGTTTTCATGGTATTGGACATGTTATTCTGAAGTTAAATTGAATCTAAATCTATTTCTGAACTTATATTGAAATTGTAACCTTCCCCTAAATCTCTAATCCTATTCTCAAAAATGGCGTCTTCATCAAATCCCTAGCAGTCAACAATAAAGTCATTCACACTCATTGATTTATAAGGGAAATCTGATTTCATTCATATTCATAATTATTACAATCACATAGAATCAAAAGGATGTGGCATATAATTCCAATAGCAAAACAAACACAAAACAAACAATAAACAAAACAGTCACAGAACAAAAACACAAAACAGACTCCATACTAAAATTCTAAGCCTCAATTCTGATTTAGACAATTTCCACGGAATCCTCCTCACTAAATTCTTCACTTGAATCTTATGTTGGAGAATCATTTTTATTCTTTTTCTGATGCAGAGCGTCTATCTTCTGTTTGAGTCTGTTGAGTTTTTGAAAAACTAATTTTTCAAAATTGTTTCCATAACTTTGTACCATATTCTCGTCAGGTGGCTTTAGAACTGACGTAATATTGGTTGTTTAAAATAATAATAAAAGAATGGCGCGGTTGTTTATATTGAAACTAAATCAATTACTTAACGTATATTTAAACTGTATCCTTTCTGTAAATCTCTAAATCCTATTCTCAAATGGCTTCTTCATCTTCACGGCGTGGAAAGAAGGTTGCACAGGTTGTAAGAAATGCTAGTCAGAATGGTTGAATAAGTGATGATGAAGCACGATACAAATTTGGATGATATAGAAAACACTTCTAGGTGGTCCATCACAAGTTCTTGGATTTGGAATTATTCAGAAGTGAAGGGTTTCTCTTTCAAGAATGGCTGGTCTTTCTAAAATGGTTTCTTTTCATCCAATGATCTCAATATTTGACGTCAACTGTGTGAATAGATTCAAAATTTAAATTCTCCTGAAGTTCTTTCCCCCATAAGAAATCAGATAGCTATGAAATCTAACGGTAGAAAAAAAATCGAAGACAATTTAAAAGATGAAGTTAAACAACTTTTTTATAAATATATTTCAGTTCTCAAAATTGTTTCAACATTAAACATATTGTGAACCATATTTCTTTCTTCTAAGCACTTCTCTTTCAGTAAGATAACAAAACCATTACTGTACTATAAAAAGCATTTTGTTCACTTGAATTTCCAAGGCCACCTTCATATGAACTGAGGCCTGAATGCGACACTTTCAAATTCAAGTCAGCAAATTGCAATTTGAAGAACAGAGATGTTTTGAAATCTAAGGAAAGAAAAGCGCTCATGAGATAAAAAAAATGAATCCTAATATGTTCACTACCGAAATAGGATGGATGTTGTTACAAGAAAAGAACATCTATATTTATAGATGAAACGGTGTCGACAAATTCTTTTAGTTCTCAAAATTGTTTCAGCATTAAACATATTGTGAACCATATTTCTTTTTCCTCGGCATTTCCCTTTCGGTAAGATAACTTAACCATTTTTGTACTATAAAAAGCATTTTGTTGACTTTAATTTCAAAGGCCACCTTCATATGAACTGAGGCCTGAATGCGGCACTTTAAAATTGAAGTCCGCAAATTGCAATTTAAAGAACAAATATGTTCAATACAGAAACAGGAAGCAAGGCATTATGTGAAATGCAAGCTATATTTATATATGAACCGATGACGAACATTAAATAGTGTAATTATGCTCACTTGAATGAATGTCGAATTCCTGTAGACTTCGACATTCAAACATCATTCAATGAAAAAGTAAACAATCTCTTTGGATACTGATAATAACTGCTTCTGACGAAAAATATGTCGAAGATCTATGAGTCTTGGACTTTAAAGTGAGAGTTTAGAATAAAAAAGAAAAAATAATCAAAAATGAGCTCTGGATGAAGATTAAAACGTCGTAGCCCCAACAAATTCGTCGTAATTGGTGCTCTAGTCAAATCATCGCCAACCACTCCAATTCCCTTCACGTCGATGCACGTAACGTCTATCCCCCCAAAGGCTTCGACATTTGATTGAAATAAAAATGAAATATAAAGGAAGTAACCGAAGAAATAAGTTAAACAAATTTTGATTTCATTTGAAGTTGTACCATTTGAAAACCTACCCTACATACCTTTCCTAACCAAACTCATGTTAAACGATGAAGTTGAAGAACTTTTTTTTATATAATTATTTTAGTTCTCAAAATTGTTTCAGCATTAAACATATTGCGAAAAAAAATTTTGAATCCTAATATGTTCAATATGGAAACAAGAGGTAAGGGATTATGTGAAATGTAAGTTATATTTATAGATGAACCAATGATGTACATCGTGTAATAATGCTTAGTAACGGACTACAACAATCTCTTTTTAACGTCCAAGCCCTACCTAATTGGACGTTTAAACATCAATCAGAGAAAAAGTAACAATTCTCGTTTGATCATTCCGCCCCCAGAAATTATGTACTTTTCAATTATCGAGGTGAGATTTGGATGGATCGAAGTTAAAAAGTTTGATGTGCCCCTCTATATTTATATAATTCCACTTTCAATTTTGCTAAGATAATATAATCGATTCTAAATAATAAAGAATCGATTCAAAGCGTTATAAATTAAGAAGTGCAAATGTGCTTTTAATGATTATGACCTGTTGACATTAGTGACAACGTGGCTGGATATTGATCACATGTTTGTTAAAATATTAAAAAGCATAGAAATAATGCACGAGAGAGTTCAATTTTGTTTTCTAATAATGTTAATCATAGTATTTTATTGATATCATAATCATTTATATTAATAATTTATTATATTTATTAACTTTTTCAAAGTAATTTATTTGAATGTGACCAAATTTTTGGTCTAAGAGTTTGTTTGAATTTTTATCGTCGTCGTCGACTTTTTAAATTTGACTTTTTATAACCGCTTATGTAGTTGTTAACATATCATGGTCCTTAACAAAATTTTGGTTGTGGTTGAATTTTGCCGAATTTCTATCGTTACCTGGCCTGGCCGTCTCGACTATTTGCTTGGATTGGAGGTTGATAAGATAGAGATGGAGACACCACAATCTAGCAGATTGATAAGTAAAGGTAGAATCGCCATAAAGATGTTAATCTTTATAAGAATCAGAATTCTAAACCAATAACCAAGGTAATCCTCTCTCAAAAATGTAAATCCATATTATGACTTCCAAATTTGCTACAAATGTATTTAAGGTTAACCAGTCTCGAACGTTAGTCAAACTTAACCTGCCTTACTCTTCTACCCAACCCATTCTATCTTAATTATTGGCCAAAACCGGTCTGTCTTAACTTTTAATTTATGACAAGTCTTGTACTTCGATACAAACTGACTATTCTCGATATGATATGTCTCTTCTCGATCTTTAGCTTTGTTTGATGCATCTTAATTGTTAACTTGTATCAATGTTATCTACTAACTAATCTATCTCAATTTTTCCCAACAATAATATATCTTAACCTTGAGTTTATCACTCAACTTAATAGTATAGTCATACCTATCTCTATCATAAAATTCAATTGAAGTCTTTTAGTACAATCATACATATCTTTATCCTAAAATTAACACACACCTACCTAGAAAGAGACATTGAAGACTTGATTTATGTTTTATCATATCTATCTTAATCATAAAAGTTTTAAAAGGAGAGAGGAATGAAAGACGGTTGGAAATGCTGTTGTTGAATCTAATAAAAAAAATTATTTACTATGTACATTATGTTAACTTTTCTATATGAAAAAAATTTAGTTCGGATGTTAAAATAACTTTCATTTCAAATAACTTTTATTAATATTGTTATATTCAATATGATTTTAATTATTCTGATGTATAACTAAAACTAAATTCTCATAATTATTATTATTATTATTTTCCATATGAAATTAAACTAATATTTTAAAGAAATAAAGTTTTACTCTCTTTAAATTTCATAGGCATATCTTTCTTATATTTAATAATATGTAAATATTAAAAGATAAATTTACATAAATTAATAATATAAAAATTAAAAAAAATGTAAATCTTATCTTAAAAAATAATGATAACGGGAGGTTATGGGAGATTTTATAAAGGAAAAAGGAAAGAAGAAAACGTCGAATAACTGTAGAATGTGACGTATGCTTCGTCTTCTGTGTAAAAATCACAATTAATATCAATATTTGAATCACTCAATACGTGAAGTTAACTGTATAAAAATAATTTGTATTGAACTTGTTTCCGACAGTTCGACGTTATATTTGATGATTAAAAAAAGAAATAATATCAAAGGAGCACGACATTTGGTTTCTGGTTGAAGACACGTCGTAGACCCGTACAGATTGGCGTAATATTAATTTGTTATATAGTCAAGCTGTTATCCATGAAGGCATGTGGAAAAACCAGAGACGTTAACACTTATGAATTTCAAATTGTTTCAGCATTAAATTCTTGGAACTCTAAGGAAAAGAAAATGCAAAGGAAATATTATTATCATTCCTAATATGTTCAATAGGGAGGCAAGGGATTACGTAAAATGAAAGCTATATTTATAGATCAACCAATGACGTACATCATGTAATGATGCTTAGTAACTGCCACCATCTTTTTTGAACGTCAAAGCCTGGCCGAATTCGACGTTCAAACATCAATCAGACAAAAAGTAATGATTCTCGTTTGATTCATATAAGAACAAATTGACTTCCCCCATCCCAAAGAAATTGTTTTCTTTTCAGTCACCCATGAAGAAGGTGAGATTAGGAAGGATCGAAGTTAAAAAGTTTGATGTGCCCCCTCTATATACATATAATTCTACTTTCAATTTTGCTACGTTAATATAATCGATTCTATGTAATAAAAAATCGATTCAAAGCGTTATAAATTAAGAAATGCAAATGAGCTTTTAATGATTATTTATGGTGATATTAATTATAACGTTGCTTGATATTCATCACATGTTTGTTAAAATACTAAAACACAACAAAATAATGCATGAGAAAGTCAAATTTGTTTTTCTCATAAGGTTAATCATAGTATTTTTTAAAGCTTAATCATTTATAGTAATTATTTATTATTAACTATTAAATTCATTCAATCCACGTCAGTGGTATCGATATTGGACGTGGTCTCTCACAAATTCTTGGATCTGGAATAAATCAGAAGTGAAGGGTTTCATTTTCGAGAATGGCTGGTTTTGCAAAATGGTATCTTTTGCATCCATTTTCTCAATATTCGACGTCAACTGTATAAATAGATTCGAAATTTAAATTTTCGTGAAGTTCTTTCCCTATAAGAAATCAGATAGCTCTGAAATCTAACGGTAGAAAATAAATCCAAGAAAATTTAAAAAATGAATCATACATTTCCTAAGCACTTCCCTTTCAGTAAGATAACTAAACCATTACTGTACTATAAAAAGCATTTTGTTGACTTGAATTTCAAAGGTCACCTTCATATGAACTAAGGCCTGAATGCGACACTTTCAAATTTAAGTCGACAAATTGCAAGTTGAAGAACAAACATGTTTAGAAATCTAAGGAAAGAAAAGCGCTCAAGAGATAAAAAACATGAATCCTAATATGTTCAATACGGAAATAGGACGGATGGTGTTACAAGAAAAGCACATCTATATTTATAGATGAAACGGTGTCGTCTAATTATTTTAGTTCTCAAAATTGTTTTAGCATTAAACATATTGTGAACCATATTTCTTTTTCCGCGCCATTTCCCTTCTAGTAAGATAAATTAACCATTTATGTACTATAAAAAGCATTTTGTTGACTTCAATTTCAAAGGCCACCTTCATATGAAGTGAGGCCTGAATGCGGCACTTTGAAATTCTAGTCAGAAAATTGCAATTTAAAGAACAAATATGTTACAAAATCTAAGAGAAGGACAATGACAAAGAGATAAAAAACATGAATCCTAATATGTTCAATACGAAAACAAGAAGCAAGGCATTATGTGAAATGCAAGCTATATTTATATATGAACTGATGACGGACATTAGATCGTGTAATTATTGTCAGTATCTTGAATGAACGTCGATTCCCACCCGAATTCGACGTTCAAACATCATTCAGTGAAAAAGTAAAAAATCTCAAAAATCTCTTTGGATACTAATAAAATCTCTTTGGATTACTGATAGAATCTCTTTGGATACTGATAATAACTTCTTCTAATGAAAAATATTTCGTAGATCTAAGAGTATATGACGTTAAAGTGAGAGTTTAAAAGAAAAAACAAAAAATAATAAAAAATGGATCGACGTTCAAACATCATTCAGTGAAAAAGTAAAAAATCTCTTTGGATAGTGATAATTGATATAAACTACGGCGCAGATCTGTGGGACTAGGACGTTAAAGTGAGAGTTTAAAAGAAAACATAATAAGTAATAAAAATTTGAGCGACCTTTGGCTTTTGGTAAAAGCAAACAATTAATGCTCCCAAACACTCCAATGCCCTTCACGTCGATGCCCGTCACGTCGTGCCTCTGAAAACTGACTTCGATTACTATTAAAAATACAACATTAAATCGTTAATGGATTTCAACGATTTATTCTTTGATTGAAAGAATAATTAAATATAAAGGGAGTACCAAAGAAATAGGTTAACAGATTTGGATTTCATTTGAAGTTGTACCTTTTGAAAACCTATCCTACATAACTTCTGTAATCAAATTCATGTTAACTTTTTTCCTTCCATTTTCCTTCAATTCCTTTATTAAACGAGGATATTTCTTTGTTAACCATGAAGGATTGATAGAAAACGAAAGGAAAATGTTAACACTTATGAATTTCAAGTAGACCCTTCGAAAACCTATCCCACATTCTCCATTGTTTTGGTTGTTTTTTTTTCTTTTTAACTTCCTATTTTTGGTTATAATGTATTCCATCATCTTTGGTTATTCTCCAAGATATAGGACGTCGGTGATCCCAAAAAAAAAAGACGTCAATCTCCAGGAATTTGCATTGAATGCATTCAATAGTCGACGTCAACTATAGAAATTTAAAACTTTTTGAAGTTGTTTCCACAATAGAAATCAGATAGCTCTGAATTCTAATGGTAGAAAACAACTCCAAGACCATCTGAATTTGAAGTTCAAACATCATTTAGTGAATTTGTTTCAGATAAGAACAAATTCACCTATAACGTCCAAACCCTACGGTATTGACGTTATATTGGATGGTTAAAACGTAAAAATAAAAGAAAAAAAAATGCACGACCTTTGGCTTCTTATTGAAGAAGACATTCCATGGACTCAATATGCGATGGCAACTGTATAAATTTAATTTGTCTTGCAGTTGTTTCCACCATATGAAATCAAATAGCTCTGAATCTAATGGTAGAAGACAAACCCAAGACAATTTAAAAAATGATTCATACATTATAGAATGATTAAGTTGAACAACTTTTTTATATAATTATTTTAGATCCTAAAATTGTTTCAGCATTAAACATATTGTGAACCATATTTGTTTTTCCTACACACTTCCCTTTCAGTAAGATATGTTAACCATATCTGTAATATAAATAAAAACATTTTGTAAACTTGAACATGAAAGGGCTCCTTCATATGCAATGACGATGAATGAACCACTTTTAAGTGAAAGTTATCAAATTGCAATATGAAGAACAAAAATGCTTAAAATTTTTAGGAAAAGAAAATGCAAAGAAAATAAAAAACATGAATCCTAATATGTTCAATATGGAAATAGGAGGCAAGGGTTTATGTCAAATGCAAGCTATATTTATAGATGATCCGATGACGTACATCGTGTAATAATGCTTAGTAACTTACTGCCACCATTTCGTATGAACGTCGAGGCCCTGCCGAGTTCGACGTTCAAACATTAATCATAGAAAAAATAATATATGTTGTTTGATTAATAACAAATTGACATCCCGCCCCCCAGAAATTGTGTACTTTTCAATTAACGAGGTGAGATTTGGAGGGTTCGAAGTTAAAAACTTTGATGCGCCCCTATATATTTATATAATTCCACTTTCAATTTATCTACGTTAATATAATCGATTCTAAGTAATAAAGAATCGATTCAAAGTGTTATAAATTAAGAAATGCAAATGAGCTTTTAATGATTATTTATGGTGACAACGTGGCTGGATATTGATCACACGTTTGTCAAAATATTAAAAAGCATAGAAATATTGCATGAGAGAGTTCAAATTTGTTTTTCTAATAATGTTAATCATAGTATTTTATTGATATCATAATCATTTATATTAATAACTTATTATAACTATTAAATTTTTCAAAGTAATTTATTTGAATGTGACCTAATTTTTGGTTTAACAGTTCGTTTGAATTTTTAACTTCGTTGTGGACTTTTTAAATATACAGACGAATAAAATAGTGATACATTGTCTATTGTCAAAAAGTTGTTAGCATATGATGGTCCTTAACAAAATTTTAATTGTGGTTGAATTCTACCTAATTTTATAAGAATCAGAGTTCCAAGCCAATAACCAAGAGTTCTAAACCATATAATGGCTACATGTGTATTTAGAGTTAACCAGTCTCGACCGTCAGTCAAACTTAACCTGCCTTAATCTTCGAACCAACCCATTATGTCTTAATTTTGGCCGAGATCGGTCTGTCTTGACCTTTAATTCAGGACAAGTCTTGTACTTCGATACAACCTAACTATTCTTGATACCATAATAATCTATCTTAACCTTCAGTTTATCACTCAACTTAATCATTTTTGAAAATTATAGTATTATTTTTAAAAGTCACTTAAGTTCTTTTAGATACCTATCTTTATCATAAAATAAACATACACTTAGGAAGAGTCATTGAATACTTGATTTATGTTTTTTATCATATCTATCTTAATGATAAAACTTTTTAAGGAGAGGAAAGAAATATAAGGTCGGGGATGTTGTTGAATCTAATAAAAAAAGGCTATTTATTATGTTAACTTTTTATATGAAAAAAAGTTAGTTTGGATGTTAAAACAACATTCATTTCAAATAACTTTTAATAATATAACATTGTCTATTATGATTTTAATTATTCTAATGTATAATAAAACAAAATTCTCATAATTATTATTATTATTATTATTTTCCATATGAAATTAAAGTAATCTTTTAAAAAAATAAAGTTTTATTCTCTTTAAATTTCACCGACAAATCTTTGACTTGCCTTAATCTTCGATCCAACCCATTCTATCTTAATTTTCCCCAGATCGGTTTGCCTTGACCTTTAATCCACGATGAGTCTTGGACTTCGATACACCCTGACTATTCTTGATACACGCTGTCTCTTCTCGATCTTTGGCTTGGTTTGATGCATCTTAGTTGTTAACTTGTCTCAATTTTGTTTTCTAACTGACATATCTTATATTTTGTCCATAATAATCTATCCTAACCTTCAGTTAGATTTTATTTAAATTTAAAGTATTATTTTTTAAAAATCAATTAAAATCTTTTAGTATAATCATACTTGTCTTTATCCTAATTAAAATTAACACACACCTATAAAGACACAATGAAGACTTGATTTATGTTTTATCATACCTATCTTAATCATAAAACTTTTAAAAGGACAGGAAAGAAATATAAGGTGTGGGAATGTTGTTGATTCTAGTAAAAATATTATTAGCGGTGTAGACTATTTTTAATTTTTTATATGAAAAAAGTTAGTTCAGATGTTAAAAATACATTCATTTCACATAACTTTTATAATATTTATTATGATTTTAAGTATTGTGATATATAAATAAAACTCAATTCTCATAAATTATTATTATAATTATTTTTAATATGAAATTAAAATAATATTTTAAAGAAATAAAGTTTTATTCTCTTTAAATTTCACCAACAAATCTTTCTTATATTTTATTTCCATGTAATTATTACAAGATAAATTTACACAAATAATTAAAATAAAAATAAAAAAAATTAAATCTTATCTTAATATCGACGTATAGGGAGGTTATGGGCAGGAGGCAAAAAAATAAAATGGGAGGTTTTAGGAGGGAAGTAGAAAAATAAAATGTCAAATATCCGTAAGAAGGACTACTTTTCTAAGTTTTTTTTTTTTATTTTGTAATCATGGATATTAAGCCACCTCTGGTACACTGCAAACTTGATGTCAATAATGAATAACTCCAAGTCTTTGCATCAGAGGTACTCAACATTCGACATCAATGGTGAAAATAGATTCTAAATTTAAATTGTCCTTAAGTTGTCTCCTCCATTAGAAATCAGATAGCTTTGAAATATATAGTAGGAGTGCAATTTATGGATAGTTTAAAAAGAGAATCATACATTGTTAAATAATGAAGTTGAACATCTTTTGCAGATAATTATTTTAGAGCTTAAAATTGTTTCAGCAATAAACATATTGTGAACCATATTTCTTTTTCTTAAGCACTTTCCTTTTAGTAAGATATCTTAACCATTTCTGTACTATAAAAAATTTTGTTAACTTTAACTTGAAAGGGCTCCTTCATATGAGATGACGATGAATGAACCACTTTCAAGTTAAAGTTATCAAAATGCAATATGAAGAACATAAATGCTTAGAAATCTAAGGAAAAGAAAATGCAAACGAAATAAAAAATATGATTCCTAATATGTTCAATAGGGAAACAGGAGGGAAGGGAATAATTGAAATGCAAGCTATATTTATAGATGAACCAATGACGTACATCGTGTAATTATGTTTAGTAAACCATTTTGGTATGAAGCCAACCAAATTCGACGTTCAAACATCATTCAGAGAAAAAGTAATAAATCTTATTTTATTCAGATAAGAACAAAATAACTTCCCACAACCCAAAAATGTGTACTTTTCTATCACCCGCGAAGAAGGTGACATTTGGAGGGATCGAAGTTAAAAAGTTTGATGTGCCCTCTATATTCATATAATTCCACTTTCAATTTTGATACATTAATATAATCGATTCGAAGTAATAAAATATCGATTCCAAACGTTATAAATTAATAAATGCAAATGAGTTTTTATTGATTATTAATGGTGACATTAATGACAACATGGCTGGATACTGATACACGTTTGCTAAAATACTAAAAAACAAGGAAATAATGCATGAGAGGGATATTTTTTCTAATAATGTTAATCATAGTATTTTTTTAAAGCTTAATCATTTATACTAATTACTTAGTATAACTATTAAATTTTTTAAATTAATTTATTTGAGTGTGACCAAATAAAAGGTCTAAGAGTTTTGTTTGAATTTTTATCGTCATCAACCTTTTAAAAACTGATCACTGGTTTAAAAGTACAAATTTCAGTACACTGCTAACTTGAATCGATTAAGGAAGAAGTAAAAATAAAAGATTTCATGTCTGATTTTACAGAAAAAAGCACCAAATTTTAAAATTGGTGAAAGAAAGAAACGTTGAAGCCCCAAAGAATTTGACGTTCTATTAAGCACACCATTAATGCTCTCAACCACTTCAATTCCCTTCACGTCAAAGCCTTGAAACCTTCGACGTTCTATGAGAGGGGTGAAAAGAAAAGAGATAAAAAAAAGTACGATACTTTCTGATACTGGGGCTAATTAAGAGAAGACGTCAAATTTCCACATACTCGACGTTCTGTTGACGCTAATGTTTTAAGAGAAACTATCAATTAATTTGTGGTTTGATGTTTTATTTAAATATAACGACATATTTTTATTGTATGCGACGTGGAATTTATTTATTGAATGTAAAAACATAACACAATCTCACTATTTGTTCACGCTTCCATTTTTGCTTGAACTTTCTTCTTTGAGGACGACTGCAATAAACAAAGAAGGTTATTTTTAAGTAGTTTATGTCTTTGTAATGTCATTTGGTTCACATTTCTAAGGTTGATCGATTGTTATCTTTAGGTTATTTTTCGTCTGTGGTCAGCGAACTTCATCATCTTCTCCAGTGACACCATATCAAGTATGTTTTTTTTTCTTCAATATCGCTTACCTATGATAGGTATTTATTTTTGGTTCTCTACGTCTACGTAAGTTAGTTTTTATTTTTTTTTCGTGGATTCTTTTCCTTTAGAGTACTAGTATGGATCGAAGCTGGATTCATCAGTGTCGTATTAGTGAAGAATATGAGCGAGGGGTTTTTGAGTTCATATTATATGTTAAAGAACACGCAAAACCAGTGAACGGGTTATATTTTTTCCCTTGTGTTCGTTGTCTCAATCAAGTATATGAAGACTTGGACAACATCCATGATATGTTCATCTATGGAATAATGAGAAGTTATACAGTTTGGACTTGGCATGGGAAAGTATTATATAAGCCAACAACTTTAAGAGGTTCAGATTATGTCGAAGAATGGATGAGTGATCATTTAGAAGAAATGGTACGTGACGTTGGCGAAGAAAATTTTGGAAGAGCTCATTTATATGATAGTCTTAAGAACAATTCAGAGCAAGAGTTGTATCCAGGATGAATCAATTTTACAAGGTTATTGCCTACTTTGAAATTGTTTTGTATGAAAGCAAGAAAGAGATGGATTGATAAAATTTCATGGAATTATTGGAGTTACTGAAGGAGATGCTTCCAGAAAATAATACGTACGCGAAGAAAATTCTATGTCCAATGGATTTGGAATACCAAAAGATACATGCATGTCCCAATGACTGTGTATTTTATAGAGATCCGTATGCTTCAATGAAGGTGTGTCCGACGTGTGGTTCATCATAATTTAAGAAGATACTTGATGGAAATAACGATGAATAGAATGGGTTTGCGTGCAATGTTGTTTTGCACCATAAATGATTTCCCAGCATATGGGAACTTAAGTGGTTACAATGTTAAATGTCATTTTGCATGTCCGATTTGTCAAGAAAATACTAGTTATCTTCAACTTAAGCATGGGCAGAAAACTGTGTACACAAGATACCGAAGATTCCATCCTCGAAATCACCCTTACCGTAGATTGAAAAAGCATTTAGTGGAAGTCCTGAAGATGATGTAGTGTGTAGACCACGTAATTGGGAAGAAGTATACAACCAGGTGAGGAACATTGACGTTGTCTTCGTAAAACATAAAAAAACAACCGATGAGAAAAACATTTGGAAAAAGCGATCAATATTCTTTAATCTTCCATATTGAAGTAAACTTGATGTGCGACATTGCATAGCCGTGATGCATGTTGACAAAAATGTATGTGATAGTGTTGTTGGGACTTTACTAAACGTTAAAGGAAAAACAAAAGATGGAGTGAAAGCACGATAGGACTTGGTTGACATGGGAATCTGTTCTGAGTTACATCCGTTGTCCATAGGAAGACGCACCTATCTTCCTCCAGCCTGTCACACTCTTTCAAAAAAAGAAAAAAAACATTTGTTTTGTCAATGTTTACATAGTTTGAAGGTTCCACAAGGTTATTCGTCGAGTATTAGTAGCCTTGTTTCTATGAAAGATTTAAAGTTAGTTGGTTTAAAGTCTCACAATTATCATGTCTTAATGCAACAACTTTTACTAGTAGCTATTCGAGCCATATTACCTGCCTTTGTTAGAGTTTTTTTTCAATTCCATTTGAAGGTTCCACACGTTTGACTTTGTTTTTCAATGCCATTTGTAAGAAAGTTGTTGATCCTCGACAGTTAGATGATTTGCAAAATGAGGCCATCAGACTTTTGTGCCAATTGGAAATGTATTTTCCACCCTCATTTTTTGATATCATGGTTCATTTGATTGTCCATCTATTGAGAGAAATTTGAATATGTAGGTCGGTTTTCTTGAGGTGGATGTACCTGGTTGAAAGATACATGAAGATCTTAAAGGGATATGTTAAGAATCAATTGAGACCGGAAGCTTCGATTATAGAGCGCTACATTGCAGAGGAAGCCATTGAATTCTGCTCAAGTTATATGCCAAGTTGTGAACCAATAGGACTTCCAAAGAAAACACATGAACATAGACGTGAAGGAAGGGGAGTTCCAGGAGTAAGGATTGAAAGAATTAGTGGAAAAGAAGTTAATCAAGCTCAATTGTACATTTTAAACAACACAGAGGATGTTATTCCTTACATTTCACAACACATTGATGAAATTAAGTCATCACATCCATGTATGAGTGAAAAATGGACAATTAATGAATATAACAAATCCTTTTTAGCTTGGTTTAAGAAAAAGATTTATGTCACTCCGAATGTTTCTGAAAATCTATTGAGACTAACTCGTGGACCTAACACTGATGTGACCACTTTCGGCAGTTATTACATAAACAATTACTTGTTCTATTCAGAGGAGGAAGATGATAAAAGTAGAGTTCAAAATAGTGGAGTTACCCTACAAGCCGAGGCTGTAAAATTTTCCAGTTCCAAGGATAAGAATCCAATTACAGCATCAATCAGTTATTTTGGAATAATACAAGAAATTTGGGAAATTGATTATGTCACTTTTAGAGTTCCAATTTTCAAGTGTAAATGGGTTGATAGTAAATCTGGTGTGGTGATAGAAGACCTCGGATTCACTTTGGTGGATCTTAACAAAATGAGTTACACGGATGAACCATTTATTATAGCTAGTCAAGCACGACAAATATTTTATGTCACCGACCTAGTAAATCATAAATGGTCAGTGGTATTGGAAGGCAGAGCCATGCACACAACTGATGATGAAGACTCTCTAGATATACTTGAGACAAGCTCCTTCTCGTCTAGAACCATTGAAAATAAGGTTGTTGATGTACCCGATGAAATACATGCAACTCGATGTGCTCACAACGAAGGCATGTGGGAGAAATAGGTAAGTATTACATTCATTCTTATCAATTCATTATGATATTAATATATTAACTTATGTTTTTTATTAAGTTCTTTCACATGTTTAGTCTAATAAGCAGAATGTTTCCTAGGCATGTGGCTACTACATCATGTCATGGATGAAGGCAATCATCCGAGCAGAAATCAGAGGAGATTGGACTGGGGTAGAAATTTACATTTGAAAATCTTAAAAATATCAATCAACTTTTGACATTAAAATGAATATAATTGTAAAGTTTCCTTCCTTAATTTTGCAGCAATTCAACACTATCTCCGCATTGCCCAATGCACTAATAAAGACAATAAGAGAGTTTTAGGTATTTCCTTTCATGATAGTAGCATTTGCTTACTTGTGCAGCTCTTTAACTGTGAATAGATGTATACTGTGAATAGATTATTGAGAATACATGAATACTGTGAATAAATGAATATTGTGACTAGATGAATGGAAAAGTGGGTTCTATTAAGTTTTGATGATAGCATTAGCGTCTTTTACTTTTACGAATTAATTGGAATTGATGAATTGATGATAACATGGTTTAAATTAATTAATTCTGTGCATTTAGGAATTGGAAAACTGGTTTCTGCATTTCAGGTTTGTTTAGATGAGCTAAAACGAACAAAATTTAAAAAAAAACACTGAAGGTAACGTCATTTTATACACTGTTCGACGTTAATGTATGTATCTTAATGTCCATCAAGGCGATGAGTGACGTTCATATAATGCAGTGGATAACGATAATAATAAAACGCTTGGTGAGGATCTTTTTAGCTCAGCGATAGTAATGTCGACTGTAAACATGTTTGACGTCACCATACATCATTCACCTTATAACTGACGTCAAATATTCCTTTAAATATAAATATTTATTCAAAAATTGACGTCAAATTTGCACTTCGACGTGAATATTACATCAACAATCTTCTACGCCGACGTCAACATTACGTCAGTTCCCTCGACCATGTGACGAAAAATCTTTCTTTATAAATAAATATTTATTCAAATATTGGACATCAAACTCTATTATATACAACGTACCTTAACGT
This sequence comes from Vigna reflexopilosa, assembly GCA_027742785.1. Classification (NCBI taxonomy): domain Eukaryota; kingdom Viridiplantae; phylum Streptophyta; class Magnoliopsida; order Fabales; family Fabaceae; genus Vigna; species Vigna reflexopilosa. The sequence continues at coordinate 26,081,616 of CM050918.1, forward strand.
CGATCTACATAAAAGACGTTAACTTTATGTCAATTACCTTTGTATTCGACGTAAACGAGTTCGATTAACGTCACCTGTAATATTCGACGTAAATTTATGTCACCCGCTATAACGTCGTAATCATATGCGTCGTTAAAGGCCAAAAATAACTGACGTAATAGGCTATTTTTGTACTAGTGTTAAGACTTGAGAACAAAAACATTTGGTTTATAATGCAGAAAATAAACATGAATGCAAGTGTTTGATCAATTGACTAAACGAATGCACAGGTGAATTGTTGATAACATATGAGATGATTATGTTCTTGGGGGTTTCGACTTATCCTATCCAATCTCATGTATTTATGAATTCTTCTTCTTTATTAATGTTAATGCCACTTTCTAATTTACTTTAAACTTAATGTCTCGGTGAAGAAAGCCCACTCTTAATTACTAGTTCAAAATGTCTAGTATCCCTAGCAACTAATAATGCATTACATTCACACATAAGCTTAAAGGCAACCAACCCTCCTATCCTTATGTCTAGGTAATATTGCATTTGAGAGAATTTATAGAGTTCTAGATTTTCCCGTATGTGTCCATAACGACAAAATGAATAATCATGTAATTGAATGAGTTAAACAAAGCATGCATAGAGCGTAGAGGAAAAACCCTAACAATTAATGAAGTAAAGCATTTCTAATATAAATCAATTCAATACATGAGAGTTTCAAAGGATTACATCTTTTCCCCAACAACAATGGAAGTTTAGTTCACCATATACATGGTGAAACTAGATGAAATATGGAAAGGAATGACAGATAAAACCCTAAAAGTTGAAGATCGGAGCTTCCGCAGCCAAAATCCGCCTCCAAGGGGTGAAAGAAGTGTTTATACGCCTCTTTCTGTCAAAAGATACCCTCTCTTATTTAGGAATTCTACTCATTCATTAATTTTAATGCCACTTTCTAATTTACCCTAAACTCGATATCTCGGTGAAGAGAGCCTAATCCTAATTACTAGTTTACAATGTCTTGTCTCCCTAGCAATTGATCATGCATTACATTCGCACAAAAGCTTAAATGTAATCGGTCCTCCTATCCCTATGTCTAGGTAATATTGCTCCCGCGAGAATTCCCCCATGTCTATATTTTCCCATATGTATCCATATCAACAAAGCATGCATAGAGATAGAGGAAAAACTCTAACAATTAATGAAGTAAAGCATATAGATTAACAAATCAATTCAATGCATGAGAGTTTAAAAGGATTACATCGTTTCCCCAACAACAATGGAGGTTTAGTTCACCATGGACATGGTGAAAGTAGATGAAAACAATGAAAAGAATGAATGATAAAACCCTAGAATTTGTAGATTGGAGCTTCCGCTTCCAAAATATGCCTCCAAGGGTGAAAAGAGTGGTTCTGCATCTCCTTCTACCAAAAGATACCCTCTCTGGGTCATGCAAATCAATATATAGTTCGTAAAAAATCAGCAGAAATTGGCCAAGGCCTAAGAGACTGGCGCTCAGCGTTGGATTACCGCTCAGCGGCACGCGCGGTACTCATAGATGTCGCTCAGCGTTGACACCCAGGCGTTGTCCAGTGGATTCATCCTCAAGACCACTGCTCAGTGGTGAAAATGGCGCTGAGCGGTGGCTAAACATCAAAAGCCCTAAAAGTTCATGCTTAAACAACCATCCATATACAAAATCATGTTCTTAAAACCCTAGAATGAAAAATGTATGACTTACTTGGGTGGAGATACTCAAATGTGTGCAAGATGCTTGATGAATGTGAAGAAGATTGCCCCCAACAGTGGTGCTATCACCAAACCCCAAACTTAGATGATGAAGTGGTGCAAAAATGGTGGACAGAGGGTTTTTTAGAAAAGGGTTGAAGGAGAAAGTGGAGATATGCTTTGGAGAGAGCTTGAGAGTGGTTAAAGTGAATGAGCGTCAAATGCGGAGGCTTGGGCGAGACCTAGGGTAAGTGAAAATCAGTTCTACAGATCCACCGCTCAGCGCTAGTTACCACTGAGCGGTGAGCGCAATTTATACTCTCCTCTTCATTGCTCGCCCTAAGCGTCATTGACCAAGTGCCACTCAAATTCAACTCTCAATTATCAAATTTCATGCAATCTCCACTCACTTCACTCAAACATTTAACAATCAAACCCTAAAATGCAATTAGAACAAAATCAAGACAAGAAAAAAAAAATCAATCAACTGGGTTGCCTCCTACGTAGCGCTTGTTTAACATCACGAGCCTGACCCAAACTCTTTCTAGCACCCATCAGAAGGTGCAATCATATCATCACCCATTAGTAGGTGTACCTTCCTGTATCCTTTAGTAGATACATAATAATCTAACATCCCTCAATAGATGGTGTTTCTCTTTCCTGGATATTCTTTTCTTTTCTTCTTTTTGTTGATTCTCTTCAGGAATTCGATAAAACCAAGAACTTGTTTCAATGTCTCAATCATACGAACTTTAATCTCCAATTTCTTGCAGATTTCCATAAAGCACTTAAATTCCTTTTCCTTCCTATGATAGTTCTTTGGATTAGGAAGGGGTTTTTCATATGATTCCTTCTTCTTTGCTCTCATCTTCTTTTTCTTACTTTCTTTCTTCTATTTTTCCACTCAACTTCTTTATTTTCACACACATTCTCTTTTTTTCTTTTCTCTCAACCACTTCTTTTTCTTTCTCTTCATCTTTATCTTTCTCACTTAACCTTTCTATTTCTTTTTCCTCTATCTTTTCCTCATCTCTCTCTATCTTTTCCTGATCAACAACCTTGTCACTTCCAGTGGTAGTGGCTTGACATTCCTCCCTAGGGTTAACTTCAGTATCAACCCAAAAATCTTACAATTTCTCAATTAAGTGACGAAGCTGCATCTCAATCCTTTTGAATATTGCTTCAGTGCGTTTCTGAGTGGAGATGGAATTTTGCATAAATTATTGAAAGATATCCTCCAACTTTTCCATTGGTACAAGAGCTTGTTGAGGAAAACGCCCACACATGGCTTTGATCAAGCAACAATAGTCATTCTTTTTCTTGGAGGACTTGGTTCACAAACCAAATTGATGCTAGATGCCTCAGCCGGAGGTAATATCAAGTGCAAGACTCTAGAGGAAGCTTATGAACTGATAGACAACATGGCTGCCAACGACAATGAGATGCATAATGAACAAGGAGCTCCACCTCAATAGAAGGGAGTTCTACAGTTGCAATCTCAGGATGCCTTGCTCGTGCAAAATAAGATTATTGCTCAATAATAGGAGAATTTGACAAAGACACTCTCTCAATTGCAACAAGAGATATAGAATGTTTCACAGGTTCAGTAGCAACAACAATCACTATGGCAACAAGTATCTACTTTAAACGATAGAACCACAAAGTTGGAAGAGATGTTCCAACAATTTATGCAGGTGACTACCTCCAATCATAAGAGCATCGAAGCGGCCATTAGAAACTTAGAGATACAAGTTGGCCAATTAGCTAAAAAGTTGGAGGATATGCCTGACAAGAGTTTTGGGGCTAATACTAAAGTTAACCCTAAGGAGGAGTGCAATGCCATTATGACTAAAAGTGGCAAGATTTTGGATGAGAGAAAAGAGAAAGTTGAGTTGAGTGAAAAAGAAGAAGAGAATGAAGAGAGAAGAGGTGAGGTTGAGAGAAAACAAAAGGAGAGAGAAGATGGAGAGAAAAAGTAGAAAGAAAATAAGAAGGAAGAAAAAAAAAAGATTTGAGAAGCCCCTTCCTTATCGAAAAATATTTTCAAAGAATGAAAAAGAGAAGCAATATGGGCATTTCATGGAGATCTTCAAGCAATTGGAGATTACTATGCCTTTGACCGAAGCACTGCAGCAAGTTCCTTCTTATGCGAACCACATGAAGCAATTCCTCAAAAAGAAGAAGTATCTAGATGAGGAAACAATTGAAGTGTAGGGTAATTGCAATGCCATATTACAGAAGACGCTTCCTCTTAAATTCAAAGATCCGAGGAGTTTCACCATCCTTGCACCATTGGGAATTATGATATAGGGAAGGCTCTAGTTGACTTAGGAGCTAATATCAATCATATGCCCTTATCTATGCTTAAGAAGATTGGTAGTCTGGAGGTCAAACCTACAAAAGCAATCTTGCAAATGGCAGACAGGTCCATCAAGCATCTATATGGTGTGATAGAAGACGTGGTGGTGAAAATTGGTAAACTCAAATTTCTAGTGGACTTTGTAGTGATGGATATGGAGGAAAATGAAGAGATACCGATCATTCTTGGACGACCATTCATGAAGATGATAACGATTCAAAAACAGTTATTTTTATACTTAATTTTTATATCAAAAACACCCTTAATGACTTAGAAACTAGCTTGGACTCATGATTTTTACTTTAGTTTTGTGAATAAGATAGTTGTAGGTTTTTGGAATGATTTGAAAGAAGGGTTGAATTATCAAGGAGTTGTAGTGCAGAAAAGTCAACCATAATGCAGAAAAGTCAACCAGTCAACCAGAAAAGTCATCCAGTCAACCAGAAAAGTCAACCAATCAACCAAAAAAGTCAACAAGTTGACCAAAATACTAAAACGTTGACTAGAGCGTAGTTTTGTACCGCAGGGAGCGCCGGGCGGTGGACTCGGGACCTGTTTTTCACTGTTTTTCGTCTGGGCGGTATTAGGGGGCCATTCTAGGTACTGTTTTTCGTCTGGGCCAATTTTCTGTTATTTTTATGATCCGTTTTGGGCCTAGACCCGTTTTCTGTTATTTTTCTACCCTATTTAAAGACCAGAACGTCTTAGAGAATGTATCTTTTGATGGCTTACGTATAGAAACATATTTTTTACCCCTTTCGGGGCAGATTTAGGGATTTGACAACTCTCCTTTTTTCTTTCTAGGGTTTCTATCTCTTTCCCTCCATTGTACACCTAGTTCTTTCATGACGATGGAGAACTAATCTCATTTGTTATTGGGGAAGATGTAACTTCTAAACTCTCTTGTATTTGAAATGATTCTTGTTATTGATATATGCTTCTTTCATTAATTGTTAGAGATATTCTTCTTTGCTCAAATGCTTGTTATGATTTATTCATGTTTGGCATAATTCTTATGATTTGTAAGTATCATGACGAGATATCGCACTCTTAGTGTTGGTGGATTTGGGGAAGGTGACAGCTCTCCTCTCCTATTCTATTTGTGTGATTCTTAACTTATTAGACTTTTTATCTTTTTATCTTTCTATCTTTCTATCTTTTTATCTTTATCTTTCTAAATAAATAAAAAAGAAAAAGATTATATATATATATATATATATATATATATATATCTTTTACTGTTTTTCTTTTTTGGGCTAATTGTGATCTCTAGTGTAGTGTTCTTTAGTGTATGCAGGATAAAATTTGTACTAGGAGGACAAGATCATCAGGAGGCAGATAAGAAAGGAGAATTGGTTCACCAACACCCTGATGTGAAAACTAACAAACCCAAACCTAGCACACTAGTGAAATTCAACATTAGGTTATGGGTTGTCAAGACTATCAAAGCAAACAAAGTTCTTGAGATGGAGGCTCCTAATTCTAGAAGAATGAAGTGCTGACAAGAAAATTGTTGAGATTTTGTTGGTGTCATGAAGGAAGGAAGAACGCCAACATCAGAAATCTAGATTGGGCTTAATTGGGTCAAGCTAGTGATGTTAAAAGAGCGTTTGTTGGGAGGCAACCCAATTTCTAGCTTTTTCTTCTTTTTTTTTAATATAATTATGTGTGTGGTGTGGATTTGATTTTTTTTGTGTTTGAGTTTTTTTTAGGTTAAATGCTACTTCTGATGGCAGTGATGATATCATCTACTGATGGATGCTTCTACAACAACTACTAATGGATGTTGCTATGAAAGAGGATGGTTATTAGACATCTACTGATGGATGTCACTGATAACATTTACTGATGAATGCCACTAGGATAGCATCTACTTAGGGATGCTAGAAAGTTTAAGTATCTACTGAAGGATACAGGAAGGTACGCCTACTGATGGGTGATGGTAAGGTTTGCACCTACTGATGGGTGCTAGAAAGATTTTTGGTCAGGCTCGTGATTTTAAACAAGCGCTACCAGGGAGGCAACCCAGTTGATTGATTTGTTTCCATTACATGTGTTAATACTATTCTAGTTGCATTTAGGGCTTAATTGTTGCATATGTAAGTTAAGTGATTGGGAATTGCATGAAAATTTAATTTTGAAAGTCGAAATTGAGAGTTACAGGGTTAAAACGTTTTGAAACAAAGCAAAAAGGGGAAAGAGCAAATCGCACTCATCGTCGAGCGGTGAACTTACCGTTGGGCGGTGGCGTCGTTGCGGGGTAATATGATTTTAAAATTGGGCTTTATTGCCTTGGCCCGTTATGTGATTTTTACACCCCTTAGGGCTCACCCAAGCACTCTTTATTAGATCCCTAAACTCTCTTTCACTTTCAACACTCTTCCAAAGCTTTCCCATCACTTCTCTTATCATCCTCTCTCTTGAAAACCCGATTTTTATCAATTTTGAACTTATTTCAACATTCAAGTTTGGGGTGTTGTGAGAGCATAACTATTTGGGGTTGATTCCTCCACATTCCTTGGAAGAAGTTTTATGTTCTACTAACATTTAATGAGATTCCTTGTGGTTTTGTGAATTGTACTTGGCGTAGGGATGGCCTCCTCATCAAGAGAGGGGATCAAGACTGTGGGGAACAAGAGGAAGGAATCAAAGTTGGAGCAGCTGAAGCTCCAACTATGGAGGAAGAAGATGAGATAGCATCTACTGATGGATGATATCTATACTAGAACAAGATTTTTCTATCTTTTGTATTTTGAACTTATTTGCTTCTATTAAATAATGTAGGATTGATGTACTTGGTTGGACACTATATCTGATGCAGTGGTTTGATATTGGTAGTTGTGTAATTGCTTGATGATGCTTGTTATTGATGATGTTGAGATTGCACAATATGCTGATATACAGGTGGTGGTTCACGAGCTATGTGAATAAATGCATTATGATGTTGTGATTGTGATCATGATGCTAAGCATGATGTTTATCTAGAATATCTGGAATAGTGATTAAGCCTATGCGTGAGGTTTTGAACTCTAGAGTTTTTGATTGTATGATTGCTATCTACTTGAAAGCATGAATAATTTTGCCCAATTTTATATGATTGACTGAATTGTATGCATGTGTCATATGATCAAGGCAATTTTTTATTAAACCCTTTCTTAGCCAATGCATAAATTTTCGTCCCAATTAAAAAGAACACAATGTGTTTTACCCTTTTTGAACCTAAGCCTTAAACAGGATGAAAACCCTTATGAAAAATATTTACCTTGAGTTAAGTTGAGAATTATTGCATGGTATTGATAAAGGTTTAAGTTTGGGGTTGTTGGGAAAGTTGAAAAAGAAAGAGAAAGCATTGAGCTAAGGTGTTGAGCAAAGTATGAAAAAGATAGAAAAGATAAAATGAAAAGGATAGATAAGCTCAATAAAAAAAGGGAAAGTTGGGAGTAAGATTGATTGGTTAAAAAGAGAGTTTGTGCTTGAATTATGAATGTATAAATAACTCTCTTAACTCAAGGGTTTATGATCTAGAAAAACCAATTTTTCTTGTTAGCCCAAGCCACATTATAAGCCTTGAAAAAGTCCTTGTGATGACATGTGTGTGTGAGAATGTTGATTGTTGTAAATGAATAGCAATTTTGATCTATGTGACATGTGGTGAAACAATTTTGAGTGCTTGAGTGTAGCACTTTATTTGGTGAGGAAGAATTCCATGAATCTATAATTGCATCTATGTTTAGCTAATTTATCATTCATGAGAATAACATTTGTTGAAGGATTATGTGATTGTGTGAACACCATGATGAGTTAATTGAATTAAAGCATGTGCACATCTTGACTAAATTCTATTCATGAGCTTATTTGAGTTCTTGAAAGAATAAGTTTTGGAAAGAGTTGAACCATTGTGATGATTTGTGGAAGACTAAGTTTCATCTTGTTTGCTTGAGGACAAGAAAAGTTCTAAGTTTGGGGTTGTGATAAAGGTTCAAAAACCGTTATTTTTATACTTAATTTTTATATCAAAAACACCCTTAATGACTTAGAAACTAGCTTGGACTCATGATTTTTGCTTTAGTTTTGTGAATAAGAGAGTTGAGGATATGCTTTATGATTTTATCACTAAATTCCCTTGATTTTGTAGGTTTTTGGAATGATTTTAAAGAAGGGTTGAATTATAAAGGAGTTGCAGTGCAGAAAAGTCAACCAAAATTCAAAAAAGTCCACTAGTCAACCAGAAAAGTCAACTAGTCAACCAGTTGACCAGAATGCTGAAAAGTTGACCAGAGTGCAGTTTTGTACCGCAGGCAGCGTCAGGCGGTGGACTCGGGACTAGTTTTTCACTGTTTTTCGCCTGGGCAGTGTTCAGGGGCCATTCTGGGTGTCGCACCTACCGCCGGGCGATGGAACCCACTGCTGAGCGGTACACTGTTGGATCTAGGCCAAATTTCTATTATTTTTATGATCTGCTTTGGGGCTGGACCCGTTTTCTGTTATTTTTCTACCCTATTTAAAGACTAGAATGTCTTAGAGAATGTATCTTTTGATGGCTTAGGCACAAAAATATATTTTTTAGCCCTTTAGGGGCAGATTTAGGGATTTGACAACTCTCCTTTTTTCTTTCTAGTGTTTCTATCTCTTTCCTTCCATTGTACACCTAGTACTTCCATGACGAAGAAGAACTAATCTCATTTGTTATTGGGGAAGATGTAACTTCTAAACTCTCTTGTATTTCAAATGATTCTTGTTATGAATATATGCTTCTTTCATTAATTATTAGAGATATTCTTCTTTGCTCAAATGCTTGTTATGATTTATTCATGTTTGGCATAAATCTTATGATTTGTAAGTATCATGAGGAGATATCTCACTCTAAGGGTTGGTGGATTTGGGGAAGGTGACAGCTCTCCTCTTCTTTCCTTAGGATTGGTATCATGAGATATCTACAAATCACGATCTGGGGAATTCTCTTGATGATGAATATTACCTAGAGATAGGAATAGGAAAGTCAATTGCCTTAAGCTTCTGTTTACATCAATACATGAATAATTGCTAGGGAGACTAAAGATAGTAAACTAGTAATTGTGATTAGGCTCTTTTCACCGAGAGATCGGGTTTAGAGTAAAATAAAAAGTGTCATTGGCATTAATGAAGAAGATGAATTCGTTTATGCATGGGAGTGATTAGGTGAAATCTAAACCCTAACAACATATTCATCCTAACAATACCTCAATTGATCAAATTCCATTCATGTTTATTTTTCCACACTTTGCATTCCAAAACCATAAAATATTGTTCTTATAGTCTTAATTGGTTAAGAAAGAGCACAACTGTTTAGTGCCATGATACGATCTGGTAAACTTGCCAGAGTGTTAACAGAAGACAGCCAAGGTTGTCATTGATGTAGATGATGGATTGCTAACAATGAAGGATTAAGAAAGAGAGGTAACTTTTAATGTCTTTGAAGATGGGCAACCAATTCAAGAGAAGCAGACAAGTCTTAAAACATCAGATGAAGTTCTATCACTGACTAGTCTACTAGATAAAGGTGTCAAGTCAGTCAAGAAGAGGATTAATTATTTCTCTACAGAAGAGGAAGGAGAGGAAGAAGAGAAGGAAGAAAAAATGGTTCACCAACACCCTGATGTGAAGAGTAATGAACCCAAACCTGGCATACCAGTGAAATTCAAAAACATATGGGTTGTCAAGAATATTAAAGAAAAAGGGATTCTTGAGATTGAAGCTCCTTATTCTAGGAGAGTGAAGTTGGTGGCCAGGAAATTGCTGAGATTTTGTTGGTGTTATGAAGGAAGGAAGAGCATCAACATTAAAGATCTAGATTGAGCTTATTGGGTCAAGCTAGTGAAGTTAAACAAGCCCTACCTAGGAGGCAACCCAATTTTCTAAACCTATCTTTTTAATTTATGCTTTATTTGCTTTTTTTTTAGAATAGGTGTTGATGTACTTGGTTTAAAACTTATATCTGATGCAATGTGCTGTTGATGATTTGATGAGTGTGCTTGATGATGCTTTTATATTGATTGATGTTGAGATGATATATGAGATGCTATATACAAGTGGTTGTTCACAATATGTGTGAACAAGATGCATGATGATATGATTGTGATTGTGATACTAGGCAGGATGTGTATCTGTGTATAGGAACTTGAAATTAGCATATGTGACGTTTTGAACTCCAAAGTTTTTGTTGAATGATTTGCTATTACTTTGAAAAGCATGAATGACTTTGCCCAGGTTTCTACGATTAAATCACTTTCTTGCTTGTGTCATATGATCAAGGCCATCTGTTGATTATCCTTTCTTAGCCAATGCATAATTTTAGCCCAATAAAAAGAGAAAATTGTGTTATACCCTTTGAACCTTCAGCCTTATACATGAGAAAAACCCTTTTTGAAAATATTTTCCTTGAGTTAAGTTGAGAACATTTGTGTGGTATTGATAAAGGTTCAAGTTTCGGGTTGTTGGGGAATTTAAAAAAAAAAAAACAAGAATAAGCATTGAGCTAAGTGTTGAGCAAGTATGAAAAAGGAAAAGAAAAGAAAATAGAATGAAAAGAAAGAGAAGCTCAATGAAAAAAGGGGAAAGTTGGGAATGAGTGAGATTGGTTTGTTTAAAGAGAGTTTGTGCTTGAATGAGAAATTTATGAATGACTCTCTTAACTCAAGGATTTTGTGATCCAGAAAAACCAATGTTCTACTTAGCCCAGCCAAGTTACAAGCCATGGAAAGTCCTTGTGATGACAACTTGTTTGTCAGTATGATTGATTGTGGTTAAATGAAAGGCAAATTTAATTTGTGTGATATTGTGATAGTAGAAAGAATGAGTTACCTCAATAAACACATGTGTGCTTGAGTGAAAGACTTTCCTTGGTGAGGAGTACTTCCAGTTATACATGATTGCATCTGTCCTTGGTTGATTGGTCATTCATGATAATAACATTTGTTGAAAAAACTTGATTATGTGAACACCATACTGAGCTTAATTGAAGTAATGCATTTGTACATCTTGATTGATATTTTTATGATGAGTTGAAAGTGATTACTTGTCTTGGCAGAAAGAGTTTTGAAAAATGTTAATTCATTGTATTAATTGTTTGAAAACTGAGTTACATTTTTTTTGCTTGAGGACAAGCAAAGTTTTAAGTTTGGAGTTGTGATAACAGTTGAAATACCGTTATTTTTATACTTAATTGTGATACTTAATGTTGTTACCAATGAGGAGCATTACTAAATCTTGAAGTAAATTGTTTTGATGATGCTACAAGAATTTTAACCTGAAGAAGATATTTGAGATATTTTTTAAAAAGCAATTTGTAGAATATGAATGTAGTAGGAAAGTCCTCAAAATTTGTAAAACTTGTATTTTAGATAACGTACTGAAATAATCGATTATGAGGAGCAATAATCTATTATCATGAGTCTTTCAAGAATAATCGATTATCACTCCAAATAATCGATTATCACAGGTCTTTTTTTAAAACTGCCTAAGTTGTTTTTGAAAAACCTATAACAGACTTGAATAATCGATTATCACTTACAATAATCGACTATTACTGGCTGTTGGGACTTGACCTTTGATATTCAGACTGGCTGGTTATATATTAGACTTTTGAGAATTTCAGAAGTAACGTTGTTGAACATAAAGCTATTAGAGAATACTGTTTGTCAGAAGAAGTTCTCAAAAGCTATAGTTCAAGTTCCCTTGCTTGGTCTCGTGAATAGGAGAAGCTCGCGTTTCGTGTGTCGATAGTCGGAGCGGTTCTTTTCGAGTTAGCAAGGTGCTCTGCCTAGTCTCATGAATAGGAGAAGCTCGCATTTCGTGTGTCGATACTCAGAGCGGTTCTCTTCGAGTTGGCAGAGTGTTCTTCTTCCGGTTCGTTCGTCGAAGGAAGGTTTAATCATATTTTTATTCATTACTGTTGTAATCTGAAAAATTGTTTTTAGTGAAACTTTTAATCACTTTTGAATCAAACCAGTATAAAAATTACTTGTGTGATTTTTCTACTCCCTACACTTTTTAATTTTATTTGCACATCAATTATTCGACAAATTTTCTCTTAGAAAATTTATTTCTGAAAACTGACCATTTTAATTTAAAAAGTGACCGAACACGCTTTCCGCTACTTTAAGTTTTATTCCGCTGCGTTATACTCTCTGGCTGATACCGACCAACAAATGCCCCTTTTTGACTTAGAAACCTGTTTGGACTCATGATTTTGCTTTAGTTTTGTGAATAAGAGAGTTGAGGATATGCTTTATGATTTTATTACTAAATTCCCTTAATTTTGAAGACTATTGGAATGATTTGAAAGAAGAGTTGAAGTATCAAATAGTTGGAATGAAGTAAAGTCAATCAGTCAACCATAAAAGTCAACCAGTCAACCTTAAAAGTCAACTAGTCAACCAGAATGCTGAAAAGTCAACTAGAGTGCAGTTTAGTGCCGCAAGTGGCCCTGAGCGCCAATGTTCTTTTGTTTTTCACTGTTTCGCGCTTATGCGCCACCATTGGGCACCATTCTGAGTGTCGTACCCACCGCTGAGCGCCAGTCTCGTGGGCTTGGGCCTGTTTCGGCTATTTTTTATGAACTATATATTGATTTGCACGACCTAGAAAGGGTATCTTTGGACAGAAAGACGCGTAGAAACACGCTCTTCACCCCTCGGAGGCGGATTTTGGATGCGGAAGCTCCAATCTACAATTTCTAGGGTTCTATCTTTCATTCTTTTCCTTATTTTCATCTAGTTTCACCATGTCTATGGTGAACTAAACCTCCATTGTTGTTGGGGAAACGATGTAATCCTTTGAAACTCTCATGTATTGAATTGATTCTTGATATATATGCTTTACTTCATTAATTGTTAGGGTTTTTCCTCTACACTCTATGCATGCTTTGTTTAACTCATTCAATCGCATGATCATTGATTTTGTCGATATGGACACATACGGGGAAATCTAGACTTGAGGAAATTCTCTCGGGAGCAATATTAACTAGACATAGGGATAGGATGATCGATTGCCTTTAAGCTTTTGTGCGAATTTAATGCATGATTAATTGTTAGGGAGACAAGACATTGTAAACTAGTAATTAGGAGTAGTCTTTCTTCGACATCGGGTTTAAAGTAAATTAGAAAGTCGCATTAACATTAATGAAGGAGTTGAATTCGTAAATACATGAGAGTGGATAGGATAAAGTCAGAAACCCCAACAACATAATTCATCCATATATCATTCACCTGCGTATTCTTTTGGTCTATTAATCAACAACTACATTCATGTTTATTTTCTATTTTGCATTATAAACACTGATTTTTGTTTCTGAAGTCTTAAATAATAAATAAACCGCATGACTGTTTAGGCCAATGAGTCTTTAGGGAAAATGATACTTGGTCTTACCATTTATATTACTTGATACGATTCGGTACACTGGTCGGAGTCTTAACACCTGGGCGCCCTAAGTTGGGGTGCTGAGCGTTGGTGAGTGGGCTTGGGTTGTGTTTTCTGTAATTAGTACAAGATATTTAATGATTTGGACAATCTAGAGAGGGTATCTTTTGACAGAAAGAGGTGTAGAAACACTTCCTTTCACCCCTTGGAGGCGGATTTGGATGCGGAAGCTCCTATCTTCAACTTTTAAGGTTTTATCTTTCATTCTTTTCCATTATTCATCTAGTTTCACCACGTCTATGGTGAACTAAACTTCAATTGTTGTTGGGAAAATGATGTAATCCTTTGAAACTCTCATCTATTGAAGTGGTTTATATTATAAATACATCTTTCATTAATTGTTAGGGTTTTTCCTCTATACTATATGCTTGCTTTGTGTAATTCATTCATAGCATGATAATTGATTTTGTCGATATGGACATGTACGGGGAAATCTAGATCTAGGGAATATCTCCCAAAAGTAGTATTACCTAGACATAGGGATATGAGGCTTGGTTTCCTTTAAGCTTCTATGCGTAAGTAATGCAGAATTAATTACTAGGGAAACAAGACATTGTAAACTAGTAATTAAGAATAGGCTTTCTTCACCGAGACATCAGGTTTAAAGTAAATTAGAAAGTGGCATTATCATTAATGAAGAAGACAAATTCATAAATACACGAGAGTGGATAGGAGAAGTCGAAACCCCCCACATCATAATCATCCCATATTTTACAAATCAATCACCTATGCATTCTTATTGCAATTGATGAAAACTTTCATTCATGTTTATTTTTTGCATTATAAACCCGATGATTTTGTTCTCAAGTCTTAATTAATTAAGAAATCACTTGACTGTTTAGGCCGTGAGTCTTTAGGGAAAACGATACTTGGTCTTACCAATTATATTACTTGATACGATTTGGTACACTTGTCGGAGTCTTAACAGCACCCCAGAAAGGGCACCCAAGCATGACTGCGAGGCTTCTGCATTGAGGGCCTTAGAAAGGGGCAGTCAAGCGCCATTATGAGGCTTTGGTGCTGAGGGCCTTAGAAAATGGCGCTTAGGCATCCTGTAGTCTTCTATTTTCTTCACTTTTGGTGCTTTTCTGTCCTTTCTAAGTACCATATCCTTTGTACTTTAACTCCTCTTCCAAATCATTCCAATTTCCAACAAAATCAAGGGAATTTAGTGATAAAATCATAAAGTATAACCTCAACTCTCTTTATTCACAAAATAACCTAAAAGCAAAGGATTAAGCAAGTTTCTAAGTCAAAAAGGGTTCATTTAGTATCAAAATTAAGTCCCAAATAACAGTGAAATCAACCACATAATTCACAAATTTTTTTTGAACCTGTGAAACATTCTGCAATTCTTGAGGCAATTAAGAAAGCTTATTCATAAGATTATCCAATTGTTGAGTCCTTCAAGAAGAGGTCCAAAAATTTTTGTGCTTCTTGTTCGAATTGTACCCTGCATACACTAGAGAGCACATAATTTAGCCCAAAAAAATAAAATAAAAAATAAAAAAACAATAAAATCAAAAGTATAGTTATACCACGAGTCCCCAGCAGATTAAGAACACTCAAAAGTATAGTTATACCACGAGTCCCTAGCAACGACGCCAAAAACTTGTTAAAACTTCGGCAAGTGTACCGAATCGTATCAAGTAATATAAAATGGTAAGACCAAGTATCGTTTCCCAAGAGACTCATGGAACTAAACATTTGTGCTTTTACATAACCAATTAAGACTTTTAGAACAATATTTTGGGGGTTTTGAATGCAAAGTGCAAAAAAATAAACATGAATGCGATTTGATCAATTGAGGGTAAGCACAAAAGTGAATGGATGATGTTGATATTATGGGATGATAATGTTGTTGGGGTTAGATTTTACCTAATTTACTCTCATGCATAAAAGAATTCTTCTTCTTCACTAATGTTAACATCACTCCCTAAAGTACATAAAACCCAATAACTCGGTGAAGAAAGCCTATCCTTAATTACGAATTCATACAATTCCTAGCATCCCTAATAATTAATTATGAAGAACAAGAGTTTAAGACGACCAAGCGTTTTATCCCTATGTCTAAGCCATAGTTCCCTTGGGAGAAATTCCCCAGATTTAGATTTCCCCGCATGTGTCCATATCAAAGAAATCAATGATCATGCCATGAATGAGTTAAACAAAGCAATGCATAGAGTATAGAGGAAAAGAATCATATATCAATAAACATAATAAATTCAAATACAAGAGAGTTTAGAGGTTACATTTTCCCCAATAACAAATGAGATTAGTTCTCCACTGTCATGGAGAAACTAGGTGTACAATGGAATGGAATGAAGATAGAAACCCTAGAAAGAGAAGAGAAGAGCTATCACATCCCCAATTCTGCCCCCAAAGGGGTGAAAAACATGTTTTTGTGCTTAAGCCATCAAAAGGTACAAACCTCAGGGCGTCTGGGTCTTAAATAGATCATAAAAATAACAAAAAACAGGTCAAAGCCCACGTCACTGGTGCTTAGCGCCCCACTAAGGGTGTCTAGGCGTGAAACCGCAAATACTGGCGCTCAGCGCCCCTCAAAGGGCGCCCGGGCGTGGTGCGGTGCAAATGCTGGCGCTCAGCGCCCCTAAAAGGGCGCCCAAGCTTTGGACATCAACTTCTGGCGCTGAGGGCGCCTAAAAAGGGCGCTCAGCTTGGACAGCTTTTTTCAGCACTGCGTTTTTGCTCTTTTTCTAGCAGTTATGCTCGCTCCTTGTGTTCCAACTCCTTCATACTTTGACTCCTCTTCCAAATCACTCTAATAGCCTACAAAATTAAGGGAATTTAGTAATAAAATCATTAAGTATAACCTCAATTCTCTTATTCACAAAACTAAAGCAAAAACATGAGTTAAAGCAAGTTTCTAAGTCAGAAAGGGTGCATTTAGTATCAAAATTATATCACAGATAACGGTATTTTCAACCGTTATCATAGTCCATCAATTGTTCTCTCATCTGCATGCCATCTTAAGTCTGGCCACGAGTGGAAGGTACCAAACTACTCTCAAAGCAGAAACATTCTTTTCTGTGTGACCACTATCTTCACTATTGTTTTTTGACTTGTATCCTGATAACCCACATTTTGGAAACTTTTTCAAAACTTCATACTCATTCCTATATAATATGCAATCATTCGGACATGCATGTATCCTTTTATACTCCATACCCATCGGACAAAGAATTTCTTTTTCATCATAATTATGAGTGGGTAATGTATTTCCATCTCGCAGCATTTCATTCAACAACTCTGTAAAACTCTTATCAGTCCATCCATTGCTCGCATCTAAATTCATGAGCCTTAGCATCGTTGACAACCGTGTGAACTTAGTTGAACCGACATACAAAGGAGTCTTCGCATCAGTGGACATCGTTTCATACACATGCGCTCGGGAAAAAGCTTTTGTGCCAACATCGCGAATCATGTCCTCTAAGTTGTCTTCTTCCGGTCGATCTTCCATATCCATGGTGGAATCATATAAATTTTCAGTAGGAGGGAAAGTTGGAAAGTCTATTAATTCGTCGTGCCATATCAATGTTGTATAACTTCATACGAAACCATCACATATAAGATGTTCCCTAATATCAATTGTGTTCAACTTCCTCCCATTCAAATAGTTCACACAAGCACATCTAAACTTGACTTCATCATCACTTGTACTAGCACTACGTTGCACAAACTCTATATATTCTTCTACCCATCTCACGTACTCAGTGTTGATGCGTGGTAAATTAATCCACCATCGATCGGTACGCATGTTTATTGAAACTGTTTACACAATTTCAATAATCTTGAATGATCACTTTGATCGTGTTTGTATTCAAGGTGTGACCCTATCCCATTCAAGAAGATTCGTTTTTTTTAGTTTATTAAACATATAAATTTTAAACAACATATCTAAAATTTCACGAAATTTTGCCAGCATTTCGCATTGGTCTTCAGGTTACACGAAATGAAAGTGATTATAAATCACAATCAAATATGCACCCGAAGATCAATACAAAACACAATTGCAAAATTTCATGAAATTTAAGACATGTATACTAAAATTATTATGTATAATAAATTATGAAAAAGTTATTACTCTTCTTAAACTCTCTAACCGGACAATTCAAGATTCAATACTTGTAAATTATTATTACCACCTTCTCTCTATTCATTTTAAAAAGGTACATTTCTTCAAAAAAATCTGGAGATAGTAAATAATTTTTGTATTGAATCTCAAACGGGAAACTAAGGCTAATTCAAAACAACAATATATATTCAAGCAAACAAATAATTGAATATGCAACATACAATCTAATAAACATTATATTCAAGCAAACAAATAATTACATAATTTGTTTTCAAAACTAAATTTGATAGAATGAATATTAAGATTCTAAGGATAATTAAGTGTTTAAATCTTATAGTAGTCCATCTAAATTAAGAGTCTAAGGATAATTATCTAAAATAATGGAATCAAAAGTAACATTTTCCCTATAATAGTCCATCTTAATTTCAGTTTTTAACTCCTATAGCAATCCATCTTAATTATATGAAAAACATTACTCTAACACTGGTTTTTTAATCTATATCTAATTTAATTATATTCTAATGTCAAAAATAATGTTGAATCAATATATAATTATCTAACTTTTCTTATACACATCAAATAATACATACATTGTTAATCCAATTTCAATCAAATACTACATCAAACAAATACAATATATCAATCATAGAAAAATGAAAATGC
Organism: Vigna reflexopilosa; assembly: GCA_027742785.1. Lineage (NCBI taxonomy): Eukaryota > Viridiplantae > Streptophyta > Magnoliopsida > Fabales > Fabaceae > Vigna > Vigna reflexopilosa. The sequence continues at coordinate 26,099,909 of CM050918.1, forward strand.
AAAGGGTTTTAAGAACTTATCATGGCGGGGACGATGGCGGAAGCAGCACTTAGAGAGAATGCTCCTACATTTCGTGTGACTAATAGAGCCACCCAACTTGGACAGCACTTCGCTGGAGACAATGGAGGTGTCGGTGGTGGACGAACTGTGGCGACGCGGCCTTTGATGTAGCGAGAGAAACGCGACAGAAAACAAAATGGAGACCGCGAGAGAAAGAAGAAGAAGGAGCGACGAAGGAGGGGCGAGCACACGACGGAGGGGCGAACATGCGACGGAGGCGCGACGAGAAGGAGCAGGGGAGGTGAGGTGAGCAGGCGACAGCAATGGAGGAGATTCGTAGAGGAAGAGGAAAGTTCGTGTGAGAAGAAAACTGTTTCGTGATTTTGGCTAAGCAAAAACGTTGTTACCTCAGTTTTCAGTGAAACTGATGCCTAAAGCACTCAGTGAATTTCAATTTTAAAAATACTTTAACACTATAAGCATCGATTGACTGCCTACCCGAAGCATAAACATAGTATGGCATCAGTTAATCTGAATCGAGGCAGTATCATAAGAATTTTCATTAATTAGGAGCATCTCTTGCAGAGGTGTGCAGGCAACTAGCAGGAGATACTGCCTCGGTTCTGTGGCTAACCGAGCTAGTATGTCTATTCTTCTGAACCAAATCAAGCATGACAGAGGTATTTGAAGGGATGTCAGAGGGTTTGGCAGGGATGGTAGGCCTATAGGCATCGGTTCCCCCATCCAACCGAGGTAGTATCTCTGCTACCAAAAAGGTGTCAACTGAAAGGTCTGAGTTAGGTGTAACAGCTGGAGGGTTTATGCTTCGGTTGTTCATTTAACCGAGGTAGTATACCTTTTATGCATCGGTTCCTTGATAATTGAGGCATATAGTTTGGTGAAAAGAACGAAACTGCCACCACGTTCACTACAAGAAAAAACTGAATTACATACAGCCAAAATCCATATATAAGGCCCAAAATCCGTATATAACACTTGGTTACATACGGCTTACATATGGACAAAAATCCGTATATAAAACTATCGTAGCTACGTTATATACAGATATATCCGTATATAATTTATATATGGATTTTTCGTATGTAATTATATACGAAAAAATCCGTATGTAAAAGGACATAGATTTCAAACTTTGATCTAGAATTTCAAAATTTGGTTTGACACAGTGACCACAGTTTGCTCCATATTTGTTGAAGGCCTCAGGAATGATGAATCCAGCTGCACCAAGCATTGCCCGTCTGCGTTAATCAACTCAATGCCCGATATATGCATTAGACCACCGACCAACCTCGCCAACATTACAACACAAGAAATGTAACGCAACAAATAAATAGACATCTAAATCATGAGTCTTGGGCATACTTGGCAAAGTCCTTTGGCTTCTTGGTGAGACCAAAAGGGTTATAACCATAATTGCATGGACACACATTACAGAATTAAAACAAAACTATTAATGATAATTATTTTACCTGTAAAGGCACATATATGAACATAAAAAACAAAAAAGAAATAGATATAGTGAACTCGCTTACTCGAGGAAAGTTCAAGATTAATTTCCGAAAAATCTGAATTCAAGTCAAGAAACTCTTTCTCCCCAGCCTCCGAGATAACTTGCTTCAATTTCTCTTTAGCTTCCTAATAAAAAATGGCAGATACATAAGTAGAAATATATGACAAATCTTAAATATCAAACAAAGCGCGAAACATTAAAAAAAAATCTACGAAGTAAGCACATCCCAAACATAGAAGAACGCGATGGTCACGACATTGATAAGAAAATGCGTGAGCAGTTAATTACCTTCAAATCATGCTTCCTAACATCGGAAGCTTAGGAGTCAAAGCACCCAATCCATGAGCAGTTGCCAGGACAGCCAAGCCAATCGAGGTCACCCTTTTGCACCAATTTTTTCCAGCATAGGAAGCACACTACCGGATAAAGGAAAAACACTCCCAGGTGAGCGCAATGTCTAACAAGGATAAATTTAGGGATTTAGAGATTTATGGATTTAGGGGATAAATAAAGAAGAGAGCTTGCAGATGAACCAAGAGGACTACAAAACTAGGGTTTGTTGATGAAAAACACGGGGACCACACAGGGACAAAGGGGCCACAACTGGAAGACCACGATTGGAGGTAGGGACTCCTAGGGTTTCAGCCATGAAGGTGATGGTTCGACAAATGAAAGTGATGGTTCGACGAACGAAGATGATGATTCTAGAAGATGGAGGGGAAAGGCTCGAGAAGGATGACTCGATGAGAAGAATGGCCAAAGAAAAAGTTGAGATCGAGAAGGAAGAACAAAGAGTTGAGAGGGAAGAAAGAGCTCGAAAACTTTTGTAAGACTAATTTTCTACCTTTTCTCTTAGGGTTTAATTTTTTAATTTTTTTTATTATTTTTTTAATATTCGTATGTAATATCAGTATATAGGAAAAAATTCACTTACATACGGATATTACATACGGATTTATCCTTGGAAAAGCTCCTGCCATACGGCGTCACCATTACATACGGATTTTATATACAGAAAATCTGTATATAATTTTTTTTCTATTATATACGAAAATATCCGTGTATAACTCATCCGTATATAAAATTCGTATATAACAGAATTATTATATACGGATCTAGATCCGTATGTAATAATCGGTATATAAATGGCCTTTTTCTTGTAGTGGTTTTAATACGCTTCAGTTTCTCTAGAACTAAAGCATAATCTATGAATTAAAAGAGCTATTTTTTACTAATGTTAGTTTTACATATGAATTGATAATAGCATGGTTTAAATAAACTGTGAATTGATGAATTCTTTGAATATATTTGAATTGGAAAACTGGGTTCTTTTTGTTTTATTCATACATTTGCTTTAGTCTTTTAGTTTTACTTTTAAATTGGAATTGATGAATTGATGATAACATCATTTAAAAATTGTGAATTGATGAATTAAGTGAATATATGAATTGGAAAATTGGTTTCTGTATTTCAAGTTTGGTTAAATGAGCAAAAACGAACCAAATTTTTTATAAAAAAAAACACTGGAGTTGACGTCGAACTATACACTACTCGACGTTAATATATGTATATTAACGTTATCATGTGCACTGATCGATGTTACACCATTTATAGTGGATTACTATCAAAATGCAACGCAATGCAATGTTGGGCGAGCTTCTCACTCGCTCAACGAGGGTAACGTCGACCACCTAGAATATTCGACATCAACTGTACGTCCAACTTCTCTCTATATGACGTCAACTTTAGGTCTAGTCCTCATATAGAGGACGCCAAATTTTCCTTTAAATATAACTATTATTCACATATTAGACGTCCAACTATTTATTACTCGACGTGTCTATAAACAACAAGTAACGTCGGTCTGCATAATTCGACGTCAACTTTACGTCCAACCTCTTTCTATTGGACATCAACTTTACGTCTTGTCCCCTTACAGTGGACCCCAAATCTTCCTTTAAATATAACTATTTATTCACATATTAGACGTCTTGGTCTTTTCTACTCGACGTGTATATAAACATGTAACGTCGGCCTATAGTATTCAACGTCAAATTTAAGTCACTCGATATGACGTTGGTCATGAATTCGTTGTTAAAACACCATAGCTTTCGCATTTCCAGCCCTTATCCTTGATGATCCATCACATTTTCACACCATATATTTGTTGGTACCAGGAATGGTATGGTTTGAAGAGTAAAACGCAACGGAATAAAACTTAGAGTAAGCGGAAAAGCGTGTTCGGTCACCTTTTTAAAATCAATTTGGTCCTTTTTAGAAAATCAATTTTCTTTCAGAAAATTTGTCGAACAGTTGATATACGTAAAAGATAAAGAGTGTGGGGAATAGAAAATCACACGAGTAATTTTTATACTGGTTCGATTCAACAGAATCTACGTCCAGTCGTTAATCACTATAAAAGTGATTAAAAGTTCCACTAAAATTTTTTTTCACAGATTACAAATATAATGAATAACAACTGATAAAATAAACCTTCCTTCGACAAACGAATCGGAAGAAGAACACTCTGTCAACTCGAAGAGAACCACTCCGGCAATCGACCAACGATTCGTGAGCTTCTCCTATTCACGAGACCAAGCAGAGCACCTTGCTAACTCGAAGAGAGCTTGCTCCGACTATCGACACACAAAACGCGAGCCTCTCTTGTTCACGAGACCAAGCAAGGGAACTTTGAACAAGCTTCTGAGAACTTCCTCTGACAAACAGTATTCTGCAAAGCCTCAGTTCAAAAAAAAACGTTATGTTGAATTTCTCAGAATCCCTACATATAGCCATCTACTCTGAATATCAAAGGTCAAGTCCCAACTGCCACGAATAATCGATTATTGTAAGTGATAATCGATTATTCAAGTCCGTTACAGGTTTTTCAAAAAGTGATAATCGATTATATGAGGTGATAATCGATTATTCCTGAATGACTTGTGATAATCGATTATTGCTTTTTGGTAATCGATTATTGCAGTTCAAAATGTGAATTTACAAAGTTTATAAGACTTTCCTACTACATTTAATTTCTACAAGTTGCTTTTAAATAATTTTAGACTCTTCTTCAACTAAGTCTTCTTGCAGCATCATCAACATAAATGTCTTCAAGATTTACCAATATTCCTTATTGGTAACAATATCTTCATTGGACCATCTCCATACCATCCTTCTAGCTTTGGCCCAACCTAGCCAAAGGGGTTGCATCACCAATCCACAAACAAGCTCGACTAGAGGGTCAATCCACTTGCAAACTATACAAGTCAACCAAAGCCCGACCAAGAGATAAGACATGATCATGTATGATAAATCAAACTCCCAAGACTAAGGGGATTTATGTTCCTTCTCGATCCAATAAACTTACTAAAGAACACAACCAAATAAGGTCGATTAAGCATCTTCATTCTTGAGTAGCCCAAACCTACGTCTAATGGGACAATATCAACATATCATAGCTAATCTTGACAATTTCGTATTATGGTTATTATTTATAATGAGGTGTCATTCTATTAACTGCATTGTTATTATGTACTTAAGGTAAGTATTATTCCGATAAGAACATAGGCCCACAACCCCCACAATCCATGTTGATCTTATAAATACAAGAAATATTCACTTCATAATTATTCTTACTCACTATATTCAAAAAGATCACAAACTTTGTTACTGACTTGAACGTCAGAGAGTTTTTTTGCAGGTGAATTTCTCTCTTCTGAGTAATTGACTTTCAAAATCTCAAAGTAGCATCAAGTCTTAAGTCTTAAGTTCAAATGGAATAGTTAATTAATTAGATTCAAACAAAAAAAAAATCTACGGAATCATATAGATTTTCAAACAATAATTGTTTCCTTGCGAAAATAATTTAAAAAAATGTTCACAAACAACCAATAATTGTCATCTTGTTCAAACAATTGCATGGAGTTACATAACGAATCTATTATCCCTATGTTCATTTCAAAAGATTGGTTAGTCTAACCATGACCATAACCATAACGTCATAATGACATAAATAAAACATAATAACAAATGTATATTTGCTCCATTTTGGTAAAAGAATTATTATAAGAGACAAATTTTAAAAAGTTATAGCAATAAATTGTATTTGAAGTTCACAAATTTATATTAAAGAAATTCTGTTCACATTACACGATTTCAACTTGATTTTTGATACAAAACTCATATGGCAAGATTATTTGGTTTGATGTTGGTTTGATTTTTAGAAAAGTCGTACAATTTTAAATTAATTAACGTGTTTAAGTTGTGAATGACAAAGATGGTTTTTATATTTTTCTTTTGTATGACGAGTTGTAATCGAAATTTGTAACCCGACTTCTTATTTATAAAATCGTTAATCCGAAGTGAGATTTATTCATTGGTCCAATTTTTTCAATATTTACCTATTCTAATAACTTTTAAAAAAAAAAAACAAATACCTTAAAGGTAGTGTGTTATGCTTATTCTATGTATAATTGTTTTTTAATATTATCAAAAGTTACTTTCGTGAATAAGTATATATTTCTAGAACACAATTTCTAGTATTTTTTTAACAACTCTCAAACATCTCTGTTAAAGTTTTCTTCACTTTTGTTTTTTTCTTTACACTGAAAAAATAGTTTTCAAAACCTGTGAGTGTGGTTTCATTTGTGGGACAGTATGTAACTATATATTGTACAGATAAATAAATTAAAGTTGATCTGACACTGATTCTGATTAAGAGAGTTACAACAATACGTCATCTTCATACCAATAATAATTCAAACAGAAAAGATCCCATGAAACAGACACAGCCCAGAAGGCGACAACTCCAAAAGTTTCGAGGATTAGGATGGTTTTCATAGACATCAATCACAATAAATGACATTTGTAAACACGAATGAAACAGAACCCTAAGGGTCATGTTCACGTGATTAACACATGTTAAACCATTGGGGTAATGCTCCATTTGTAGGTATGAAAAAGACATTCAGAAACAATGTTCAAACGACAATGTCAAATTTGACACAATGAAGCGATTTAAAGTTGTTAAAACCACGTGAACATCTTCTTCCTTGGTTGAACAAGTACTCACTCACATAGGTCCACATGAACAATATTGAAGCACTGATTTTGGTGAATATCAATTTAAAAGTTTTATTGATTAGTTAAGTTGTAAGAAAGATCTAAGGAACAACATTATACGTGGTAGTAACACTGCAGAAAATGAAAATGAATGTCCTAATTGTTATTAGGGTCTTTTAATGATGATGTTAATGGTCGCGGCAAAGAGCAACACGAATTCATTGCATAATGCATCAGCAGCAGCATTTGTTGAATAGGGCACATCATAGAAAAATATGATATGAAATGCATTTGTACATGATCGATCAGGAAACTGTTTTTGGGAATAATTAAGAAGGGCTGAATCTTTTCAAAGACACTGCCAGAAATGGTAAGCGTGCATGCCCTAACTGTCCAAACAACTTCCAAAGTATGACACTCCCATCAATGAAAAGTAATATTACAATTTTTTTATTATTTTAGACTTAACAAAGTTTAAACTTTAAATATGATTATTTCTATAAAAAATTATATTAAGTCTTTAAATTAAATTTGAAGTCTCAAAATAAATTTGACAACTTAAGTTTCTATTAAATTTTAATGGTATATTAAGAATATTTAAGAAAATTATATTTTTCAATTGAGTTTTCATTATTTAATTATTCTATTAGCATGGTAGTTCATGAATGTTATTTTTATAATTTTATAATTTTATAATTTGAGAAAGTTGGAAAGGATGAAGGAGTTGAGGAAGGTGGAGTGGAGTCTATGTGTGATTTTTGAAAGAAGATGAAAATGGAAATTTGAGAGCCTGAGGGAAGAAAAAAAATGAAAGTTGCGTGTGTGAAAACAGGATCATTAAGAAGGAGGTTGGGTCCTAAGTAGTGTTTAGAAAGGGTTGATTGGGAGAGAGAAAAGATGTTTCACACATGTTAGGCTATCTATTGTTAAAGTCCTGTAGCTCAAAGCAACCTAAAAATTTCTCACTTTAACAAAAATTTAACTTTCTTAGTTCATTAGGACTAATTAAAATTCAAAGTTTAGAAATTAAAATAGTATTTAACCTTTAAATTCTTTAAAGTTATTTTTAATTTAATTTATAATTGAAAAAATCAAGTCAATAGACCAAACTATTCTATCCCATTATTAGTCCTTTAGTTTGGCACATTAGATGAAATGGAATAAAGGAAATAACGAATTAAAAACTTTAACCCAACTCACCAATGAGGCTCCTTTTGTGTTCTCATCAAACTAATTAATAATTTTGAAACAAAATTTATTCACGAGTCTCCGTTTAATATTATTTTTTAAAAAGAGAATTGATCTATCTTTCCAGTGAAAAAACTAAAAGTAGTTAGAAATACAATCCTTGCAAAAACAAAAAGTAAGGAGAGACTAGAATTGAAAGAAGAAAAAAACAAAGAGAAAGAGTCTTGTCAGGTGCACATTGAATTGGTACCTCTGTCTTTAATATTCTCAAGTTTCAATTGTTGCCTCATTTCTAAACATTAACCATATCACAAAAACAGAAAAAAAAAAAAAAGGAGAGAGAAAAAAAAAGTTATAAACATTCATTCATAAGATTCCACTTTTCCAACCTCCCCTTTGTCCTATATTCTTCAACCCTTTATCAAGTTTTAAATCATCATATACAACTTATTTCAAATATTAGGCTACAAACTAACTATTCAGTTTATTTTTATGAATTATTATCTCCCTCTTCATAAATAATTAAGATTCTTTTTCAATTTTTTTTTTATCTATTTGACAATATTTTTATGAAATTCCCTGTACTATTTTAATTATACCTTTTTGATAATTTGGCTTATAAATGCTCAATCCATTTTTCTAAAATATCAGTTTGTGAAAACCTTTTTGTTGTTACTTATCCTAAAGGTTTTACTTGCATTAGAAAAATGTATTATTAAATTTTTGTAATAATTTTACTTATATCTTAATTTGGTTAACATTTTCTTAATAATCTCATCACATTATTCTTTCTCTACATATTGAAACACATTCGGTACAGAGAAAATAGTTTTTCCATTATTGTCCAAATAGTTTTCACATTACTGTTCAAACATGAATTTGTGAAAAGGTAGAAAATGATTAAGAATAGTAGTGCTTTTAAAACATAACGCATGATATTTTAATTATAAAATGTTAAAATTATAAATATATTTTCTATTAACGAAAGTTTATTTTTTTTTAAAATATTTCTTTAGATTTTTTTCATTTAAACTTTTCCTCTATACTTTTTAGGTTACTTATCCTAATCTTCATCTTTTTTAAAATTAAAGATAGTAGAAGTGTTTTTAATGAAGAACTTTATACATCTATCTGATCAGAGTGAGAAATATAGTAAGTTTTAGTTTTCCTCTTTAGGTTGCATGTATGTCTATATGGCTATGCATGTGATTTAAAGGTAATTTAAGTGAATCTTTGTTGCTCTCTAATAATGGTGGTATGGTTAAATTTCTAATTGAAATCTTTATTGTCTAGTTAGGTCATCTTTAAATAGAGCACAAAGGGAGAAAAAAGACACTTTAACTATGATGAGGAAGAATAATCATAATCTTTATCTGTTTGATTCATATTGTTTGAATAAATGAATTTCAAATCTGTTGTGGTTTTTAAACTAATGAGTTGTTTGATTTTAGTTTGGATAGAGTGATCTGTTTGATAGGGGTTTTGCTTGTCAACTGATTTAATTGTGTTAGAATCATCCAATTTACCCTATCTAAGGTCTATTTTGAACTAAACAATTATTTTTTTTCCACTAAAGAGAAGGTAAAATGACCTAGATTTGAAGACTGAGTGTCCTAATGCAATTGAATCAGGTTTTTTTTTTGCTAATATAGCCCAAGCGATACCATAGAACCACCAAGTGCCATAAAAAATAAAAGTCATAAAGCTCTAGAGGTTCAAGGAGAGCCACTTCTAGATTGTTAGGCACTCTCAAGTTAGTGAGTTCCATGGGAGTTTTACCATCAGGTGCCACCATGTTTTTCTAGTTCATGTTATCTATGGAAAATAGGATTCCCCTTTCGTTAACCGTTGGATCGAACTGAAAATTTGACAGCTAATCCTATACTCATGATTCTTCATTTTAATTGTTGGGATTGTCAATTAGAGGTATGTAGTTAAAGAAATGTTTTTTTTCGTTTTGTTAGCCTTAATAGAAATATTCTAATTGAATGTTATGTTAATATAATAGAAAACAAATGATGAATTATTAACATGTAAGTTGAAATAAATAATAGGTTACATACAAATATATCCATATGTAATTACATATAGGTAATCTTTTTTACTTGATCATAATGGCTTTTTCTTGGCATGCAATCTTGGACATATTGAAATTTCTCATAAAATTCAAAATAATTACTGCAATAACACAAATGTAGAGAATTCATAATATATAATTAATAGTACCAAATATTAAACTAAAGTTAACCATGTCAAGAATTCAAAGATTATAAAATCTAACTATCTTAATAAAAACACATCCAACCATATGATCATACATATATATATATATATATATATATACATATACATATATATATATACATATACATATATATATATATATATATACATATACATATATATATATACATATACATATATATATATATATATATATACATATACATATATATATATACATATACATATATATATATATATATACATATACATATATATATATATACATATACATATACATATATATATATATACATATACATATATATATATATACATATACATATATATATATATATATATATATATATACATATACATATATATATATATATATACATATACATATACATATATATATATATATATCTATACATATACATATATATCTATACATATACATATACATATGTATATGTATACATATGTATATGTATACATATACATATGTATATGTATACATATACATATGTATATGTATATGTATACATATACATATGTATATATATGTATACATATACATATGTATATATATGTATACATACATATATATATATATATATATATATACATATACATATATATATATATATATATATATATATATATACATATGTATATATACATATATACATATGTATATATACATATGTATATGTATATATATATATATATATATATTATATAACAAAATATCCTAACGTTGTAATAGTAATGTCTAAAGTTCTCTAATAGTAGTAATCAATAAACTCACGTTGCTTTATGAAGACATTGAGCCAGCCATTAAGCAACGATTGGTTACTTCTTCAATGCTCTTATCAGATTCACTTAAGGAAGAGGATGAGGCACTATCTTCCCAGGCTATGTATGTGTAGGGACTAGGCTCCCCCTATCAACAATGATCACTTTTGATGGCATAATGTCTAGCCATGGCCAAGCACTTTCAAGAAGAGTTTGAAGTCATTTGTGGAATATAAACCTAGACTCTCTCTCTCTCTCTGTCTCTCACTCTTAGGCCATCTTGGGTCATCATGAAGCTTCTAGAGTAGGTATAATTTTGGACCTTGTATTTTAGGGTAAGTAGTTTAGGATTTATTTAGGCTTTGTACTATGGGCTTAGTAGTGTAGGATTTATTTTGGGCCTTGCATTTAGGGCCGAGTAGAATAGGGTTTTTGACCACTTAAGTCAACAAAGGGCCAAGGTCTAGTGTTGACCCAAGCAGACGTCCAATAGCTTGTATGACCAAACGGTCAAAGTTTTTAAGCTAGCTTGGTGAGGAAGTGTATGGGGCGTCCCACCTTTGTGTTAGTGGTCATGTGTCATGCTCACATTGGAGGGGGTTTCCCAAAGGTAGTAGCCACATGTGCTCCTCCTAATAGAGAGGATTTTTGCCTCATGTTTTTCTCCTAATGTAGGGGATTTTTACCTTGTTCTCCAAGCTAGCCAAGTTTGAGTTTTTAGGTTCTGTTTCTACAAATCAAAGACACCCTTAGCCTATAAATAAAGGTGTCTCCTACTCTGGTAATCACCTTTCAATTTGAGTAATGTTACGTTGTCATTTTTGAACCATACTACTTATCTTAGGTCACCCAAGGCTAGAACATCCTAAATGGTTTCCTCTAGCCACCTTCCTCATAAAGTTGGCCTAACTTCTCCTTGAGCATCATCAAACACCACTCCCTTCCATCTTATATCACCTTGGATGAGAGCCTTAGCCCTTTTTCCCCACAAAATTTCACACCACCTCACCATTCCAACCATCTCCATGGCATCGCTTCTAGCTTTGGCCCAACCTAGCTAAAGTGGTTGTTATCATTTAGTATCAATAGTTTTGGTTCTTCAAGAGCTAAGTCTTTTGGTCCTTATCTATCTTTTATATTTTTGTGTTGTTATGTTAATGTTCCTTGCTTGTCTTGTTATCTTTTTTCATCTATCATATTTTATGTTTTTCATGGTTCTATTTCTTGTATTCTATTGGAACCATTTGGCCTTTTCGCTTAGGCTTCCATATATTTATGCATTTGTGTGCATTTTACTTCTTTAAATCTTTATTCATCTTTTTTATTTAGGCATACCATATATTTTGAGTCATTTTGATTTTCAAATTCTTCAATGTTGTCTAGAGCCATGTGTAGTCCTTTAAGTGTCAATTTTTTCTTAATAGAGCTTGTAAAAATCACAAAAATATATATACAACTTGGACTTCAAAACTACATCATATACAAGCCTTTGAGTGCCTTATCTTTATATTTTTGAGTTCATATTTTCCATTAGATAATTTTCAATTTCATTAAAAAAAATCCCTTATGTCTTGTTGAATTTCATATTCTACTTTTAATTTTAATACGTTTCTTTCTTGTTTGTGTTTCTTGTTCTTTGAGCTTTCAAATTCAAAATACCAACTTTGTTTTTGGTATGTGTTGGTCTTGCACTTAAAAGAAGTGGAAAAAGAAGAGTTAAAATCTTATAAGCAAAGGCTAAAAAAAATTATCAAAAGAGCCTAATAAAAGTACCAAAATTGATGTGCATTTTACCACTAACCTTAGTTGTGTGGAAAATTTTGTGTAGCTATTTTGTGCATTTTTGGACTCTGTCCAACAGCTCAAACTCTTGGAAATTGATGTTAAAAGAGTGGCCTTAGTGCCTCATTTGCTCAAAGCTTGCCAAAGACAAGAAGCACTAATTTCTATTCTAGTAATTTTTTGTTTTGTGCATCTATTCTAGTGTCATTTTTCAGTTTGTGTGCTTAACCTTCTTGTTGAGATTGTTGATAGGCAAATATTAGGTTTAGCTTAACCTTACAATCTCAGTAATATCTGTTTTTGATGATGACAACACATAATTAATAACACATGTGTGATCTGTCTTACATGTTTTATGTTTACATGTTATATGCTTTTGATCAATGTGTTGAATTTGTTTAAGCATATATGAGAACATGATTGTGTTGTTCATTGCATATCATTGTGATACATATGTGATTTTTTATGTGAATGCATGACATATGTTTTAGGAAAAGGAAAATCACAAGCAATTATGTTGAAATTTAATTGTGTGGCAAAACAACAATTTTAAGTCGATTTCATTATGGGGTAGTCGATTAAAACTCGTGTCTTTTCACAAACCATTTTCAAGTGTGTTGTGAGATTTTTCAAAGAGAAAGTTTTTTGAAATTATGCTTGACATTGTTACATAGTCGATTGCATGCTTGTTGTATTCGACTAAGTTTGTTATTGTTTTGAAATTCTGTTAATGCTTGACATAACTGTCTGACAGTCATATTTTTAAATATGTTGACCAAGCACTAAATAATAGCCGACTGCATAAATTGTGCATTCAATTAGTTGTGTTTGCTGCTAAATGCTATAACAGAATTGTTATATTCGATTACATTAGTAGCTTAGTCAATTAAATTGCGTCTGTGATGTGTTATTCTATAAATTAACGCGAATTCTAATTCTGTAAGAACTTTTGTAATTCTTACATTTGTAATACATTTTGCATAAAGTTTAATCTTACAGAAAGAGAGAAAGAGCTCCAAGAAACAAGAGTGACTGTGGTGATCAACTACTCGTGATTTCTTGAAGAGCAAGACTGCTGCATTTTCTAAGGCTGGTCAATTCTGCACATATGGGTGTAACTGCGAGATCAAATTTTGCAATCTTTTGAAGATTGTTTTGAGGTTCCCTGTTGTGATTACAGGAAGAAGAGTGTGTGGCGTTCTTGACTTGGAGAGTTTCTCAAAGGGTTTAGATGGTAGGAGAGGGGATTCTTGCTGCTGGTCTAGTTTTGTATTGCCTATATTTTGATTAGAGGGTTAGGGAGGTGTTTTACATTTTTGACGTGCGGTCTTATGTAGAAACCTTGTTGTAAAAACCTTGATCATTATAGTGCATTTGCTTCCCGTGGTTGGAAGGACACTAGATGTAGGCAGGTTGGCCGAACCAGTATAAAAATGCAGTGTTTGAATCTTCTGATCCCTACTCCTTACATTTAATCGACTTCATTCTGTATTCATTCGATTAAGTTTCCACTGCATTAGAAAATCTTTTACCTTGCGTTTCAAGAAACGATTAAAGGCATCTTTTTTTGTGAAAAAGATTTTAACAAATTTTTTTTTATATTTCATCAATTCACCCCCCCCCCCCCACCCCTCTTGGTATGAGAAATTGAGCCATTCTATTTTAACACTTATTTTCCTACCCTTTAATTTCTTTCTTGTCTCCTTTGGTTTTCTTGTTTTATCATACATAAAATCCTTTTGGAAACCTTGTTTGTTTTTTAGTCCTTTTCTTGCTTTTGCTTGGCCTTCTCGGTTTTGCTAATTTCCTTGTGGTGTAGGTTTCTTTGAGGTGAGACAACATATTGAGGTAGCATCCTAGGTGGTGGAGACCTTGTGGGAGCCTGAAAGTCTTTTGTGATAGCCAAGAAGAAAGTGAGAGAAAATCTTGGGGGGAAGAGCAAGTTTGTGTGTATTTCTATGACTTGTAATTTATTTTTCTTGTCCTTGTAATTCGACCTTGTTAGGTATCTTGGAGGAGTCTTTGGTGCTCAATCCTATCTCCTAACAAGAACCTCTAAAATCCTAGTAATTTTCGTTTTTTACTTGGTAAGTTTGAGGGAACCAAAGTTCCTTTAACTTAACCATTAGGATGCATAGCTTAACTTGCTTTCCTTAATTGTTTTAGCTTAGTGTGTGTCTACTTTTATTTCAATCCTAGCTCCCTTTGAGAAGTTTCGTGTAAGAAAACTTGAGGTAAACTTTAACTAGGAAAGGCTTGGTTCTTAGGCAATCCATTGTGATTCACCTCCCTTTCTTAGAAGTGAACTTGAGTCTTTTTTGTCTCCTTAAGTCTCTTAAGAAACTCCTTTTGAAGTACTAAGTATTTGTTTGTACATAACATCTTTTTTGAAAAATTTAAGGATGTCTAGGACTAAAATCACTAAAAGTTTGGAAAAAGGAAGAAACTCTCCAAAAAGTTTGGAAAAAGAAAAGGTTGAAAGGGAAAAATATCTTGGTTCATTAGAAGTAGAACTTAAGATTCTTAATGGAAAATAAGAGAGAGCCCAAGAGGAAATAAGAAAGAGTAGGAGTAGGAGTCTCTCAAAAAAGAGTTCAAAAACTCCAATAGAAATCACACACTTTGAGGAGGATAGTAGGATTGTCAATTGATAACGGTTGAAAATACCATTATTTGTAATATATTTCTAACACTAAATGCACCCTTTTCTCCTTAGAAACTTGCTTGGAATCATTTTTTTTTTAATTTGTGTGAATGAGGTTGAATTTGATGATTTTATGACTAATTCCCCTTGTTTTTACAGAGAATGAAAGAATATTGAAAGCAGATATGAAGTGCTAAGGAGATAGAGCTTAGAAAGGCCTAGAAAAGTGTTAAGGGTCCGGCAAGTGTACTGAATCGTATCAAGTAATAATAAACGATAAGTCTGAGTATCGTTTCCCTAGAGAGTCTTATGCCTAAACATTCGTGTGAATTATAGATTTCTTAAGACTTGAGAGAACGAAAGTTAGGGTTTTAGATGCAAAACAGAAAATAAAAATGCATGCAAAGATTGATCAATTGACAGTTGAACTATATGGATGAATGGTGTTGTTGGGGTTTATGATTTCATCCTAATCCACTCTCATATATTTACAACTTCTACTTAATTCTACTTCTTTATCAATGTTAGTGTCACTTTCTAAATTCCCCTAATTCCAATATCTTGGTAAATAGAGTCTACTCCTAATTACTAGTTTACTATGTCTAGTTTCCCTAGCAATTAATCAAGCATTACATAATTCACACAGAAGTTTAAGGCAATCGGTCCTCCTATCCCTATGTCTAGGTAATATTGCTACCAAGAGAATTCTCTCATGTCTAAACCTACCCACACGTGTCCATATATATAGAATCAAAGATTATGCTATTGAATAATGTCTTAAACAAAGAATGCAAATATAATGGAGGAAAAACTCTAACAATTGATAAAAGAAAGCATATGAATAAAGTAAGAATTTCAATATATGAGAGTTTCAATAGGATTACATTGTTTCCCCCAACAACAAAGGGGTTTAGTTCACCATAATCATGGTGAAACTAGATGAAAAGAATGAAAAGTATGAAAAGATAAACCCTAGATTTGATAGATTGGAGCTCCCGCATCCAAAATCCGCCTCCAAGAAGTGAAGAGAGTGTTTATGCGTTCTTTCTGTCAAAAGATGACCTCTAAAGATCGTGCAAATCTATTTATAAACTCTGAAAAATAGCAGAAATTTAGCCCAAGCCCATAAGTACACCGCCCGGCGGTAGGTTTGACACTTCACTTCACCCCTCAGCGGTGCCGCTTGAGCGTTAGGCAGAAAATTCTCTAAAGAGTCCACCGCCCGGCGGTGACTTCACCGCCCGACGGTGGCTGCGACTCTTCTTTTCTTCACTTTTCCACCTTCTCTTGAGTCCAACTCTTATCTTCTTCAATTTCCTTCATTCAATTCCTGATAAATCCTTCAAAATCATGGGACAACCAAGCATAAAACCAAGAAAACCAACTTTGACTCTCTTATTCTCTAACTTAAACAAATTACATGATTTCAAGCTAATTCTAAGTCATAAAGGGTGTGTTTAATGTCAAATTTAAGTATGTAATAACGGCTTTTAAACCGTTATCACAGCCCCAAACTTAGAACTTTGTTTGTCCTCAAGCAAACAAAATGTAACTTAGTCCTACACAAATCATCACAATGGTTCAACTCATTCCAAACCAATATTTCAAGACAAGTCATCACTCAAATCAACTCATCAATAGAACTTAATCAAGATGCATAAATACTTCATAACAACTCATCACAGTGTTCCCAAAATACATAATCTCAGACAGATGTTATTCTTATGAATGACCAATCAACTAAGCACATATGAATTCATGGAATCATTCCTCATTAGACAAGGTGTTTCACTCAGTCACTCAAGTGTTTCAAAAGGTTCACTCCTTCCCTCCACTATCCAAATGTCACATAGAACAAAATTGTCGTTCATTTACCACAATCAATCATCATCACACACACACATGTCATCACAAGGACTTGTTCAAGGCTTATAATGTGATTGGGCTAACAAGAAAAAATTGGTTTTTCTAGATCACAAAATCCTTAAGTTAAGAGAGTCATTTACACATTCATATTTCAAGCACAAACTCTCTTTTTACCAATCTCACTTATTCCCACCTTTTCCTTTTCTTTGCACTGAGCTTTTCTTTTCATACTATTTTTTCTATCCTTTCTATCTATTTTTCATGTTTTTCATGTTTCACTCAACACATTAGCTCAATGCTTATCTTTCTTTCAATTTCCCCAACAACCCCAAACTTGAACCTTTATCAATACCACACAATAATTCTCAACTTAACTCAAGGTAAAGATTTTTCAACAGGGTTTCACATACTGTTTAAGGCTTAGGTTCAAAAGGGTATAACACATTATGCTCTTTTTAATTGGGACGAAACTTTTGCATTGGCTAAGAAAGGGTTTAATAAAAAAATGGCCTTGATCATATGACACAAACATGCAATTCAGTCAATCATAGAAACCTGGGCAAAATCATTCATGCTTTCAAGTAGATAGCAGTCACATTATAAAAAACTCTGGAGCTCAAAACCTCACATATAAGCTCTCTCATCATTCCACACATCTCAAAATCACACCCTGCTTAGCATCATAATCACAATCATAATATCATCATGCATCTGTTCGCATAGCTGGTGAACACTCTACTTATATATCAGCATATGGAAATCTCAATCATCATTCAATAACAAGCATCATTAAGCAACTTATCTCATGCAACATCAAACAGTCAAACCATTATATCAGATAAGTTTTAGACCAAGTACATTAATCCTATACTACTCAACAGAAGCAAATCCTACACTACTAAACAGAAACAAAAGATAAGAAAAACCATGTTCCATTGCAGATAACATCCATCAGTAGATGTTATGTAGACTCCTCAACCATGTTGTCGTCGGAATCCTCTTCTTCAGCCTCAGCATCTCAAACTCATCATCATCATCATCCTCCTTAGCATCCTCATCCATGGCTGGAGCTTCAGCTGCTCCAGATCTACTGCCCTGCGCCTACTCTAGCCAAGCCATCACATTGTTGAATTCGTCCATAGTCCACCTGTGTGCGAGAGGAGTGTCATACAAACCTACAATCATCTCAGCAATAGCAATCCATAATCTGGACTCTATAATAGACATATACATGTCCCTCATCTGAAATGGCTCAACATCATGTACATCTCCCGAAGCATGTGGTGGTGGAACTCTCCTCCTAAAGCGTCTCTAAGGTGTTGCCTGAGTTGCCTCAACTCCTCCACAAAACTGCCTGTAGTAGGCCTCATCAATGGCCTTCCTGGGTCGCTCAAAAGGTGGAGTAGATGTATCCACCCCAGCTGCATGGCATAGTTGTGTGATCAGGGAAGGATATCCCAAGGGTGCTTTGTTGCTAGTGGTGACTACACAGCTCTTGATCTCATTTGCCATCACCTGGCCAATGTTGATGTTCATTCCTTTCAGCACACAGTAGATGAACATAGCCCTTTTAATATTGATGTCTAAAATATGAGAGCATGGTGTCACATTGGCATGCGTGAATGCCATCCAGTACTAAACCAAGGGTGTCAAATTAACCATCTTTATATGAATTGCAGCTCCACTCAGGTTCCTATAAAAGTGCCCTCTAGGCACACAAAGTACTCTTTCCATATCATCAAAGTCAGTACCTTCTTTAACATTCAACTCATATTGGCATTGTTCACCTACCCACTCAGTGTTCAGGAACCTGTTAATAGTTTCAGGATCATGCCTGATAACTTTGCCACGCACATAACTCATATAATCCATGAAGTGAGAATTCTCTAGTGGTCTGGCATTTATGTAGAATTCCTTTACAACTGCTATGTTGGCAGGAGCAGGGTAAGTAGCCAACTTCTCCCAGTTTCTTCCCTCAAGCTCTTGTCCAAACTGAGGCGCAAAGTCTGGGATCCAACTTGCTTTCCTCTCCATCAATAATCGCCTCTCCTGAACAATTCTATAATGCTTCACATGCCTCCTGTGAAGGAACCTATCAGAATAAAACCTATCCAGTTCTTTCCTCTTGTTTCCTAAGGTCTTAACTCTTTTTCCTAATGAGGAAGCCATTCTTGCATCAAACATAATTCATAAGACCAAAGTAAAACACATTAAGCATTAGCAAACATCAAATCACATCCCATCACATCACTAATCAGTGCTAAGGCTAAACAGGACCCCTCAGCGCCACCTGCACAGTCAAAGAAACAAGCACAATAATCTGTCAAGCCACCACCCAACGATGGCTTCACCGCCCAGCGGTGGTGGCGGCAGTTGCACCAAATCCTTACTACATGCTTGTATTCTCCACCCAAATGCAAATTACACAGTTCCAATCCTCAATCACACATTGTAATCGGTTCAAACAGTTTTAATTTCATGAAATCATGCATAGAAATCAAAAACCCTAAAATCTCATGCTTCTACAAACTTTTCCATCAAATTCATGACTTTGAAACCCTAAAAGCACAATGTATGACTTACTTGGGTGGAGAGACCTTGAATGTGTGCAAAATGCCTTTAGATTGATGATTAATTAACCCCAAATGCAATGCTCTAAAGAAAACCCCAAACTTTGATGGTAAAATAGGTTCAAAAGTGATGAAGAATGGGTTTCCAAGAGGTGGGATGGTAGGAGAAGTGATGGGAGAGCTCAAAAGAGTGTTTGAAAGTGAAAGAAAGGTTGGGGATCTGGAAGATATCGCTTGGGCGAGCCCTAAGGGGTATTAAAACCGTACAATGGGCCAAGAAAGCTAGGCCCAACTTTAAAATCAATTAAGCCCTCAACGAAACCACCACCTGGAGGTGAGTTCACCGCCCAACGGTAGGTGCGAGTTTGCTCTTCCCCTTTTTGCTTCGCTCTAACTGTCTTAGACCCTGTAACCTTCAATTTCAACTTTCAAATTTTTATTTTCATGCAATTCCCACTCACTTTACTCTCTTATGTAACAATTAAGCCCTAAATTCAACTAGAACAGAATTAAACGTGCAACAAAAATAAATCAACTGGGTTGCCTCCCAAGTAGCGCTTGTTTAACGTCACGAGCCTGACCCAAACCTTTCTAGCACTTATCAGTAAGTGCAAAGCTTACCAACACCCATCAGTGGGTGTACTTTCCTGTACCATTCAATAGATACATAAACCTTTTCTAGCATCCCTCAGTAGATGCTACCCAAGAAACAATGTTTAACAAAATCCAAAATTACATAACTAAAAAATAAAGAAAATAATTTTCATAAGTCACGGGGGTGCCTCCCAGCAAGCACTCTTTTAACGTCACTAGCTTGACCCAGTAAAGCTCAAACACCCATCAGTAGGTGTTAACATTCTTCTTGCTTCATATTCTTTTCTTTTTCTTCTTTCTGCTGAATTTCTTCAGAAAGTTAATAAAACCAAGCACCTGTTTCCATGTCTCAATCATAGGAACTTTAATCTCTAATTTCTTGAAGATCTCCATAAAGCATTTAAATTATTTTCCTTCCTATGATATTTTTTTGAACAAGGAAGGGGTTTTTTGTTTGATCTTTTGTTTCTTCCTCTCATCCTCTTTTTCTTACTCTTCTTCTCCCTCAACTTTCTCTTTTTCTTTTTTCTTACTTTCTTCTTTATTTTCGCACATTTTCTCTTTTTTTCTTTTCTCTCAACCACTTCTTTTTCCTTCTCTTCATCTCTATCTTCCTCACTCAACCTTTCTGTCTCTATCTCCTCTATCTTTTCCTCTTCTATCTCAATCTTTTCCTCATCAACAACCTCGTCACTTTTAGTGATAGTGACTTGACATTCCTCCTTAGGGTTAACTTCAGTATTAACCCTAGAATCATCCAGAGGCTCAGTTATGCAACCCAATTTTATCTCCATCCTTTCATGAATTGCTTCCATGTGTTCTATACAGGAGATGGAACTTTGCATAACTCGTTGGAATGTCTCTTCAAGGCTTTCTGATGGAGAGAGTTGTTTCTGCCGTTGTTGTTGAGCGTCCTCCAACGTTTCTGTTGGTAAAGAGGGATGTTGCTACCATTGACGTTGTTGTAACTCCTACATGTATTTGATAAAAGATAAACTCGTATCCATGACCCGCTGAAAACGTTCATCAGAATTTGTGTTCTCCTTGGGTGGAGTGATTTGTTGCTCGGCAGCTTGACCAAATTGGCTTTGATCCATGTTTGAGTGAGGTTCCCAACAGTGGTTGAAATCATCTTGGTAGAATTGAGTGCCCATATAGTTAAATTCTTGTCCAAATTGCATCCTGCAAACATTAGACATAAAACCCTAGAAAACATTTATTATAACAAAAATAAAAACAAACATAAAAAAATCAAGTAAAAGGTAATCAATAATCACATTACAAGAATAATTAAACCACGAGACCCCGGCAACGGCGCCAAAAACTTGTTAAGGGTCTGGCAAGTGTACCGAATCGTATCAAGTAATAATAAACTTGTTAAACAAAGAATGCAAATATAATGGAGGAAAAACTCTAACAATTGATAAAAGAAAGCATATGAATAAAGCAAGAATTTCAATATATGAGAGTTTCAATAGGATTACATCATTTCCCCCAACAACAATGGGGTTTAGTTCACCATAATCATGGTGAAACTAGATGAAAAGAATGAAAACTATGAAAAGATAAACCCTAGATTTGATAGAATGGAGCTCCCGCATCCAAAATCCGCCTCCTAGGAGTGAAGAGGGTGTTTTTGCGTTCTTTTTGTCAAAAGATGACCTCTAAGGGTCGTGCAAATCTATTTATAAACTCTGAGAAATAGCAGAAATTTGGCCCAGGCCCATAAGTACACCCCCAGCGGTGGGTTCAACACTTCACTTCACCCCTCAGCGGTGCCGCTTGAGCGTTTGGCAGAAAATTCTATAAAGAGTCCACCGCCCGGCGGTGACTTCACCGCCCGGCGGTGACTTCACCGCCCGGTGGTCACTTCACCGCCTAACGGTGGCTGCGACTCTTCTTTTCTTCACTTTTCCACCTTGTCTTGAGTCCAACTCTTATCTTCTTCAATTTCCTTCATTCTATTCCTGATAAATATCGCCAAATCATGGGGAAACCAAGCATAAAGCCAAGAAAACCAACTTTGACTCTCTTATTCTCTAACGTAAACAAATTACATGATTTCAAGCTAATTTTAAGTCATAAAGGGTGTGTTTAATGTCAAATTTAAAAATGAAAATAACGGTTTTTGAACCGTTATGAAAGAGCACCAAAAAGAAGGATGCACGAGGCTTGGGTGCCTTGTCTGGAAGCTTGAGCGCCAGAAATCGACGTCCACCGCCCGGGCGCCCTCCTGAGGCGCCTGAACGTAGGGTCACGAAGCCTGGGCATCTAGATTAAAGGCTCAAGCGCTACATGAGATCGTCCACCGCCCGAGCGCCCTAAGTGGGGCACCTGAGCTTCGAGCTTCGCGGGTCAGGCCCATTTTTACTCTGTTTCGACTCTATTGGATCAGGCCCTGTTTCTAGTCTTCTCTGACTCTATTTAAAGGACCCTGGCATTCTTGGTTTTGTATTTTTGGCAGAGAGAAGCGTAGCAACACACTCTTTCCCCAATTCTTAGGGTTTCTCTGTCTCTTTCTCTTCCATTGTTCATATAGTTTCTCGATGTCTATGGGGAACTAAACTCTATTTTTTGTTAGGGGATGATGTAACCTTGTGAACTCTCATGTATTTGAATTGATTCTCTATAATATATGCTTTTTCATTAATTGTTAGAGTAATTCATTGGTTTCAACGCTTGTTGTGTTTAACTCATTCATTAGCATGATTTATGAATTGTATGAGTGTCGGGAGGTTCCTTACAATTCAGGTTCTTGTTGAATTACTCCCAAAAGTAATATTGCTCAGGAATGAGGGTATGAGCCTTGGTCATCATAAGCTCTTGAACTTCACATCTTTTTACTAGGAATGCTAAGAATTGCATGAATTGGTAATTTGGGACAGGCTTATTCCCCGAGGGATCGGGTTTAGGTGACTTAGTGAGTGACGTTAACATTAATGCATAAAGAAGAATTCTTATATACATGAGAGGAAACTTGGTGAAATCTAACCCCAACAACATACCCATCTCATTTCAACAACATCCATTCATCTTTGTGCTACTCTGATATTGAGCCAATTGCATTCATATTTAATTTTTTGTTCTTCCATTTGAAACGAATGATCTCTTTTATTTAAGTCTTAATTAATCTTGTTATCACACGACTGTCTAGCGCCAAGAGTCTTTTGGGATACGATACTTGGTCTTACCATTTTATATTACTTGTGCGACTCGGTACACTTGCCGATTCGTCCCAATAAGTTTTTGGCGTCGTTGTCGGGGACTCATAGTTTAAGTTATTCTATTTGTGTGATTCTTGATTAACTTTGACTTTATTTTTATTTCTTATTTTTATTTATTTATTTATTTATATTTTTCTTATTTTTAATTTTTATTTTTAAATTTTTGTTTTATTTTGTGTTCTACCCTTTTTATTTTGGTTTTTGTGCTAACAGTGTTTTCTAGGGTTTTGTGTCTAGTTTATGCACGATACAATTACGACCATAGGCAACAAAAGTTATAAACCTCTTCTTGAAGGACTTGAGACTAGGAAGAGGCCAAGGAGAAATACATTATCTAGAGAACCTTCTCCAGAGAAAATTTCAAAAGCCTCTCAATTTGATTTGGAAAGCATGGAGAACAACGGTGGTACTTTGGTTGATTATGCAACAGTTTTTGGCCCTCACCATTTTAACAGCATTGCAAAGTCGAGAGTCAATGCCACCAGTATGGAGATGAAGCCTACGGTGATCCATCTTGTAAAGAGCAACCAATTCAATGGACTGTCACATGAAAGTCCATATGAGCATCTGACCACCTTCAATGAGATCTGCAATATTGTGAAGCTGAATGGAGTACATGATGACGTTATCAGACTGAGCTTGTTTCCTTTCTCACTAGGAGGCAATGCTAAATTGTGGTTGAACTCCTTCCCTGAAAATAGCTTCATTGAGTGGGAAGATGTGGTTGCAAAATTCTTGAATAAATATTTCCCACAATCAAAGATCAACAAAGGGAAGCAGGAGATCTCTTCTTTTAGACAAGGCATGGAGGAGACCTTGGGTCAAGCATGCGATAGGTATAAGAGCTTGTTGAGAAAGACACCTACTCATGGCTTTGATGAAGCAACAGTAGTCATCCTTTTTCTTGGTGATCTTGTTTCACAGACAAAATTGATCTTGGATGCCTCGACTGGAGGCAATATCAAGTGCAAGACCCCAGATGAAGCCTATGAATTAATTGAAAATATAGCTGCCAATGACAATGAGATGCAGAGTGAAAGAGGAGCTCTAACACAACCTAAGGGAGTTCTACAATTACAATCTTATGATGCCTTGCTTGCCCAAAATAAGATCATTACTCAACAATTGGAGGTTTTGAAAAAGAAACTTTTGCAGCCACAAAAGGAACTTCTGAATGTTGCACAAGTTCAACAACAACTTTGTAAGCTATGTGGTGGTGACCATATTAATGGTCAATGTGCGGTGCCTGAAAATTTCAATGAAGACGTCAACTACATGGGCAACCAGTTTCATCCCAATAATTACAACCAAGGGTGGAAATCTCACCCAAGAAGTGGACAGGGTCAATTTGGGCAAACTAGTGGACAATTCAATAGACCAACGCAACAACAACAACAACAACAACAGTGGCAACAAAAATCCTCCTTAGCTGACTGAACCACATGGCTTGAGGAGACCCTCTAACAGTTCATACAGGCAACTCTCTCTACACAGAAAAGCACAGATGTTGCTATAAGGAATTTGGAGATGCAGGTTGGTCAAATAGCCAAAAACTTGGAGGAGATACCTATCAAAAGTTTTGAGGCTAATACTGAAGTTAACCCCAAGTAAGAATGCAAAGCTATTGTGAGTATAAAAGATGAGAGGAAAAAAGAGAAAGAAAAAGAGAGAAAAGAAAAAAATGAGTTGAAAGAAAAAGAGGAAAAAGAAGAGAGAAAAGAAAAAAAAGAGTTGAGAGAAAAAAAGGAGAAAGAATAGAGGAAAATCGAGATAGAGAAAAAATAAAAAGAAGAGAGGAAGAATAGATTGAGAGAAAAAGAGAAAAAAATAAAAAAATAAAAAAATAAAAAAATTGAGAAAAATTTTCACCACCCTAAGGAATGTTCCATGAAAGAAAAAGAGATGCAATCAGGGTGTTTTAATGAAATCTTCAAGAAATTGGGGATAAAAATTCATTTGACTGAGGCATTACAACAAATCCCTGATATGTCAAGTTTTTGAAGAAACTCCTCAAAAGAAAGAAATATTTAGAGGAGGACACAAGTAATATAAAATGGTAACACTAAGATCGCATTCCAGAGGACTCTCGGTGTTGAACAGTTGTGTGATCACAAGACTAATTAAGACTTAAAAATAAAAACATATCATTAGGTTTGGCAAAAATAATAAAATAAAAATAAAATTGATCAATGGCAAAGGAGCACAGAGATGAACGGAGGTTGATTTATATGAGATGGGTATGTTGTTGGGGTTAGATTTCACCAAGTTCCCTCTCATGTATATAAGAATTCTTCTTTATGCATTAATGCCAACGTCTCTCACTAAATTACCTAAACCCGATCCCTCTGTGAATAAGTCTGTCCCTAATTACCAGTTCATACAATTCTTAGCATTCCTGGTAAAAACATGTGAAGAACAAGAGATTAAGACAACCAAGACTCATACCTTCATCCATGAGAAATATAACCCTTAGGAGTAATTCAACAAGAACCTGAATTGTAAGGAACCTACCGGCACTCATGCAATTCATAAATCATGCTATTGTATAATCAAGAATAAAAATAGATGAATCACTCTAACAATTAATGAAAAAGCATATGGAATTAAGAATCAAGGTTACATCATTCCCCAACAACAAATAGAAATTAGTTCCCCGTAGACATGGGGGAACTCTATGAACAATGGAAGAAAGAATGAGAATGGAAGCCTAAGAATTGGGAAAAGAGTGTATTGATATGCTCTTCTCTGCCAGGGATGCAAAACCTAGAGCCTCGGGGTCCTTTAAATAGTGTCAGAGGCGTGCCAAAACAGGGCCCGATCTGAAAGAATCGAAACAGAGCAGAAACAGGGCCTGATCCACAAGTATTCTCGCTCAGGCGTCCAAGGAGCTCGCTCTGGCGAGAAGAGAGCCTCATGTTTAGCCTGGGATACGAATATGGTCGCCAAGCTACGCGGCCTCATCGCCTAGGCAAGTTGGATTCTTGACCAAGCGACTAACGTCGATACAGCTCACTTGAGCTTCGCTTCTGGTCGTCCAGGCTTCGTGTTTTCCCTCCTTCTAGTGCCTTTTTGAGTTCTTCTGAGCTCCATCTTCTTGGCTTTTCATCTCTTCTTCCAGTATTACTTCAAACTGTGTCAAAATAGGGGGAATTATTCATAAAATCATTGAAATCAACCTCAACTCTCTTATTCACACAATTTATTGAAAAGGTATGAGTCCAAGCAAGTTTCTAAGTGAAAAAGGGTGTTTTCAGTATCAAAATTACATCACAAATAACGGTGTTTTCTGAAGCTAGTGACGTTAAAGAAGCGTTTGCTGGGAGGCAACCTAGTTTTCTGAACTTTTCCTTTTATATTGGTTGTTTTGTTATTGTACTCTACTTGAATGAATTAAACTGCTTTGATTCAACTGTGTTGTGTTTTGTGATGAGTATTGCTTTGTGAGATTCTGGGGTATTGATTGATGTTGAGATGATGCATGATGTGATAATATACAGGTGATAGCTCACAATGCATGAAACAAGTGCTTGAGGTAAAATTTGATTCATATACTGAGCAGGATGTTTTTCTGAATTCTGGGACTTCAGAGTTTACTTGAGTGAGTTTTGGGCTTCATATTTGTTTGTGAATAATTGCTATTACTTTGGACACATGAATGATTTTGCCCAAATTTTCTCTGATTGAACTACTTGCTTGCAGGTTTCATATGATCAAGGCCATCTTCTTTTATCCCGTATTCTTTTAGCCTTCACATAAATTTTTGCCCACTGAAAAGAGAACAGTTTGTTCTAACCTTTGAACCTTGCATGTTTTGAAAACCCTTTTTCTGAAAATCTTTACCTTGAGTTAAGTTGAGAACATTTGATGAGGTACTGATAAATGTTCAAGTTTGGGGTTGCTAGGTAGCAACCCCATTTTTCCAGGCAGTGAGCAATTGAAAAGAAAAAGCAATTGAAAGGCAAAAGAAAAAGAAAAGAAGCAAAAAGAAAAGAAAAATTGAAAAGAAAAGAAATGCTCACTACAAGGGAAAGTTAGGAAAAAGAAAGAGAGTTTATGCTTGAATGTTAAATTCATAAATGTCTCTCTTAACTCAAGGAATTTTACTGATTAGAAAAACCAATTTCCTTCTTATCCCAGCCAAGTTACAAGCCATGAAAAGCCCTTGTGATGAAAACTTGCTTGTGAGTATGTTTGATTGTGGTTAAATGAAAGGAAAAATTAATTTGTGTGCATTGTGATAGCATAGTGAAAGACACCAACACCTCATTATACACCTTTAAGTTGAGTGATACACTTTTTGAGTGCTTTAGTGATACACTTTTGAGTGCTTTAGTGAAATACTTTCCTTGGTGAGGAGTAGTTCTTTGAATTTCTAATTGCATCTTTGCTTGGTTGATTGATCATTCTTAAGGATAGCATTTGTTGAAATTGTATGTGCATCACATTGATTTTGATTGAATTAAGGCATCTGCACATCTTGACTGAGGTCTTTATGCTGAATTGATATAAGTGATTTCTTTTCTTGGAAAGAAAAGTTTTTTAAAAATGTTGAGTCATTGTAGTGATTGTTCTAAAAAGCTGAGTTACATTCTGTTTTGCTTGAGGACAAGCAAAGTTCTAAGTTTGGGGTTGTGATAACGGTTGAAAATACCATTATCTGTAATATAATTTTGACACTAAATGCACCCTTTTCTCCTTAGAAACTTGCTTGGAATCATGTTTTTCTGTTAATTTCTGTGAATAAGAGAGTTGAGGTTGAATTTGATGATTTTATGACTAATTTCCCTTGTTTTGACAGAGAATGAAGGAATATTGAAAGCAAAGATGAAGGGCTAAGGAGATAGAGCTCAGAAAGGCCTGGAAAAGAACCAAAAGGAGGAATCGTACGAGGCTTGGGCACCCTGTCTGGAAGCTTGAGCGCCAGAAATCGACGTCCACCGCTCGGGCACCCTCTGGGGCGCCTGAGCCTCGGGTCACGAAGCCTGGGCGCCCAGATTGAAGGCTCAAGCCCTACATGAGATTGTCCACCACCCGAGTGCCCTAAGTGGGGCACCTAAGCGTCAGGCTTCGTGGGTCAGGCCTAGTTTTTTCTCTGTTTCAACTCTATTAGATCGAGCCATGTTTCTACTCTTCTCTTACTCTATTTAAAGGACCCTGGCGCTCTAGGTTTTGTATCTTTGGCAGAGAGCAGCGTAGCAGCACACTCTTTCCCCAATTCTTAGGGTTTCTCTATCTCATTCTCTTCCATTATTCATATAGTTTCTCCATGTCTATGGGGAATTAAACTCTATTTGTTGTTAGGGGATGATGTAACCTTGTGAACTATCATGTATTTGAATTGATTCTTAATAATATATGCTTTTTCATTAATTGTTAGAGTAATTCATCGGTTTCAACGCTTGTGTTTAATTCATTCATTAGCATGATTTAAGAATTGCAAGAGTGTCGGGAGGTTCCCTACAATTCAGGTTCTTGTTGAATTACTCCCAAGAGTAATATTGCTCAGGGATGAGGGTATGAGTCTTGGTCGTCTTAAGCTCTTGAACTTCACATCTTTTTACTAGGAATGCTAGGAATTGCATGAACTGGTAATTTGGGACAGGCTTATTCGTCGAGGGATCGGGTTTAGGTGACTTAGTGAGTGACGTTAACATTAATGCATAAAGAAGAATTCTTATATACATGAGAGCAAACTTGGTGAAATCTAACCCCAACAACATACCCATATCATATTAAACAACATCCATTCATCTTTGTGCTACTCTGCTATTGATCCAATTGCATTCATATTTAATTTTTTGTTCTTGCATCTAAAACCAATGATCTCTTTTTATTTAAGTCTTAATTAATCTTGTTATCACACGACTGTCTAACGCCAAGAATCTTCTAGGATACGATACTTGGTCTTACCATTTTATATTACTTGTGCGACTCGGTACACTTGTCGATTCGTCCCAACGTCAATCAATATTATCAACCTCCTCCATATAGAGTTGCAAGAAGAGAATGTGAAAGAGAACATCCTCCAAAAGATATTAGGGTAAACCTCCCTCATTTCCATGGGAAAGAAGATGTTCAAGCAAACCATTATTAGAAGATGAAAGTTGAAAAACTTTTTGAATGCCATCAAATAATAGAAGAAAGGAAAGTCGCCTTAACCACCCTAAGTTTCCAAGGAAATGCCATGTATTGGTGGACTTTCCTTTTGAGAGAGAGAAGAATCTTTAATTTCCTTCAAGTCACCTATTGGAATGACTTGAAAAGTGTCATGAGAAGAAGGCACTTCCCCTCCTACAATCATAGGGAGATAAAGGACAAACTCCAAAGGCTCCAACAAAGAGACATAAGTGCAAATAATGAAGCTCTATATAATGAGGGTGGGAATTAGAGAGTAGGAAGAGACAACCATCTCTAGGTTTCTTAGTGGTCTCAATCTCGAGATTAGAGATAAAGTGAAATTGATGCCTTACCAAGATTCAAATGATTTGGTACAAATTTTCATAAAGGTAGAGCAACAACTCCTCAGAAAAGGTTTGAAAGTTTTCCACTTTAACTCTAGTGTTAAGAAAGACCACAAGAGGGAGGGTAAACAAGATGTATAAGAAGAACAATCTAGGAATCTAGGGAAAGAGAAGAGAGAATAGAAAGAAAAAGAAAGACCAAGAATGGAAACACCATCTCATACTCGCACTAGTGACATTAAATGTTTCAAGTGTCATGGTAGAGGTTACATTACATCACAATGCCACACCAATGGTAGGTAATCAATAAGTGATGATTAAGCTATCCATAGACAATTATGAGGATAGTGTGCTATGTGACATAGTACCTATGATGCTTGCCATATTTTATTGGGAAGGCCTTGGTTATTTGATAAATAATCCATACATAATGGTCATACCAATGAAATAACCATCACTCATAAAAAAAAAGTTTGTACTTCATCCTCTCACACATTCTCAAGTGGAAGAGGATCAAGAACAAATGAAAAAGAAAATAGAAAAAGAAAAAGATAAAAATAAAAATAAAGACACTTCTAACAATCAATGTTCTAAGAGTCAAGGAAAATAACACAAGTCTAAAGAGTTCCCCAACAAAAGAGTCATTATGTGGAAAAACAAAAGAGGTTTTCTTACCATCTTCCTCACGAAGCATGGAAAGACAAGACCAAATAAAACCTTGTGTTGGAATGGGAAGTCATTTCAAAAGCACATACATTCAACATACAAAAATAAGAGCTTCAAAGAAAATGCTTCCAACTAAGACCTTAATCATTCATTTGATCAAAGGTGTATAATCCTTGGTAGTTACACTCTTTATATACTTATTATACTAACATGTGTACTATCTTATGTTATAAGTAGAAGGTTATTTGACCTTGGGGGAAG
Organism: Vigna reflexopilosa; assembly: GCA_027742785.1. NCBI lineage: Eukaryota > Viridiplantae > Streptophyta > Magnoliopsida > Fabales > Fabaceae > Vigna > Vigna reflexopilosa. Next base: position 26,130,781 of record CM050918.1, read on the forward strand.
AAAAGACAAAATATCTCCAAGAAGAAGAGGATGTTGCCATATGCCAACTTGAATATTTGATGGTTAATCCTTTTCAAAGGGGAGGGAATGATGGCATACCCCCTACCCATGACCAATCACTTTCAAGAAGAGTTGAAGTTATCTGTGGAAGATGGGCCTAGACTCTCTCTTGACCATCTTGGGCCATCATGAAGCTTCTAGAGTAGGAATAATTTCGAGTCTTGTATTTTGGGCCAAGTAGTCTAGGATTTATTTGGGCTTTTATTATGGGCCTAGTAGTGTATGATTTATTTTGGGTCTTGTATTTTGAGCCAAGTAGAATAGAATTTTTTACCACTTAGGTCAACTAAGGCCAAGGTTAAGTGTTGACCCAAGTGGACATCCAAGAGCTTGTTTGACCAAGGGGTCAAAGTTTTCAAGCTAGCTTGGTGAGCAAGAGCGTAGGGCGTCCCACCTTTGTGTTAGTGGTCATGTGTCATGGTCACATTGGAAAAGGTTTCTCATAGGTAATGGCCACATGTCCTTCTTCTAATGGAGAGGATTTTCACCTTATTCTCCAAGCTAACCAAGTTTGAGTTATTAGGTTTTGTTTCTACAAATTAGAGACACTCTTAGTTTATAAATAGAGGTGTCTCTCACTCTTGTAATCACCTTTGAATTTAAGTAATGTTATGCTTCCATTTTTGAGTTATACTACTCATCTAAGTTCACCCAAGGCTAGAGCATCCCATGTGATATTCTCTAGTCACCTTCTTCATAGAATTAGCCTAACCTCTCCTTAAGCATCATCAAATACCACTACCTTCCATCTTATATCACCATGGTCAAGAGCTTTAACCCTTTCCTCCACCAAATTCTACACCATCTCACAGTTCCAACCATCTTCATAACATCTCTTTTAGCTTTAGCCCAACCTAGTTAAAGAGATTGCAACTTTATATTATTAATTTCTAAATACATATATTAAATTATCTTATATCTTTATCAAAGAAAAAAAAATCAATGAGGTTTTACAATGTGTAATGGTTTTTAAAATATGAAAAATATTAAAAATTAGTTATCACTAGCCGTATTTAGTTATAAATTTTATAACGAAATTGATTTGCTATAATAAGGTTATGAATTATTTCGATAAGTATGCCTAACTGCTCTGGAATTAAATTATTTTATTTTTACTTGATTTGTATAGATTTTATTTAATTTTTTAATTCGGTGAAATAAAATGCATAAATGTCATTTTTCTGTCATAAGTCACAAGATAATATTTAGATATTTTTCCTAATTCACGTATGATTCTGTCAACTCTTACAAATAGTCAGTGAAAATTGTCAAAATTTATTAACATTTCATTAAGTTTAATAACTTCTAAAATTCTTATAAAACAATAAATAGTTAAGAAAATTCATTTATACCATAACATGGGTCTTCCAAACCAAGAAAAGTCAAGTATAACATTTTACAGTTGAATTAGTAATCTAGACATAATTCCATGCTTTGATTTTTTTTTCTCTTAAATTTTCATTATTACATATAATTTCTTAGAAAGATAATTTTTGTATATATAAAAAAAGAAAAATAGAAAATTAAAATAATGGAGATAAAATGTGTGAAAAAAATTTTGGATGTAAAAAATAATAGGTTAAACTCATTCGGAGGTCCCTATTTTCGTGGGGTTGTCCTAGTTACATTTCCGTTTTTTAAGTTTTGCCAATTAAGTCCTTAATATTGAAAGATTAAATCAATTCGGTCTCTGCCGTTAAATCAACTTAACCCCGTTAAGTTTTTGCTTACCTGTGAGGGTGGCGTGGATAATTTTGGAGACATGGCGTGCATATACCCTTATACGTGGCTTTTTATTAATGAAACCCTTGTACGTGGCATTTTCCAAATGAAACATTTAAAAAAATGAGGTTTTTCTGAAAGATTTTAAAATTAGGGTTAATTGAAATTTGAATTGAGAAGAGAAAATCTAGAGCTTCAAATTGGCAGGACGTCAACCATGGAAGAATATTCGTTCTGCGTTCATCATTAAACCCAGATTCACCTGCAAACAAAAACCAACCAGAATCACGCCTCCTCAGCAACAACCAAAAATCACCATCTTCATGATGAACCAAAAGACCCGAAGCTCCTTGCATGGCCGTCATCTCCTTCGCACAACCTGCATCAGAAATCGGGACCAGAGAAAAGCAAATTCGCGCAACAGCCGAAGAACCCCAAATCAAACCCTACGAAGAATCCTAAGCGCTAATTTCATTTACCCCTCTTCTCCATCTCGTGCCACTCAAACCTTCATTCAAAAACCATGGCAACCAATCAAACTAGAATTGCGTCACCTAGGAAACCATCAACATCAGTCCAATTCACTGAAGCCATGGTAGAACGCGAGCAACCGCCGTAAAAGCAAGAGAGTGTTTTCCCCTTGCCAATTCTCTTCCCAATTTTAAACCCAATTTTGAAGACTCATTTTGAAGACTCATTTTTGAAGACTCGTTGTTCTTCGCAATTCCATAATTTAATGCACAACAAGAACCTAATCTCTAGGGGCACCAAAGTTCCAACAGATTTTTGACTAAATCCAAACACTTGAACTAGTTGCTTGCCTGCCTACCACATGGTTTGAACCAGCAACAAAAATGCACACAAAACGACGTGTCTGAGAGCTTCCCACACCGCACTGTTACACTTGAATCCACTCCCAGACACAATCTGCCACACTCTGTTCCCCTTTTGTCGTTTCACCAACGTCGTCGGACCTCACGCTCTTCTCTCCGGAAGCCCTAATCTCTACCGCGCTGATAGCAGCTACGTCGTTTTGGTCCACCGCTTTATTCCCCGCCGCTATGGCCGCCACTTCCAAAGCTTCTCCTATGGTTATGGGTCGCCATCTATGGCGACAGAACCGCTATGCCCAATTTTAAACCCAATTAAAATTTCAATGAACCCTAATTTTAAAATCTTTCAGAAAAACCCCAATTTTGAAAATGTTTTATTTAGAAAATGCCACGTGATTAATAAAAACCACGTATAACGTTCTCTGCAACCTACGTTTGAAATAATATCCACTCCATTCTCACACGTCATAAAAAATTTAACGGAGTTAACTTGATTTAACGACAGTGACTCAATTAAGTCAATTTTTTAATAAAAAAGACCAAATTGACAAAAATGAAAAGACGGAAATATAACTGGGACAACTTGACGAAAATAAGGATCTCCGAATGGGTTTAACCAAAATAATAATATTTATATTCTTTATGTCCCCACATATCTACGTATGGATTCTTCCCTCCAAGTTAGTTATACAAATATAAATAGAGAGCACCTTAGCATTTGAGTATGCAAACATGTCTCCTCACCTAATGGAACTAAGTGCTTCCACCACTTTAGTTCTCTACCCTGCATCACAGCCACAAGATCAGTCCAAAGAAGAGAATGGAGTGTTGGGTTTTGACTCAAATTTTCAAGAAACGAAAGGGGAAATGCCAAAAGAGTTCTTTTGGCCTTCTGGGGATTTGGTTAAGGCCACACAAGAAGAATTGAAGGAACCCCTTGTGGATTTGGGAGTGATGAAAAATGGTGATGAGAAAGCAATTGCCAATGCTGCAGAGCTTGTAAGAAATGCCTGTTTAAAGCATGGCTTCTTCCAAGTTATCAACCATGGTGTGAACCCAGATCTCATAGATGCTGCTTACCATGAAATTGACACCATTTTCAAGCTTCCTATCACCAAAAAACTCACTGCTCAGAGAAAACCTGGTGCAGTCTCTGGTTACTCTGGGGCTCATGCAGATCGTTACACCTCCAAATTACCTTGGAAAGAGACATTTTCTTTCCTCTTCCATCACCAAGGCTTCTCCAATTCCCAGATTGTTGACTACTTTGACTCTGTCTTAGGCCAGGACCTTCGACACACAGGGTAAGATCATCCACATTCAATTTCATCAGTACAAAATTTTACTTACAGTTACATAACTATGAAAAAATAAAAAAAAATAAACACATTAAGCATAACATTGTGTTTTATTATACATGATCGGGAGATGTTTTATTTCTCCTGTATCATATATTTATTTTGAAAACCACATTTAAATTTTAATACAATAAAATCATAACATTTGTAATTTGCTTTCAACAAATACATTCTCGAGAACATTCTTTGACGTGTGCTTTTACGTACTTATTACCTGTTCTGTAAAAGGAACAAGTAATTGTTCTGTCATGAGTTAAAATTTATTAAACAAGTAAATATGAGGCGCACAAAAACTGATAATCTTGAACAAATTTTATGTAATAACAAGAAGACATGACAGAGCATGATGTGAATGTTTCTCCTTCACTATATGACAAAGTTGGTTGTTACATTAGCTTGTTGCTTGACCCTCTTGAACAAATTTATCTATGAAAGAATAAACAAACAGAATTATTACAACTACTCAGTGAAAATTATCCTTGACAACACCGGCAGGCCACGTGTAAGAAAACAGACAAGATCTGCAAATCAACTATATTTTTGTATGTATTTTAAAAGTAATGTGTCAAATTGCGTAAAGGTTATCATTCAAACTTTTAATATAATATATATATCATATTGATCTTAATGAAAATAGAGTTTATGAGGACCCAAGTATGTCCTGTGTTGGCACGTTTGAGCAAGGAGACAAGTTGGTTGATGTGCCACAATTATGAATGGTAATGAAACAGAACAATCATGAAATTAAGTAGCCAAAAGAGAAACAGAAATGAACAGGTTCCTTAAATAAGATGGATTTTTGTGTTTGTGTGATTTTTGCAATAGGAGGGTGTATCAAGAATACTGCGAAGCAATGAAGGAGTTGAGTTCAGTAATAATGGAGCTTTTGGGAATTAGTTTGGGAGTGGATGGTTTGCATTATCGAAGATTTTTTGAAGATGGAGACTCAATAATGAGGTGCAACTATTATCCACCTTGCAACAGTGCGAACCTCACATTAGGAACTGGCCCTCACACTGATCCAACATCACTCACTATTCTTCATCAAGACCAAGTTGGAGGCTTAGAAGTTTTTGCTGATAACAAATGGCGTGCTGTTCGCCCTCTATCTCAAGCCTTCGTCGTAAACATTGGTGACACTTTCATGGTAACTTTGCAAACTATGCTCTACTGTTTTTCCTTTTTCCCATGTCAATTATCACTTTCATTTTAATTTAATTTAATTTAATAAAATATAAATTAATTTTAATTTTATTTAAATTTAATTTAGTATAATATAAATTAAATTTTAGTTTAATTTGTTATAAATAATAAATAGGGTTAAATATGTTTTTGGTCCATTTATGAAAATTGGAATTAATCTCTCCTCAAAACTTTGGATTAATTTAGTCTCTCATCTTTATAACAGCGTGAATTTAGTCTTTTTAACCAAATTTTTTAAAATTTATTTGAGGTTTCAAACTTGTTTCTCAATTACACATTCCTAAAACTGTGTAACTAAATTTGGTCAAAGTTTCAAAAATAGACTAATTTCAATTTTTAGTAAAAATTAAGAGACCAAAAATATATTTAACCCTAATAAATATTTATAAGTATTGTGAAATTATCATATCTATATTTAATTTATTTATAAACAATATTATAATACAGATTACCTATAATTCATAAATAATAAATACTCCAATATATCAATTATTTATAATAAATTTTATTTATAGATAAATCTATAAAACCGTTATTTTTTTCATCTTATTCTAAATATTTCACAAGAAACTTTTTCATAAATAGTACTTATGATTACATCACCAAATAAAAATATCGCATTGATTTTATAATTAATGTGGCTGTATTTCGAATTTCGTATAGTAAAATTATACATGATTTTATATTGTCGAAGCATTTGTTTTGAAACTAGTTCAAAAACAATTTCACTCAAAACTATGCAATAACGAATTAATAAATTAAATGATTTTATTTTACTCTTTACTCAATTAAACATTTAATCTTATGGTCTTGCTGCATTATATTTGTCGGCTTTTATTTTTTTGTCTATTCTCATTTTTAAGCTACTTTACTCATTACTTTTTTAAGATATTTTTATTAAAAAGTGTGCGATAAATTTTTAGATATTAAATACTGTTATTTTGGGAACTTTTAAAATTAGAAAATATATTATTTATTTTTTTCTAAACAAACTAAAAGATTATTATTTTTTAAATAATATATACTTAAAGTTAATATAAATATAACTACTAATTTTTTGAACTTGTCACAGATACGACAAAGATTCGATGACAATACATGTGGTTAGTGTCGAAAGGAAAAATAGAAAAAAAAAAAAAAACTTGATGTGATGCATGATGAGTAAGTACATTTCTTTGGCATGTATCCATCGTGTATAAAGTATAAAATAATTATACATCCAACTATACATTACAATTTTATATTTATATATTTTTATAAATTCAATTTAGTTTTATCAAATTGATTTATAAAATAAAATTTTCATTCATTTATATATTATTAATATTTTTAATCAATGAAAATCTTCTATTAAATAAAGTATTTGTTTGTATTTCATCACTTGTTCTTCTCCTTTCATTTGTAGCTGTAGGTTTAACCATCATAACTCAATTATATTGTCTATTTCTACACTGCATTATGTGAATCCATTTCATCACACTTTTTTCTTTTGTCTGTTCTGTACTCTAATTTTTCCACTTGACCACAATAGTCCCAGAACCATTAAGCAATTGTGTCAGCTGCTTAAGGCCTCAAAACTTTTCTATTTCATTATTTGTTAGAGTGTTTGCCCCATCATTAAAGTTTGCTAAAATGTGGTATTAATAGAAGACTAAATTTATATTTCTGTTAATTAAACAATAAATTAACATTAGTCTTAAGGCATCAAATATTACTAAAAACAATCTATTTTTCAGTCAAACTATAAAAAATTATTAGATTAACTTATAAAACTAGTTATCTCGTCTTCATAAATCATAATCAATATGTAACATGAGGTTTAGATTATAATGTTAGGTGTTTTTCCAAAAATTTTTTTCAATATTCGTCATGCAGGCTGGGAAATCTCATTTAATCTTAGGCAGTTGAAAACATCTTCTTTAATGATTGTTAGGACAAAATTGTTGGAAATTGACCAATAATAAAGTATGAGTTGCAAATCATAAATTTTTAAGTAAAGTTTTTTTCTTTCTTTTTATATGACATTTCTAATTTTGTTGAAAATGAGTATTTCAATTTATATTTTAAATTCTAATAAAAAATGTAAGAAGAAAAGAGTACTTAACATTTATTTAATCATAGATGTATGATGAATTGATGGAATGAAATGAGTTGTTGATGTGATAGGCATTGTCAAATGGGAGATACAAGAGTTGTCTTCACAGGGCACTGGTGAACACATACAGAGAGAGAAGGTCATTGGTTTACTTTGTGTGTGCAAAAGAGGACAAAGTGGTGAGACCCCCAAAGTTTCTAATAACAAATAATGAGGAAAGAAAGTACCCTGATTTTACATGGTCGAGTTTGCGTGAATTCACCCAGAAACACTATAGGGCTGATGTTGCTACACTCCAAAGCTTCATTAAGTGGCAAAGCTCTTCCAACACCTCCAACTTCTAGTTCTTCATGCCATCATCATTATATATTATTTACTTTTGCATAGTATCAAAGTTGCACTTTTAAAGTCATCTATGTAATATTTGATTGAACCTATATTTTGTGGTGTGTTAATAAATATTGTTTACTTCATTAGTGTTTGAATCCACATTTTGTTCTGTGTTAATAAATATGGTTTGCTTTATTTGTCACTTCAATGTTTAATAAAATGATATGATTGAAAGACATTATTCGAGATATGCATAAATATAGGAAAGTATAGTGTGAGTTTGTTTGAGTGAGTGCATCAGGAAATTTAACATAGAAATCTCACTTTTCATCCAAAGAAATTTTTTATCTCTAACCAAAGACGGCCTAATAACAATCATAGTAGCATAGACGAAGAAGAGAGTTTGGCTTACATACCATATATTCAATATGGTAGCAGGTTGAAAAGTCTGCTCTGCTTCCGTTGACTCCCTCTTTTATTCCTTCCTTCCCAGTGATGCTTTACCTTCTTGATCAATGGCATTGTCTATCTATCACAGAAACAAACAACGCAGATCAGTTCCTAAACCTTGGAGAAATCCTAGGTCTAACTCTTGTTTCTAAATTTTTAAATGAGACTAATGAAACCGTGGTTTTGTCCAAAAATAAACTCAAGTTTATTGATTCAAACTTAAATAACCCTAAATATGATCTTTCTGGGAGAATTATAATTCTTAAACCAATACCATGTACTTGTAATATTTCATTTTCATGTGAATGTGAGAACTTAAATGGAAGATAAATGGAATATGTTATATGGTTTTTAAAAGGACTGAATGGTGGTACCTATTGTGAGAATTATCATGGAATCGCTTTCTCGTGTCAATTGTGTGTTTTTCTCATCATGCAACAAGAATGATAACTTATTGGATGTGGAGAGTCAAATAACGAGAGCAAGATCATGGCCAACACTGCCTATGCCTATAGATAGACTTAAATTTAAATATAAAAGGTTTATTAGTAATTTTGTTTGAGTTTTATTTTATTAGTTTAGGTCCAATAGTATTAGTTTGATAGAGATAAGATAGAATTGGTAGTTTTGTATTATTTAGGTGTATTATTATTTTATTACTCATATAGATATAGTTAGATTACGTAGTTTTTATTTCAAGTCATTTATTCTATTTTTAATTTTTATTCTTTATACCTGGTCTAAGACCCTATTTGCATCATTTAAAGGCGGTTAAGGTTCAATGAAAATGACCACAGTGAATTACAGTGCAAATTATTTGTGTCTATGTCAAGTTTTTTTTTTCTACGAAGTGGTATTAGAGCTTTATGCTCTAAATGCTGAGTAAGAGAAAAGGAGATAGAATGAAACAGTGTGAGTGCTTGAGTGTTTGAGAAAAAAGAGAGTGAGAGATGACATAAGTTGTAAATGGAAAGATTGTGCCACAATTGATGAAGAAGACCAATTACAATAATTGGTGCCTACAGATGAAGGTGTTGCTTAGATCCCAAGACATTTGGGATATGGTGGAAGACGGGTACGGTGAACTCGAGGAAGGTGAACACCTAACAATAGAACTATACTTTCTATACAATGTTGTGGATGAGTCAGGGTTCGAAACAATAGCAAATGCGATGTCAACAAAGAAAGCCTAGGAAATTATGGAGGTTACAAATAAATTTAACAACCGCATTAGAAAAGTCTGAATACAAGCTCTTAGAGAGGAGTTTGAACACCTGAAGATGAAGCACAAAGAGCGGGTAACTGAGTACATAACTCGGGTGGAGAAGGTGGTCAAACAACTCGGTAGGAATGAAAAACAAATGTCATCTAGTCAGGTTGTAGGAAAAATTTTGAGATCACTCAAAAGATTTTGAGAGTATCATGTGCGCCATCGAAGAATCAAAGGACTTATTAGTTCTCATAATAGATGAACTTGTTAGGTCATTAGAAGCCCACGAAAAAGAAAAAGGAACTGGGATGAACCTCTCGACCAAGCATTATAGGTGCAACTTGATTTGAATGGAACTCGAAATACTCAGGGCCCCAGTCTTGGATGTAGAGGACGAGATGAACCTAGAAACGGAAATGAACACAAAAAACGTAAATGAACACACAACAAGCGTAAATCAACCCAGAAAATGAAATGAAAAATAGAATTAGCAAACGCAACAGAACTATAAAACGAAACAGAATGAGAAAACTGCAAATAGAATGGGAAAAACACAAATTGTAATGTGAGAATGAACTGAAAATGAAAATGCAAAGAGGCAAACGAAATGTAAACGGAATCAGATTGAACAAGAAATACAAAACACAATTTTATTGAATCTAAAACATATAAACGGAATTAAAATGCAAGATTGAAAAACGAAATAAAGAAAACCTAAGAGCAGAGTTGTCCTTCCTGTCCAAGAAGCTCTAAAAGAAAACAAGAGAATGAAGGAGAGTCTAAAGGTGGTTGTTGCATTAGAACCAAAACCTAGGTCAACCCCCCTTTTGGACTTTTTCTAATTCACCAAAAATGGCCCAATATTCAAATCTGGTCCAAAAATTAAAAGAAATAAAATTACAAACGAAATTAAAAACAAATGTTGATGTGGAAAATAACAAATGATGTAGCCACACTCTTGTTGTCCCAAAATATGATTCCAAAATTTATCTTGAAAATAATAATAGAAATAATTAAGCTCAAATAATTCAAATTAATTAAAATATGAATTACTGGTCAAATTAAGCCCAAATAGCAACAGTGAGGAAATATTGGATAGTTAAGAACAATTCACTAATAAAATTCTAGTGGTGAAAGCTAAGTGAATAAAACAAAATGATGATTCATCAAAATAGACCACACTTAGTCTTTTGCACTCCTGGGCAAAATCAAGACACAGATCAATGAAGAATTCAAAAGACATCAAGAGAGTGACACAACCTCAGGAAACAAAAACAAAAAGACATACAAGTAAACAAACAGATTTACACAATCCTTAATGAATCCTAGAAAGAGTAAAGGAGTAGACAACATCCAACACACAAAGAATCAGAGAAACCAGAAACTCATGGAAATCATCCAAGCAATTCAAGACATGGCAAAATAATCAATTAGCTCAAGAGGTGAATCAAAAGCAACAAAACCTCACAAGACGTACTATCACTGTATCCCTAAAATGTCTAGGGTAAACAATTTCAACTCAATGCACTCAAGAGAGAAAGCAACAAACAGACTTGGCAAGCCTCTAATATCAACACTCAAAACATATGCATGTTCAAATCAAAAGGTCTTTTCATGGTTGTAATGGGGAACAAGTGAAAATTCAAAAAAAGCACACCCAAAACCTCTAATTTCAATCTTCTTCTTGATTCCACCATTCATTTTTTTTTCTAATTTTTCTTTCTTTTCTTGTCTTGTCTCTCTTCTTTTCTCTTTTTGTTTTTTAGAACACAACTGTAAGAGATAAGATACATAACATATTTACAAAACAACAAGAAAAGGAACCAAGAAAACTAACTAGCCAATTCATAAGAATCCAATGAAGACCACACTTGTTTCCAAAACAATTTCAAAGCTCCAAAATTCCCTAAGGTTAAGGTGATCATGGGTGTTCTGAACCAAGATCAGTCTGAAATATGTGGATTGTGGTTTTCGTATTGTCGGTGGCCAGGAAGAGAGCGTGAGGTTCTGGTTTCTTTGAGGGGTGTCTCAAAGGGTTTCTGCAAAAGGAGGATTGTTCTTTCTGTGTTGTTTTGTTTCTATATTAGATTTGGAGTTGGAGAAGATTGCATTGAGAGAGGGTCTCTATAATTCTTGTTGTATAACTCAATCTATATAGTGAAGTGGCTTTCAATCTCAGATTGACTGAAAGGAAACTAGATGTGAGCATTGAAGTCGAACCAATATAAAAACTTGGAGTATTCAAGACTACTTCGTTTAATGTTGTTTGTTTAAATTTCAAAACCAAAAATGCTATAGACAAAGTTTTCTTGTCTCTACTTACTCTCCAAGTGCACTATCTTCACAAACCAAAATTTCACTATAGGAAACCTCAAACTCTTAGTTTCAGACCTCCTCATTCCCATATTATCTTACAACTAAATCCAAAATAGATATTTCTTTACATAGTTTGGTCAATTTCATACACACCAATGCCATTGCCCCTTGCGTCTATGACTTACTATCTCTCCATGTAATGAGAGGTTTAGGACTGATGAAAAAAGAAAAATTAGAAAAAAATTTGTTTAGATTATTTAAAAAAAAAAAAAACTTCTTGAATAAAGTTTTGAAAGATATTTTTTCATATATGAAAAATATCTTTCAGAATATTCATTCTAGAATATAATTTTTTTAATATTCTAGAATTACTATTTTGAAAAGTATTTTTAAATTTGAAATAATTTTTTTTTATAAATGAATGTTTTAAAAAGTATTTCAAATCTGAAAAATATTTTTATAGAATACTTGAATTTTTTTTCTGAAATGAATATTTCAGAAAGTATTTTTACATACAGAATTTTGGAATATAAAAAATCCAGAATAGATTTCGAACCTAAAAATATCTTTCCAAATGCTTATTCTGAAAATACTTTTATATTTCAAATCCAGAAACATATTCTAGAACAGTAATTCTGAAATATAAAAAAAATTGAAACAAATATTAGAGTTTTGAAAAATATTTTTTCATATCTGAAAAATATCTTTCGGAATATTCATTCTAGAATATAATTTTTTTAATATTCTAGAATCACTATTTTGAAAAGTATTTCTAAATTTGGAATAATTTTTCTTTTCTAAGAATATTTTAAAAAGAACTTCAAAATCTTAAAAATATGTTTTTAGAATACTTGTTTTGATTTTTTTATATGAATATTTCAGAAAGTATTTTGTTAGAACCCTTAAATTCAGCAGCTTAATAGGATATAGATGTCTGCAAGAGAGTGGACCGAGCGGTTTTTATCGGTAATATATATGTTGGGATTTTAAAATCTCCGTCTTTTCCTGCATGCATCTTCTTTTCCAAAGCTTCTGCAATTTTCAGTTTCTCCTCCTTCTCTCTAAAACTTTCCTTCTTCTCTCTAAAAATTCTCATTCTCATTACTATTGATCACCAAACAGACCACGCCCGAGCTCTCCCGGTGCCAGAGGCTTTCGTTTGCACCAATCAGATTGTTGTTCTGAATTGGTAAGTTCAACCTCTTCCTAAAAAAATTGTCTTCGAGCACATGCAAGCCAAATTTCTGGTTGCATGCATTTATCAGTTTCATCTTCTCAAAATTTTGATCACGTTTTGGTCTTTCTTATTATTCGATGGGTTATAGGTGTTCTAGAAAAGGGTTGATATTTGAAGGAACGCATTCTGTTGTTGATCTAGCAGCTATTCTAGAGGTAAGGGAAGCTCGTATGATTTAATTATGATTCTCTATTTTGATTTGTTGTATGTTTGTAGAATGTCTTGTTTGATTATTTGAGGTATATGTGATATGGATGTTACTACATGTTTGAATGGGTGTGTTGAGAACTGATAAAGGATGTGTAAATGGAAAGAATAGGACGTGATCATAATTCTGCAGTATTCTGCAGAATTATTACTGGTGACCGAGAGGTCATCGTGACCGTTCGGTCTGTGTATGTGCGTTCGGTCTTAACTAGATTCCTCTTTGGTGGAACTTCATTTAATGACCAATCGGTTTGTGCTATGTATAATAGACTATGGCGTTCGGTCTAAGTATAGTCAGCCTAGTTAGGGTATTCAATATAACTAAGTGTTTTGTAGTATGTTATTGAATCTGTTCAGTCATTCTTGTGTAAGCTTGGTAGTGTTCAGTCTTATAAAGACACTCGATCCCTTTAGCACTCGTTTTGTACTATCATTCAGTCTCTTAGAATAAGTTAATACAAGTAAGTATTTAAATATAAAATATTCAGTTTTATGATCCGTATTCGGTTCCAGTTAATAATGTTCGGCCTAGACCGTAGTGTTCTATCTAACCTCTCTAGTGTTTAATGTAAGGTGATAGTATTTAGTCAAAGTTAATAGAGTTCGGCTCAAACCAATAGTGATCAGTTTAGCTTTAGAACTTAATTAGTTGGATGTTCGGTGTCAGTGGTGTTCGGCTCGTACTTGAGTTGTTTCTCTTCACATAATCGTTTGGTCATGTACCGCTATAGGAAAACAATTTTACTGTTCGGTCTTGTTCTTAGGAAATGGTAAATCTTTCCATTCGGTGCTTTTGATTATGATGATTGTTTAATGGTATTGGTTTAACTTTACTTAAATGTGTCTTGGATGAGGAAGTATGTTGATCTTATATTTCAAGTTGGTATGCAAGAGAATTCCAAGGAGGAATGTCCCAGTGAATGGTTATTGAATTGGTAAAGTATGAATATGGATAGTGAAATTCACGGCGTTCATCCTGAAATTCTAATGATTATTAGTTCTCAAGTAAAGATGGGTAAGTCATGTGGTGAGAATGGCAAGAGGCCCTAATCTAGGGGGAGGGCTTAGGTGAGGTATAACGGGCTAACCTTGGGTGGCAGCTGAGGGGTTTCCAGTTACTACACCACCCGAGTGCACGAGCGGCCACAAGCTACATATTCATACAATCCGGATGGTCGAGTTGAGTAGCCGGTCATTATATGTATGTTATGTTCGGTTCTTGCTAGAAATGAATGTTTGATGATTGCACATTATAATATTGTGTTTGAATATATGATTATGTATTTGTTTATATTCATATGATTAATTAAATTACACTAGCTTACCCTACATCTCCTATGTTGTCTCTTGTTGTTCTTTTAGTCATCATTTCTCTTGCAATGATCATCCTGTGGATGTGAGCAGAAGTTGAAGAGTATTCTCTGGAACAAGCCCTAGAAGACGAGAACCCAAAGCTTAGTTTAGGACCTCTTAATAATTTGTAGTAGTTATCTTCCGTAATACCATATGGTTTATATAGGCTTTGTATAATTGTTCGGTATGTTCATATGTTTTGTATTAGACTTATGGTATCTTGTAAAGTTTTAAATTTTCAAGTATTTTAGGACATCTGTAAATAAATATTTTAATTCTAATAAATGTCCAAGAGTATTATTATATATTAACTCCTATTATAGTATTATGCTATAATTTTTGGAATGTTACATATTTTTACATCCAAAATTTTGGAATATAAAAAAAATCCAGAAGATTTCGAACCTAAAAATATCTTTCTAAATACTTATTTTGAAAATACTTTTATATTTTAAATCCAGAAACATATTTTGAAACAGTAATTCTGAAATATAAAAAAAAAGTTGAAACAAATATTTCCTAATTCGGAAATACTTTTCAAAACACAAGTACCTTTGAAATATCCAATCTAGAAAGTATTGAAAAAAAAAGGATTTTATTATAATTTTAATGAGAGTTTATTTGGAATTTCACATTTTATGAGAGTGCAAAAAGAAAAAGGGGAGAACATGAAACAAAAAACACCCCTCTGATGAATAGGCTTGCTTATTCATTGAATTGGCCTATAGGTTTAGGCTTACATGTTTAACTCATATTTTAGGCAAGGTCATTTCTTTCAGCACTCCTATAGTTTCCATGTGCACCCTTATAAAGGGGTGTAAAAAATGCTTTCTCACTTCGTTATCACCTCCATGTTATTGTCAATTATTGTTTATGTGAAAAACACCTCTTTCACTGTATAATCCATACATTTCTTTTATAAAAAATTACTTTTGAATTATATATTCTAAATACTTATTTTGAAAGAAAAAAATATATGAATTTGTAAAAAATTACATCAAAATTACATAATATGAAAGAAAAAAATATATCAATTAAAAGACATTTCTTTTAAAGGAAAGATGAGAATTTCATATAGAATGAATGCACAAGAAAAATATGAAAATGAAATAAGAAATCTTTTTAGGTGAGCTTGGCTTATGTATTCAATCTACTAGCTCGACTAAGAACTTTTCTTTTTTAATAGCATTTGCATATAACAATATTATGCTATGTCTCTTTCGTAATTGTTTTTAATAATATTATGGAAAATTCATTCTAAAAATGTGATATATTGGTTATACGATTGGTTTAAAAAAAACAGAACACGTGTATATAAAGTGTTATAAAGTATACCTTCAAATTATTTTTAAATATATTTCAAAACAAATATTTTAGTTACGAAATAGACACTTTGAAAATATATTATTTTTGTTATTGAAAAAGTTTCGGAATACATTTAGTTTATCAAAATGTTAATAATACATTATTTGTTTCTAATAACATATTTCTGAATTATTTTGAATGCACCACGAAATAGATATTCTGAATCTATGATATTTTGTTTATAAAATAATGGTGTTTTCGAAGAACAATACCAATCCATATGTCCAAATTATTTCTTTGATAACATTTAAAATACCATTTGGTAATCTAAAATAAGAACAAAAAAAAAATAGTAGGCTAGCGTTATTTCAAGACAAATTAGCATATTGGGTCGATAAATTTATTTTTTAAATCAGAAAAATGAAAATAAAAAAATGTATTATTTTAGGCTTTTATTTCATTTTTGGTGCAAAAGAAATGATAAGCTTAAGATCCAATATATGTGTTTGGAAATTATAATAAAGGTGGAGTTTTGTCTTGAACAACTTGCTGTTCATATTAGTATTAGATATAAATCAGTTAGAAACAACAGATAAAATAAATTACTACAAGATTATATTCTTCAATATTTTTTTTTTGTTTTGTATTTATTTTTAGTTTTTAATATTATTATTTAGTTGTATAGGTTCATAAGTCATATATTAAACAAAGAAGCTTGTTATTTTTTTTTAAAGTATTTAACCTTGCATCTTGGTACTTTCTTATATTATTTCTACCACATAAAAAGAAATATTAAAGTTTTCATTTTAAAATATCTGATAACATTCCATTTGTATTTATTGGACATATTATTCTACTTGTCATCAAACTATTAAACAATCCATTAATATATAATTTTACACGTAGCATGATGAAGGTGTACTAAAAGTCTCAAAACAACTAGAAATAAAACTAATTTAGAGTGTATATATATATATGTAAGTGTATATCTTACCTTACAAATAGTACTGTCAAAATGAGTTGAAACCCGTGAGCCAATTCGGCTCATCACGGGTTTGAGCAGGGTTGGGTTGACAAATGTGAAAATTTTGATGCGAGTCAATTTTGACCCGACTCGTTAAAAACCCGGCTCGTTAAGAACCCGGCTCACCCGGCTTGAACCCGTGGTGAGTCAGGTTGGCTCACCAGCCCACCTATTTTTTTTATTGAAATCAAATTAATTAAATTAATTATTCAAATCATTTTTTTATTGAAATCAAATTAATTAAATTAATTATTCAAAACGCACAACTTTTACTTCGTAGAGCTTTTTGTGCTACATTGTGTTGCTGTCTATCCAAAAGTTCCCTTTGCTATATATTTTTGTTAACGGCTGTATGTAGTTTCTTGGTCAAACGGTTGTGTATGTCTCATTAAACTAAATTGGCAAAAAAAAATTTGCCTGGTAGCTTAGAATATATAACACTAGAGTTCTTTTGTTTCATTTTCTTTTATATCAATTGGTCCAATTATTATTGTTTCAATTTGATCAATCAAAGTAACATGTTATAAAAATATCATAAGAAGAGGTGAAAAAAGTTAAGTGAGCCAATGAGCCAACCCGTTTAACCCACCAACCTGTGGTGGGTCGGGTTCAATTTTTTTTGACTCGCTAATAAATGAGTCGGGTTGGGTTAGCTCACTAAGTGGTCAACTCGTTGTGGATCGGGTTGGGTCGGGCTGGGTTACCCATTTTGACAACTCTACTTACAAACCAATTTTTTGGAATTGAGTTAAATTTAGAATCCACTTCTTACTATTAATAAAATAAGAAGTTTTAAGATTGATAAAATAAAACATATTTGTCTCAAACTATATATATATATATATATATATATATATAATTATATGAAAAAATAATCATAATATTAAATATACCTAAAACCATTAAGGATAATAATGTGATCATTATAAAATAAATAAATATCACTATAAAAATTTCAAAAGAGTTTTTATAAAACATAGAGATATTATTATACATCACTCATTCATAAAAACAACCAGAAAAGAACTTAAATTCAACTTACATGAGCATAGAAACTGATCAATTTAAATTGAAAAGCTTGCCGCAAGAATTAATTTTACAATCTCAATTCTTCAATTAGACGAAAAAAAAATATTAAAAATAAGTTAAAAAATTTTAGAAAAGTAATTTTTAAAATGACTATGTGTTTTAAAATAATAAAAAAATGTCCTAATAAAATTATTTATATTAAAACCTTTTAATTTTTAAATAATCGAGATTCTTAAATCACTATTACTTTTAAACTACTAATTTTTAGGTCTTTGCAATGGTCAATTCAAAATTATATTTTAGATCATACAATTTAAAATATTTATAAATTACATATTGAGTAATTTACAATATAGCTCTAAATTGTATAACTTATAGATATTATTTACAATTTTAAGCAATAAATTCAAAATGTATTATTGGATAATTTTTATTAAACCTATCCTATATATATATATATATATATATATATATATATATATATTTATATGATTATGAGAGATATGTTGATGCTGAATATGTAGTTGATTGTGTGAATGGTATTGATGGATATAATTTCATGATTCTCATGGAGAGGTTATATGGTGGTGCTCTATAGTGTTTTTTTGTATAAATAGGCAGAGTTAATATGAAATTTTATCTTGACGTTCTCAATAACCTCAATCTCAAGTAGAGATGGATCGTTATGTCGTGGAGAGCAGTAGGAGGTCTCAATCTGTAGTCATTAGTTAGGGCCATAGGTGTTGACAGACTAACCTTGTGGATGGTATGAGCTGGTATTGGTAATTGGTTTTAAATGTGTATTGTTGGAGGCCACCACAAGTTCATGAACCATTGTAGCTCGACATTCATACTGTATCTAGATGCTCAAGTCTAAGTCTTGTCATGTTTATGATGGTTTGATTTAATTGTTACTTATGAATTATGTGTGATTCGTGATATGTTAATGTATTTTATGGTTTGTTTTTATATCTAGCTTACCATTGCTTTTTTTTCTTGTTTGTCTATGTGTTGTTTTCTCTTCTGCGATGATCACTTATGGTGTGAGCTTAGGGAAACATTGTTTTTCGTTGTTGATGAGTCAATATTTTCTTGATTTTACTTAGTTTATTGTACTAGAATTAATCAGGGAATTGTACTTTGTCCGATATTTTCCCGTTTTTGCTAATTATGCTTAATTTGATCAAAAATTCTTATTTTAATTAATTTAAATTATCTGAGACTAATTATTTGTATCATTAATTGAAGGGAAATTATTGGTTAATATTTTGGGACTTAAAAGAGAAATGTCACATCAATTTTATTCTAAGCTTAAATGAGAAAGGAGGTGTGAATTTATTTTTTGGGGTACATACGGAGATGACTTGTAATAAATTGAGTTTTTGGAGAATGAAGAGCTTATTTTATTTAGAAGTGTGCTGCCACATATATAAAAATGCATCCATTGTTTTGATGAGCACATGGGCTCACTCAATTCTGCAAAAGTCCCGCAGCTCACGGACAGCCACAAGCACGTGAAGAGGCAGCAGGTCCAGCTTCGGAAGTAGCATCCATGCGGTCCAACAGCACACGGAAGTCCAGCAACACTCCAACGGATGTCACGGCCAGCCTTCACACGTTCAGCAAAGAAATAGATGAGCACACAATGAGATCAAGAAAGAGGTGCATGGAGAGGTGCACGTGATGGGCTTAAAGGAGGTGCAGCTGAATTTCCATGTGGCCTACACGCACACAGCAGCAGCGGTCCAGAAACGTTGAGAGGCAGCAGCCCATGTGCACCCCACAACCACGCCAACATTAAGTGTGCACGCTGTCCAGCATCTTGGAGATAAAAAAAAACAGCATTTGAAGAAGCTACACGTCCAAGCATCAAGCATCCAACAGCCTCCACGGTCCAGCCTTCTTCACGGCCCACCAGCAGGAGGTCATTTGGTTATTTTGGAGATGGAGCAGCAGCTTGAGGAGAACTCCACATTGGCAGCAAGGGGTGCGTACAGTAGCTCGGTCCAACAAGCTTTCCACGTCCAAGATTGGGGAGGCGCACGTCAAGCTTCATTCATTGGGTTGAAGTGGGGCGCTGATTCAGCGGGGAGGTGCACACGGACCGGCTTCCAAGATGCGCTGGATTCAAATTAGGAAGCTCACGGCCTGTACCCCTTCATTTCTTTCATCCAGCTGGGAGACTACGGTCCAGCAGGTTTTGAAATCTGGCCTTCTCACACGTCTAGCAGCAAGGCCTCATCTTGGATTTGCAGCAGCCCACATTTGCAGAACACGTCCTGCTGCAAGAGCTTTACGGCCTCGGTCCAGCGTCCAAAATGGGTCCAACTGCTTGGTAGGTTTGAGGAGGGAGGAGAGAAGCCGCCACATGCAGATTTAGAGTTTTTATTTGGAAGGAGGTTTTGATTTCAACATGGAAATGGATAGTTGACCGTGCACGGCTCATGATGAAAATGAAGTAGTTGTAGCTGCCACAGAGAACGAAGAATGATGATTGGAATAGAAGCAAACGGTGATTCATTTTGAAAAGGACTTTTACATTAAATGTTTGATTGCGACTCATTTCATTTATTTCACTCTTCACGCGTTTTTACGTATACATCTCATTTCTAATTCTAGTTGCTGAATTTCCGCTGCTTATGCTCATTAAATGCGTTCTGCACGGAGTTTGAGTCCAATATTTTATTTCCCTGCACTTAATTGCTCCACGCCTTTGGCCTTTCTTTTGCGATGCCTTCAAGATAATACAACCATGCGTCTTATTAGTTGTTTAACAGTTTAGTCTATAATGTTAGATCTTTATCCCGTTTGGATTGTGCCTTTATTTCATGACTGTTCTCTATTCCATTTCCTTAACATAGAATGCATAAATATTTAAATGCCCCTAGGTTAATTGGTTTGATGACTTATTTTCTTTTTGTTCACTTTTTTATTTTCGTTCACTTTTTTATTTTCGTTCACCTTTCTATTTTCTGTTGTGATAATTTAATTGTGATGTTAGTTTAGGTTAGTTGGTTGGTCGTTAGCGATATTACATTGTTTTCTTGAGAATTTTCGTTTTCTTGAGATTTTTCGAATTGTACTTATGTTTATTCTTCTCTGTCTGGTATTCTATGAAATGTGACTGTGTTCTTGCAAATGGATATACTCTTAGTTGCCTAATTGGTAATTGCATCTTTGCTTAGTTGATCAATCTGTATAGAACACATTGAATGAATAGATGTATCGCGTTTGATTAGTTCGCGATTATGATAGCATGATTAACCTTCGGTTAGTCGGTTAGTTGTGCTGGATTAGAGGTTAGAGTAGTTTATTCATGAGACTTTTGCACTTTAATTGTCATGTTGCTGCTCTGATTTCGCTCAATATTTAATCTGTTTTGTACTTGCGATTAGGTATACTTAGTTGCCTAATCGGTGTTTAATCTTTGCTTAGTTGATCGGATTGTATGGTGCATGACTGATCGGATTTGACCATTGCATTCGCTTAGTTTACAATTCTGAAAATCCAATTAGCCTTCGCTTAGTTGGGTCATTCGTGTTGGATTTGAATTAGAGTAGTGTTTACTTGTTGTTAATCTATGATTGGAAGCATAGTAATTGAGTTAATGACCAACCGTTTTTATTCTGTATTTGATTCTGTTTTACATTTCTGTTTACATTTTTTTCATTTTTGTTTGCATTCATGTTTTAATTTAATTTTTTTGCATTCACAAACCCCTCCACTATATGTTAGACCTAATTCTCGAACCACAGTTTGGTCCTTGAGAGACGACCTAGGAGTCACTTTCTAGTCTATACTGTATTCTTTATGCACATTAAATTTGCATGGGGTGCGACACCCATCAATTGTTCCAACAATAGGTGAGGGCGAACTAGATGAATTATTAGATGGTTCTACAGAGGTAGATCTATTGTCTTTTTGTAGGTTTGTTTTCATCTAAGTGGTGCTATTATCATATATGTAACATAATATTTTAGTAGTTTTATACTATTAAAATGGGATATTATAGTGTGCACTCTCGAACCTTGCAGAATTCATCACTTTGATGATTCTAATGCTACCTTCGTGCCAGATCATAATGCAATTGGACAACATCTCTTCAATGCACTACCTAAAGGGATATATTTGTAAGTCATCCAATCCAATGGAAGTCATATATCATTTATAACATATTTAACTAATTAATACTAATGTTGTGATATTTTATTTGATCAAAATTTTAAAAAAATTAAAATTGTAAAATAGTTTTTTTAATTTAATTAAAAAAATAAAATTAATTTCAATATTTAGATGAAATAATTTGGTATATAAATTTTTTTAAAATATTTTAATATTGATATATAAGTTATAATTAAACTAAATTATTAATTTGGTCTCATGTTGGACAAAGATAAACAAATTAAGACTCAACTAAGTTCAAATATAAATATAAGGATTGAATTAAATACAAGAGACAAATATTATATGGTGTTAACAGTTATATGTAACATTGAGGTTAACATTAATACGTCATACTAACACTATTACATGACACGACATTACACTGAAAAGTGAAAAAAAGTTAAAAAAGAAAAAAAAAATAGAAAAAAAAACAAACTAATACAAAGTAACACATGACATTTGCAAAGATGATGTTAACCCAGACTTCATGTATATCTAACACTAGAAACTAAGTTGGATTGATTTAATGTCAAATTGGGCTTAATAAAATCAAATATAAATATTGGGACCAAAATGTTTAGATGAATAAAAAAGAAAAAAAGATTTATATATATATATATATATATATATATATGATATTGTTAAAAATTTAATATTAGAATTATATATATTCTATTTTTTTTATGACAAATTTTAAAAAATTATAATTACATAAATATTAAAATAGAATATTAAAAATAAATTCATAAATGTTAAATAATTTAAAATAGGTTAAACCCATTCGTTAGTTCTTTTTTTCGCGTTTTTGTCCCACATTATTTCCCGTGATATTTTTTGTGCCAATTAAGTTCCTAATAGTGCAAAATTGAAAGAAATTGACCCTTGCCGTTAAATGCAGTTAACGGGGTTAAGTTTTTTGTTACCTGTGCGGGTGAGGTGGCCACATACCTTTACATGGCATGCAAAGAACCATGTGACGTGGTTTTAATTTCACGTGGCAGTAAAGTTAAAAATTTGGGGATTTTAACTTTCTTTTAAAATTAGGGTTAAGCTTATAAAATAGGATTTGGATTGCTGTTCGCAAGTAGAGGTGAAACTCAATGTTCGCAAGCAGAGATAGAAAGATGGTTTAGGGTTTGTTGTTCTTCAACATTGGGATTCGAAAGCAATTGGAAAGCAATTGAAGGTTGGAAGTAGGAAACAAAAACACAAGCATGTCGATGCAGCATTCGTGTTTGTGTTCATGGTCCACTTGCAATGATTGTCGGAAGCAATTGCGATCTGTCAGCTCTCGTGGAGATGGATGCTGGAATAGGAAGGAGGCGTCACCGATTTGTTATTGTGGAGAGAAGTTTGTGCTGAGGACTGCCAAAACCACTAAGAATAGAGGCGAACAATTCTGGAGTTGCCCTAGGTATAAGGGTGAAGGTGAAAATGATGGATGCAACTACTTCAGATGGTGGAGTGATTTAGGAACTGAGGAAACTGTTAGCTGTGAGCTGTTGGAAACAAATTATGTGAGGTTGGTCAAGACTTTTGAAAATGATGAGAGGTTGCTGAAGAATGTTGAAAACGAAAGGGATAACAAGATAATTGTTGTGCAGAAAGCTGTTATGAGTCTTGAAAAGTGGATGAAAATATTGGTTGGGGTTGTCTGTATTCTATTTGTAATGAACATGATTACAGTTGCAATGTTGATGGGAAGGGCATGATAATGTGTGTCTAAGTAGTGTAATGCAGGTGATCCAAGAATGTAATAGTTGTGTCTAAGTAGTGTTGCAATTGTTGTGTTACTTTGAAATGTAAAAGTTGCATATGTTTGTTTAATGAAATCAAGATTTGCAGTCTATATTGTTGTTCTTGTTTGTTAAATCTGCCATTCACAATTTAATGTTCCAAATAAATGTGTCATTTACAACTAAAAGGGTGAATATCTTTCATTTGCAAGGAACTGATGACTCTTAAATGAGGTAACACTATCAGAGATGCATATATTAAGTTTTCCTTAATTTGCTTTCTTTTTTATGGAGAATAAATCAACAGTGTAACATAATAATTCACAGTCTATATTGCAAGTTGTAACATAGTAATTCAAATGAGAATATTTATATCAGTGATATAATTGTAACACACATTTAATCAGGCAATATTTATATCAGTGAAAGGTGGCAATGAAATGTGCCATTCATATAAAAAAAAGAAGTCTTCCAGATGTTCATAATACAAAAACAGAAATGTACTCAGACTTCAAGTAGCTGATATAATTGTAACTGACTAGTGCAATTTAAATCTATCTATTACATGTCCTTTCATAAAGCAAAAAACATTGTTCAAGTTTGATGATGGCTGCAAAACAACTTGTCCCTGTGAAGTGGCTGCAAAACAACTTCTCCATGTGGTACACCCTAAGCCAGTGAAGTGGGTGCTTCTCCCTGTGACTGCAAAACAACTTGTTCATCTGTCTTGGGACAACATTTTCTGTGGTGACCCACTTCCCTACACTTGCTACATCTCTTAAGCAATCCTCCTTTGGTCATCCTCCTGCTATTTTTCTTCAACTCCCACTGCTCTAACATCCTTTTTTTCTTTGGACGACCAGACAACTTTCTTTTTGATGGAGGCATGACATCTGCATATTGGGTTACCTCCCACAAGTTGTTTCCATTAATAGGATAGATGATAGAGGAGTAGATGTGTTCATATGTTGAAGTGTGAAAGCATGCAGGTATGTAGTCCTCTTCATTCAGGTTGAGAAATCTCATTGCTACCAAGGCATGAGCACAGGGTATTCCACTGATGCTCCATTTTCTGCATGAGCATGAAGATTCATCTATGTTGACCACATACTTGTCCCCAGTATGGGACACATGTCTCACTTCAAATATTTTTTCTGCAGACCAGCTGTCAAGAGGAGGCAACATTAGTAATGCATAAGAGATACTTAAAGTAGGGCCCTAAAATGAATTATATTACTTTACCTGGGAATCTAGTATTGTGTTTGTAGGGCCTCCTTTTGTAGTCTACTCAGGATTTTTGGACAAATGGCTGACTTAAATGACTTCACCCTTGACCTATTAGTGACCCACCTCTTCATGATATAAAGTCTGATTTCCTCCAACATTGTAATAATTGGTTTTGTCCTCGTGTGCACCAAAACGCTATTAAACGCTTCTGACATGTTATTGACCAAGGTATCACATTGAGGTGTGGTTGTGAACCTTGATCTGGACCAAAACCTTCAATGTAAAAATAAGTCATACAATTAGTAAAGAAACGCTTATGGGACAGTGGGAGGTGGGACAGTGGAATACCTTGGGGAAAAACATCACTTTAAAGAAATCTAAAGTGAGACAGTGGAATACCTTGGAGCAATTGCTATCAAGTGGCGAAACGCTTCTTGGTTTACTTCTCTTATACTTCTCATTTCAGTCTCCCATTTCTGTGGGTGTGTTGCCAATGTTGCCCTCCACATCAGCTTCTTTAGATTCTTTCCAGGGAATTTCTTCTGGAAATTGGCATATAAATGCCTTACACAATATTTGTGTGCAATTCCAGGAAGTATATCATCTACAGTGTGTAACAGACCCTGTAAATGGCTTATATGACGTCAAGAATACAAGTACAAAACCAATACATGGCATATATGAAGTACATAACATAAGTATACATACCTTTTGTTGATCTGATATCAATGTAAGTGAGGAACAAAAGTGAGGTCCACCTAGGTCTTCAATTAATAGCTCCATAAACCATTTCCAAGTCTCCTTGTTCTCGACCTCTACTACAGCATATGCTAGTGACATCATTTGATCGTTTGCATCTCGAGCAACAGCAGTTAACAGCTCACCACCATATCTACCTATCAAGAATGCTCCATCAAGGCCAATGATTGGCCTGCATGAGAGAAAACTATCTTTGAATGCCTTGAGGCATGCATAGAACCTTTCAAAAATTAGCATTTGATCATTTTCCTGAAGTTTGACCTTGATAGTGGAACCTAGGTTTCTTGCTAATAGCTCATGAGCGTAATCATTGAATAAACTACTATCACTAATGTCATGTTCTTCTAAATATGACTCATGTTGTTCCAAATATGACTTAGAAAGAACATTGCAATCAATTTCCATATTGGCAGAACTATCTCTTTGTCTAAAGTCACACTGGATGTTTACGTCTACTAAACCATCCACACTATGCACTTCATCATCCATAATATTCACTTCACCATCCATAATATTCACTTCACCAATATGATCATCTGATGAACTCCATTCATTCACAACTGTTCTGTTAGCATCAACATCATTTCCTTCTCTTTTGTTAGCTTCATCATTTCCCACGTCAGAATGACCTTCATCATGTTTTATTCCCTCACCCTCACCAACATCAACTTCTACTTCCTCACCATGAACATCAACTTCTATTTTGTCCTCATTATCAGCTTCATCATGTTCTATTCCCTCACCCCCACCAACATCAACTTCTACTTCCTCACCATGAACATCAACTTCTATTTTGTCCTCATTATCAGCTTCATCATGTTGTATGGCCTCCACCTCACCAACATCAACTTGTATTTCCTCACCCTCAACATGTTGTACCCCCTCATCTAACTGTTTTGTGCCATCACCAAACTGTGCCTCATCCAACTTTGCACTCTCACTACCTTCATGCATCTCAGGTAAAACTTCCTCAACTTCTTCATGTACATTATATTCAATCATCTGAATGACATCAGCTTGAGACACATTGTGCACAACATATAAATGCACTCGACCATTTAACCTAGCTAAATTGACCATATGCATAGCTTCTACGTCATCAAACAATGCTTCTAGCTTACCATCTAATACAGGACCACATTCAACAGAATACCACAAGTCCTCAAATCCTACATATCCAAGCGCTTTTACTACACTCACGACAACATAGTAACTCCAGTAGTCAGGGTCAAAATGCATAGTATCACACTCCCCTTCATATTTTAGGCACCCTCTGTTTACCAACTTCCCCCCATGGTGACTAACAACTTTTATGTCACCCTCCATCATAAACAACACACTGAACAATATTCTACACCTATAAGTAAATGTAAAACGAAAAAAAACCACAAATATTAAAACATTGAAAATGACACCAGAAAACGAAGTTTAACTATGGGGGACATGGGGGACCACAACCAAAATAGGGAAATAATCTTTTTTCAGACAACCCCAACCCCGCAATCTAAAAGGCATGGCCAGATAAGAACAAAATTCACCGAATATTAAAGCACCGAATAGCTACCTATAGTACAGAATACCAATGTACAATACAGATACACTAACCTTCCACAAAATTCCACACGAAAACCTTGCGATCCATGTTCAAGCACTTCGCGATTCACGTGATAGCAACCCTTACTCCAATGCACGCCCTAATTTACCAATTTCGAGCCCTAATTTACCAATTTCGAACACTGACTCTCACCTCTGCTTGCCAACACTCAGTCTCACCTTTGTCAAACAATTGTAATCCCAATCCTATTTTTAACACTAACCCTAATTTTAAAAGAAAGTTAAAATCCCCAAATTTTTAACTTAACTGGCACGGGAACAAAAAAAACCACGTCACAGGTTCTCTGCACGCCACGTCAAAGTATCTGGCCACTTCACCCGCACAAGTAACCTAAAACTTAACCCCGTTAACTGCATTTAACGGCAAGGGTCAATTTCTTTCAATTTTGCACTATTAGGGACTTAATTGGCACAAAAAATATCACGGGGACTAATTTGGGACAAAAACGCGAAAAGAGGGACTAATGAATGGGTTTAACCTTTAAAATAAAATAGAACAATTCATAAATAATTGTATTTTTATAATTTTTATTATTTTGTAGATGTTAAAATTTAAATGATATAAATAATTTAAAGGTTTAGTACCTAATTTTGTTCCAGTTGATAAATCTTAATTTAGTCTTTTATTAGAAAAGTGTTTGAAATGGTTCTTACTTTTAAATTTTTAAATCAAATTAGTAGTTCTTTCCGTTAAATATAATCGGAAAATGATATATGAACAACAGTTTTGGACAACATTTCGACACGGCACAGGTGTCCAAATTTGATTCATCCACGTGGCAATTAAAAATAAACTGAAATGCTGACGTGGTAGCAGAGAGAGAAGGTGGTAAATTTTGAATTCTGAATCTCAAATTCATTCTCAAACTTTCGAGAGAGGTCAAGTCCCCATCTGAACTTTCCATAGTGCCGCTCGCGAACGTCGTGCCACCACCATCGCTTAGTCATCGTCGCTGGAGAGCCACCATCCATCAAAAGACGTGTCTTCCCTCCACCCAGCCACTCATTCTCGACACAGTGCCGCTCACGATCGTGCCACTACCGTCGCGTAGTTGTCGTGCTAACAACCCACCACTGTCGTCGGAGAGCCACCGTCCATCGGAAGAGGTGTCTTCCCTCCACCCACCCACACACCCAGTCCTGCCGCAGTCGTGCCTCATTGCCGGCGAAAAAAAGGGCAACCCTAGACGACGTTGGTCCACCGCCGTGTTGTCTCCTCCCAGCCCACCGTGCCGCCGCCGTTGGAGGACGAAATATACACATTTTCTTCGGTCCTCCCAACCTCCTAGTACCGTCCTAGTGTCGCCGGAGTGCCGCCGGAGCTTCACCGGAGTGCCGTCGGAGTACCTTGATAAAAAGGTATTTTCTTAACTTCTTTCCTCTTTTTATTTCCATTACTGAACCTTGCACTCAATCAATATTTATGCTTGTGACATAAACTTGCTGTTGCAATGTAAACCGACAATGGAATATATTGAAATATTCATAGAAAGGAATGTTCTGCTTAGAGTTAGGAATTGATATGGACAAGTGGTTTCGTGACATGTCTAAATCTCGAATGCTTTTGATTGGTGCCAAAGAAGATGGTACGATTCTTTTTAAGGAATTTCCTTCCAAAAAGAGGTACTCCAACATTATGCATTCCCTGATAGTGCTAGGAATGTGACCAGACAAATAGTTGTTAACCAGAGATATAGGTTTCCCATTTCTTCTTGTATGGTACCACCCAAAGAGTATTGTGCAAATGAAGAAGTTTGTTAGAAATGACAGACTGAAAATTTCAAAGGTATGGTTCCTGTAAGGTTGTTTTGATAGAGATCCAATTCTTGTAACTTTTGAAAGTTTCCTACATTCAGAGGAATATTTCCTTGTAACATATTTTGCTCCATACCTTGGAAAAACAATTGACTAAGGTTGCCTATGAAGGGTCGTATTTGCACTGACATTTTGTTTGCACCCAATGACAACTTTTGCATGATTTAAATTAGAACTTTTCAATCTTCTGTATTTTAAAGAATTTGACTTTATTAGTTAAAATAAACTTACAAATATTTAGATACATGTATAAAAACGTAGTTTTAATAGTAATTTAAAATTTTTGTGATCTTATATAGATATCAAATATTATTGATAGTCATTTCAACTTATAATGGAGATTAATTGAAGGTGTGGTATATATTTGGGTTTTCCGATTTAATAACAGATAACATATTAGGAATTTTTTTATTATTATTGCTAGTTACACATTCATATATAAGGATATTTTTCCTGTATCCCCATAATATGTTGTTGCGTCCCCTTTGATTTTAAAATTATGACTCTGTCCTTTGTATTTTAAAATCACATTACCAATATTTACAAATATTTTGATATCTTAAATATCAAATATGAAATGGAATTTAAGTTGGTTGCTGTATGTGAAAGGGAAGGAGAGAGATTAATGATGTGTTGAGTTTGATTAAGATGTTAATTTTAACCGTAGGGGGTTTAATATATAACAATGCACTGACATATTTTGTTGGGGTTTGGAAACGGGTGGCTTGGAATTTTAAAATATGTTTAATTTGTATGAGCGATTATTATCTAGTCTTCTATTGAGAAAGAATAACTGAAGATTTTTCCTTTTTGCTCACAAATGTTAGTATGTATATGTTTGGTTTCATCCGAAGATATCCCCTATATTTTTTTTTCTCGTTCTATTGTTGGTGTTCTCCATGATTTTAAGTTCACTCGTATTATAAATAAAAATTAGAAAATGTTTAAAATAGGAGACACATATTTGAATTCTGAAGGATTGTAATTTATTTTGTAATGTATATTCTTGATTGATATTTTTTGTTTGAAAGTGAATGTTATAGCACTAATAGGAGTAAACTTGTATGCAAAAAACTTGTGTTCGCCACATATTTTAAGATGAGGGGAGATTAGTGAAATGAGTTATTCCAAAAAGGATTTTATCTTTGCTCCGTGCTAGGGAAAGTTTTCTGGGACCTTTTGTGTGTGCCTTTTGGCTTTGATGGTATCTTTTTGGTTTTAATAAAAAGTATTTATTACCCATTTTCGAGTTATGGGATTTTATTTTGGCAGCCATGATTTTTTCTTTTAATACCTTCTTTAATCAATCATTCATGGTTAATATGAAGTTTGTATGTGGTGTGGTGTTTTGCACTATTTGTTATCATTGTAATGAATCATAAGATATTTAGTACTGATTTTTATTTTCACTGCATTCAAGTTATGTGAATATTTTATACTTTTTATCTTAGCCTTCTTATGATCTCTGAATTATTCTGTGGCATTTCCGTTTTGTTGTTCCTGCAAATATTGCAATTTCTCTTAAACTAGTTTTCTCCTACTTTCTCAGTAATATTTAGAATAATATATATTTTTTTTGTTTCTAACACATCCTTTATTGTTTTTTCCCCTTGAGAGTTGATTTTATTCACTCAAATATGAAATCTCTATCAATCCCATCCTTATTTCACCGTTAACATAAAAAGGTCATATGATATGACACCATTTCACCTCAAAATGCTGCATTTTTTTTTTGGTTAAAAAGATATAATGAAAAATGGATGGAGAGATGAAAACATTTGGGAATTTGAAGTTTGACATTAAAATGATAAAATTAATCTTTAAGGAATGATGTTGTTTTAAGTATTTTCTCTTACTTCTGACTTGTTAAAGATGAAGATATTTACTTTGCCGTAATTGTTTTGTTGCATTTAAAATGATAAAATTAATCCTTAAGGAATGATGTTGCTTTAAGTATTTTCTCTTTTGCATATGAATTATTGTCGTAATTGTTTTGTTGCATTTAAAATAAAATAACTATGCATAATTCTTAGAAAACTCCAACTTCATTGATGCAAAAACATTGTAGTATGCTTTGTACTTTTGAATTGTTTGTTGTTATCATTGTTTGGTTTTGGTTCAGTGTCATGGAGGAAGTGGGTGAACACAGTAAAGCTTCTGATACTAGGAAGAAGGTATGTTGTATTTGATTTGCATACAATTAGTGTTGTATTGTAATGTATTTAAATAGTAAGTATGTTTTTTTATGCAGTTAGTGTTTAGACACTTTTGCAAGACCAACTTCATAGGTGCTTTGAATGAACGCTTGAATACTGAACAAAAGACTTACATTGACAAAACTGTTTTTGGTTGGTTGTTATTTTTGCCAGATTGTATAAAGATAGGTAGGAATTTGTTAGCTCATTTATGTGGTTGTTGGGTAGAGAACATGGGAGGGTTTTATATTGGAGACAAAGTTATTGGGTTTACTGAATTTGATGTATGTATGCCCTTAGGGCTACCTGTTGTTGGTCAAATGATAGATTTAAATGAAGTTGGGCATCGTTGTGTTTGTAGGGACTACTTCCCTGATGGGAAAGTAGCTGTGAAAATGGTTTATGAGTTTTTGTTAGAGGAACATGAAAATGTTTCTGTAGAACAATTTTGCAGTTTGTATATATTGGTTGGGATATCAGAGTTCTTGCTTCCTAATAGGAGTGGTCTAGTATTTCCAGTTATTTTTGACCTTGTTTCGGAGTTGGGTTCTTTGGGTAAGTACAATTGGGGCAGTTTAGTTTTTGATTACTTTATTCAAAGTGTGTGCACTGCTTCAACAACAGTGAAGAATGAAACAAGTAGAATTAATTTCCATTTTGAAGGATGTGCTTACATGTTGCAGGTACATGTTTGTTTTGTAGTTGTTAATAAAAGACACTGATTTTTTATTGTTTACCATCATTTTAAATTTGGAGGTTGTTTGATTTATAATTTGCAGGTTTGGTTTTGTCACCATTTTGTTACATCAAAGTCAATCAATGTACAGTACCCGGGTAACAAAATTCCCAAGGTTGTTGAACTGGATTGATATGAATATTGGGGAGAAGTTTATAGCAAGTGCATTGGCAAAGGGATCAGTGAGTAGTCGTTGATTACAGGAGTGTGTTATAGCAATTTATTTAATATTTAATGTTTTATGAAATGAGATTTGTTAATGACATTGCAGGTTGTTGTTGATGTTGACGTGTCCAACGAGGAGCTTTGTTATGGAGTGGTCAAAGACGTTGTTCAAAAACATGTTTTTCCATATAACAAGCAGAAAAGAGGAGAAACGGAGAAATTAATTTCTATTGTAGATGAACAAACAAGAGTTCTTGCCGACATGCGAAATAGTATTGATGAATTAAAGAAGTCGGTTGAAGCCAAGAATGAATATAAGAGTGAAGATTTTGTGGAACAACCATATTGTGGAAGTGAAGGTCATTTGCAATGCACACCGGTTCAATATCATCACCAAACCCTGATGTTTGAAGGTGGTATTGAAATGAAGCAAAGCACGATGTATGACCGTATGAAAGCTGCTCCGCGAAAACGGATTAAGAGTGTGGCAACAAGAACTCCCTATACTGAACATGTTAGAAGAAAAAAATGAGTGCTTGAATAACTTGTATTAAAATAGGAAATGTACATTTGACTTAATATGATGATGTTTGGAATGTTGTTGAAAATTGTTGATTATCAGAAAATTTTGGAATCCTTTAACCATTGTCATAATGTGAGTCATGCTTTTTCTTCTTTTTGGAATGATTGATGGAATGAAGAGATTTTTAATGTGATGCTGATTATTAGAAGTTCAAAATCTGTATGAAAAAGGCAGTGGAGCCTTCTAAAATTTATAACAGGTGTGTGTGCAAATCTGATAACAATATTGAATTGATACACAATTTTTGGCAGGTTGAAAGTTGAATTTAGAAGTTAATGAACCCCTGTGTGCAAAACTTGTAACAGAAGTACCCATTTATTTGAACTAAAGTCCCACATAATATTTGAAAATTTCATATGTTGTTTAACTTGATAAATTGGTGTCTTAGGTTGAATGTTACCATGAGGATAATGCATCCTTGTCTTAAGAAAATTTTATTGGACATGATTATAATTTTTTTTGAGGTTCAAAGATGAATTTAGAATTCAATGAACCCCTCTGTGCAAAACTTATAACACAAGTACCCACTTATTACAACTAAAGTCCCACTTTAATTTTTTAAGTTTGGAATGTTGTTTAACTTGATAAATTGGTGGCTTAGTTTGAATGTTACAATGAGGACAATGCATCCTTGTCTTAAGAAAATGTTATTGGACATGATAATAGAAATTTTTTAGGTTGAAATATGAATTTAGAATTCAATGAACCCCTCTGTGCAAAAGTTATAACACAAGTACCCACTTATTGGACCTAAAGTCCCACTTTATTTTTTAAAGTTTGGAATGTTGTTTAACTTGATAAAGTGGTGGCTTAGTTTGAATGTGACCATGAGGACAATGTATCATTGTGTTAACAAACTGTTATTGGACATGATAATGATTTTTTGTGAATTTAAAAGTCAATGAACCCCATTGTGAAAAAGTTATAACATAAGTACCCAGTTGTTCCAACTAAAGTCCCACTTAAATTTTTAAAGTTTGGAATGTTGTTTAACTTGATAAATTGGTGGCTTAGATTGAATGTTACCATGAGGACAGTGCATCCCTGTCTTAAGAAAATGTTATTGGACATGATAATAATTTTTTGTGAATTTACAAGTGAATGAACCCCTCTGTGCAAAACTTATAACAAAAGTACCCACTTAATCCAACTAAAGTCCCACTTTATTTTTTAAAGTTACTTATGTTGTTTAACTTGATAAATTGGTGGCTTAGGTTGAATTTTACCATGAGGACAGTGCATCCCTGTCTTAAGAAAATGTTATTGGACATGATAATAAATTTTTTGTGAATGTAGAAGTGAATGAACCCCTCTGTGCAAAACTTATAACAGAAGTACCCACTTAATCCAACTAAAGTCCCACTTTATTTTTTAAAGTTACGTATGTTGTTTAACTTGATAAATTGGTGGCTTAGGTTGAATGTTACCATGAGGACAGTGCATCCCTGTCTTAAGAAAATGTTATTGGACATGATAATTGACATTTATTTGAATTTAGAAGTGAATGAACCCCTCTGTGGAAAACTTATAACACAAGTAACCACTTAATCCAACTAAAGTCTTACTTTATTTTTTAAAGTTACTTATGTTGTTTAACTTGATAAATTGGTGGCTTAGGTTGAATGTTACCATGAGGACAGTGCATCCCTGTCTTAAGAAAATGTTATTGGACATGATAATAAATTTTTTTCAGGTTGATAGATGAATTTAGAATTCAATGAATCCATCTGTGCAAAACTTATAACACAAGTATCCACTTAATCCAACTAAATTTCCACTAAAAAATATTCAATTTATACTTCATATTTTCAAGACAAATTTTAGACGTATATTTCATATTTTACACAAATTTTATTAGTTCTAAGTAATTTTTTTATTTTTAAGTTTAAAAGAATAATAGGAATGAAGAACATCATGATTAAATATTTATTTAAATTAAATAACCTAATTTTTTTCTATTACTGTTTTAAGTTTAATTTAATTAAATAGGTGAACAAAAAATTTCCATTTCATTTTATTTTATTCATATTTTCAATGTAGTTACTAATAAACCTATTACTTATTACAAGATTTTAATACATCTTCCAGATAAATTATTGTTCAATATTATAACAAATATTATATTGGAAGGCTTATAATTATTTTATTTTTTTTAAACACACCAAATGAAGTTAAGTTAAAAATAATTTAGTTGAACTAAAACAATGGTATAAATACCTACTTAATTGAGACAAAGATGTAATCATTTGATTTCCATTCAAACATAAATATTGAAATACATGAGATGAAATTGATGATTTAGTTTGTGGTTTAGACTGAAATTGGATCTATAACATTACAAGGACATCCATTAATATAAACTTCAATTAGTAATTCATCTCGCTGATTGTCAACCTCGAACACGAGAACATCTCCCTCCTTCAGGCCATATTCGATGCAAAATTGCTTCCATCCTTTTCCAAACTTTGTTGAATTTCGATAATCCGAAACTAAAACTTTGCACATGATCTCATCCTTGTGTCCAAGGATGAAAACCTCCGTCAAGTCTTTGCTCCTGATCAATTTCCCAAATGCAATTTGCAAGTCCTGTGCAATAACAAATATGAGGTCAATGACATTGTGAATTTTGTGATAATTTGGTTAAAACATAAATTTTGTTTTCACCACATACCAAATGACTTCCTTGTGCCTGTGATTTTGTCAACTTCACCGCAAACAGAGACGTATCAGGATATGTGGTAGAATGATAAATGAATGATTCCATATTCTCTTTGGAGCAAGCACCAAAATATATTGTGATATTAAAATTGTTATTACCCAAATATTGGAAGCTTATATGGGCATCATTCAACCTTTAAGGGTATATGATTTTCATTTCAGACCACCCATTAGTTATTCTAGGATTCATGGTATCCATGTTATAAGTGACGACATAGGTGTGACCATTGTTGTCCACCAACGACCAAGTCAGTCCTAATTCATTTTCAAATGCCACAGCAAAGTGCTTATCAACGTATCCAAAGTCTTGAACAAGTTGTAATTTATATAAGGTAACATTCATCAAAGTAAACTAATTAACAAGAACATCCCTACCAAATCAGTTAAGTGGATGGATCCAAATTTCCACAAGATTGTTGATGTTGCCACGGAGGTTGATGCAGCCATTGTTTCAAAATGAAAAACCCAGATGTTTGGCTCTTTAAATTGTGCAGAGGCTTGCATGTAAAACCATTATATAAATAAAGTGGAGGCATGATGATAAGTCCCTACACAAACCCGTGAATCAGCATTAATATGGGGTCATAAAACGCCTGCACTCATGGCTTTCGGAGGAGGTACGTCGGTTTTCAAACCCTTCAACAAAACAATTAAGTAGTGCAAAACGTGTCAATTGGGGGACAACAAAAAACCCCCCTTCATTCATGGCTTTGGGAGGAGGTTGGGCGGTTTTCAATCCCTTCAACAAAACAATAAATGTTTTCAACCTTTTGAACCCCCTATTTATTACATAATTAAGGAGTGCAAAAGGTGTCAAATGGGGGACAATGAAATGGACACATAGTTACGTTACATTTAGAAATGAAATGGGTGTAAAAGGTGTCAACCTTCCAATTAAGTAGAATTTACAAATCAAATCGGCACGTACTTACACAATAGTCAATAACATTACATTGACAATAATTATTACCTTAACCACTAATATTTGTATGCTAAAATAATTAACTTCAACAAAAAAAATATATCTAATTGTAACATATTCAGCAAAAAGATAAAGTCCAATCAAGTAATAAATATAAGTCCACTAAGTAGACTCTGTCAACTGAATGCTTATATTGGTCATGTCTACCTAAAACACCTGTTGCAATCATCCCAAAAGGGGAGGGAGGGAAGACTAATTTAATTTCAGACATGATTATAACAGTAATTTTTCACAAAGGACATTTTAGGTGTAAAATACATGAGTAAAAATTGCATGGTAGAAATGAACACACAAATGAATTTTGGCAAGTGCAGAAACAAATGAGCAAAAGAAAATGCTTAAACAAAATCTGTGAAATTTCACAACTTGATCCTACCATGGTGAACATATTACAATCTTCTTCCTGCTCTTTTCCTATTGACCAAGCAAAAAATACAGTTAACAGCACATTTCCTCCATAAAAAACTCCAATAACAACTGAAGCTGACAAAGCCAACCAGTCTAAGTAAGAGTCCCATAAATATACTCTTTCATGTTATCAGTGATGTTATAGCAGGTTCCTAAAACGATCTCTAGCACCAGGATAAAATGAGAAACAACTGCCTACCCATTTAAAATGTAACCATCCTAAAACGATCTCTACCACAACTACAGTTTGGTAATTCATCCTGTTCAAAAACTAAGCATCCATAAAGTGTATAGGATATGATTTTATTTAAATATATAATCTTGGATGAAACTTAATGACTACCTTTTCTTTTGAAACATCAAGTGCTCTCATGTCATAGTTTGTATGGGCATATCACACTGATTTTAACCACACAATGCAAGTAAATAGCATCAACGTGACACCAGATACAAAAGTCGAATCACACTTGTCCAGAAAAAGTAAACTAACTATGAGCTATCTTTGCTATATTGGTATGTAAGAAATGAACCATACCAAAGGCTACAGCCATTACATCCAACAACCAGACCAAAGGCTACCAACAACATCACCATACTAAAGACTACCAACAACATCACCATAAAGAAAAATATACACACAATTATTCATCATAAATCTGAGGAAAGAAGTTAAGAAAATACCTTTTTATCAAGGTACTCCGGTGGCACTGCGACGGAGCTCCGGCGGCACTCCGACGACACTAGGACGGTACTGGGAGGTTGGGAGGACCGAAGAAAATGTGTATATTTCGTCCTCCAACGGCGGCGGCACGGTGGGCTGGGAGGAGACAACACGACGACGGACCAACGTTGTCTAAGGTTTGCCCTTTTTTCGCCGGCAATGAGGCACGACTGCGGCGGGACTGGGTGGGTGGGTGGGTGGAGGGAAGACACCTCTTCCGATGGACGGTGGCTCTCCGGCGACGGTGGTGGGTCGTTAGCATGACAACTACGCGGTGGTGGTGGCACGATCGCGAGCGGCACTGTTTCGGGAATGGGTGGCTGGGTGGAGGGAAGACACCTCTTCCGATGGACGGTGGCTCTCCGGCGACGGTGACTAAGCGACGGTGGTGGCACAACATTCGCGAGCTGGAAATTTCAGATGGGGGCTCGACCTCTCTCGAAAGTTTGAGAATGAATTTCAGATTCAGAATCCAAAATTTACCACCTTCTCTCTCTGCGACCACGTCAGCATTTCAGTTTATTTTTAATTGTCACGTGGACGAATCAAATTTGAACACCTATGCCGTGTCGAAATGTTGTCTAAAACTATTATTCATATATCATTTTCCAATATAATCAAACAAAGTTAATGGGACGATGATGTGACAATAGTTAGTCATTATGTGTCAGAATATAATTATGTATGTGCCTACGTGTTGGTTAAGTAGAGAAGAAAGGATTTTATTAAGAAATTGGATTTTTTTAATTGGGGATAAATTGGGAGTAGTTAGGTTAGAAAAGAAGGTTAGCAATTTTGTTGTCTCCCCGAATTCAGAATTCTAACAGTGAAAGATCTTTGCGTTTCCAAGTCCTCGCATACTAATATATACGCAACTCAAGTACTAAATCCAGTTTTATTTTCTTAAACAACAACAAAATACCCCACCTCCCTTTTTTTTTATAGGAAACTGAGAGAAAGCAAAGGTTCAATTCTTACCCTTCTTTCTCCATTGAAGAGATCTCTGAAGCTCACCCATTTCGGAATTCTTAAAACCCAGTGCTAATCACTTTGGGTGTTACCAAAATGAAGCTTCGGAGATCTTCGTTCTGCGTCATATATATATATATATATATATATATATATATATATATATATATATATATATATTTATTTATTTATTTATTTATTTATTTATTTTTATTTTTTTTCTTTGTTAAGTCACTATCTTGTTATTATATTTTTATAACAAAATTATGAAGTGGTGGTATATTTTTTTGTAGTAACAAAACCAAGATAGAAGCCAGAAACGTACCTGTTATTACAGACCAAAAAGTCTTAAGTATTCGTCTCGAAAATTAACTCAAATGTTATGCATGGCTTATTTCCATTATGTAGGAAAGTGTCATCGGTGAAAGATGAGAAAATTGTAGCAGCATTTGTAAAATCCTGGTTATAGTTGAATTACTCTATTACCATTGCCCCCGAAGAATCGATTTGGTCTTGCTGCTGACTGTTTCTGAATCAAATTTGGGGAGAATGGTAAGGAAAATAGTTGATCGGTGGGTACATAAGATGTCTGAGAAAAGAGAGTTGGAGAGGAATATACACTATTACTTAAAGGTAGATTGTTATTTTGGTCTTGGTGTTGGGGATGTTGCTGTTGATATAGCTTTTGTTCAGAACGTAGTTGCTTAGGAATGTTAAGCTTCTCTCCTTCAATCTCTTTATATTTTTGGAGATAGGATTTTAAGGGGTTGATATAGTCCTCAAATCCTAGGGTTGTAATGGCCCAAATGATGTCTTCTCCATTGATAGTCTTTCTCTTTTCCCTTTGGGATTTGTCTGAGGCTTCGCCTGTGACAAAGCTGATGAACTCAGAAACACACTCTTGAACTGTTTCTTTTGCATCCTTGGAGATTTTTCCACTGCCAGGTACGGCCTTTTTCATGATTCTTCCGACGTTTGCAATAGGGAGAAAGCGATCTTGTTCTTTATTATTATTATTGTTATTGTTGCTGTGATGATTAATAATGGTGGTGGTATTGCATGGTTTTAAGGAAGGGCTTTCAGGGGTTGCTGTGATGAACCCATTTGGCGAATTGGTGTGGCTTTCATCTTCCATGCCTCTCTTGAAGGAAGGAACGTACGTATAGGTACGTGTGTGTATAAAGAGGTTGTATAGATAGAATGAAAGAGGAGAGAGCACAAAAATAGGCAACTAAGAAGGGAGAGTGAAAGTTAAAAAAAGATGAAGATGGATACCCTTGATTTTCCTTTGTAAAACTGAAACCCCATTCGACTCGCTCTTGATCTTCATCACGACCACTTCATGTAAATGCCATCAACTAATCCACCAAATCAAAATTATATCACCAAACACCTTAGCTCACATTAATTTTGGTTCCCATTACCTTCTATATACTTTAATCTATTCACTTCAATTTCCTCTTCCACGGGTCCTATCCTTTTCAACAACATTATTTTCTCTAAAAATGCTTATTATTTCATATAACATATATTGCTTATTTGTCACATCCAATAAATTTCCCAGTTAGTGGGAAACATGTGTCACCGAGAGAGAATGTGAGATTTCAAAAAGTGGAGTACAGGTGGCGGCATGGGAATAGACCGTTCGGTTTTTTACGGTAGTATTTAAGTTGAGATTTCAAATTCCGGTGCCACTTCTCTGCATGCGACTTTCTCCTCCAAAATTTCCGAAACTCAAACTCTCCTCCTTCTCTCTAGAATTTATTTCCTTCTCTCTTCAAATCCTAACTCTTTTCTTTTTCCGATCATCATTCAGCCACCATCTAAGCAATCCCGGTGTCAAGATCTTTCAGTTGCACCGATCAGATTCTGGTTCTAAGGAAGTAAGTTTCTCTCCTTCTTAAGAAACCTGTTTTCTAGCACATGCAAGCTAAGCTTTAGTTACATGCGTTCATCTACTTCTTCTTAACAAGAATTCTGATCATATTTTGGTCTCTTCTTTGGGTAATGGGTAATAGGGATTCTAGAATACAAAGAGTTCAAGGAAGACATTCTACTGCAGATAAATAGTTGTTCGGTTAGAGGTAATGGAAGCTTGTAATTTAATTATGATTCGTTGTTTGGAATATTGTATGTTTGAATGATGATGAATTGGTTGATATTGTGAGCTTGCATGGATGTTTGAATGTGTTTGTGATTGCTAAAATGATAAAGAACTGAGTAGTAAGAGGACTAGTGG
Source organism: Vigna reflexopilosa (assembly GCA_027742785.1). NCBI lineage: Eukaryota > Viridiplantae > Streptophyta > Magnoliopsida > Fabales > Fabaceae > Vigna > Vigna reflexopilosa. Next base: position 26,171,544 of record CM050918.1, read on the forward strand.
CAATTATGCAAACTTCCATAATCTGGACCGAGGGTCATTTGTAAACGTTCGGTTTTATTCTGGTACGTTCGGTCTTGGCTGAATTCTCTTCTATAGGGGATCTCAGTTATTGACCGATCGGTTTGCCATTGGTTAATTATAATTATTTAGTTAATTAAGATTCTATTGGTTTTCGAACTAGTTAGCTTAGGCAAATTCTTGACTCTAATGGCGTTCGGTCCTGAGATGCTCGGTCATAAACTGGCATTCGGTCTTAAGGGTGCCCGGTCATAGACTAGCACTCAGTATTTGAAGTACTCGGTTTAACACTAAAACTATTTATTTTGAAGAGCGTCCTGTTTTGCACGGACGCTCGGTCCTTTAAAGAGTGCTTGGTCTTATACTGACACTCGATTTCTTGAAGAGAACTTCATCCCATGGTAAATCGTTCGGTCAAAGCTGTAAATGCTCGACCAAAACTCCAAGTACTCGGCCAAAGCTCTAAGTACTCGGCCAAAGTTATAGTAATATGATTAAGTCTTTATCTTTTCATGAGAATATCACATGGGTTGGATTTTAAATAGTATTCGGCTTAAACGAGAGCCATCATGTTACATGACTGTCCGGTCATGATTTTTGGGTGAGATTATTCTTACCGTTCGGTTAGGTTTTATGAGCTGTTGAATTAATTCTTTTAAGTTTTGATTTATGAGTGTTATTCTTACTATATTGTTCGAATTAATTATCTTGATGTATAAGTATGATGATACTCTGTTATGAACTGAATAATATGGTGGTGTAAGAGAATTCCAAGGAGGAATGTCTCATGATTAATGATGATTGGTAAAGTATGAACATGGTCAGACTCTGGCTTCGTTTTTTATCCTGATATTCCGTGATTACTCCTCATCATATAGAAGAGGGTAATTCATGCGTGGGAATGATAGGAGGTCTGCGACCATAAGACCAGATGGTCGTTTTAGGACTAACCTCGGGTGGCAGCTGTTGAGTGTATCCCAGTTACTACACCACGTCGGGTGCTAGAAACGACGAGCTACATGGTTCATATAGTCTGGACAGAGTCAAAGTGGTCAGTTATAATGTTTTATGTGTTCGGTTTATTGTATGAGATGTTTTGTATGATGATTGTATGATTGTATGCGTTCGGTTTACTCTTAAATGATTTGTTTAATAGAACTAATTAAATTACATGAGCTTACCCTTATCTTCCTGTCATGTCTATTATTCCGTTCGGTCGTTCTCTTCATTGCAATGATCATCCTCTGGGTGTGAGTAAAAGGAGATGTTGATTCGTTGGAAGAAGCTTTGGAGTGCGCTGATCCTGAAGCTAGCGAAGGACCGTCCGGTTTATAGATGTGTGAATAGATTTTGTAATTAGTCGTTTAGAAACCGTTCGTTTATCTAGTGTTTTGTGAAGTCGTTCAGTATAAACATTCCTTTTGTAAATACCGTTCGGTCTTAGTAGTAAAACTATATTAGACCTCTAGTTCTTGTACAGATTTAACTTTTATGGTTATTCTAGCTTCTGTTCTTAGAATTATTTCACTGTTTTATCATATTATTACTAATAACTCCTGAATATACGTATAGTTTCAATCTATATTTATTGTGATGTTACATTATTCATGGACCAACTCCTAAAACATTCAATACAAACCTGTTTCAAAATTCTTCGGGTTGGCTTGGTTCCATGCTGAGTCATCATTTTTCTTTTCAAAATAAATTTATGTTAGATATTATTATTATAAACTTTGTCATGACATTCTAAAATATATCCACATGATTACGAGTAATCATTTTGTTAGGTTGAAATGATTTCAACTTGTACCTGGACGAGCTTAATACTAACATTAATTAGTAAAATATTATTACCAACAATTGCACTGTGATTAGACTATCATTAATCTAAAATCCACTTAAGACACTATCAATATTATAGGTTTGAGTAGGTGATTATATTTATTACACATTAATTGCTATAATTGTTGCACAGTCATTGACTTTGGCATTGGATACAAGTAACCTCCAGCTTGACTGAATGGACATTCTAAGAGAACAGTGACAAAGATTGAAACTTGGATGTGAAGACATGCGCAATATGGTGAAACTGATAATCTCGACCACATAACCGAAACATTTTGGCCCTACCATGGGACCCAAGGAAGTATAAAAAAACCAATGCTGACCACTAGGAATATGAGCACAACTGCACTAGGGGAGTCGGGCAAGCTACAAGATCCCATGGAGTTGATAAGGGAGATGCAACGCCAAATGCAAGAGATGTAGAGGAGGCATGAGGTGGAGTTAGCGGTAGTAAGGGTCGAGATCGTGGCCACATGCCAAGAGCAAATAGTCCAAAACCTTCCAAAGATGGACCTTCCAGATAATCTAATCATACCGTACAACAAACAAATAGTGGATTTTGTTGACGAGGGGTGGATACGCGTGTCTACATGAATTTGAGGACCATGTTGGTGCCCGGACGTGATGCAAAGGAGTAAGGGTGAGGTACCTGCTGATGGAGGCGAACATTTCGTATAACGTACTAATCGGATGGCCATGTCTGACTACATTCGGTGTGATCATCTCCATGCCTCACTTGGCGATAAAGTTCCCTTCTGATAGGAGAACCATCTACACGGTCCATGTGGCTAAAAGACCACCTGGGAGTGTTATTCAGCGAGGCTTAAAGTTGAACCTTACATCCCACCAAAGAAGGTTAGAAGATTGGAGGTGGATATGACACCCAAGGATGAACACTGAAGACTGAATGAAATCCGAAGGTGATGTTAAACCCTTGGGCCTAAGTAGGAAGGAAGGACAAGTGCCGAGAGTAAGAATTTTTTTTGGAGAAAACGCTAAAGGCCAACAACGACCGATTCGCATGGACCGCTACAAACATGTCGAGAATTCACCTGTTCGTTGGAAGCTCGCATTGTTTAAGGAAGCGCATAGGATGGCGTAGAAGAAGAGAAGGATGTGAGAGGAGAAAAGAAGGGTCGTCAAGGCAGAGGTAAAGAAACTCCAAGAAACGGACTTCATTTGAGAGGTCACATACACCACGTGGCTAACAAATGCGGTCATGGTAAAGAAGGCGAACGATCAGTGGAGGATGAGCACGGTCTTCACTAACCTCGATAAGGCCTACCCAAAGGACACGTACCCTCTCCCAAGCATTGATTTCTTGGTAGACGGTGCCTCAAGCCATCAGATTTTAAGCTTTCTGGATGCGTATTCTGGTTACAACCAAATATCGATGTACCATCCTAATCGGGAGAAGAATGTCTTCACCATCGAACGAGCGAACTACTGCTATGACGTGATGTAGTTCGGCATGAAGAACGCTAGAGCCACCTACCAGCATCTAATGGACAAAGTCTTCCACTATCAAATTGGCAAATGCATGGATGTGTATGTGAATGATAGTGGTGCGAAGCTGGTCGGTGGAGGAGGACATCAAAGATTTGGAGGAAGTCTTTGGTTAGATCCGATGATACGGGATGCGTCTTAATCCCTACAAGTGCATGTTCGATGTTGGAGCGGGAAAGTTCATGGATTTCATAATCACCACATGGGGCATCGAAGCCAAGAAAGACAAGTGCGCAACCATCTTGGAGATCAAGAGCCCACAAAACTTAAAGGAGGTGCAATGGCTTCTAACCCGACAAACCTCCCTATCCCGGTTCATCCCCAAATTGGCCAAGAGGAACCAACCAATCCTAAAAATGATGAAGAAAACCTCTACCGCCAAGTGGGATGAGCCTTGTGAAAGCCACTTTTGCATATATGAAGACGATCTTGGCCAACTTGTCTGCTATGGCTCGATCGGTCCAAGGGAACAAGTTACAACTTTACCTAGTCGTCTTTGATGAAACAATTAGTGCAGCGCAACCCTCGTACAAAAGGTTCTGGAGCTTAAACTAATTTATTTTGTTAGTCAAGTTTTGCAGGATGCAGAGACACGCTATCACCAAATAGAAAAGGTGGCCTTGGCGTTGCTCAAGATCGCTTGTTGCCTGATACCTTATTTCCAAAGTCATCAAGTGACCATTCAAACCGATCATCCGATCACAAAGATTTTGGGGAAGTCGGACCTTGGTGAGAGGATGGTGAGCTGGTGAGTGAAGCTCTCTAAGTTTGATCTTAATGGAGAATGGATTGGGGAAACTCCTTCAACAAGTGATGAACTCCATGGAAGAGATGATATAGCATAAGCAATTGATGAAGAGATGATGGTGCTTGAGTAGTGAGGTCTTAGAGTGATTCCTTGAAGGATGTTGGCCAACCTTGAAGGGTAAAGGTAGAAGAAGTCTACAGTTTGTAGACATCTCCAATGAGAACTCAAGAAAGGTGAGACTTGCTATTTTAGAAAAGGCTTCAAAATTATCATTCAAGTTTTAAGAATTATACAAAGGGTGTCTCTCCTTTTATAGGTGAAGGAGAGGACTAGAGTACAATTAATCCTTAAGGATACCTCGCTTGAGTTGTTACTTGGTGCTTCAATTTTTAGTTGTTTACGGTTGTTCATCTTGCTTCTAATGGATACCTTTTCTTTCTCAAGAAAATGCATTGGTCTCACGATAGACGCAAATGTTCTTATAGGGTTGAAATGTGCCTACAATTGGTTTTCACAAGAAACACTCCTAGCCTTCTTATTGTAAGTCTGAGATATATCGTTCTACTCAGTAATGCAATCCAAGATGTGTCCAAGTAAGATTTCTCCAACATCCGATTAAGATAGTGTTTCTACAAAAACACTCTGACACTTAAATCAGGTATGTGTACGAAACAATAATAAACACTAAAATAAATATATAATAATTACCACGTGAACAATGTTAATGTTACCTAATAAGATACCTTTCTTAAACGATTTAAGATTTTACTAATCCATCTTAATTCCTAATCCTTTTGTCAATTACATTGACCTCTAAAAACTCAACATGGTTGAGATGTGCACTATTGTTATAATTGAGATGTTCCTGCCAATATAATGCCATCTTGAATCGACGAATTAAGTGTATATATCGAGATAATTGACCACATTTCTTATATGACATACATTATGTCATATATGAAAAGTCTAAAATAAGTTTATTAAACGAGTTAAAAAAAACATAGATGAATTTATGCAATGTCATCTAATTATATATTATTTTGTAGTTTAAATTTTGTTGTAATAATTAACTTTTTAAGATAGAGATATGATGTTATTGAGACGTGGAAAGGACCGATACATTTCCCTTTCAAAGAAGGGTCCATTTGGGTATATCTATCCAGTAGCCATCTTGAATATCAAATGCTGGCTGTTTCTATCATCTATACACAGCTAGTAGCTGTCACCAATGATAGCCTTATTGTAAATTATATCTGTAGTAATTGAGAATGTCAATTACTGATATATCAAAATCTGTCCCATAAAAGAATTATATATTCATAATTATTAATGAATAATAATAATGCACTATCTAACATCGTTGGAGAGTAATATAGCTTTTCTTTTTTTCATTCTCAAATACAGCATTATATTTCATTTCGGGTGAAGTGAAGAATCCAAATACTCAACTATTACACGCTTATAATTATAAGCCAATAGCCTCTACATTTGCAAGAATGTGATAAAATTTCCCTCACGCTATGGCACCGTGTTACAACAAAGGACAGCTAACTAAATAGGGGATATCAAAATTAATACAATGAAAAATACATAGACTCCTAACTAACATGATACATGACTTGTAGTGGAAGTAGAGTTTACGTAAGAATTTTGAGGCCAAAAAACCCAAGAATTTTGTAAAATCTCGTCCACGCTTAAATGATAGCATACTCGAGTTTCTCCTGTTCCTTTGGTCGCCACATAGACTTCTGAACGCATAACAAGCCCTCCTTATCCTTGGAGTAAGTCATGCGAACCTTCCACTGCAGAGACCTTACCATGCTCTCCAGCTCTTCTATGATCTCAACACTGTCACGAACAATAAGTTTTCCTTCCGGCCTAAGAATCCGATCAGCCTCAGCCAGTACAGCAGCCAAATTGCACCTGTGTGACCAACAACCATTAGCAACACCACTCTAACATATAAAACTAAGATTTATAGCTAATTCACTGTTACTAAAGTTTTGGTAACGTTAAATTAATAATTAGAGAAGAGCCTCGTAAAAAGAACAAGAAAATTTTGAAACGTAGCAGTGTTTGCACCTTTTCTTAAGACTTGAAAACAGATGATCGGCATGGAGGAGATCGTAGGTTCTAGGATAGGTGCTAAATGATTCACACCAATCATGATATATACCGAAAAGACCTCGTTCATAAATAATTGGAAGGGTGTCCGGAGAGTCTATTGAAACCACATTCATGACCCAAACATTCAAATCTCTCAAAGCTGCAGCAAATCTGGAAACCACAAATGGGGAAAGATGTAAAACAAATAACATATTAGCAGGTGAATATAACTAATGATTAACATTCGACATTGACTTTTGCTCACCCTCCATAGATAGATCTCATATCCATTACATTGCGAATATTGGACCATTGAATTCCCAGGCCATTTAGATAAGACTTAGACACTACGCGTTTCCAGTGTTCATAATCAGAAGTGAAATCTTCAGGCGCTGGCTTTCCATAAACTCCAACTTGGGAACTCAACAACCAATAAGGAACTTTGGTCAGTCTGGCTGGCCACTTCGCTGGCAATTTTGATCCTCGTTCCGTCGAACTATCTGGCGCTTTGTGTATGCAAGCTTGCAATTTAACGTTCCTGTCACACAGAAAATATTAGACTGCATATTTTTATGTTATAATACTACAATATTATCGAAACTTAGCAGGCAAAAAAAAAATACTGTTATGGCTGGAAAAGAAAAGTCCATAAATGAAGAAATACCATGCTGCATTAGGATCATCAGAGTCTGGACACAGCGGAGGCTGATTTTTTGAACGTTGCTCGTAACACTCATTAGAACTTGGCTTCTTGTATACAGCTACACCTACTCCATTTACTTGATCCTTGCTGATTGAAACAAGTTCCCAGCATATTGCTTTTGTAAGTGCCTTCATGGCTGCAAATAAGCTCATAACATGTCAGGATTAAAACACATAAAAGTATACAAGAATGTCAGACATAACTCTAACTTACCATTCCATATTTCAACATCTTCAGGTAGCTTCTGATAGATAGGAGTAGCGGACCATACAAAAAAGCCACCAGGTCGCAATACTCTATTCAGCTCCAAAAGAAGTTTACCACCTGCAGTTCGACAATAATAATTATTGGAAAGTGTGTATATATGTAATGTAAATACACTACTTAAATATTGTAAATGCACTCATATTTTCATTAATAGATATATGTTCTATAAAAATGCCCAAAATGAATATGATTTCGAAAAATACTATATCATCAAATGACCAAAATAAAAGTTATGCAAACGAAATACCTTCTATATGCCACGGAACTCTACATCGTGCACAATGGACTACATCAAATACTTTCCCAGGGAAGGGAAGCCTCTTTGTACCCATCACAGCAGATATAGCAGGAATCCCCCGTTCAAGTGCAAATTGTACCTGAGCTTCATGTTCATCCTTGGGAGCTAATGACATTGCCAGTACATCTCTGTCAAAGAGAAAACCTCCGAAGCTGGCTACACCACATCCAACATCCAGTATAACTCGCGTGCGTTTGCCCCAAGCAATGTCAGGTACAGTCTATATAACCAAGACAAATTTTAGGATGAAAGCATGAGGACTTCTCATGATATTTATACTATATAGGATAACTTCTACAATTGATAAAGAATATAGGTTGAAGCGTCAAATGTATAGCTATATCTGTGTCGTGTTGTGGTTGTCTCCTAATGCACCACATGAGAATAATTTCCTGGATGATTGGACTGGTCCTGGTTAGACATCAAAGTGGTGGTCAGATTTATCATCCTGTTTAACTTGATTTTATCTGTGGGTCGTTGGAACATAAGGTCATTGCAGACCTGTTAATTCCATCAAAACTAAAAAGCCATTACCATACACTCAGACTGCCATTTCTTTGTATTTTGCTTACTATTTATTTCTTTCGTGGTGTGGAACCTAGGCGCAATGCCAACTACAAACTAACCTCTTGCTAGAGGATGAAAAAAATCATAATTGTGACACCGTATGGTACATGAATCATGTCAGAGTGTAAGATTTGCACTGGTTGCCTATGAGAGGTCTCCCATAAGCTTAGATTTACAAGACTGCCATTTCTTTGTATCTTGCTTACTATTTGTTTCTTTCGTGGTGTGGATCCTAGGCGCAATGCCAACTACAAACTAACCTCTTGCTAGAGGATGAAGAAAATCATAATTGTGACACCGTCATGGTACACGAATCATGTCAGAGTGTAAGATTTGCACCGGTTGCCTGAGAGGTCTCCCATAAGCTTAGATTTACAAGATTTTAAGAGTTGTCTATTATAGTTGTGAAATATTTTTCCCATTTCAGGCTCAGGAAAAATTAGCGATCGAGTTATCTGTATATGGTTCAAAATGTCTGAATGCATCATAAATACTAAAGCATATAAGCTCAGAGATTTGTGGGACGTACAGCAACAGTATCCTGATTCTTCCTTATTCATTTTTGTTTAATTTCTAAAATTGTATTAGAATAAGGCAATTGGAGAGACAAAGAAATAAGAAGTTAGAAAATGTAAAATAAAATCTTGGATGAAAATTTGTTCATAGATAAAATATGATTGGTTGGTACAGCAATTCTGAAATAATACATAATTTCAATTTATGGAACATGCAGCTAAAGTCATACATACATATCTACATATTTCAGGGCACAATATTAAAAAGCAACAAATTAAAGTCAAACTTCAAAGTCATGTATATACGTATGTATGTTCATTTTACCTCTTGTATGAAGTCAATATAATGAAGTGCCCCGTGTTTAAATTGGGTTCCACCACCAGGAAAAGTAAGGTACTCTCCAGTAACTTTCACCCAATTCTGGTGGCCCTTAACTTCAGCAAGCTTGGTGTGTGGAACATTGTGATACCATATCTGCAGGATAAAAACAATATTATATGGACGGGTAAATGGTCAGACAGACACTGGTAATAAACAAGATTTAAGTTTGTTTCTACCTTCTCTCTGCTTCTAGGCCACTCAATTGGGCGTTTATATCCATCGGGAACAGGAACAACGCAGGTAGGAGGCTCTTCTGGACAGTGCCTTTCTCTATGTTCATAGTGCTTAGTACTTCGGAGACTCCTAATAGCTTTCCAGTTGTCAAGGCATGGGATAAAATCAGGACCGGCAGAGACATTGCAAAGCTTCCAATTGTATCCAGTTGGCTTGGAGGATTCTTGAGACTCCTTTTCATTCTTAGACTCTGCTGCCTGAGTTGACCAAGACCCAGTTTCTGTCGTACTTTCATCCTGAAGCTCTGACTGAGCCCCAGAAGGGAATACCTCATTTGAACTCCGTTGTTTAGTATTATCATTTGTATTCTTCAAACTAGAGTTTTCATCAGATTCTTTGTTATCACTTTCTTCCACCTTCTCCTCTATCCTACTATCTGTTGTCTCGTCAGAGTTATCAGATTGCTTCTCACTCTCATCTGTATCAGACTTCTTGTTATCATCTGATTCAAATTTATTTTCACTCTCATTAGAATCAGAATCCTTAGTGGAAGTCTCGTCACTGTCTTCGTTATTTTCAGCAGAGTCTGAGTTCGATTCCTTTTCTGTATTGGAACCTTCATCATCGGTTTTACTATCCTTCTTTTCCGTTGTTGTGACTTCGGAAGACTTATCTTCCGTCTTTGAGTCTTCAGAAGACCTTTCTACAGGATTTTCCTCCAACTTCTCATCTTGTTTTTCTGACAAGTTAGAATTGTCTTCAGAGGATACATTGATATCTCCTTTGGTTGCATCCTCAGGCAAATCACCCTGATTATCTTCAAACTGCCTAGTATTGCTATTGCCGACCTCGTTGGCAGCCTCTTCTTTAATATCCGTTTGTTCCTTCACTTCATTCTTGGTCTCGTGAGCCTCGTCTCCGTTATGCACAGGGACAACTGAAGATGATGTCATCATCCAAACCCCAACCAAGCACAGCGCCACAAACACGACAACAGTCACCGTGGAACACCAACTCGACGATCTTCTACCATCTACTCTAGTATATTTCCCTAAAGCCATCTTGTCCGACGGAATCCACAGATGACTCACACCTGATCAAGAACAAAACAAGATTTAAACACCACTCAAAAAGAGCTACACCAAAGTGCCTGTGCAAGACTAGTAAACAAAATCACAGACAATACTCCCTCGGGTAAAGAAACTGAGAAAGCAATAAATAAATAAAAAAAAATACACGCATTTAGTATCTTGAAAATATAAAATTCATTCCATATTAAAATAAAAACAAACCCAAAACCCAATCAAAAAAACCTACCAAAGGAGAAGAAAACTATACCAAACTGAGCCAAGATTATAAAACCAAAGCAAGAAACATGCCGATAGTAACGTTTTCACACTTGAAAATTGAGAGAACAACTCGAATCTTTTGCATGAGATGATACGAACCCTTAAGATCCATGACCGACACAACATACTAAACAAAATAAGATGCCTACTACCACACATTCAACACATTGAAGCATGAGTATTCAGCCACGAGCACATGTAAGGAGCATTGAATGCAATAAGCTACCTTCGAGTCAGTTAAACAAAACAAGCATTAAATGGCCGTCGAGTTCGATATATAATAAACGCTTTACATTTTTAAGACATGTTCTAGGCGCATAGGCAAGAAATATCGATTCAAATAAACAGCAATCACACGGATCTAACAAAAGCAGAACCGCGGCATGAAACTTACGCCGAACAAGATTCTGCCCGAGTGAATCACCACCGAGCGATCACTGAAAGAAGATAAGGTCTGTTTGATTCGGAGGACAAAAACGCGTTCCGCGTGAACCGGAAAACACAGTAGGCGAAAATGTTAACGCGATCTGAGTGAAAAGAAAAGCAGATCTGAAATTCTATCCGTTCATCACGTTTGCGGAGAGAGACGGAAGTGAAGAGAAGAAAAGAGAAGAGAAGTGCTAAATGAAAGCATACGGCGAATGAGTGAATTAAATAGCAGAGTGAAGAGAGAGTTTAGTAGCTGGTCGCAGCTGCCAAATGACGATGCCTAATTTAATTTATTTATTTCCTTTAGAATTTGCCGACGAAATTAATTACTGATTAATTAATAAATAAATAAATCATATTTGGGAAAGAAGAGTGAGATTTTAGAATTTATAAAATACTAATTAAAGAAATGAAAAAAAAAATTGAAATAAATAAAGAGTGTGGAATAAGAGCACGCGCTGAGTGTGGAAGCATAGCAGTGCCGTGTAGAAATACTGCAAGATAAACGAGATCCGAGTGGTGGATAAAATTTAGGAACAATGTAGCAGCAATTTTCTGACTTTTAACTCTTGTACGAACATCACCTAAAAATTACTTGCTTCACTATCAGACATAACATAATCAATCATAGAGTAAATGTGATTAGCATCAATTTAACTTTTTTTTCTTTAGTATTCTACCTAATATTTATTTATCATTTTTATTAATTTATGATGAAAACAAAAGGAGGATGGTTAGAGAGATGTTAATCAAAATCCATAAAAGGGCATCATTTAATGACCATTTACTGCATTTTATTGAATGATTTTCTTATGAAAGGTTTAGTCTAACCAAAACAAATATAATCGTGGTCCCATGAGGTTTCATAAGTGAAGTTAATTTTGTTTTTCACATGTCCAATGAAAACCAAGGCAATTAATTATACCCTTAATTGTTTTTTAATTTTTAACCCCATAACCATGCAGGATCTACTAATAATGGGTCATAACATTTTATTTTTTGAATCTTTGTTCACCAATTTCCTGAATAGACTCATCCACTGATTTTGTTATTACATTCCCAGCTGCTTCCAAATTCACTTTGTCCTCAAGCTACAAACTGAACCAATCTTTCTAACTCAATATAACCAGTAAGTGGTCCTTCATGCAATGTCGATAATAAGAAATGTTGAATAATATTTGAATTTTGACCGCACAAGTGAGGAACAATGTTTTTCATGGTCGCCATATGGAAAGGAGATAGAAAAAGTTTACTTGTTAATCTTCAAGTCGAACTAATTTGGAATAAAAAAAGAAGTTGGAAGGATCATTTTAGAAAAATATTAGTCATCAAACACTTTTGTAATGCTCAATTAGTGTGTAGATTGTGATTTGTACTGATATAATATTAATGTCTTTAATTATTGACCCCTACTTACGTAGTTGGTCAGATAGGAAATATGTCCACTTCTTTTATTGACCCCTGTCCATGTTAGTTTAAAGTAATAATAAATGTCTAGTAAATCATAAATACTAACCCAATCTTTCATAATTTCTCCAACATAGTTAATACAAAATTATTACATTATTAAATGCCATAAAAAAGTAAATCAAAATTGATTATAGGATTACATCCTAGGTAACTCCTTCCTTTTAAACAAAAGTAATAATAATTAAAATCAAGATAAATCAGATATGAAATAATGAGGGATTTCAAATTCTCATTTTGAACCTAATAATTAATTACAAATAGCAGTTATATACCTAATAAACAGGACATATACAAAAAGTTTTAAATATGTTGTGGATCTCCATATCTCTTAGTTACAACAAATATGATAATCGGAAAAGTAATATTACAATAATTTTTTTACATTTTCAATCAAAAATAAAAAAAGTTGCTAATAAATTAAAATTGAAATTCTTTTGAATTTTTTTTCACAATTGAGTAGCTTAGTTCGATTTACAGTTTTATATTTTGGAATTGACTAAAATCAAATCGAACTAAAATCAATTATGTATGTCATGTTTGTATATAAGATATGTGTATGTGAAAAAAAAAACTTAATATTTTATTCATCCCTGAAAATTTATAACTGAGAAGTAGCTTGAATACTTAATATATTTAGAACACTTAGCATATGAATAAAACGTAAAAGGATAATAATATTTAGACAACTTTTTTTTTATAACATTTCAACATCATTTATGCATCATTAATAATTTTGGACTAATCACAGAATGACACGTAGATGATATTCAAATATTATAAAAAAATGTTGTCTAAATATCATTATCTAACGTAAAAAGAGCTTTCATTAGAAGAAAAAGTGTATTATTAATGACGAAGTCTCTAAGAGATGAAATTGTTTTTAATTTAATTCATTAAAAAAATAAGTAAAAAGTGATAATGATTTATACAAATTTGTATTTCATAGTAGAATGGTGTTAGACAATTCAACAAAAAATTTATGCCATTTCATTTCACAAACTAAATTCATTTATTTTTTAAATTTGTAGATTAAGTTGGTTAAAAATTAAAAGAAATTTAATTCTAATCTTTTATAGATATTAACATATTTAATCCTTAAATTAAATAACTTATAATTTATTTATTTGTTTCAAATGTAATTTTAACTAAATTCAAACTAAATGGCATTATGAATACTGATGTATTAAGTTGCCACAAAAGTAAAAGTCAATATATAAAGAGAAAATCAAACAATATTTCATAATAATAAAATTTTCATATGTTCTTATACAAGACTAAGATGTCTTCATCTTTTTATATTTGAAATTTATTTTTCCTATTATTCTTGAAATGATGATTAAAGTATTTATAAAGGCACTCTTAAAGCAAAAAAATTCGAGAATACAAGTATCCGTAGATAAAATTCACAGCAAGTAGTTATTATTTTTGAATATTTACTATTCGTAGATAACGGATAACTAGTATTTTAATATCTCTTTTAAATGAGTTGAATGGGGTAATATATTATTTGACTCGCGGGTACCTATTATTCACAAAAAAAAATATGTTTTATATATATTTTTAATTAAATTCAATTAAAAATAAAATTATATTATATTTTATTAGGTTAAATTTAATTAAAATTAAATTTTAATTTATATTTAATTTAATTTATATCATATTATATATTTTTTGTAGTTTTATTTAAATATTATTTTAAAAATATATAAAATATATTTTTCTTAAATTTTTATGAATACTTACGATATTTGCAAATTTTAAAATATCTACACATATTTTCTAAACTATATACCTACACAGATAATTAACGAATTACATGTCGGATTTTCATTTTTTTCATTTTACAAGTTGAATTGCAAATAAATATTATTTATATCGGATTTGATATGTTATCAACCATAACTATAAGAAGCAAATCCACTAAACAAATAAGAGGTCATTCTCTCTAACACAAGTATTTCAATAATTTTAAAATGAATTCATTTATTAGTTCGAATATATTTTCTAATACAATTAATATATTTTTATTCATTTTTAAACAACATATTTTAGTAACTTTCAATTTCAATTTGATATTTTTTTCTTATCATATAGATTTTGATATATTTCAGCTAATACTTAAATTTACGTTAGAAATATTATTTTAGAAATAACACGATAACATGGGATTGAATATACAGATAGGGGAATAATGGGTGAAACCTGTCATGCAAATTCGGCACTTTAAGTGAACTGATTTTTAACGGTTCACTCCCACCGACAAAGAGTATGGGACAATAACAGACAGACCTTGAAAAACAAAAACTAAAAAAATCATTTTAAAAATGTAATATTTCTCCTATTTTGAAATTTGTATATGATTTATCAATTGAAAAAATTATTTGTCTCAAACAATAAAATAATATAAATAATTGTTATTTAACTCGACAGCAGTAAAAAAAAAAATCTGCAATTTAAACATTTTAAGATTCCTGAATCATATGGGTTGTGGAATTTCCAAATGTCGTACTCCTTCAAGTTCAAAATACCACATCCGTCCACAAGCGGGAATTGATATAGAGTCAGATCTGAAACGTGACTGCCATACGTTTTTAAACAGCTTTCTTAACTTTTAGAAAAATAAAATAATTAATGTGAATGGATACATAACCAAAAGGTGGTGGTGCAGTTGCGGGTGAATACACGGAATCATATTACCAAAGTACGAATTGTATAATAATAAAATAATGATAGCAGTACAGTATGTTTATTGAGATTGGACAATGATACATAGATAATATTTTTTTTGACGTATTTAAATATTATTTACGTGTTATTTTATGATTGTTTCAAAATTATTTCAGAATCAATAATAATAATCATAAACACTATTATGGATCAATCACAAAATAATACATAAATAATATTTAAATATTATAAAAAAAAATATTATCCAAGTATCATTAATTATTGAGATGTAGATACGTTGACCTACAATAAATGTATTACTGAAACAGGTAAGAAAGGAAATTACTATTTTTTGAAAACTTATAAATTGAAAAAATTAACCTTAAATCTCTCAAAATTTCATAATAAAATAATAGAGTCCAAATTAATGTATATAATTAGCTATATTATTATTTTAGAGTTTAGTGGAATGCTATCAAATTATACTAGTGTATGCGTATGCACCCGAAACCATCACAAATGCACCAACTTTAATGCGAAACTACATACCAGAGTTTGCTACACTTCCACCTCTTCCTTTATTTAAGTAATCTCAGTTTCTTAATACTACGTTAAGTTAAGTTTTTTTTTTCCAATCTAATGATCAGTTTTGGATTTAAATCTTAAACGTGCAATTCCAATGGATTAGAAATTTGGAAAAATGTTTTTAAAAGAGAATTAGTTATCTACCCTAATAATACCTTAATAACATTTTCTAGAATTTAGTTGTCTTTAATAGATAATTTATGTAGTGCATAAAAATTGTTTCTTTTGTATTTTAATAAATTCTAACTATTTAACTAATAAGTGTATATTAAAAAATGTATTGAAGAATATCTTTTTAAGATTCATTATATTTGCAGTGTGAGCGAACAAATGAAAAAAAAAATGATACCAAGTTTTTAATTTTGAAATAAAAACTGACTTTTAGTAAAAGTGATTACTCATAGTCTTTTTACAAAATTTAATTTATTATAAAAAATATTTTATACAATAGCGTATTATAAAAGAAATAATAAAAGTAGCCGCATATTTGATATTAAACTTTCTCCCTTCCTAGATGGTATATATAACAAACAGTTCTTTGTGTAAAATATATAGGACAAAAAAGAAACTAACTAATTATGATAAAAATATTAATAGTGACTTGCATTAAATTGAAATAGCTTAGGTCAATAATTTTCATTTATGGCCAGCAATTTATGATGAAAATTACAAACAGATCCTTCACTTCCTCATTGACACACCAACTACACCTTTGAGTTTGCAAATTATAGTCATTTACACCAGTCTTGAATGTCCAAATTAGGGCATTTTCATTTCTTAAATATTTTGTTCCAAAAATTAATTTATATACTATTCAGTGATTATTTTTTATTATAAATATAATAAACTAAAAAGTCATTAAAAATATTTTGAAGATATTTTCCCCTTCATTTATTTTTAAATCTTCTCTTCAACTATATGGTTAACAACAAACATATTATAGAAAAAAAAAAGACTTACTTTAAGTCAGGTCATGCTAAATGAGAATTATATTTTTCTTATAGTTTTAAATTATATATGTATTTCTTTTATGTTTTCGATAAAATGATAATCACATTTTTCTACTTTTTAAATAGACATTTATTTTCTTTATGATTTTAGTAAATTACATTTATTTTTCTTATATTTTTGTAAAATGTAAAGACTAAAAAAAATAGTTAAGAGTAATAGTGATTTTTAAAAGATGATACTTAATTATTTTACTTATACTATAAATAAAACTTTTATCAATTAAATTTTATTTTATAAAAATTTATCATCTCTTTAATACACTTTTCTAAAAACTTCTATTTGTCTTCCTTCTATATCTTTGATCTCATTTTTTATTTATTTGAAGATGGAGGAATCTTTATAGAGAATTCTACCCATTCAACCAATCAAAATTCTAAATAAAGTAAATTTATTTTTGTTCATTTTTTAGTTAATGTCTATTTTGATATTGTGTGTAGCTTTCTGGTTCATGCATGTGACTCAAAATAATTCGACATAAATCTTTATTTGTTTGTGATCACGAGGATGTGTTTTGATCATTGATAGGAGTTCTTTATGTAGTTAGAATATCTTATGAGAACTAGAGCTTTAAGAACAACATTTGAGTCGAGGGCTTTTACTCAAAGTAAGGGAAACTTATTGTTTTTATTTTATCCAAGTTCTATTCTACATATGATATGTGCAATTGAGTGAATTAAATAGGATTAGATGAATTATAATATGTTATGTCGAGGTTCAATTGGTTAATAACTAGTGTGTGTATTTTGCTTTAATGAAATGTAACTGAAACTTTGTGATTGTTTTGTGTATTGGTAAAAATATAAATTTTGAAGTATGATTCATGAAATTGGTTGAATGATATTATATGAATATGTTTTTATTCCAAAAAGCTCTTGCAAGTTGGCTTCATTATACAACATGGCTAACCAATGTTGTGCTGGTGAAGAAGGCCAATGGGAAGTAGTGGATGTGTGTAAACTATATGGATCTTAACAAAACCTGCCCAAAAGATGTTTATCCCTTACCTAGCATAGACTGACTATTAGATGGAGCTACCGATCACAGTATGCTAAGTTTTTTGGATGTATATTCGAGATATAATGAAATCCCCACGACTGAAGCAGATACATTAAAGATCACTTTCATAATAGAAGAGGCCAACTATTATTACAAGATCATGCACTTTGGCCTCAAGAATGCTAGAGCAACCTATGAGTGACTCATGGATAGACTTATCGCCATCTAATTGGTAAAAGTGTCGAGCATATATGGATGACAAGGTAATAAAATCTACTACCCTCCTCTAAGTACATTCGACCACTTGAGCTGACATCTATTTGGTCAAGAAGGAACCATGTTGATAAGACTACTGATATTGATAAATTATGATTAAGTTAAAAAGAAAAGGGTCAAAGCAAGATTAAAAAGCAATTAGATCACGTGACCCATGCCCATCCAAATAATGACCCATAAAAAATAATATAAATAATAAATTCTATAAAGTACATTAATTACTTTAATTAATTATCGTATTTTCTGATATCTGACGCACTTGACTACTTGTGCGTCAAAATATCTTCTGCAAGTTTAACCCCATCTCATTCGGTTTAAAGAAGATGAGTATCTACACATTCCAATTTGAAAATGTGAAATTAAAACTAAGAGTGCTTAGAGTTGAAGCCTTCACTAATATAATATATTCGGTTATGTGAGAACACTATTTTTAAATATTTTATTTGATTAAATCGGTTTCAGCATAAGTATCCATTCTTTGTATTGAGTTTTCATTGTGGTTTTTACTGGGGTTTGGCGTCTAAATCCAGTGAATATTATCTTCATTTATGCATCAGAAGCAGAAAAAACAATGTTATAATCTTAACTTATGAATTCCGAAGCATTAACCAACAAAATATTGATAACTGAGGGTCACATCTTGTCTATGCCTAGGACATGTTTGAACAGATAAGAGCATTTGGATAATAATGATTCTGAATTGTTGGTCAAATCTAGAGCTTCCAGAATTAATATTAGCTTTTCCAAAATTAAATTTTTAACTTATATGAAAAAACCATTTATTTTTTTCTTCTTACAGAACTGCTTATGGAATTTTTATTTTTTCCAAAACACTATTAAATGTTTTAGATGTTTCTGTTTTGTCATTTATTGTTTAGACAACTATTCCTATGAACAATAATCTGATTTAGGATTTCTGTTTTAGGAGTTTCCTTTTATTCTGTTAGTCGATTAGTTAGATAGCATTTTCATGCTTACCGGAACCCTATATATGAGGGATTCCAGTGTCTGTATTTTAACACAACATTCAATCAGAATAATACACAACATTTTATTTTCTCTCTGGATATTTTGTTCGGTCAAAAGACTTACCTTGGCCATGCACTGACCCACTCTGACTTCTCTTTTCCACCAACCACCGTCGCTGGTGTTTTTCCCGGAGCAGCATGAGGTCGTCTCTTCTTCCCGCTCTCGCAAGCAGACACGTAGGCTTTTTTCTCACCTAACTTCTGAAGTTCAGAAACTTCTAGTGAGACTTTTGTCTCACGCATGTTTGGGCCGCAAGTTTTTGGGCCTCTTTCTTTTCTCTGGGCCAACGAGTTTCCTTTTATGGTACCAGAGCAGGTCTTGTACCTGTTCTACCATTGATTCCGCTGCATATACTTCTTCTTCTTGTTTTTACTCTTGGTTCTTTAAAGCTTTCTTGCTGACAATGGAGAAATTGGACCAGACCAACAACCCCACCAGTCCCTATTACTTCCACCCAGGGGAGAACCCAGGCACCTCCCTCATATCTTAGATTCTAAATGAATCCAACTACACTTCTTGGAGCAGAAATATGAGAAGAGCCCTCCTCTCCAAGAACAAACTGAAATTCATAGATGGAGGAATCACAAAGCCTAAAAGAGATGACAATCTTTTCGATTCTTGGGAGAGAAGCAACATGATGGTGCTATCTTGGATTATCAAAACCCTCTCACCCCAAATCGCAGAAAGTGTGATATATGTAGAGAATGCACAAGAATTATGGGAAGAATTGAAAGAAAGATTTTCTAAAGGGGATCACTTCAAATTCTCAGATTTTCTCCAAGAAATTCATTCCATCAAGCAAGGCGAAAGGAGCGTGAACTAGTATTTTACTGATTTAAAGATTTTGTGGAAAGAATTAGAGTTTTTGAGACCCATTCCTATCTGCAATTGCAAAATCCCTTGCAGCTGTGATTTATCCAAAGCCTCACACAAATACAAAGACATGGAATATGTCATATGCTTCTTAAAGGGGTTAAATGAATGTTATAACACTGTTAAAACTCAGATATTGCTTATGGAACCTCTACCCAACATTAATCATGTCTTTTCACTCATCATACAACAAGAAAGGCAAGGGAAATACGATTCTAATAATAGTGACAGCAAGATCCTTGCCAACACCACTAAGAAACAAAACCAGTGAAAGAACAATCAGGGTTGGAAGACTTATGGACGTGGAAATCCTCCTAGAAACCAAGGAAGAGGGAGAGGCAGGAACCCCAACTACGGGAAACAGTGTTCTCATTGTCATAAGATGAACCACACCATTGATGAATGCTATTTTAAGCATGGATACCCACCTTGGTACAAGAAAAATGATAGCAGTGGTGAAAACAACATTAGACAGAACGAATAGGGATCAGCTAATGCTTTTTCAACATCTACTGGAGTACAAACCAACCAACAAAATGCTGTTCAAACCTCTTTCACCCATGAACAAATGCAGAAGATACTGCAGATGCTAGAGAAAGCTGACAACTCATCTCACGGCATCAGCCAAATCCAGACAAACAACATAGATGACACACAAGGTATGTTCTCATGGATCATAGATACGGGTGCATCAGATCACGTGACTCATGATAAAAACCAGTTTACATCCTTCTATAAAATCAATCCCATATCAGTTAAATTACCCAATAGTTTTATTGTTACTTCCCATTATGCTGGAACCATACATTTCTCTAGAGAATTTGTGATTTCTAACGTTTTATATATACCGGAATTCACCTTTAATCTCATATCTGTTCAAAGTCTCACTAGGGATATAAACTGTACACTGACTTTCTCTTCTAAGATGTGTGAAATTCAGGACAACTCTACATTGAAGATGATTGGATATGCTAGTGTGTGCAAGGGCCTCTACCATTTACAATCTTTTGGAAGGAATTTAGCTCCTAGTTTTACTTTTTCTTATGAACATGATAATGTAAATCTATGGCACTATAGACTTGGCCATCCTGGACATAAAGTTCTTGAGAAAATGTGTAAAGCTTTCCCTTATATTCAGACTGCTAATGATGATGCTTGTGATATTTGTCACTTTGCCAAACAAAGCAAATTGCCTTTTCCTAAAAGTGTTTCTCTATCTAGTGACTGTTTTGACATGATTCATTATGATATTTGGGGCCCTATATCTACCCCCTCTGTGCATGGTCATAAATACTTTCTAACTGTTGTTGACGACTATAGTAGGCATACATGAGTTTTTTCTCATGCATAATAAGGGTCAAATTAGGGAACTTTTGCAGACTTTCATTGCTAAAGTGAAAACCCAACATAATAAAGCCATTAAAGTCATTAGGACAAATAATGGACCTGAATTTAATTGCTCTAATGTTTATAATTCTTATGGAATTGAACACCAAAGAAGCTGTGTTGAAACCCCACAACAAAATTCTGTTGTGGAAAGGAAACATCAACATATATTAAATGTCACCCGCAATTTAATATTTCAATCTAATATCCCTCACATATATTGGTCTTATGCTCTATCACAAGCTGTTTATTTAATCAACAGACTACCTTCTCCTATCATTAAAGATAAAACTCCTTTTGAAGTCCTACATAATGACTCACCCACCTACCTTGACTTAAAGGTGTTTGGTTGTCTTTGTTTTGCCTCTACCTTGGAAAGCAATAGAAGTAAATTTGATCCTAGGGCTAGAAAGGGAATATTTTTGGGATACAAGAGTGGGATAAAAGGATATATAGTTCTAGACATCAACAGTAGAGAGATATTCATAAGTAGGAATGTTATTTTCTATGAAGACATTTTCCCAAATAAGGACAAACAAACAGGGGGAAGTAGTCATGATAAAGATAAAGAAGACATATTTTTTCTTGATGACATTGTTTGCAGCCATGAAAAGGACTCTGCTGAGAATGAAAGAGGAAATTTGAACCCTATTCAGAACAATTCTGCTAATGAGAGACCTGCTGAGGAGAGCACTACCATCGGGGACATCAATCCTATGGAGCAGGAACAAGGAAACGTGCAAAGGAGATCTAGTAGAGTTAGAAAGGCTCCAGAATACTTAAAAAACTACATACAGCAAAATGATCAATCCCCTACAACCCAGTTGTGTGCCAAGAATGGTCTGATTACTCCTTATCCCATTAAGAATGTTTTATCTTATAAATGTCTTTCAGATAACTGCCAATAAAGAACCCAAGTCCTACGAAGAAGTTAAAAACAGCCCTGAATGGATTGATGCCATGAAAAAGGAGATACAAGCCCTACAAATGAATAAGACCTGATATTTGACTCAACTTCCTCAAGGAAAGAGATCCATTGGATGCAGGTGATAACGGTCTAAAAACCGTTATTTTCATGTTTAAATTGATATCAAAATACACCCTTTATGGCGTAGAATGAGCTTAGAATCAAGTAAAACACTTAAGTTGAGTCATTTGAGAGTCAAAAGGTGTTTTTAGAGATATTATGCTTGTTTTGCAGGGTTTTGATGAGAAATAAGGATAGAATTGAAGAAGGAAGGTCTTAGATTCAAGGAAGAAGAAGAAAAATGAAGAAAAGAAGAGTCTATGCACCGCTCAGCGTCAAAATATACCACTGAGCGCCATTATTCGAGGGAAAGTTGTTGTCTGGCGCCCAAGTGGTGACGCTGAGCGTCCAGAGCGATTAGAGACAAACCGCTCAGCGGTGAAACTGACCGCTGAGTGGTGGCGCGGCTTGAGGGAAACCGCTGAGCGGTAAAATTGGACGCTGAGCGGTTGTCTGCTGGGCTTGGGCTTAAATTCTGTTACTTTTATGCCCTATATATAGCCCCAGTGCGATTTAAATATTATTCTTTTGGCAAAAGAAGACGTCCATAGCTGTTCTACACTCCTTGGAGAAGATTTCTTGGATGCTTAGGCTCCATTTTATCATATCTAGGGTTTGCTTTTCCATTCTTTCATTGTATTTCATCTAGTTTTACCATGTCAATGGTGAACTAAACCCTTTGTTGTTGGGGAACAATGTAATCTTTTGAAACTCTCTTATATTGAAATTCTTGTTTTTTTTCATATGCTTGCATATGCTGTTATTATCAATTGTTGGGTTCTTTATCTATGCTCTATACTATTATCATTTAACTCATTTGATAAATAGATGTTTGCCTTTGTTGATACGGGGACGTACGAGGAAGTCATGAACTAATAAGGAATTCCTTGATCAACAAATACCACCTAGGGATAGGGGGGTAGGACGATCAATTGTATTTTGCTTCTGTGATACTTGCACTGCTAGTTACTAAGGGAGACTAGGGATAGTAAGCCAGTAATTAGTAGTAGGCTCTTCTCGCCGAGGGATCGGGTTTAGGGTAGACTAAGAAAGTTTGCATAACAATTAGATAATAAAGCGAATTTAATAAGAAGAGTAGATATAAGAGAGTGGATAAGATGAAATTCTAAACCCCAACAACTCCATTCATCCATACCTTTTTCTTGTCAATTGAATCAATTGCATTTGCATGTTTATTTTTGTTTTTGCATTCAAACCACAAATTAATTTTCTTTACAAGTCTTACAATATTGATTTACACGAAAGATAAGGCCTTTGAGTCCTTTGGGAGAACGATATTGGGTTTACCAATTATATTACTTGATAACGATTTGGTACACTTGCCGGGGCTTTAACAAGTTTTTGGCGCCGTTGCCGGGGACTTGTGGTTTAACTTTTCATGTAATGTAAATTGATTGAATTTGACTTGGTGTAATTATTGTAATTATTGTATATATTTTGTTTTTGTTTTATTTTCCTTATTTGTAAAAGTGCTTTTAGGGTTTTTGTTTCTTGTGCATGCAGGAAGCAATACAAACTAGAAGTAAAAAAAAGGCAGCAACCTCTTCTTGAAGGTATATCAGATAGGAGAGAAAGAAGAGTTAGACGTCCATTACGTGAACTCTTTCCCTCTCCTTAAAGACTCTTACATTCTTCACCGGAGGCGTTTACACAGAACTTAGAGGAGATAGCGAATCAACCTCCTCAAAGACGCACATTTGCGGATCAGTCTAATGTTGTGGGCCCTTTCCACTTCAATAGCATAGCCATGCCTACAGATCGTACAGTTAATATGGTGATGAACCCAACACTAATCCATCTGGTACAAAGCAACCAATTTCACAGATTGTCAAATGAGAACCCATATGATCATTTGACGACATTCAGTGAAATTTGTAAGACTGTGAATATGACTGGAGTATCAGACGAAAGAGTAAAGCTTAGCTTGTTTCCATTCTCATTGGGAGGCAATGCTAAAACGTGGCTTAATTCCTTTCCTGAAGGAACATTCACTACATGGGAGACTGTGGCAACCAAATTTGTCAACAAATATTTTCTGCAGTGTAAAATTACTCAGGGAAGGTTGGAGATCTCATCGTTCAAACAGGGCATGGAAGAAACTCTTGGGCAAGCATGGGATAGGTTTAAAGGCCTATTGAGAAAGACACCAGTCCACGGGTTTGACAAGACAACCCTAGTTCTTTCTTACCTAGGTGGTGTAAACACGCAGTCTAAAATGATGCTGGACGCCTCAGCTGGAGGTGATATCAAGAAAAAGACTGAAGACGAAGCCTATGACTTGATTGAAAGTATGACCGCTAATGAGCAGGAAACGTTTAGTGAGAAGGTCACACCTGTAAAAAAAGGAGGAGTTTTGCATTTGCCAGCAGATGATGCCATACTAGCACAAAATCATCTTCTGACTCAAAAGCTAGATAATTTGACAAAGGTTCTCTCGCAACTTCCAAAGGAGATTAGGAATGTCTCCCAAACACAGTAACTTTGTGATTTTTGTGGTGGTGACCATATTAATGGTCAATGTGCTATGCCAGAGGAAATGCAGCAGGAAGCCAATTATATGGGTAATCAATTCCAGTATAGGCAAGGTAATTTTAACCAAGGTAATTTTAGCTAAGGTTGGAAGAACCACCCTAGTATTGGACAAAATCAGAATAACCCATCTGGGCAATCAGGAAGCTTCCGACAACAACAACCATCACCTTTATGGCAGCAAGTAAGCAATTTGACAGAGACCATCAGAAGCTTGAATGATAGATTTGATAAGCTTGAATGATAATTGATCTTGATGATGAAGAAGATCAGGAATTTTGTGTTAAGCCTAGAAAGAAGGATCATCCGAAAAAAAGAAAGGATTCAGGGAGTTTAACTCTTCCATGTGTCATCAATGATGTGGATATAGGAAGAGCCATGATTGATTCAGGATCGAGTATTAATTTGATGCCCTTCAGTTATTTCAAGAAGATTAGAGGGCTAGTATTAAAACCAGCTCAAACTACCCTGACAGTTGCGGATGGTTCTATTAAGAAGCCAGTTGGTAAGGTGGAAGATGCAATTGTTCGAATTGAGCAGCTGGAGTTCTTGATTGACTTTGTAGTTGTTGATATGGCAAATGAGGGAAGAATTCCATTAATATTGGGAAGACCTTTTATGAGGACTTCTAAAATGTTGATGTGTTTCAATGATGGGAAGATGATATTAAGAGATCAAGAACAGGTGTTGATTTATGATGGCGCTAAAGAAAGTACAATCAAAATAAAAAAGAGAGCCAGATATAAAAAATTAAGAAGAGAAGCTGCATCTGAAGAGCACACAACAAGTACTGATACTGATAACGGTCATGTTTTGCAGGTACCTATGAGTGAAGAAGGACAAAATATCCATCCTGAACAAAAAGAAGACCTATTTCGACCAGGCATAAAGGTGAAATATAAAAAGAAGGAGTGAGTGATAAAAGAGTTGAAGGAGAAAGGAGTGGTGGAGATTGAAGCACCATACTCCAGATGGACAAAGCAGGTGGATGGAAGAAAGTTGAGGATTTGGTGTACTAGAGACACTAACACGAAGGACAACACGTGATTTTGCTGGAGGAATATATTTTGTTGTAAAATATTTTTAGTATTTTGGACATGTAATTCTTTGGATATTTGAACAATTTTTGGGTAGCATCTACTGATGGATGCTAATTTTTATGTATCTACTGAAGGATACAGGAAGGTACATCTACTGATGGGTGTTGATAAGGATTGCACTTATTGATGAGTGCTAGACAGGTTTGGGTCAGGCTCGTGACGTTAAACAAGCGCTACCTGGGAGGCAACCCAGTTGATTATTTGATTGTTTTTAAACTCTGTCTTAAGGGAATTATATGTTTGCATGTGCATTTGAGAGGGGAAAGGCATGAAATTGAAAAATTGAAGGTTAAAATCAGGTGCGACAGAGTGGAATCACGCAAAAGTAAGCAAAGAAGAGAGGGATAAAATTATCGCCCACCGCTGAGTGGCGGCGGCGCAGACCCCGCTTGAGCTTTTAAAAGCTCCGCGTTTTTGGGGTTCTACACTTTCGAAAATCCTCTTTGAAGCTCGCCCAAGCGTTCTTTGTGAACCTTAGCACCCATTTTGCACTTTCAAAGGTTTTCTAAAGAGATTTCCCTACTTTCTCTTATCACCCATTCACTAAACCTCATTTTATACCATTCTCTTGTCAAAAGTTTGGGTTTTTTTAATGAGAGCTTTGCATCGGGAGGCATCAATCATCAATTAGGAAGAAATTTTGCAAGCATCTAGTTTCTCCACTCAAGTAAGTTATGCAATTTCATTCTTAGGGTTTCTAAATTTGAAATTTGATGAAGAACATGCTTAGGAACATGATAAATTAGGGCTTTTGATTTCTATGCATGATTTGATGAAATAGGAACTGTTTGAACCGATTGAATTGCAGGGTTTGGTCTGAATTGATGAAATTAGTATTAGAGTGGAGAATATGGCGATTTGGAAAAGGATTTTGAGAAACCCTAGTCGCCGCCACTGAGCGGTCGGCTTGGATGCTGAGCAGTGACACGGCTTGAGGCAATCCGCTGAGCGGTCTTCTTTGACGTTGAGCGGTCTGCTACAGATTTTGTTGGATGCTTGATTTTTGATGCAGGAACGCTGAGGGGCCCTGTTTTTCCCTCAGTGTTGGACTGTAATTGGTTTGGAATCTGATTGATGATGTACTAACCTCTAATGATGAATTCCTGTGGAAATTTGAATTTTATTTTATGCAGAAATGTCATCATCATCAAGAAGGGTGAAAACTCTTGGCAACAAGAGGAAGAAGCCTGAAAGGCCAAGGAGGTTTTATTCTCCTAGGTTCCTCTCTAGGAATCATGAGGAGCATTACTTGATTGTGCAGGAGAGGAGATTATTGATGGAAAGGAATGCCACTTTTATCCCAGACTTGGCTCCTGAGTTTGGAATGGAGATTATGAGAAGAGACTGAGAGGGGCTGACCACATATCCTGCACCAGCAAGCATTGAGCTGGTAAAGGAATTTTATACAAATGCCTTGCCTAGAGGAGGAGTTGATGCTGGGAGATACATGAGTTATGTGTGGGGACAAATCGTTCGATATGACCCCAACACCATCAACAACTTCTTGGGTTCTGAATAGCGAGGTGAACAGTGCCAGTATGCAACACTTGTTGGGGGTTCAGAGACATAGCAGACATTGAGAGGGTTATGTGCCTTCTTGGAAGGCATTTTCAGAACAACCCAAATGGAGTACCCGTCAACATAAAAAGGGCAAATTTGACGCCTTTGGCAAAATACTGGATGACATTCACTCATGCCAACATTCAGTCGTGCTCTCATGTTTCCAACATTACTATGCATCGGATTATCTTCATCTACTGCATGCTGAGGCAGATAAATGTGAACGTCGGGAAAGTCATTGCCGATGAGATTCAGAGCTGCGCTACTAGTGTGAGTAGCAGGACACCGCTGGGATATCCATCCCTGATCACCATTTTGTGTTAGCAGGCTGGGGTGGATATTGCAGTTCCACCATATGAGAGGCCTAAGAAGGCCATAGACGCTGCCTATTATCAGCAGTACTGTGAGGAAGAGGAGGCAGTTGGAGCACCTAGGAGACGTCCTAGGAGAGCAACAACACAGTAGGAGCATGTACCTGCAGATGCACCAGCACAGCACGCCGAGCCATTCCAGATGAGGGACATGTATATGTCCATGATAAAGGCTAGAATGGAGGCTATTCGCAGAGGGCAAATAGCCACTGCTGAGATGATAGTAGGGTTGTACAATCAGCCACTAGTGCA
The DNA here is from genome assembly GCA_027742785.1 of Vigna reflexopilosa. NCBI lineage: Eukaryota > Viridiplantae > Streptophyta > Magnoliopsida > Fabales > Fabaceae > Vigna > Vigna reflexopilosa. The sequence continues at coordinate 26,199,604 of CM050918.1, forward strand.
TAAGTGGACCATGGACGAGTTTCATGGAGCTATGGCTTGGCCTCAGGAGCAGGCACATGGCAGTGGGTCTGGAGCAGCTGAAGCACCAAGCATGGATGAGGATGATGATGAAGATAACTTTGAAGATGCTGATGATGGAGATCAGGAGGACTCAGATAAGGACATGGATTGAGAGGGCATCTACTGATGGATGCCCATGCTTTAGACAGGGTTTTATCTTGCACTTTTGTATTTTTTTTTTATTTTTTTAGAATAGGTTGAATTTTGATTGTCAGTGTCTATGCTTGGCTTGAACACTATTTCTAAAAATGTTTGACTTGATGATATTGCATGATGAATCTATTTGATGATGATTAGATGTGGATGATGATTGAGTTGTGTTGATATTCAGGTGAAAAGTTCACTAGCTATGTGAACAGATGTGTTATGAATTATGATTGTGGTTATGATGCTAAGCAGGGTGTATGAATGGATGATGTGTGAGAAAGCATGTTGTGTGAGGTATTGAGCTCCAGAGTATTCATTGTTGTATGTACTGTTCACAGGAAAGCATGAATGATATTACTTGAGTCTTGATAATTGATTGTATTGCATGTTTATGTCATATGATCAAGGCCATTTTTGGAAGTCTGTACTTAGCCAAAATTTCACCCAAAGTGATTAAAATGCTATACCCTTTTTGAACCTTGGCCTTAAACAGGATGAAAACCCTTGATTTGAAATTATTGACCTTGAGTTGGGTTGAGAATAATTGTATGTACTGAAAAGGTTCAAGTTTGGGGTTGTTGGGAAAATTTGAATGACAACAAAAAAAGGTATTGAGCTCAAGTGTGAAAAAGGAAAATGCATGAGAAAAGAAAAAGAAGAAAAGAAAAAGCATGAAAGATGGACTCAATGTAAAAATAAAAGGAAAGGGAAGAAGTTGGGAATGAGTGAGATTGGTTAAAGAAAGAGAGTTTGTGCTTGAACTTTAAATGTTAAATTAACTCTCTTGACTCAAGGATTTTGTGATCCAGAAAAACCAATTTTTCTTGTTAGCCTAGCCTCATTATAAGCCTTGGAAAAGCCCTTGTGATGACATTGACATGTAAGAATGTTGATTGTATTAGATGAAGGGCAATTTTGTTTCATGTGACATGTGAATAGTAGAGAGTATAGTGACTTCTTAAACACTTGAGTGATTGAGTGAAACACTTGCTTGGTGAGAATTGTTGAATTCTATGGTTACATCTATGCTTAGTTGATTGATCATTTATAAATAAAACATCTGTTGGGAAATATGTGATCATGTGAACTGAGTTGAATAGAAAGCATGTATACATTTTAATTAGATTCCACTGAAAATCTGAAATTGAGTAGTTCTTGTCATAAGGAAATAAATTTTGGGACTGTTGAACTATTTGATGAAAAAGTGGAAAGCCAAGTTTTGTTTTGTTTGCTTAAGGACAAGTAAAGTTCTAAGTTTGGGGTTGTGATAACGGTCTAAAAACCGTTATTTTCATGCTTAAATTAATATCAAAATACACCCTTTATGGCTTAGAATGAGCTTAGAATCAAGTAAAACACTTAAGTTGAGTCATTTGAGAGTCAAAAGTTGTTTTTAGAGATATTATGCTTGTTTTGCAGGGTTTTGATGAGAATTAAGGATGGAATTGAAGAAGGAAGGTCTTAGATTCAAGGAAGAAGAAGAAAAATGAAGAAAATACGAGTCTATGCACCGCTCAGCATCAAAATGCACCGCTGAGCGCCATTATTTGAGGGAAAGCTGCTGTCTGGCGCCCAGGCGGTGACGCTGAGCATCCAGAGCGATTAGAGACAAACCGCTCAGCGGTGAAACTGACCGCTGAGCGATGGCGCGACTTGAGGGAAACCGCTGAGCGGTAAAATTGGACGTTGAGCGGTTGTCTGCTGGGTTTGGGCTTAAATTCTGTTACGTTTATGCCCTATATATAGCCCCAGTGTGATTCAAATATTATTCTTTTGGCAGAAGAAGACGTCCAAAGCTGGTCTACACTCCTTGGAGAAGATTTCTTGGATGCTTAGGCTCCATTTTATCATATCTAGGGTTTGCTTTTCCATTCTTTCATTGTATTTCATCTAGTTTTACCATGTCAATGGTGAACTAAACCCTTTGTTGTTGGGGAACAATGTAATCTTTTAAAACTCTCTTATATTGAAATTCTTGTTTTATTCATATGCTTACATATATTGTTATTATCAATTGTTGGGTTCTTTATCTATGCTCTATGCTATTATCATTTAACTCATTTGATAAATAGATGTATGCCTTTGTCGATACGGGGACGTACGGGGAAGTCGTGAATTGATAAGGAATTCCTTGATCAACAAATACCACCTAGGGATAGGGGGTAGGACGATCAATTGTATTTTGCTTCTGTGATACTTGCACTGCTAGTTACTAGGGGAGACTAGGGATAGTAAACCAGTAATTAGTAGTAGGCTCTTCTCGCCGAGGGATCGGGTTTAGGGTAGACTAAGAAAGTTTGCATAACAATTAGATAATAAAGCGAATTTAATAAGAAGAGTAGATATAAGAGAGTGGATAAGATGAAATTGTAAACCCCAACAACTTCATTCATCCATACCTTTTTTTTGTCAATTGAATCAATTGCATTTGCATGTTTATTTTTTGTTTTTGCATTCAAACCACAAATTAATTTTCTTTACAAGTCTTACAATATTGATTTACACGAAAGATAAGGCCTTTGAGTCCTTTGGGAGAACGATATTGGGTTTACCAATTATATTACTTGATAACGATCTGGTACACTTGCCAGGGGGTTTAACAGCAGGTGGGTCTATAACGTGAAACGTAAGGCTGATGGCACAATTGAGAGATATAAAGCTAGGCTGGTAGCCAAAGGCTACACTCAACAAGAGGGAATAGACTTTTTAGATACCTTTTCCCCTTTTCTAAACTCACTTTTGTTAGGCTGCTGCTTGCTCTTGCAGCTTCTAAAAACTGGTTTCTACACCAACTAGATGTGGACAATGCTTTTCTTCATGGAGACTTAAATGAGGATGTTTATATGGATCTTTCTCCAGGATTAAATGTTGACAATAAAGGGCTAGTTTGTAAACTAACTAAGTCTTTGTATGGGCTGAAACAAGCCAGCAGGCAGTGGTTCGACAAACTCTCCACGTTTCTTATTTCTTCAGGATATACCCAGTCTAAGTCTGATCATTCTTTATTTGTTAAAAGGACCCCTTCTGATTTTACAACTTTAATTGTGTATGTTGATGACATTGTTTTGGCAAGAAATTCAATGAAAGAAATCAACCTCATAAAAACCCTTTTGGACAATCAATTTTAGATTAAGGATCTAGGAGAACTCAAGTACTTTCATGGATTTGAAGTTGCTAGATCTAAGAGAGGAATACATTTGTGTCAAAGGAAATACGCCCTAGACATTCTGGAAGAGACATGAATGCTAGGGAGTAAACCTAGCTCTACACCCTATTTGAGTAACACCAACTGTCTATACAAGACAGAAGATTATATGGATAATCCCAGTGATTATAGGAGATTAATAGGAAAATTGTTTTATCTTACTAACACCAGGCCTGATTTGTGTTTTACAGTCAATCTTTTAAGTCAGTTCATGCAGGAACCAACTAAGTATCACTACCAAGCCTTACAACACGTTCTTAGATATGTCAAGTCAAGTCCTGCTGAAGGACTCTTCTTTTCTACTGATTCTAATGTACAGATAAAGGGTTTCAGTGATTCAGATTGGGCCACATGTCCTAATACGAGAAGGTCAACTACTGGTTATTGTATTTTCTTAGGAAACTCTCTTATCTCATGGTGATCAAAGAAACAGAGTACGGTCTCGAGGTCTTCCACAGAGGCAAAATACAGAGCTCTTGCAGCTACAGTGTGTGAGATGCAATGGTTACACTATCTTCTCCAAGATCTACATGTTGAGCCGATAGCTACTGTTGTCCTTTATTGTGATAATAACTCAGCAAGGCACATTGCTCATAATCAAAGTTATCATGAGCGAACCAAACACATAGAGTTGGATTGTCACGTTGTTCGTGAGAAAATACAAGCCAAGCTTCTGCATTTGCTTCCCACTCGGTCAGAAGGGCAGGTCGTAGATATATTCACTAAATTTCCTCATCGGACTAGATTCAGATCTATTATTCCCAAGCTTGGAATGGTGAATATCCACCATCCAGCTTGAGGGGAGGCTATTAAATGTTTTAGATGTTTCTGTTTTGTCATTTATTATTTAGACAATTGTTCCTATGAGCAGTAATCTGATTTAGGGTTTCTGTTTTAGGAGTTTCCTTTTATTCTGTTAGTCGGTTAGTTAGATAGCATTTTCATGCTTACCGGAACCCTATATAAGGGATTCTAGCGTCTGTATTTTAACACAACATTCAATCAGAATAATACACACCATTTTATTTTCTCTCTGGATATTTTGTTCGGTCAAAAGACTTACCTTGGCCACGCACTGACCCACTCTAACTTCTCTTTTCCACTGACCACCGTCACTGGTGTTTTTCTCGGAGCAGCATGAGGTCGTCTCTTCTTCCCGCTTTTGCAAGCCGACATGCAGGCTTTTTTCTCACCTAACTTCTGAAGTTCAGAAACTTCTAGTGAGACTTTTGTCTCACGCGTGTTTGGGTCGCATGTTTTTGGCCTCTTTCTTTTCTCTGGGCCAGCGAGTTTCCTTTTAAACACCCTTAATAGTGAAGTGAGCAAAGTATAAATAACTCTTGAACAGATGACCCACAGACATGTGATTAAGAAGATATATTATTTTCTTAATTACATTGATATGTTCATGTAAGAACAAGTGAGAGAAATTGTATATAATAAGTAATTATGGTAGTAATCATCAGTAGATGCTAGATGATTATTTATAAAACAAACATCAATAAGCAAAGGTATCAAATATTTTCTTGACACCACGAAGCACACACAAGACACTAGAGTTGAAGCTAAATTCAAACAATTGTCAACTCTTTCAGCCATTGGGAATGCAAAGGGCATGGGTCTGGGTTGCCTTGGGCAGTGGCCTTCTCAGAGAGAGAATAAAACCAACCATTCCTCCATTTGAACTGCAAGTATAACCAACATAATAATTTATATATCAACGTTATCTTCTGAATCAGATATTTATTGCAGTAATTGTATCATTTACCTCCTTAACTGCTGTGGGAAAGTGGGCTACAGCTCTTGAATATGCACATAACCGCTCTTCCATTGCTTCTTCAAATGTTAACCCTTTTTCACTTGCTGCTGCTGATTCCAGTTCTGCTATAAGGCTGGACAACTGAAAGTGCAAACTTCACTCGGTGTTATTTCTTAGTATTGAATACATCACTAATATTAGCTTAAACTGTTTGATAAAACAAAAAATATATACAAAAGTTTATTTCACCAAAAAACTCAGAGCCATAGTCACTTTTACCTACCTAGACACCTCTTCAAGATCCAAAAGAAGAAATCTTACGGATATGGTAATGATTGTAATCACCAAACCATGAAGCATCCTATTAACTACAAAGTTTAATCTAACCGTGAACATGCTGATAGATTTTGTCTTGTAATAAAAATGTTATTGATTGACAGAATTAGCAGATTAGTTTTGAGAATATGCCAATTGCAAATCATACATACTTCGGTTCGGAATTCCTTTTCCACAACACCTACAGAAACCCCTCCATGACGTGCTCCAACAAGCATTACAGAGCAAATCCATATAAGCTTCTCCAGCATCTGCTTTTGAAAATCCTTCTTGTCAAGAACCTGGTTTTCAGACATTCAAATGATATATTATCAGACATTTAAATGATAGTATGTTGTATATATCATGAACAAAATTCAAGGATTCATCAGACAGTTATCTAATTTCAGGAGTAGTATGCATGCCTTGCATGAGAGGCCTCCAGCATTTAACCTTGCAGCAATAACAGAAGCCCACTTGCCATATGCAGCAGTGAGGCCTTCAGGATTGGTATCAGTGGTGCCATCAACAGGGGCCTCTCCAATTTTCGACACTGCAAAATAAGCCAACACCTGGTTTGCATCATTCAAGCCTTTGGTCTGAAGCCACGGCTCCATCATTCCGTTCTGGAAAAACACCAAATCTGAAAAAACAACACCAAATCATTATCACCAAAAGTTCTAGGAATCCCACATTGAGTAAGATGAGCAACCCGAATATATGTTAGCTATATAATCACTTGAAAGTTAATCCCAGAGACTCTCTGTTCAATCGATCTTTCAACTCCTATCAAAGTCCATCCACTCAAATTCAACCCACAATGCATGACACAGTGAAAAACTCACCATCCCATCTGGAAGAAGGAGTGGACTGAAGTACGGTTTCAAGATCATCGTTTCTCGTGCACACCAAAATGGGGCCTTCAAAGTTCAGTGGTACGGCCTCTCCGCGGCGAACGAGAAGGTCTTGGCCGCTGCCCATGTCCTGCAGGGCCTGCCCCACTCTTCCGCCGCCGACAATGACGGCGGGAACGACCTTGATGGAGGGGGTAGCGACTACGGCGGATACTTTGAACCTGAAGGCGGTGGTTGTGGGGAAAATGGGGAAGGAGAGGGTGGCCATGGCCATAAAAGAGTGAGTGTTGAGTCTTGAGCAGAAAGTGCCGGCAGATACAATGAGTGAAGAACAAGAACAACAAGAAGAAGAACAATATCAAACATGATTGGTACCCTTTGCGGTGTTTGTTTCTTACACAACTCGTGTGGTTGTTGTTTGAAGGTTATATCCTCCACTAGTGTCTTTCTATTATTGATCATAATTTATGTTGCTGCACTGTTCTAATTCTAATCGTCCAATTTCATTTTGAAATATGAGATTAATGCTCACCACACCACTATATACACCGGATTTATTTTATACTCCCCTGGTGCTTTGTTTTTTTCATTCTTAGTTTCTTTTTTCTTCATCATCTTTCTTGTTCGTCCTGTCTTATCTTCCATGTCTCATTTTTTTGTTAATAATTTTATTTTAATCCTGTCTTGTATAATAAATTCTTATGTATGGACAGTTCAAATAATTTTTGTCTATATGCATTTTAGTTCATACCTGTCTTAGATCTGGCCTTGTTTAAATAAGCCAGAAAACACTAACAAAAAACACGCCAGATAAAACAAAACTCATAACACCGAGCAAGTCTCCACCACACACAGGGATGCGTGTCTCTTTATGTTTTTCCTATTTGGTTCAAAAATCAAATATGTCACCTTAAGGATTCAGCCAATGATTTAAAATGTCACATCATGGTGTTAGAATGATGTATGTTTAAAGGGAAGGGTCCCGCTATTTTGACACCCATATTTTGACATACATTTGACATTAATAGGTGTCAAACTCTAATTGATTGATTTTTTGTTTTTTTTTTCGAAAATTTTGTCCGGGATTTCAAAAATTATTCGTTCCAATTATATCCTTGCCAGTTTCATTATGTTTCCTCTCTCAGATTTCGTTTTCTCTCTCACATTTCGTTCTCTCACGTTTCTGTTCTCTTGACGTTTCCGTCCTCCCCCTTGCGTTCTCTTTCTGACATTTGTGATCTAGAATCTCCGTTGTCGCAGTTTTGTGGAAATGGGAACTTCCGTATTGCAACTTCGTTGGAGCAAGGTAAATGACTTCTTAGACCATTTTGTTGTAGGTTTGGGTATTGGGTTTTACGTTTGGGTTTTGGGTTTTACGTTTGGGTATTGGGTTTTACGTTTCTTCGACCCCTTTTGGTTTGTTGGTTATTTCCTTTGGTGTTTTCATTTGAGTTATTTTCTTTGGACAGTTGACCGTTCATCATTCATTTTCAACGATGTATGTTTGCACTCTGAACGAACGGTTGACATAGGAGCAACGATCACTCATTTCGAAGACTCTATTTGCTTGGTTTTTAGACTTGAGTGGTAAAGTGAAATTCAATACTAAAATTTTGCAGGAGTTAACGATGAAAAGGGTGGATTCGAGCAATGCTTTTGTAATTGCAGAAAAAGTTTTCAATATGAATGAAAAGGATTTTTGTTCAGGATTAGGGTTGAGTTTGGATGGTAAAAGTATAAACTTAAAGGATACAATGGGTAGTAGTAAATGTGTGAGATACTTAGGTAAGGAAATTAAAGATTTGAATTTCATTTACAAATTCTTGTTGAAAGAACATAAAGAAACCATACCTTATGAGCATTTCTGTAGCTTGTACATATTGGTGGGGATATGTGAGATTTTATTTCCAAATCGTAGTGGACGAGTATTTCCTGTACTGTTTGAAATTATTGATGACTTAAGTGGTCTGAGTAAGTACTGTTGGGGTAGTTTAGTGTATCGTTATTTGTTAGAAAGTTTGAGCAAAGCTTCAGATTCTGTGAAGAAAGACAAAGCTACAACCAATGTTTATGTCGATGGTTATGTGTACATGTTGTAGGTAGTTCTTATTTTCTCATTTGACAACTAAATTTTTGAATATTTGTTATTTGATTAAGAGTAATTTATATCAATGACATGTTTTATAGGTTTGGTTTTGTGAGCATTTCATGGGTCCCAAAGGTGCAATAGAGAAAATTCCAAGGATCTTGCACTAGATGAATACAAATGTTAGAGTCAACATCGTCAAACGTGTTTTCGAGATGGGTGTGGTATGTGTTTGGTTTTTTTTAGTTGTGAATGTTATGATATATTCACAGTAGTTATATAACATATTATATGTTGTTAAATTTCAGGTTCATGTTGTGGATGATTTTGGTGCTGTAATGATGCATGAGAATGATGTGAAAGAAAAACAACCACCACCAAAAAGCAATGATGTGCAACGATCAACAAAGAAATTGCTTAAAAAAAACGCAGAGAGAGTTTGATGCAGACTGTAGAGGATCAGAAATGTATAATTAAAGAGCTTAAAAGGAAGGCCAATGTCGTAGAGGCAGAGTTGGCGAAAGAGAAGGCCAGAAGAACACCTAAAAGGACAAGTACAGATGATGATGTACAAAGTGCTAGACGTCCTCAAGCATTCACTAACAGTAACAGTGCATTTGTTTCCGTTGGTGGAATGTCGAACGACGAAGCGGGTGGAATGTGCAACACTGAACAAGGTGGAATGTCGCCAAATGCACCGGGTGGAATGTCCAACAACCAATCACAGTTGAAGACGTATGTTAGGATTTGATCAAGAAGGCGTTATAAAAGCCAAATAGTTAGGACACCATACACCGCAAATGTAGTAGTTAGAAAGAAAAATGAGTAATTATTGTATTAGACATCACTCTTAGGACAAGAACAGGACGCTGTAATTAAACCTATTTCGTTCAATCTATAGAACATGCATGTTTGGTTCCATCTATTTATGTATTTGATAAACCCATATTAATTGTGTCTGTTATTGAAGTGTTTTATATTTTGATTTGCAAGAGATAGTGTTTGTGAAAAAAAATGAAGTAATGTTTGTGATTTGATGAATTTAGCTGAATTGGTGAAGATAATGGTGCTAAATTGTGCATTGTAATCGTTTACTATGGCCTTGTAAATGATTACGCGAGTCTAACTTAGATTATGGACAACCTATTCAATTGAAGGAGCCACCATTGAAAACATAGGGGACCACAGCTGAACTTGTGCTACCTCTGCTGTGAAAATGTGCCCTGTAATCGTTTACAAGCAGGCTGTAAACGATTATGCGAGTCTGAACACGATTTTGGACAACCTTTTGAACTGAAGAAGCCACCAATCATTACATAAGGGACCACAGTATTTTTTTACCCAAGTGCAGTGGTTTTAGTTGTAATTTGAGGTTCTTGAGTGATGAGAGGCTTGAACCTAATGTTCTGGGTCCCTCATGATGTAGGGGGACCACCCATGCTGAGAATCTTAAGACAAGTGAAGTTGTGCTATGTCTGCTATCAAAATGTGCTTTGTAATCGTTTACAAGCAGGCTGTAAACGATTATGTGAGTCTGAACAAGATTTTTGACAACCTCTTGAACTGAAGGAGCCACCAGTGATAACATAAGGGACCACAGTGTCTTTTTAACCAAATCCATTGGTTTAAATTTTAGTTTTAGGTTCTTGAGTGAGGAGAGGCTTGAACCTAATGTTCTGGGTCCCCCATGATGTAGGGGGGACCACCCCTGCTGAGAATCTTGAGACAAGTGAAATTGTGCTATGTCTGCTGTCAAAATGTGCCTAGTAATCGTTTACAAGTAGGTTGTAAACGATTATGCAAGTCTGAACAAGATTTTGGACAACCTGTTGAACTGAAGGAGTCACTAGTGATAACATAGGGGACCACAATGTCTTTTTAACCAAATCCATTAGTTTAAATTTTAGTTTTAGGTTCTTGAGTGAGGAGAGACTTGAACCTAATGTCATGGGTCCCCCATGATGTAGGGGGGACCACCCATGCTGAGAATCTTGAGATAAGTGAAGTTGTGCTATGTCTGCTGTCAAAATGTGCCTTGTAATCGTTTACAAGCAGACTGTAAACGATTACGCGAGTCTGAACACGATTTTGGACAACCTTTTGAACTGAAGGAACCACCAATCATTACATATGGGACCATAGTGTTTTTTTACCCAAGTGCAGTGGTTTTAGTTTTAATTTAAGGTTCTTAAGTGAGGAGAGGCTTGAACCTAATGTTCTGGGTCCCCCATGATGTAGGGAGGGACCACCCATATTGAGAATCTTGAGACAAGTGAAGTTGTGCTATGTCTACTGTCAAAATGTGCCTTGTAATCGTTTACAAGCAGGCTGTAAACGATTACGCGAGTCTGAACAAGATTTTGGACAACCTGTTGAACTGAAGGAGCCACCAGTGATAACATAGGGGACCACAGTTGAATATCAATGTTCATTGACCGTTATTGACTTTCTTTATATGTAATTGGTTGTATATAAGTGATTTTGAACTGTTTAACTGTCCATTAAATACGCCATTATCTGACTACTTAACATTTTTTGAAATATAATACGCGAAACATTCAACCAAAATTTAACACGAAACTATGAAATTCCGATACGCAATTGAAGTAATAAAAAGAGTACAATATTCCAGTAATGCATACAAGTTCCAAATGAAAGCAAATACATGTCAACACCAATTTATAACTAGGAGGTGAAATGATAAAATGGGGTGGGAGACTGCTGCAGTCGGTTCTCAATGTTACCAACTTGTGATTCTAGGCCGTCCAACCTTCAAAGTTGTGTTTTTTTTATTAAACATTTCTCCAACCAAACCAACTATGCATTCATTAAATGGGATTTCTAAACCACCCATGTCTAAACCAGTGCTCATGAAAACATCCAAAATAGTAAATGGAATCAATTGATGACTGACCCTGAAGCTAACATCATGCCCAGCCCACCGACATACCATAACCTTCAATAATTCACAGTTAATCTCCAAAGCCTTACGTAGCTCCAAACACCAACGAAATGGTGTCATCCGAATTCGTTCTACATGCACATCTCTCAGTAAGCCATTCATTTCAATAATGACTAATGAATCCAGAGAGATCCAAACCCGCCACTACAAAAGATTAAAAAAAAATGTATTACTTACCAAAAAAATACAACTATATATAATACCAAAATGTTAACTTACCTTTGGGTTTCCGGATGCCATTGCAACTGCACAATAAATCAATGGTGGATTAGGGTTCACAAAACACAAAAATAATAAATAAAACTATTTCGTTGTACGGTTCGAGAAACCAGACAATGCAAAAGAGAGCGAAAACCGGAAACAGAACCACAACACCAAAGAGACCCAAAACGCAAAACGGGAAAGAGACCTCTTATGGTTGAGATGACGCCTTTGGATGAGAAAACCAGTCGAATGGAAGCGAATGGAGAGAGGAGGCCGAATGGAAGAGACGAAACTTCAGAAGGAAAGTGCACAAAGAAGAAAAATGAAACTGCCAAAATGAAATTTCATAAAACGAGAATTCCAAAAATACCCTCCTCAGCTTTTTTAAAAACGTTTTTTCTTTAAGTGACAACATCCAACCAAAATTTGACATGTGGCCGTGTCAAATTTGTGTTAAAAAACGGTGTCAAAGTAACATTTTCCTAAAGGGAATATAAATTTACTTCTTTCTTCACCTAAACACGATATTTAAGTTCAGTAACATGTCACGTACAGGAAGAAACATTCACGCGTAATTTTTTTTTTATTCAGAAATCAAAAGTGACAATAAATAACAAGTTGGTAAGCATGTCGAATTTTAGATTGAGGATTAAAGTAAGAAATGGATAGATAGCTAAAAGCACATATAAGTCTAAGACAGGACAAAAGTTTAGAAACAAAAGTTGAACTTTCAAGGCTTAAACCCTCCATTGGTCCTCATATTTGTGTGCAAATCTCAGTTTGGTCCTCAAGTTTTGAACTGTCTCAATTGAGTCATAATTTTTGTAAAAATGCACACATTTTACCCTAACCGTTAAGTTGTCTCAAACGGCGTTAATTGATGATGAGATGAATTTTTTATTTTAGGCTTAATCCCTCCCTTGGTCCTTATGTTTGTGTGAAAATCTCTGTTCGGTCCTCAAGTTTTGAACTGTCTCAATTGGGTCATAATTTTTGAATTTTCGACAACGGCGACATTTTTTAGTTTGAGAGGGAGAAAAGGTGTGAGTCGGGGGGTTGAGGGTTTGAGGGTGGAGGAATGAGTGAACTGTGATCAGCAGTGATTGAAAGGAAAAAGAAAGACCATAGCCACGTGGATTTAATGATTTTAAAACATAAAAAAAAAAATTACAGCTCAGTTCAATGTTAACGCCGTCTCAATACACTTAACGGTTGGGGTAAAATGTTGTAAAATGTTTGCATTTCATAAGGACTTGAGGAAAAACTTGAGGATCGAACTGAGATTTTCACACAAACATAAGGACCAAGAGAGGGATTAAGCCTAAAATAAAAAATTCATCCCAGCATCAATTAACGCGACAACTTAACGGTTAGGGTAAAATGTGTGCATTTTTACAAAAATTATGATCTAATTGAGACAGTTCAAAACTTGAGGACCAAACTGAGATTTGCACACAAATATGAGGACCAATGGAGGGTTTAAACCAACTTTCAATTATCAGACTGCAAAACTCTTGACATGTGCTATGTGCTCTGATATTATTATAATCAAAGAGAAGTTGGTGGTCTTTACATTTCTCAATACTAACTAGTGAACAAATGAATTTCCTTGACTATCAAACCTGGGAATTAAAATCTATGGTGTCTTTCTTTGGTATTCTTCGTGCCCTGGAATACTCTTTCACATTTTTATTACTGTTGTGAATTTCCATTGCACTCCATGTTTTTGTATTTCCATTATAAGTAATTCACCCTCTCATATTCTTTGTTTTGCTTTTTGCACAATGAAGGAATGACCAGCATCCATTTGAGAATGAAGAATTGTGATCAACATACCTGATGAAACGAAGAAAGCATCAGTGGATACTACACCAAGTTTGTTTCACTTAAACTACGTTAATTTCTAGTTATTTGATCACTACAATCATGACTCTTGGAATCTAATACAGAATGTTATAAGGAAAATTTTATTGAATAAAAGGAGTTAAGTCTAATAAAAAGGAATAGTACTTATAAGAGCGATTTCATGAAAGGGATTAATAATCAGAAAAATTATATAACAGAGATTTCGTAAATTAGTTTATACACTTAGCTTGTGAAGAAATTCATTTCATTTTTTCTTCACAATCTCTCTCTCTCTCTCTCTGAATTAGAAGTGTTTCCGAAACATATGGAGAGTTTCAGTATCCACCTGTTTGTGTCACTCATGCCATCTTCTGTGTTGTTTCCTGAAAAAAATCCTTTAATTCTCCAATCTTTTCCCACTTGTTTTATAGATTCCTGCAATGAAGGTCTAGAAGAAACCTTGGACTCATTCTTCATTTTATCCTTCTTCATCCAATCAAGAGAGATTGGAAAGAACAACTTCAGGAGGAAGGTTTCACTGTCCATGCTTTCAACCCGCAATATCTGACCAGGTCTACTGTTACCTTTGATTTTCTTCTCCTTCTTTAGCTTTTTTAGTTGAGCTTTATTGCCACTACTTTGCATGTGTGTGTTGTTCAGGGAAGTTTCATTTTGATGTGGTTGTTCTGGTTCCAGCACATGCTTCTCATGAACCACCATGTCTTGAAAAGAGAGTTCATAGCCAGACTCAGGCATGTCTTGCACCATCTCCATAAGTTCCCTTTGTCCTTGTGCAATAGCTTTGCTCCTTGAAGGATGAGAAGCCGTAGAACAAAAAGGTGAATACTCAAACTTTAAGTTTTTCCTTTGGTGTGTTTCTCCAAAATCTGCTTCCATATTGAACCTTGCTTCATTGCCTTGTGGTTGATCACAATCGCTAGAAAGTGTGGTGTTTGATGAACCCCAGAAACTGAATTCTGTGTCTCCTCCACTCTCGTGAAGGGAGTTTGTTCGGTGGGGTGTGTTCATGTTTGAGGAAGGAGTGAAGGGACAAAGAAGAACATGGTATCGAATATAAGTGTTGGGGAAATATGTTGTCTTTTTCTTACTCTTTTTTTTTGTGGAATTTGTAATGAACAAGTCGTTGCCGTCTTGGATGGGAGTAAAAGTAAATGGTCCAAAATGTTCATTTTCCACACCCATCCTTTGGATTATATTTCACGTTGTTTTAAAGTCCATGTTCTAGTGTTCTGTTCTGAACACTTTCAGTTGTCAAACTTCTAAATTGCTAAGAAGTATTAAGTGATGAAAATACTAGAGACGTGATTTATATAACTATTCACCTGTTCATTTGCACATAATAAAATGAATACTAAATTTAAAGTTGAGTTTTTGTGAGATAAATGCTTCACTATCAACTTGATTTCATAATAAAAGCATTGAGATATAAATCACTATTCTTCGAGCAGAATTTCAACAAGAATTTATTTTTTTGCAGAAGTTAATACACATTTGGAAACTACTGTCAAGAAACTGCAGGCTGATTCTGAATGAGATAAATTGAGCGATGTTTGAGGGAGGAAATATATGGCAATGTGTTCCAAAGTATTGTGGTCCCTACCAACGACCATGAGATTATCATCATTTCGAAGAAACTTGACTGTTGTCAGTTTAAACTTAATTAAAATTAAAAGGAGGTATGTTGTGGTCAAGAGTCAACTGAGTACATAAATAATGTATAATTTTACTTGATGACACATTTAAACAATAAACAATAGCCGGCAAATCACTGTGAAAGGCCTATAATTGTTTGCAGTGATCATTCATAATTATGATCGATGCTAATCAATAGCTACAGTTGGTCAAATTTCAATACAATGCCAATGTTTTGTAATTACAATGCTAATCAATACCAAACATGACCACATTCAGTTATTACTTGGAGAATGCTTGCTTTCCCATAAGGGATCCACATTCAGATCAAAATCACATAACAACAATGCAAAACCAACTAACAGTTGCTTCTTGGAGCCACGTTCACTAATATTCAACGTGTTACCCAAAACTTAATACATATTCCAATGCATATTCACTCCAATTTCTTCATGAGTTTTGTGTTATTGAGTTGAACTGACAGGGAAGCGTCTCAACATGAAAACAAACATACCGGTTGTCTCACAGCCTAGTAGTGAGAGGAGTATGATTGAAGATAGTTAGCATTCTTGATAATCACGGTGGCATGATAACACCATGACAAAAGCTTCTCATCAATGCGGCTATATTGACTAACTAAAGTAGAATTCATCATCATAATCTGGATGAAAAGGGTAATCAATATAAGGCTGATGATACCCAGCATCCTTCAAATGAAGGACTAATTTATTGTTCACTTCACATATCTCTCCAATCTGTCGATGCAGCTTGTCCTTGGCCACAAACTCGTGTCTCACATTTCTCAACTCAATCCAACTAAAAGCTGGTTCTTTCTTCAAACAACTTTCCTTCATTACCGTCCTTATTCTTTTGGCATCACCCCATCTACCATATGCAGCATATATGTTTGCTAGCATAACATACCTAGCTGTATTTTCTGGTTCCAACTCAAACAGTGCCTCAGCAGCCTTTCTAGCAAGGTCCAAGTTCCCATGAACTCTGCAAGCACCCAATATTGCACCCCACACTGCAATGTGATTCATAGTTTCACCAGGCACCTTTTCAGTCAAACTCATGGCTTCCTTCAGTCTGTTTTTCCTCCCCAGCAAATCAATCAGTAAAGCATAGTGATCAGCTTTAGGCTTCACTCCATACTTTCTTTCCATCAAATCCACCAACTCTAACCCTTCATTATCTAAACCTGCATGGCTACAACCAGATAGCACCCCAAGAAATGTCACATGATTGGGCTCTACTTTGGCTTCTATCATCCTTCTAAACACAGCCAATGAGTCCTCCCCATGACCATTTTGTGCATAACCAGTTATGAACGTATTCCAAGTAACCACATCCCTGACAGGAGCCATCTCAAACAAATTTTCAGCTGATTTCATATCTCCACACTTACCATACATGTCAATCAAAGCATTGCAGACATACACATTAAACAAGTTCCCACTTATGCCACCTCTAATAATTTGACCATGCACCTGCTTACCTCTTCCTATAAGAGCCTCTTCTGCACAAGCATCTATAATACTCACAAAAGTTGGAGCACTAGGTCTCACACCCTCTTCCAACATTTGCTTAAAAACATCAAAAGCTTCACCACAACGCCCATTTCTCACAAAACCCGTTATCAAAGCAGTCCAAGAAACCGTGTTCTTAACCGGCATATCCTTAAATACCTTACAAGCCTCACCCAATCTACATGCTCTAGAGTAAGCCACAACCATTGACGTCCAAGACACTACATTTCTCTCTGGCATCCAGCAAAACACAGAATACGACAAGTCGGGTTCACTACATTTCCCATAAGCATCAATTAACGCGTTATTGAGAATCAGGTTCCAGTCCATGCCAACTATAACTGCCACCCCATGAGCCTGGCGCAACCATTTAGCGTTCCCCAAACAAGCGCAGCTTCCAACTACGCTAACGAGGGTGAACTCGTCTAACACCAAAACGTTTCGACCGTTTTGCATCATTTGAAAGAGCTTAACCGAATCTTCGTGAAGATTGTAGCGCGTGAAACCGGAGATTAGCGAGTTATAACTAACGACGTTCCGTTGAGGCATTTTATCGAACAGATTACGGGCCTTATGGAAAAGGCCCGTTTTCGAGTAAAACGAGATTAGCGTATTCCACGAACGAGTAGTCTTGTCGGGAATATCGTCGAAGGCCTTTTGTAAACTTTCTTCGCTGCCGCACTTAGAATACGCGTCAATGAGACCGTTGGCGAGGAAAGCGTCGAAGAAAAGCGCGGTTTTTATAAGGTGACCGTGCACGGCTTTTGCGAGTTTCACCCTCCTCGCCGAGACACACATTGAAATCATAGACGAACACTTTTCAACGGAGGAAACGACATTGTTGGGGAGCATGGTCATGCTGGTTTCTCTGAACCAAATTATGAGGTCTTTCTATATGGTTTCGTTTAAAGGACTCACTTCTTAAAATTGAGGGTCTTTCTATGAATGGGTAGACATGCGTTCGTTCAAAAAGTGGTGGGTGACCTTTGTTTCCTCGATTCTTCACCCTTCGCGAGGTTATTGGACTCTTGCGTCCGGTCAAAGTCTGGAATTGACGTGCGTCGCATTCATGGTCGAATCATTAAGACACCGTTTTCATCTGAAATTTTCATTCAGAACAGACTCGTTGATGCTTATAGAAAATGCGGTTATTTTGAGGACGCACGCAAGGTGTTTGTTCATATGCCGCTGAGGAACACTTTCAGTTATAATGCGATTTTAAGCGTTTTGACGAAGTTTGGGAAGCTTGACGAGGCTTGGAACGTTTTTATGTCGATGCCTGAGCCTGACCAATGCTCATGGAATGCTATGGTGTCGGGTTTTGCACAACATGATCGATTTGAGGAAGCATTGAAGTTCTTTATTGACATGCATAGTGAGGATTTTGTGGTTAATGAGTATTCGTTTGGGAGTGCTCTCAGTGCTTGTGCAGGGTTGACAGATTTCAATGTAGGGATTCAAATCCATGCTTTGATATCAAAATCTCGTTACTTATTAGATGTTTATATGGGTTCTGCTCTTGTTGATATGTACTCTAAGTGTGGAGTGGTGATCTCTGCTCAAAAGGCTTTTGATGAAATGGTTGTGCGGAATATAGTGTCTTGGAACAGTTTGATTACGTGTTACGAGCAAAATGGGCCTGCAGGAAAAGCTCTGGAAGTTTTTGTTAGGATGATGGATAATGGGGTTGAACCTGATGAGATAACTCTGGCTAGCGTAGTCAGTGCCTGTGCGAGCTTGTCTGCAACCAGGGAAGGTTTGCAAATTCATGCTCGTGTCATCAAAAGGGATAAGTTTCGGAATGACCTTGTGTTAGGCAATGCGTTAGTTGATATGTATGCAAAGTGCAAAAGAGTGAGGGAAGCTCGACTTGTTTTTGATAGGATGCCAGTTAGGGATGTTGTGTCTGAAACTTCTATGGTTAGTGGGTATGCCAGGGCAGCCAGTGTGAAAGCGGCAAGGTTGATGTTTTCGAAGATGATGGAGAGGAATGTGGTGTCCTGGAATGCTCTTATTGCAGGTTACACACAAAATGGAGAGAATGAGGAGGCAGTTAAACTTTTCCTCCTCCTGAAGAGGGATTCTCTCTGGCCAACCCATTACACCTTTGGGAATCTACTTAATGCGTGTGCCAATCTTGCCGATCTGAAACTTGGTAGACAGGCTCACACTCACATTTTGAAGCATGGATATTGGTTTCAGTCTAGAGAAGAATCTGACATTTTTGTGGGGAATTCTCTCATTGACATGTACATGAAATGTGGAATGGTTGAAGATGGGTGCCGGGTTTTTGAGCATATGGTAGAAATGGATACTGTCTCATGGAATGCCATGATAGTGGGGTATGCACAAAATGGTAATGGTACAGACGCCCTCGAAATTTTCAGGAAAATGCTGCTATCTGGAGAAAAACCAGACCCTGTTACTATGATTGGAGTTCTATCTGCATGTAACCATGCAGGACTTGTTGAAGAAGGACGACGTTACTTCCACTCAATGAGGCTTGAGTATGGTTTAGCACCGTTGAAGGACCATTTTACATGCATGATTGATTTACTAGGTCGGGCTGGCTGCCTTGATGAAGCAAACGATTTGATGCAGACAATGCCGATGCAACCAGATGCCGTTGTCATGGGATCTCTACTTGCTGCTTGTAAGGTTCATGGAAACATTAAATTAGGGAAGCATGTAGCAGAAAAGCTCATGGAAATTGATCCCTTGAACTCTGGACCTTACGTTCTTCTTTCAAATATGTATGCTGAGCTTGGAAGATGGAAAGATGTGGTCAAAGTCCGGAAACAGATGAGGCAACAGGGAGTAGTTAAGCAACCTGGTTGCAGTTGGATTGAAATTCAGAGTCGCGTGCATGTTTTCATGGTGAAAGATAAAAGGCATCCTCGTAGGAAGGACATCCATTTAGTTCTGAAAATTCTCACAGAACAGATGAAGCGGGCTGGCTATGTGCCAGAAGCTGATGATGATGAGTTTTGCGAGGAGGAAAGTGACTCTGAACTTGTCTTGCATTGTGATGGAATCGGAGGCTGATACAGCAGTTGCATAAATGAAAATCTTCTGGCTAGTTGTCAAGTTTTTCACTAGAAAGTAGGAAGGTTTGGGATTAAAGTTCACATATTTGAGCAAGGCTCTAGAAATTTGAGATGAAGGTTCGTCCAAAATTTTTCATAAGGGTTTAAGTCAAATTTATAGTAAGTAGGCTGAAGATGTAGAATCTCGAATGTACCCGTGGGTTTGTTGTTACCACTTGCGTCAATGCATCTCTGATATACACTTTCAGTCTGCTAACTTTCTTGCAGCTAAGCTCATTGATTTTGATCATATGATTAGTTTGATTGCCAAATATATGAGCTCAAAATAGTTAAAGTGTCATATTTACAAATGGACTCATCCTTTAAATCAGATGGGTTCTTGGTCACTAGCATATAGGGATATAAAACTACAATAAAAAGGAATAGCAGATATATCTCCGTAGATCAAGCTGTTAATTGCTTCATTATGCTGTTTGTTAATATTTATATACCATCTCTTACAAGAGTGTGTTGTGATTGAAATTAGGATTTTAGAGTAAGCCTGGTGAAATTAATATTTATATACCATCTCTTCAGTTACTGCATCACCTATTTTCATTATGGGAGTTGCTACACAAGATACTGAAGCTTTTGTGTGTGTGTAAAAATAAAACCAGCATATAGGATCCCCCTTTCACTATTTCTGGCAAAAAGCATGTATTGTGAATGAAAATTAGGAGGCAAGAAGAATGTGAATGATGAAGAGAGAGACGGTGGTGTGAATTAAGTAATGCTTGAAAACAGAAACAACCACAATATCATTTTTGTTATCTTTTTACATTTTTTTGCTTGTTGATATGATTCTACATCTTCTTTGTTTCCTCTATTCAGATAAATCCGAGTGATGTTAACCAACCCTCTCGAGAGTGAGAGAGTCATCAACTTTTTAGGATGATTCCTTGTGAGCATCTGTACCTAAGAATTACAAAAGAAATGAACCTGGAAACCAGGATGAAGCACACCATCACCCCAACATTCTTCCATCTACTAGTCTCCCCTCCAAGCTCTGCTACTTTAAGTACATCCTCTCCTCTCACCACACATGCCCCAAACAAGTACTCCAAACACTTTTTTGAGTTGGAGAACTCATTTATCAGAAACCCTTCAAAGGGATACTTAAATGGAGACATATAATGCATGAAAATCCAGTAACTTGGAATTTGGTGTTTTGATATGAAGTATCCAGAGAACAGAAGAAACGAACCGATGGCACCGGCAATCATTGAATTCCCAACAATGAAATTAGGCACTGCAGCACTGAAACATACCACTACCGAATTTGCAGTGTAAAGAATTAACCATATTAGCATCAGAAAGTACAAAATTGCCGAAAAATTCCTGTTGAGATCAATAAGCCAGTACAGAGGCACTGTGAATAAAATGGCTAGTATGAGCAAAAATGGCAAGGAAACTAGGCCATTGGCGATAGCATAAGATGAAACTCTGTAGCTTCCACTTGAGATTTCTTTCATTATAATATCCCTTTCTTGCAGAAAAATTGGTAGAGCTTCGGAGGTGCTTGATAACATAAACGTTAAAACAAAAGCAAAGAGACCCACTCTTTCTTCCGCTCCCTCCATACCATCCTTGAGATTACAAAAGACTGAGCCCAAAACCAGTCCAGAAACCAGCATTTGAATTGTCCTGCACGCAAAGAGTTCCTTTGTGCGTACGATATTTTTGGAGAATCTATGTGTGAGAATCATAGTTTCTCTCAATACAGAATTTGCAAAATCAGAAGTGATATCCATTCCCGCACCAATGGTTTCTTCATCAATTAACTTGGATTGTTGAAAGAGCTGTTGCAAAGTAAACTTACCACTTCTACTCTCACCCTGCTCACCACATTTCTCCTGTAACATTGTCCTTGGTAATCGCCACGAAGCTTCTAGCTGAACCTGCTGACATTTTTTATGTTGCTGAATGGTCTTAATGGAATCAATGGCAAACTCAACCACATTAACATGAAGAGGAATTTCTAAACCCATTAGCCTTAGATTTACACCCAGAAAATCCACAGAGCCATGGTGCAACACAATACCATCAGCCAATAACAGTATTGAGTTGAACAACTTTACCATTCTGTACCCGGGTTGGTGGATAGTCAGGATTATAGTTCGCCCCCTAGATTCAGCCATTACTTTAAGCATATCAATTATTTGCAAAGCTGATGTACTATCAAGCCCTGAAGTTGGTTCATCCAAAATCAGTACCTTTGGATCATGTATGACTTCAACACCAATGGAAACTCGGCGCCTCTCACCACCAGATATGCCACGGACCCTGTCATCTCCAATTCTATTCCTAGCAACATGGCTATGACCAAGCTCTAGAATTAGTGACTTGACCCTGGAGCATAGTTGTTCTTGAGGAAGACGTAACCTTAGCTTTGCACTAAACATTATGGTTTCTTCAACCGTAAGTAAGGGATGTTAGAATTACCTAACAATTAAGTGACTCATGTGAAAATAAATGAGGGTCAAAATGTGATTTAAAATAATTGAGGGACTTAATGGCAAATACAACTTGATGGAAGTTGTATAAGTATGGATGAAGGGTTCTGTCCCTGATGTAGATAATTTTCATGAAAGTACTCTCTCTAAACACCATCAAGAAAGCTTGAGAGAATTAAGTTGCATCAAGGGATAGATTGGGTAAGGAGTTGAGGATCAAGAGCAAGGAAATCAAGAATCAATTAGCATGGATCAAGGTTAGTAATTTTCCTATCCTAATTTATGAAATCAAATTTGATGTTGTGAGAATCATAAAATCTTAAGATCCTATTGAATGTAATTAAAACAAAACTTACATGTGGTATCAGAGCTTAGGTTGCTAGATTTATGATTCTCCTAGAATGAAGAAATTTGATTCATGTTTTTTTTTTCCTAAAAATGATGAACTATAGGAATTTTACATCTTGAACTAATTGAAATAAACAAACCTGATTGAAATTTAGAAGCCTTCCGCCGCTGTCTTCCAAATGCCATGAAACTTGGTTTATGTGAATAGTATTTTGGGTAGAAGATGATGAATAGTATTCTGGATGGTTGAAAGCTTACGGGAATGCAAATGAATCATGCCAAAATGTTAATTATTAAAGTTTAACTTTATGAATATATGTATTAAAGAATTGTAAGAATGGGACAAACATGGTCTGCCACACATGAAAGGCTACTTTCCTTGTTTTATATGAATGAAAAATGATGCATTGATCTTTGCAAGATAAAAGTTTCCAACGTGTAGCACACTCTATAATTATGAATATTATAATAAAATATTAGAAATGCACATGGTCTACCACAACATGGATAAAAGGCATCTTTATTTGTTTTATATGAATTATAAGGGTGCAAACTTTGGAGAATGAAAGTTTCTGCCGTTGCACAATGTATAATAAATTATTTGTGCAAATTAAAGAGGATTAAAGCCTAATGTTTAGAATTGAAGAAGTTTTTATCACCGTTATGAATTTTTACCCACTTAAATTGAAATTAAGTTTTTCAATTTTAATTATGACACATAATAAATTTTATGTGAATAAATGTATATTGTTAAATTAAATTTAACAAAGATGTTATATATGGTTAATAACAAATTAAAGTTATTATTGTTATTATTATTTGAAATTAATTATGGTAAATTTTGTTAGTCACCAAAGTGGCCAAAATTTTAAAGATATTTTAATTTCAAATTATTAATGATTTTATTTCAATTACCCTATGGATGTTAAATTATGAATAATTAATTTATGGGTTAATTGAAAATTCATTATTATAAGATATTTTGTATCATCCAAAGATGATTATTTGCTCTTATAATTAATGAGTATGATTGTAGATAATTTTGTATGCTCGCTAGATTTATTTATATACCCAAAGGTAGTAGATGATTCTAGTTGATGCGTATTTTAATTATCAATAAAGATATAAATTATTAGCATCATTATGTTTATGTTTTGTGTATTAATGGATCTCCCAAAGGAGAACACTAATATACATAGAATGATGATTAAAGTCTGAATCTGTATTTATGACTCAAAGCACTAATGATTAGCATGTATTAATTACAGTCCCCGTTCCGGTATCTTTACACTCGCTCGCTACGTCTGTTCCGGTCTTTAATGGATTGAATTTCCCTGATTGGAGTGAACAAGTCCAATTTCACTTAGGTGTATTGGATCTTGACTTGGCTCTTCAAGTTGAGAAACCGGCTGCTATCACTGATATTAGTAGCACTGAAGAGAAAACTCATTACAAAGCTTGGGAAAGGTCAAACAGACTTAGTCTAATGTTTATGAGAATGAGCATTGCAAGTAACATCAAATCTGCTATTCCGAAAACTGAAAACGCAAAAGAATTTATGAAATTTGTGGAAGAGCGCTCCCAAACTGCTGACAAGTCCCTCGCTGGGACATTGATGAGTACGTTGACCACCATGAAGTTTGACGGTTCACGTACTATGCATGAACATGTGATCGAGATGACAAATATTGCAGCAAGACTTAAGTCTTTGGGAATGAAAGTGGATGAAACTTTTCTCGTGCAGTTCATTTTGAACTCATTACCGTCTGAGTATGGTCCATTTCAGATGAACTATAACACCTTAAAAGACAAGTGGAATGTGCATGAATTGCACAGTATGTTAGTTCAAGAAGAGACCAGACTTAAGAACTTAAGAAGCCACTCTATTCATTATCTAAAGAATCAAGGAGCTGGAAAGAAATTTAAGAAACATGTAAAGGGTAAAGGACCATTAAAGATTGACGAGTCCTCAACCAAAATCCAGAAGAAAAATGACAAATGTCATTTCTGCAAGAAGTCTGGACATTTTCAGAAAGATTGCTTAAAGCGTAAAGCTTGGTTCGAAAAGAAAGGTGAGCATAATGCTTACGTATGTTTTGAATCAAACTTAACTGAAGTTCCACATAATACTTGGTGGATTGATTCTGGATGTACGACTCATGTTTCTAATGTGATGCAGGGATTCCTTACAATCCGAACCATAAACCCAACTGAGAAGTTCGTCTTCATGGGAAATAGAGTGAAAGTTCCAGTGGAAGCTGTCGGGACTTATCGATTGATTCTTGACACTGGATATCACTTAGACCTGATGGATACTTTCTATGTACCTAGTATCACTAGAAATTTAATTTCTTTGTCTAAGCTTGATGTTGCTGGATACTCTTTTAAATTTGGGAATGGTTGTTTCAGTTTGTTTAAGCGTGCTTGTATGATTGGATCTGGTACACTTTATGATGGTTTATATAAATTAAATTTGGATAATTTATATGCTGAAACTCTTATGACCTTGCATCACAATGTTAGCACTAAACGCAGTTTAGTGGATGAACGATCTGCTTATTTGTGGCATAAACGTTTGGGACACATTTCCAAAGAAAGGATACAAAGATTAGTGAAGAATGAAATCCTTCCGGATTTAGATTTTACTGATCTGAATGTATGTGTTGATTGTATTAAAGGCAAACAAACAAAACACACAAAGAAAGGAGCCACAAGAAGTAAACAACTTCTTGAAATTATACACACTGATATATGTGGTCCGTTTGATGTGAATTCCTTCAATAAAGAGAAATACTTCATCACCTTCATTGATGATTTTTCGCGTTATGGATATGTCTATCTACTGCATGAGAAATCTCAAGCAGTAAATGTCTTGGAAGTTTACGTAAATGAAGTAGAAAGACAATTAGACAGAAAGGTGAAAATTGTCAGGTCTGATAGAGGTGGTGAGTATTATGGAAGATATGATGAAAATGGACAACATCCTGGTCCATTTGCTAAATTTCTTGAGAAACGTGGTATTTGTGCTCAATACACAATGCCAGGCACACCACAACAAAATGGTGTATCAGAAAGGCGTAATCGAACCTTAATGGATATGGTTAGGAGTATGTTAAGTAATTCATGTTTACCTATATCGTTGTGGATGTATTCCTTAAAGACTGCCATGTATTTGTTAAACAGGGTTCCCAGTAAAGCTGTTCAAAAGACTCCTTTTGAGTTATGGACAAATAGGAAACCCAGTTTGAGACACTTGCATGTTTGGGGTTGTCAGGCAGAAATAAGAATTTATAATCCGCAAGAAAAGAAACTGGATGCAAGAACAATCAGTGGATATTTCATTGGTTATCCAGAAAAATCAAAAGGGTATATATTTTACTGTCCTAACCATAGTACAAGAATTGTTGAAACTGGAAATGCTCGGTTCATTGAAAATGGTGAAACTAGTGGGAGTGAAGATTCACGAAAGGTTGAAATTACAGAAATTAAAGTACAAGTTCCTGTAATTGGTACCTCTTCTTCAAGAGTTGTTGTTCCTCATGTTGTAGAAACACACAACAATCAAGAAGAACAACACATCAATACTCCCGTGATTAACAATGAACCAGTTGTAGAACAATCACAAGAAATAGTATTAAGAAGATCTCAAAGAGAAAGAAAGTCTGCTATTTCAAATGATTATGTGGTTTATCTACAAGAGTCAGAAAATGACTTAAGTATTGATAATGATCCAGTTTCATTTTCAGAAGCCATTAATGGTGATAATTCTGATAAGTGGTTAAATGCTATGAAAGATGAGCTTAAATCGATGGTACAAAATGATGTATGGGATCTTGTGGAATTACCAGAAGGATGCAAGAGAGTTGGGTGTAAATGGGTCTTTAAGACTAAACGTGACTCTCATGGTAATATCGAACGGTACAAGGCCCGACTTGTTGCCAAAGGTTTTACTCAGAAAGATGGCATTGACTATAAAGAAACATTTTCACCTGTTTCTAAGAAAGATTCTTTCAGAATTATCATGGCATTAGTAGCTCATTATGATCTTGAGTTGCATCAAATGGATGTTAAAACTGCTTTTCTGAATGGAGATTTAGATGAGGATGTCTATATGGATCAACCGGAAGGATTCACTGAAAAAGAAAGGAACACATGGTGTATAAACTAAAGAAATCAATATATGGACTTAAACAAGCTTCCCGACAATGGTATCTCAAGTTCAATGATACTATTATATCCTTTGGATTTAAGGAAAACACTGTTGATCGGTGTATATATCTAAAGGTCAGTGGGAGCAAGTTTATATTTTTGATTCTATATGTTGATGATATCTTGCTTGCAACTAATGATCTTAGTCTATTAAGTGAGACTAAGAAATTTCTCTCTAACAACTTTGAAATGAAAGATATGAATGAGGCATATTATGTGATAGGAATAGAAATATTCCGTGATAGATCACAAGGATTGTTAGGTTTGTCTCAGAAAGCATATATTAATAAAGTTTTAGAGAGATTTAAGATGGATAAATGTTCAGCATCTCCCGTTCCAATACATAAAGGAGACAAGTTTAGTCTCATGCAATGTCCAAAGAATGATTTGGAATGGAAACAGATGGAAAATATCCCTTATGCATCTGTTGTTGGGAGTTTGATGTATGCTCAAACATGTACAAGACCAGATATTAGTTTTGCAGTTGGTATGCTTGGTAGATATCAGAGTAATCCAGGAATGGATCACTGGAAAGCTGCAAAGAAAGTTTTAAGATACCTACAAAGAACAAAGAATCACATGCTTACTTACAAGAGATCTAATCATCTTGAAGTGATTGGATACACAGATTCAGACTTTGCTGGCTGTATAGATACAAGAAAATCTACTTATGGTTATCTGTATCTGTTAGCCGGAGGAGCGATCTCATGGAAAAGTGCGAAGCAGTCCGTCATTGCTACTTCCACAATGGAAGCTGAATTTATGGCATGCTTTGAGGCCACTATTCAGGCTAATTGGTTGCGGAACTTTATTTCAGGACTTGGAATAGTTGACAGTATTGCCAAGCCGCTGAAAATTTATTGTGACAATTCCGCAGCAGTCTTCTTTTCTAAGAATGACAAATATTCCAAAGGTGCTAAACATATGGAATTGAAATACTTTGTCGTTAAAGAAGAAATTCAGAAACATAAAGTGTCAATAGAACATATTAGCACTGATTTAATGATTTCTGACCCTTTAACAAAAGGGTTACCGCCCAAATTATTTGTTGATCATGTAAAGAATATGGGCATTATGTCTACCATTGAAAGTTGAATGTTAATGTTATTAATGCTTATGTGACACTTGAATTCTTTAATGTATAAGTTTCTGAAATTTGTATTTGTATTTTCTTCTATATGGTTATGTATACAAATTATGATGAAGAAAAACAAACAAATTATATTATTGTTATTAAAATGACATTATGTTTGAACCCATTATGTATTTAAGTTTTGTAATGTCATATTAAAGAGAAAGAGATAATACAGTAGTACATGGAAGGAGACATATCGGTTGAATGATGTGCGACCGCCATGACTCTTATTATTTCTATATCTTTAATTATGAATAATGATGAAGCCAATTATGTAAAGTCCTCAAATGCGCATTATGATTATTTATAAATCACAGAATGTTATGACATCACAAGAGTCAAGTGGGAGAATGTTAGAATTACCTAACAATTAAGTGACTCATGTGAAAATAAATGAGGGTCAAAATGTGATTTAAAATAATTGAGGGACTTAATGGCAAATACAACTTGATGGAAGTTGTATAAGTATGGATGAAGGGTTCTGTCCCTGATGCAGATAATTTTCATGAAAGTACTCTCTCTAAACACCATCAAGAAAGCTTGAGAGAATTAAGTTGCATCAAGGGATAGATTGGGTAAGGAGTTGAGGATCAAGAGCAAGGAAATCAAGAATCAATTAGCATGGATCAAGGTTAGTAATTTTCCTATCTTAATTTATGAAATCAAATTTGATGTTGTGAGAATCATAAAATCTTAAGATCCTGATGATGATTGTAATTAAATGATAGTAGAGAAAATGAAGAAAACTTACAAGGGAAACAAAGTATCCTTTTGCAAAACATACCCTGAAATTTTTTTGAACTCTTCTGTATCCACAGGCTCTTGATTCACCAAGATACACCCACTTTGTGAACTAGCTTTACCAGCTAGGATCTTAAGAAGGGATGATTTCCCAGCCCCACTTGGCCCAAGAATTGCCAGAATTTCCATTGGCTTTGCTATGCAGTTCACGTTCTTGAGGACATGCCTAACTCCACTGCATGATCTTTGTTCAGTTTGTTCTTCATCTTCTGCTTCACGACCATCTTCCTCCCTATTCAATTGTGAACATTTTCTGAAGATTTTAGAAGGTTGCTCTGCTGCCTTTGAACGGATGTTGTAGTTTATGTCTGTTGCCTCAACCTCACACCATTGTTTCTTCATTGAATACGTTCTTTGCTCTCTTTTCTTTTTTTCTCTTTCACTATCTGTTTGTCTTCTACTCGCTTCTTATTACAAGACCTTTTTGTTGTCTGTCTCTATATTATTTTTTTGAAAGCTGAATCTACTGTTTGGACCTCAGCCACTTTCTGTGAAACAATAGTGTTTCGAAGGGATGTCACTGCAAAGACATTGAGATCCTCAAACTTTGTAGTCATAGTTCACGTGCACTAGTTCTGGCTACTGCATGGTGAAAAAAATTATTAAATTGAATGGTTCACGTGGACATTTTTTGATTCTCATCTTCAGTGGCCAACTGGAACAATAAAAAAAATTCGAGGATACTAAAATCGCACCATTAATAGTTTCGGAGCATGGTTGGTCCCACTGTGAAATTAACTTATCCCTTCAAAGTGTATGGATGGGATTTTTTTTTTCTGACATTGTATTGATCCTCCCATCCTTAATGTTTACAAAGCAACTTATATAGTATGTGAAAAATATTAGTATATTGCTTTTTAATACACTGGATGCAGGTGATTTGTGCTCTAAATGTTGGTGTAGTTAATGCTATTATTCCAAAAACTTGAGGGTTGTAAAATAAAATTTAACATCTATGTGTACATAATTCTTGCATGGAACTAATCTCTGAGATTTTCTGCAAAATCAGGCATACAATCCACATCCACTGTTGTCGTCTCTTCATTGTAAAGTTGTAAAATAAAATTTAACATCTATGTGTACATAATTCTTGCATGGAACTAATCTCTGAGATTTTCTGCAAAAGCAGGCATAAAATCCACACCCACTGTTGTCGTCTCGTCATTGTAAAGTTGTTTCTACGTTCTAACGTTGCCAAATTAGAATAAGAGGCTGATGCCTTTGCTACGTACAAAGAGTGAATATATATTTTTGATTAACTCATTCCATCGGTCCTGTGTTTTGTTAGAAGTTGCACATCTATTCTTTCATTTTTTTTTTCAAGTGGGTCTCTATTTTAAAAAATTGAAACAATCATATCCTTTTACAACACTAACACAGTTAAAAGCAGGTGTCATGTGTTAGTTTTTGATTTTTTTTTTAAAAATGCCTTTTTAATTATTTTTATTTTTTTAATACATTTTTTAAAAATTTGTCTTGTGTCAAATTGACATTGTATCATGTGACATAGTGTGACGTGACATTGCACTAGTATTTAGTCCTTTTATTTTTATTTTGTTTCAATTCAGTCCTAATTTTTTTAAAATTAAACAATTTTGTCTTTTCTCAAATTAAAACAAAATTTAATTTGTATATAAATGTTATACAAATATTTTTATTAAAATTGATATTTTTATTAAATATTTTTAACAAGATTAAGTTGATTTATATTTTAGATTGAGTTAATTATATATATAAGACCCATGTAAATTAGATATCTAGAAAAAAATGTGGTAGCCATTATTTAAAATAAGAAAAGATAATTATTAGAGAAGTGAAGGGTAACACCGTGTAGAGTTCCTTATTATAGATTGATGGTTATGTGTTTGATTTTGGTTATGGGCATAATATATGTTTATTTCTTTTATTATTTGTTTTATATGCAAGTGTGATATTTATAATAATTGTTGTGTATTATTTGTTAAAGTATGAATATGTTGTTGTGTTTGTTTAACTATTAATTTAAGTATCTTTCTTACGTCTTATCATTGGAAAATATATGAACACTAGTAAAAAAATAATATTTAACCTCGCACAATAGGCTTTGGTTTAGGAGAAACTGAAGCCTATCAGAACGCGATGTCATTCTTGTAGTTCAGTCGAACTTATATGCCTCGGTTCAAGGAGAACCGGAGGATATAATCCATATTACCTCGGTTAAAATTTAAATCGATGCCTAATACAATGCAAAAATTACACCTGTCCCTTTGCAAAACTGACTTTTTGCTTGTAACCTTTTTTATCCTGACCTACTGCTTCGGTTCTGTGGAGAACCGAGGCAATATCTCTTGTCCAGAACTGATAGATCTAATTATTGAACGTTCCTATTCTCTTTGTTCAACCCCTACGGCTTCGGTTCATTCATAACCGGTGTGGAAAGCAGTTTATGCCTCGATTGGCAGCGAACAGAAGCGTATAAGTTGAAGAAAATTTCAAAAATGCTATTTCAAATTTTTTTTTCTGAGGCGTTAGGCATCAGTTGCTTGGTTAACCGAGGAGTATATGTGTTTATTGCTTTGGTTAATGGTAGAACCGAGGTAATATCTCTCTCGATAACTTCCCTAGAGTAAAATTTTTTTACCCTACTATTCATTTTCTTCTTCCTCGTGCTCTTGCTTTTTCTTCGTGGCACAAGCTTCTCTACAACGGTCCTCCTTTTTCTTCGTTGCTCCATGTTGAAATTGTTGATAGGGGAGCACTGGTTTAGCCAAACCTTATAATCTCAGAGCTTTTGATTTTTGATGATGACAACACATAATTAATAACACATGTGTTTATATGTGTTACATGTTCATACCTTTCATGTTTATGATTATATGAGAACATGTTGGTGTTGTTTCTGTCATTGCATGCAATTCACTATGTTTTACATGAGATCTTATTTGTGATTGCATAACAGATGTTTTGAAAAAGGAAAATCACATGCACTTCTGTTGAACTTAAATTGTGTGGCAAAACAACAGTTTTAAGTCGACTTCATTATGAAGCAAGTCAATTAAAACTCATGGCTTTGCACAAACTTTTTCAAAGTGTGCTATGAGTATTTTTGGAAAGAAAGTTTTTCAAAACTATGCATTTAACTGTTACAAAGTTGACTATGTGCGTAAGGCATTCGACTTAGTCTGTTATGTTTTGAAAATCTGTTAATGCTTATCTTATTTTGTCTAACGGCTATATTTTAAATGAGATTGACCAAAAATTTATTGATAATCAACTGCATTTATGTAATCAATTAATTGCTTTGACTGCTGCTATGTGTTATAATTGTCTGAGTATATTCGACTCTATTAGTAGCAAAGTCAACTTAGGAGCGTCAGTTTTATGGAAAACTATTTATAGACGCGAATTTGAATTCTACAGAGACTTTTGTGATTCTAACGATTTGATTGATTTATTTCAGATTATTGATCTCTTGTAGAACATGTGAAAGCTCCAAGAATTTATCAAGAAGACTGTGGTGTTCATCTTTGGTGATTGCTTAACGAGCAAGATTCTGTGCGCTTTGACTGCCTGATCAACCTACACTTGAGGTGTCTGATACACGATCAATTTTTCTCTTAATCTTGTAAAGATTGTTGTTGCCTTGTTGTGACTACAGGAAGAGGACGTGCGACGTTCTGGACTTTGAGGATTGTTCAAAGTATTGAGGACTGCAGGAGGGGCGACATCTTGCTGTTGTTCTTTGTTGGTATATGCCTATATTTTGATTAGAGGGTTAAAGAGGTGTTTTATATTTTGACGTGGAGGTTGCTATAAAAACCTTGTTGTAAAAATCTTGATCATTATAGTGCATTTGCTTCCTGGGTTTGGAAGGACACTAGATGTAGGCAGTTTGGCCGAACTAGTATAAAAACCTACGTTTGATTTCTCTGCACTTTTATTTTCAAAGTCGACTTTATTTTTTACGTAGTCAACTGTGTTCCGCTGCATTTGAAAAATCTTATTCCTTGCGATTCAAGAAACTTTTGAAAGATCATCATTTTGTGAAAAAGATTTTTAAAAGACTCTGATTTTATATTTCACCAATTCACTCACCCTTCTTGGTGTGAGAAACTAAGCCATATCATTTTCAACAATTGGCACTAGAGCTGGTTTTCATAAGATATTTGAACAAACAAGTCGATTATCTTTTTCTTTAAGTCGACTATTCCTGGAAAATGGCTTATTTTTCTCAAACCTTTGGTGAAGGTGCATCAACAAACAGACCACCACTGTTTGCTGGTGAAAATTACGCTTTTTGGAAAATTCAGATGCAAATCTTTCTTGAATCCGTGGATATAGGTGTTTGGGATGCAACTTTGAATGGTCCTTTTGAGCCAACTCGTGTTGTTAATGGAAAAAATGTTTTGAAATTTTTTTGAGTGGACTTAAGATGAAAACCGTAGGGCACAATATGATGTCAAAGCACGTAATGTAATTGCTTCTACACTAACAATGGATGAATTTTTCAGGATTTCACAGTGCAAGACAGCGAAGGAAATGTGGGACATTTTGGAGGACACACACGAAGGCACAAAAGAAGTAAAGAGAGCCAGAAAGAACTCATTGATACAAGAGTATGAACTATTCAGGATGAAGGCTGGAGAAACTATATATGAAGTACAAAAAAGATTTACTCACATAGTTAACCACCTGATGGCTCTAAGAAAAGTGTTTGATAAAGAAGTGATCATTATCAAGATTTTGAAAAGTCTGAATAGAAGCTAGCAACCCAAGGTGAATGCAATTTCTAAATCAAGGGATCTAACAAGCATGAACATGACAACCCTATTCGGCAAGCTGAGAGAACATGAGTTCGAACTAAGAAGGTTGAAAGAAGAGGAAGAAATTGAAGAAAAAAAGTCCATAGCCTTTAAAGCCGCTAACAGAAAATCCTCAAAGGTTGC
The DNA here is from genome assembly GCA_027742785.1 of Vigna reflexopilosa. Taxonomy (NCBI): domain Eukaryota; kingdom Viridiplantae; phylum Streptophyta; class Magnoliopsida; order Fabales; family Fabaceae; genus Vigna; species Vigna reflexopilosa. Next base: position 26,233,180 of record CM050918.1, read on the forward strand.
ACAATCTAAGGATGAATCATAAGCAAAATTGGACAACAATGAGCTAATGAGTATGATGGTAAGAAATCTTAGTCGATTTATGAAAAATAGAAATCAACTTACTAACCATGCAGGAAATGGAAAAAGAAAGAAAGCTACAAGATAAAATGTTGTTCAATGCTACGAATGCAGCAAAGAAGGACATATCAAGCCTGAATGTCCTGAATTGAAATTGAAGCAAACAGCAAGCAGGAGATTCCCTCAGGACAAGAACAGAAAGTAGAAAAGTGCTTACATTGCTTGGGAGAATAATGATTCAGATTCTTCAAGTGATAATGATAGTGATCATGAAGAAGAATCAAACCTCTGCTTTATGGCTGACTCAACAAAAGATGAATATGATAGTGATGAAGAATTTGAGAATGAGCTAATCGAGGTCAAATACGACATGCTGCTGGATGCATTTCAAGAGATCCGTGCTGAGGTCATGTGACTGCAATATAAGGTCAATCGATTAAGCTTTGAAAGAAAAGACTATGAATATAGAATTAACAATCTTTTAGAGGATAATGAAAAATTGAAAAAAGAACTAGATGCTGCTTTAAAATCTGCTAAAACTATTATTATTGAGACTATAACAGTAGAAAAGAATTGTGAAAAATGTCCTACTCATTAGAGCAAATTGATTACTTATCTAGCACGCTAGCTAAGTTTACTAAGGGTAGAGACAATCTAGATGTTGTGTTAAAGTCTTCGGGTAGAGCTGTATATAGACAGGATATTGGTTATAAAGCTCAATCTAATAGGACAAAATCAAAGAAGTTTGTTGATTTAAGTAAACCTGTCACACATGCATGTTTCTATTGTAATAACATTGGATACACTGTTAGAAACTATTTTTATAGAAAGGTTGGAGTTCCAAAAGGATTATATAGATGGATTCCTAAGGAACATCTATCTGCTAACAAGCAAGGACCCAAATTCAAATGGGTACCAGCATCAAAAATTTCAAATGTTTTGCAGGATAACAAATGATGTTGTAGCAGTAAAGAACTCAAGGATGGACTAACGTGATTATATCAAAGTTCTTGAGTATCTACAATCGGTAACAATCATTTTCTCATTGCATCATGAATGACATGTATTTGAATGATTGTTTGATGAATGTGTGGTTGTTGATTGATTGATTGTGATTGTTTTCTCTGAAAATCAATTAGCACGAGTTTTAATCTATTTGATTATGTGTGTAGTCGATTACATGTTACTATATGTGTGTTTCTATTTGCTTGAAAATTTTCTGAAACATAGAAGTCAACTTTGAAATTAATGAAACTAACTTGATATCTCTGTCATGGGCTTTCTACATTTGAAAATTTCAAATGGGTCTAAATTGAATGTAGCTTATTCACACTCTCATAACTGTCTGGAATGTAATTAGTGATTACACTTAGAGAGCTCTATTTATGTAATCTTCATAACCCTAGACTGAGTACAGTGAGTTCAAGAGTTCATATCACATAGAGTGCAAAGGAAAAGCGGTGGTAGATGTAAGAGAGGTAAATACTGGAGGTTGGATAAGTGATGATGAAACACGAACGAGGTTTGCCGATCGAAGGGTCAAGATTGTTGTTACTCATAAGTACTTAAACTTAAGTGTGTTTGAGAGAGAAAACTTCCAGTTTCCTGGATGGATTGAAACACAAGAACTCTCAACACTGGTTCAGATGAAAGGTGGTTGGTTTCCTGATCTTGTGAGAGTATTCTATCACAACCTAAAGATTGTCAATGATGATATTCAATATAAAGTAAAAGGGGTAAATGTTCATATTGACAATGGTGTTTGACAACAAGTAACTGTATTAAAGGTGACAAGTATATTCTCTCATCTACCAAACTCTGAAACAAATCGTTGGTTAAAGAAGAAGGATATCTATAAAGGTTGGCTTAGATTTCCAGGAAGTAACACAAGAGAATGTGCTTACATGCTTGAAGTTCTTAAAATGGAAGAGATGATACCTGCATATCTCCTTGCATGGGTGATCCTACCTAGAAGAATGATGCAAGATGAAATGACTACTGAAGATGTCTACCTTCTACATGCTATTAAGAATGACATTCCCACCAACTGGGTGGAAGTCTTAAAAGATCACATGACTGAAGTTGCACTCAGTAATTCTCATTTCTTATCGTATGCTATTTTTGTGAGCAAAATACTTGTAATTCAAGAAGTGGACATAAATGGAGAAAGGAAACATTCTTGCAACGACTCAAATGAAATCAACCGAAACACTCTTGTATCACTTGGACTATTAAGGACAGTGAGAGGATAGTGTTTAATAGGAGAAGAAGATCTGATCTATGGTTCAGGGAATACCTTTGTTGTAAATGAAGACAAAACAAATTTCTTTCCAGAGACAACCTTTGAACGTTTTGTAGCTGACGAGTTCAAAATTGTGATTGAGAAACTTAATCAGCTTGAGTTGAAGATTGATAATGCTCAGCAGCAAGATGTTGAAGAAGAATCATCTGACAACGACTCTATGAACTCATCTGAATAGGAATAGGAATGACGACGTACACATAATAGGGGTCTTGTGTTTACAGTCTTATGTCGTGTGTTTTGTTTTGGTTGTTTGTTTTAGTGTGTTTGAAATTTGTTAGTTTCTGTCCTAACAAATGGCTTAGCATGCCATTTCTTCTATTTTGGTTATTTTGATTGTAACATTTTGGTTCAAATTTAATTTTTAGTTTTAACTCGATCGTCATTGATATTATGATTAAATATGATTATATTTGATTGAAGTTGACTGTGTTATGTATGAAGTTGATTGCTTTACTGATTATCATTGCATTCATACATTTACACACACAGATTATACTTGTAACAGTTCTTGCATTACAATGATTCTAAAATGCTTGATCTGGAAAAGATCTTAAAAGGTTTTTGCAGGAATATTGTTGTTGGATGAACAATTGGAGTTTCAACTCAATGAGAAGAAATGAAGTTGATTGCAACTGTGGATCAATCAAATACTGTTAAATAGGGGTTCTAAATTCCATAATTTAGAATTTGGTTATTCTGTTTATTGATCATATATTGTTGATTGTTTCTTATTAAATATATCTCTGTGTTATGATTGATTGAAATTTTTGAGAGATTATATTGAGATTGTTGAAGTGACATTGTATCTATACTGCATTGATTTGTTTGCACAATTTATGATATGATACAATTTTGTGACATGCTTATACATGCTTTGAAACGCTCTATGAATACTGCATTGTGCATTTGGGTTTTGAATATAAAACATGCATAATGATAGGGGGAGTATTGCATGATATTTTAGATATTTCACATGCTTATACTTAAGGGGGAGAATTTATCTTTTTCATGTGATTATTTGTGAAAGGGGGAGCATCTGTATCTGGGTTATGATTTACTGATGTATCTCTATATGATTGATTATCTACTAAATCAATACCTGTGTATATCTTTTTTGATAATGCCCAAAGGGGGAGAATAATGAGAATATTGGTATTTTATTGATGATCTATGATGTTTGATTTGTACAAACATGATGTGTACAAACATCTGTTATGTTTTGAAAATCTGTTAATGCTTGTCTTATTCTATCTAACGACTATATTTTAAATGAGATTGACCCAACATTTATTGATAATTAACTGCATTAATTGTGTAATCAATTAATTGCTTTGACTGCTGCTATGTGTTATATATGTTTGAGTATATTCGACTCTATTAGTAGCAAAGTCGACTTAGGAGAGTTAGTTTTATGGAAAACTATATATAGATGCGAAATTGAATTCTACAGAGACTTTTGTGATTCTAACGATTTGATTGATTTGTTTCATATTATTGATCCCTTGTAGAACGTGAGAAAGCTCCAAGAATTCATCAAGAAGATCGTGGTGTTCATCTTTGGTGATTGCTTGACGAGCAAGATTCTATGTGCTTTGACTGCCTGATAAACCTGCACTTGAGGTGTCTGATACGTGATCAATTTTTCTCTTAATCTTGTAAAGATTGTTGTTGCCCTGTTGTGACTATAGGAAGAGGACGTGCGGCGTTCTAAACTTTGAGTGATGGAGATTGCTTGGAGGAGGCTCCTTCAACATAAGATGATCTCCATGATGAGTTGAGGAAGCTTCTTCAAAGGGGTGGACTCCATGATGATCAATGAAAGTAGCGGAAGCAAATAGAGATGAAGATATGAAGATGTTGGTGTTGTATGGTCTTGGTAGATGTCCTTCTAGGAGGTTAGGCCAACCATGAAGGAGAAGGTATGAAGAGGTCTAGAAAAAGACAATTTCATAAGGTGAGAACTCAAGAAGAGAAGTCTTGCAATTTGGGCAAAAAGACTTTACATTCAATCAAATTCTAAGGATTACAAAAGAGTGTCTCTCCTTTTATAGGTGGAGGAGAAGGCTAGAGTACATGGAGTACTTAGGAGCCTCTCCATCATTTAATGAGGAGTCTCATCATTAAATGAAGAGCCTAAGCATTAAATGAGGAGCCTAAACATTAAATGTGAGGAGCCTTATGCTTTTTAACTAACTTAGTCAAAGCATTTAATGCAAAGGCTCCTTGCAACTAACTCTTTCCAAAACCCATTTTTAACACATTTCTAAATCTTAAAGTCACCAAAGCTAAACAAAGTGTCTTGGCCAAATACAAGGCCTAAAAATGAGCTATATTACATATTTACAAAAAGTGTTTTAAGATAAAGAAGAAGACCAAAATGTGATCCTCCACAAGATTAGGATCCTTGAAGCTCCATCTTCTTCTTCCATCTTCTTTGACCATGGCTCTTTGTGAAAGGTCCAATGTCTTCTAAGGCTTAAGGGAAAGTAAGAAAAAGCTTGAAAGTCCTTCTTATTCTTCCAATCTCCTAACCTTAGCTTAAGTTGATATTCCCTTCATGGATCTCCATTTTGTTCTCAAAACAAATTCCATCATTGAGGATTGTTCAAAGTATTGAGGACTGCAGGAGAGGGGACATTTGGCTATCGTTCTTTGTTTGTATATGCCTATATTTTGATTAGAGAGTTAGAGAGGGATTTTATATTTTGACGTGGAGGTCGCTATAAAAGCCTTGTTTTTAAAAACCTTGATCATTATAGTGCATTTGCTTCCTGGGTTTGAAAGGACACTGGATGTAGGCAGTTTGGCCGAACCAGTATAAAAACCTGTGTTTGATTTCTCTATCCCTGCACTTTTATTTTCAAATCGACTTTATTTTACATAGTCAACTGTGTTTCGCTGCATTTGAAAAATCTTATTCCTTACGATTCAAGAAACTTTTGAAAGATCATCATTTTGTGAAAAAGATTTTTAAAAGACTCTGATTTTATATTTCACCAATTCACCCCGCTCTTGGTGTGAGAAACTAAGCCATATCATTTTCAACACTCCATTTCTTTCTATTGCTACACTGCCTTCCATTGCATCTGCCTCCATTGCTCTCGCGTTGGTGCTCCGTTTGACTCATCGACGCTGCTACACCGGCCTTGCTGCCTGCTGCACCGCCCTTGCTGCACCGCCCTCGCTGCTTCACCCCTGTTGCACGACGCCCCACTGAACCGCCCCCGCTGCACCGCTGGCCTTGGTGGCTTCCTCCACGACATTAATCTTTCTCGTGGCGTCTTCTTCTTTGTGGTAAGTTTTTTGAATTATAATTTGTTATATAATTTTTGTTATATAATTTTTATTAATTGGTTTATATAATTTTTATGTTTATATAATTTTGAATTAGGTTTTATGTAATTTTGAATTAGGTTTTATATAATTTTGAATTGTTCGGATTGAATACGTTGATGATGTAAATTTATGTATAATTTCGAATTGGAGTATAGAAATTAGGAATATAGAAATTAAGGAATATAATTTTGAATTGTTTGGATTAAATTGGTTGATTTGGTGATGAAATGAACTTTAAGGTTAGAAATCATGAAACTAATTAATGTGTTGTTTGTTTTTGTGTAGATATTGTATTATTGTGGTGAGGTTTTATACACGGACATTCTCGATAGTTGACCGACTTTCACGCTCCCAGGTTCCTATTCTTAAAGTTTTCCTTTTAATATGAACATGTAATTATTTATTTGCTTCAATATATTGTTTGGTTGAATATATTGTATGTTGCATATGTAATTATTTGTTTGCTTGAATATATTGTTGTTGTGAGTTAGCCTTTTGCAAATTTACTATCTCCAAATTTTTTTTAAACAAATGTACTTTTTGCAAATGAATAGAGAAGAGATGGTAATAATAATTTATAAGTATTGAATCTAGAATTGTCCAGTTGGACAGTTTAAGAAGAGTAATAACTTTTCCATACTTTATTAATACATATCAATTTTAATATACATGTCTTAAATTTCATGAAATTTTGTAGTTGTGTTTTGTGTTGATCTTCGGGTGGATTTATAATCGCTTTCATTTTGTGTAACCTGAAGACCAATGCGAAATGCTGGCAAAATTTCGTGAAATTTTAGATACGTTGTTTAAAATTTATATGTTTAATAAACTAAAAAAAAAGTGAATCTTCTTGAATGGGATAGGGTCACACCTTGAATACAAAAACGATCAACGTGATCATCAAGATTATTGAAATTTTGTAAACAATTTCAGTAAATATGCGTACGGATCGAAATTGGATTAATTCACCACGCATCAGCGTTGAGTACGATAGAGGGGTAGAAGAATTTATACAATTTGCTCAACGTAATGCGAGTACAAATGATGATGAAGTCAAGTTTAGATGTCCCTGTGTGAACTGTTTGAATGGGAGGAAGTTGAACGCAATTGATATTAGGGAACATCTTATCTCTGATGATTTCTTACGAAGTTATACAACATGGATATGACATGGTGAATTAATAGACTTTCCAACTGTATCTCTAATTGAAAATGTATATGATTCCACCATGGATATGGAAGATCGACCGGAAGAAGACATTTTAGAGAATAGAGGAAAAACTCTAACAATGAATGAAATAAAACATATGAATAAAACATCAATTTAATATATGAGAGTTTCAAAGGATTACATTGTTTCCTCAACAACAATGGAGGTTTAGTTCACCATAGACATGGTGGAACTAGATGAAAACAATGAAAAGAATGAAAAGATAAACCTTAGAACTTGTAGACTGGAGCTTCCGCATCCAAAATCCGTCTCCGAAGGGTGAAGAAGGTGTTTCTGCGTCTCTTCTGCCAAAAGATACAATCCCTAGGTTGTGCAAATCTATTTATAATTCATTAAAACAAAGCAGAAACTAGCCCAGGCCCAAAAGCATAGCGCTCAGCGCTGGGTTACCGCTCAGCGGTGGCTGCGACACTCAAGATGGACGCTCAGCGTTGACGCCCATGCGTTTAGCAGTGACTTCACTAAAGAAGCCAGCGCTCAACAGTGGGCACGATACTCAAATTCTCCCCTCAGCGCTCAGCGGTGGCTGCGTTTCTTCATTTGTGTACTTTTCCATCTTTTCTTGAGTTCAACTCCTTCCTACTTCAGCTTCCTTAATTCAATTCATGTTAAATCCTGCTAAAACAAGGAAAACTAAGCATAATACCACTAAAACCAGCTTTGACTCTCTTATTCTCTAACTTAAGCAAAATGCATGATTTCAAGCTAATTTCTAAGTCATAAAGGGTGTGTTTTGTATGAAATTTAGGTATAAAAATAACGGTTTTTGAACCGTTATCAGTCCACTGATGCGGAGACTCCTTTGTATGTCGGTTCAACTAAGTTCACACGGTTGTCAACGGTGTTAAGGCTCATGAATTTAAAGGCGACCAATGGATGGACTAATAAGAGTTTTACAGAATTGTTGTCGTTGTTGAATGAAATGTTGCCAGATGGAAATACATTACCCGCTCATAATTATGATGCAAAAAAAATTCTTTGTTCGATGGGTATGAAGTATAAACGGATACATGCATGTCCGAATGATTACATATTATATAGGAATGAGTATGAAGTTTTGACAAAGTGTGCAAAATGTGGGTTGTCACAATACAAGTAAAAAAAATAGTGAAGATACTGGTCACACAGAAAAGAATGGTTCTACTTTGAAAGTAGTTTGGTACCTTCCACTTGTTGCCAGATTTAAGCATTTGTTCACGAATCCCAAAGATGCTAAAAACCTAAGAAGGCATGCAGATGAGAGAACAACTGATGGGCTGCTTCGTCATCTAGCTGATTCAAAGCAATGGAAAAATAATGATCAAGAATTCCCCCAATTTGGTCAAGAATGTAGAAATCTTAGGTTTGGTTTAGCTATTGATGGAATGAACCCATTTGGTAATTTAAGTACCAATCACAGTTTTTTGCCTGCTATACTTATAATTTACAGCTTATATCCTGGATTGTGCATGAAAAAATAGTACATGATGTTGTCAATGTTGATATCTGGTCCAAAGCAGCCTGGAAATGACATATATGTTTATATCAGGCCACTAGTTGAAGACTTGAAGTTATTGTGGGTTGATGTGGTTGAAATATTTTATGCCTTTGCTTCTGAAACTTTCATGATGCATGCCATGTTATTTTGCACCATTAATAACTTCCCAGCTTACGGTAATTTGTCGGGGTACAATATGAAGGGTCATAAAGCATGTCCTATATGTGAAGAAAACACTGCGTTATCGGAGATTTTTACAATCTAATAATCCATATCGAAGGTTAATAAAAGCATTCAATGGACAACAAGAGAAAGACAATGCACCCATTCCACTTACTGGACTTGAACTTCTTGAAAAAGTTAATAAAGTACATCATGTATTTGGGCAAACGTCCAAGAAGTCAGCTGTAACGACCCCTTGGAAGAAGAAATCAATATTCTTTAATCTTCCATATTGGTCAAAGTTAGATGTTAGACATTGCATAGATGTCATGCATGTGAAGAATAATGTTTGTGATAGCTTGATTGGTACACTACTCAACATCCAGGGAAAAATAAAAGATGGAGTGAATGCTTGTTTGGATTTGGTTGACACGAAGATCCGAGAAGATTTGGCACCAAGAGAGATTGGTAAACATACTTATTTGCCCCCTGCATGTTACACAATGTTCAGACAAGAGAAGATAAGTTTTTGCCTTTGTTTAAAGAGTATCAAGGTAGCATAAGGATACTCTTGAAATATCAAGAGCTTAGTGTCAATGCAGGAACTAAAGCTCATTGGACTTAAGTCTCACGATTGCCACGTCTTAATGCAACAATTGTTACCGGTGGCAATTCATGGAATTTTGCCCAAAAAAGTTAGGCAAACCATCCATAACTCGATTGTGCTCATTTTTCTCGTCAATTTCTAGTAAAGTCATCGATCCTACAAAGTTAGATGAACTTCTTGGTGACATTATTATCACCTTGTTTCAACTAGAAATGTTTTTCTCTACATCCTTTTTTGACATCATGGTACATTTACTTGTTCATTTGGTCAGAGAAATGAAGTTGTGTGGACCAATATACTTAAGATGGATGTATCCTATTGAGCATTATATGAAGATTTTGAAAGGGTACATAAACAATCAATATCGTCTAGAAGGTTCAATGATGAAAAGGTATATTGCTAAAGAAAGTATCGAGTTTTGTTCTGATTATATGACTAAAGAAAATCTGATAGGAGTTCCTCAGACATCATGGTTGAATAGATGTTCTACAAGTAAAAGCATCCGAGGTGTGAATGTGGTGACAAAAAGTTGTGAAGAATTGATGCAAGCACATCAGTACATATTAAACAACACAGATGAGGTGATCCCGTTTTTGCAAGCACACAAAGTTGTTATAAAGGAAATGTATGCAAGACAATAAGGGAAATGGCAGTTCATGGAGCATAACAGAACATTCTTGTCCTGGTTCAAATATGAAGTTTTGAAAGAATCACGGTCTTCTGAGACTTTGTTGTGGGTAGAAAATGGTTTAAAGTTTGATGTTGTATGTTCTACAGGCTATGAAATTAGTAATTGCACATTCTATACGGAGATTTTGGATGATAAAAGCACAATACAAAATAATGGCGTCAATCTAGTGATAACAGTTGATCTTACCGTTATTTGTGATTCAATTTTGATATTAAATTAACCCTCTTTGGCTTTGAAACTTTCTTAAACTCTTTTTTTAGTTTATTTTTGTGAATAAGAGAGTAGAGGTTATACTTGATGATTTTTATCACTAGTTCCTTTGATTTTGTAGGTTATTGGAATGAATTGGAAGAGAGTTAAAGTATCAAGGAGTTGGAACCCAGGAAGGACAGAAAAAACACCAGAAGAGAAGGCTACAAAAGGTCGCAGGACGCTTGGTTGCCCTTTTCTAGGGCCCTGGGCGCAGGTGCTCACGCAACCACGCCTGGTTGCCCTTTTCTAAGGCCCTCAACACCAAGTAGCTCGCACCAGCGCTTGCTGGCCCTCTGAGGGGCACTGAGCGCCAGTCTCCACGTACCGCAGACCATCTGGTTGCCCCTTCCAAGGCCTTGAGCGCCATTCCTCTCGCAAGGACGCCTGCTTGCCCTAAGTGGGGGCGCTGAGCGCCAGAGTGTTGGGCCTTTGGACTTGTTTTTGATATATTTAAGGACCTCCACGTCTTAGGGTTTGTATCTTTTGACGACATAAGCACAGAGACACTCTTTTCGACTATCTCGAGGCAGAATTAGATGTGGGAGCTTTCCTCTTTGTTTTCTAGGGTTTTTATCTCACTTTCATTCCATTATACACCTAGGTTCTCCATGATAATGGAGATTTAAAATCATTTGTTGTTGGGGAAGATGTAACCTCTAAACTTTCATGTATTTGAATATGATCTGAATTATTTTATGCTTCTTTCGTTAATTGTTAGTGATTTTCTCCTTTACTCAATGCTTGTTATGTTTTGATCACTCATAGCATGATGTTTGGATTTGTTTGTTATTGGGAAATACCTAGAAACCATGATCTGGAGAATTTCACCCAAAAGAAATATTGCCTAAGGATAGGGATAGGATGTTTGGTTGTCTTAAGCTTCTAATCTGAATGCAGAATTAATTGTTAGGGTTTTCAAGGGATTTTTGTCTAATAATGAAATTTAGGCTTTTTACGCCGAGGGTTCGAGTTCTAAGTAATTTAGAGAGTGACATTAACATTTTAATGAAGAAGATGAATTCTTATATGCATGAAAGTAAAGAAGGTGAAATCTAAACCCCAACAACATCATCATCTTATATTATCAACATCATCCATTCATTATTGTGCTAAGCCTCAATTGATCAATTTTATATTCCAGTATTTATGTTTACTTTTATTGCATTCAAAAATACAAAAGAATTGTTTTTAGTCTTAATTAGTTAAGGTATTACACAATTGTTTAGTGCCATGAGTCTCTTGGGAAACAATACTTGGTTTTACCATTTATTATTACTTGATACGAATCGGTACACTTGCCGATGTCTTAACATCTAGAAGCTAAGTCGCTACAATTTTCCATATCCAAAGATCAAAATCCTGTAGTTGGATCAATGAGATATTTTGGTAGAAAGAGATATGGGAGGTTGATTACACTAAGTTTTTTATTGCACTCTTCAAATGTAAGTGGGTTGACAATAAGAGTGGTGTCAAAATAGATAAATCTGGTATGACACTAGTTGATTTTCGAAAGGTTGGTTATGGAGACGAACTGTTTATCATGGCATTTCAAGCAAGTCAGGTTTTTTATGTCAAAGATCTTGTGTCTAACCATTGGTATGTCGCTCTCCAAGGAAAAAGACAAATTGAAGATAAAGAAGAGAATCTAAGTAATCTTCATATTGTTGACAACCATCCATTTAAAACGATAATAAATTTGGATGACGAACCTCTAGTTGATGATGTACATGCAATTCGAGAAGATTACAATGAGGGAATATATGTTTGGTGGGGTTAAACAATGTGCTTATGCCTCAAGCAGTAAGTCTCCTCTTGGGCATCCTTCTATGATTACACATCTCTGTGAGTTGGTAGGGGTGAATACATCTGTGCCTCGATTTGAGAGGTCAAGGAAGGAGATAGATGTTGCTTATTATACGCAATATTGCATGCTGGATGAAGAAGGGTTGTTTGTTCCTCCATCTGAGCCTCCCAAGGTCCATAGGAGACCTCACCCTACCCAGCCAGATCAGCCTCAAGCTGATCATTTTCAAATGAGAGATATGCATATGGCATTGGTGAATGCCAGGCTGGAGGCACTGTATAAAGGTGAATAAGCATTACTAAGGAGTATGATTTTTGCCTTTCCTGAGTGCTAGTTTATGTCTTCGAACGACTTTCTATGTGAAGTTCCATGGCCTAGGGACCATGCCCAAGCTAGTGGAGGAGGTGTTGGCACGTCCGGAGCTGCAACTATGGCAGAGGATGATGATGATAAGGATGATGATGATGATGAGGATGAGGATGATGAGGATGCAGAGGATGATGCAGAGGATGAAGAGGATTGTTTGAATTTTTTTTTATTTTATGCTTGTTTGAACTTTGTTTATTTTGTTTTTAATTGTGGTTGAATTATGTACTTGGTTAACTGAATAATTGCTGCAATGGTTTGGTGTTATGTGATGAATTGTTTGATTGTGAGAAGTAAGATTATCTTGTGTTTGCTTTATTGTCGTGTGATTCATGTTGAGATAATGATTGATTTAGCTTTTAAGCACAAATGGTGGATGCTCATAGTTGTTTAAGACAGATTCATGGTTTCAATTGTGATTAATGTGCTTGGCAAGATGTGTATAAAATATTGGAACTTGAGTTAACTTGTGAGAGGTTGGGCTCCAAATTTTATTTGTGAATGCTATTGCTTTGGAATCATAGTTGATTTTTCCTGAATTTATCTGTTGAACTATTTGCTTGCTTGTTACAAATGATCAAGGCCATTTCTTCTTCTCCCTTGTAAGCCAATGCCAATATTTTAACCCAAAAAGAAAAAAATTGTTTTATCCTTTGAACCTTGAGCTAAATGTGAAAAAAACCATTGAAATCCTTGTCTTGAGTTGAGTAGAGTATGCATGTTTGGTACAGGAGAATGGTTCAAGTTTGGGGTTGTTGGGAAATTGAAAAAAAGAAAAGAAAAAAGGAGAGTATTGAGTAAAGCAAGAGAAGAAAGAAGAAAAAGAGAAGATGAGCTCAATGAAGAAAAGTTGGGATTAAGTTGAGAAGTGGTTTTTCAAGTGAAGAGTAGAAAGAGAGATTAATGCTAAATTATGAAGTAAATTGTTCACTCTCTCAACTCAAGGAGTTTTGTTGTCCAAATAAACCCGTTTTTCTTCTTAGCCTAGCCCCAATACAAGCCTTAAAATGTCCTTGTGATGATAACTTGCTTGTGAATGTGTTTGATGTTGTTAAATGAAAGGCAAAGTTGATTTGTGTGACATTGTGATGGTAGAGTGAAAGAGAGATCAACACCTCACTATACACCTTTGAACTTGAGTGAAACACTTTCTTTGGTGAGGAATCGTTCCATGCACTATAGGAGAACATTTTGCTCTAGTTGTTGATCACTCATAAGGCTTTTGCATCTATTGTGTATTCTTTGTTATGTGAGACCATAGTTGAAGCTTGATTGACTAAAGCATCATTATATCTTGACTGATCTTTCTATGATGAGTAGACATGAGTGATTTACTTGTCTTAGAAGAGAATGCTTTCTAGTGTGCCAGACCATTGTAGTATGGCTATTTTGTTTAAGCCTGGTTAAATTTTGCTTGAGGACAAGCAAATTTTAAATTTTGGGGTTGTGATAAAATCATACCAATAACCTACAAAATTTAGAGAATTTAGTGATAAAATCGTAAAGTATAACCTCAACTCTCTTATTCACCAAAATAAAGCAAAAACACGAGTTCAAACAAGTTTCTAAGTAAAAAAGGGTGCATTCAGTCTCAAAATTGAATCACAGATAACGGTAATTTCAACCGTTATCACAACCCCAAACTTAAAACTTTGCTTGTCCTCAAGCAAAATGCAACTCGGCTTAAATAAAATAGATACACTACAACGGTCTAGCACATCAAAAAGCATTTTTCTCTAAGACAAGTAAATCACTCATGTATGCTCATCATAGAAAGATCAGTGAAGAAATAATGATGTCTTAGCCAATTAAGCTTCAATTATGGTGCTCACACAATCAAAGAACATACAACAGATGCAAAAACCTTATAAGTGATCAACAACAAGGCAGAATGTCCAACTGTGATGCATGGAACCATTCCTAAGCAAAGAAAGTGTTTTACTCAAACTCAAAGGTGTATAGTGTGGTGTCAGTGTCTCTTTCACTTTACTATCACAATGTCACATAAATCAAATTTTCCTTTCATTTAAACACATCAAAACACATTCGCAAGCAAGTTATCATCACAAGGTCTTTCTAAGGCTTGTAATTTTGCTGGGCTAAGAAGAAAACTAGTTTTTCTGGACAATAAAATTCCTTGAGTTAAGGGAGTAAAAATTTACTTTCACATGAATAATAATCTCTCTTTCTCCTTTACATTTGAGAAACCATTATCATCTTAATCCCAGCTTTTCGTTCATTGAGTTTTTCCTTCCTTTTTCTTCTTCTCTTTTCTTTTCTTTTTCACTTTTACTTTTACTCAATACTTAGCTCAATGCTTTTCTTTTTATTTTCACAATTCTTTTAAATTTCCCAACAACCCCAAACTTGAACCTTTCTCCATACCATATAAATATACTCAACTCAACTCAAGGTAAGGATTTCAAAAAGGGTTTTTCACATTTAGGCTTAAGGTTCAAAGGATAAAACAAACTTTCTCTTTTTGGGTTAAAATTTGGCATTGGCTTAAAAGGGGAGAAGAACATATGGCCTTGATCATTTGACACATGCAAGCAAATAGTTCAACCAAAAATATTAGGTAAAATCAACTATGATTCCAAAGCAATAACATTCAACAACAATAAAACTTTAGAGCCCAACCTCTCACAGGTTAACTCACGTTCCACAATTTAATATACATCCTGCCAAGTATATCAATCACAATTGAAACCATGCATCAGTCTTAAATAATTATGAGAAACCATCTATTTGTGCTTAAAAGTTAAATCAATCATATTCTCAACCATCTCAAAACAATAGAGCACACACAAGAATATTACTCATCACAATCAACAGTTCATCACATAAAGCCTAACCATTGCATCAACTATTCATTAAACCAAGTACATAAGCAAACTAAAACAAAATAAACAAAATTCAAATAAGCATAAAAATAAATAAAAAAAAAACTTAGAAAGTCCTGATATAGCATAGCATCCATCAGTATATGCTTTCATCTGAATCTTCCAACATGCATCAGTAGATGCAAATCTTTCTCATCAGCACCCATCAGTAGATGCTAATCTTTCTCATCTTCATCAACATCCATCAGTAAATGTTGTCAATAACACCCATCAGTAGATGTCTAATCACATAGCATCCTTCAGTAGATGCTTAATCACACAACATCCTTCAGTAGATGCTTAATCACATAACATTTTTCAATAGATGCTTAATCACATAGCATCCTTGAGTAGATGTTATTATTCCTCATCCTTATCTTGGCAACATCCATTAGTAGATGCTATCATTCGTCATCCTTATCATAACAACATTCATCAATAAATGTTATTATCTGAGTCCTCCTAGCATCCATCAGTAGATGCTATCATCACTGCCATCAGAAGCAACATGTAACCTAAAAACACTCAAACACACAAAGCAAAATCAAATCCAAACCACTCAACTAAATTAATTAAAAAAGAAAAAGTTCAGAATTTTTGATGTTGGCGTCCTTCCTTCTTTCCTCACACCAACATAACTTCAACAACTTCCTAGTCACCAGCTTTACTCTCCTTGAATAAAGAGGCTCAATCTCAATAACTCCTTTATCTTTAATATCTTTAATCACCCATAACGTGTTCTTATCTCACTGGTTTGCCAGGTTTGAGTTCCTCATCTTCATGCATAGAGTCTTGGTGAACTAGTTTCTCTTCATTATGTGCATTCTTCATCTACCATTGGCAGTCTTCTCTACTTCCAAACCTAAAAAGAGAGGTTCTGATGATCTTGTGCTCCTAGTACGAATTTTATCCTGCATACACTAAAGAACATTGCACTAGAGCACCCGATTAGCCCAAAAAAAAAATAAGATAATTTTTTTTTTGAAAAATAAAGTCTAACTAGTTAAGAATCACACAAATAGAATAGTTAAAGCACGAGTCCTCGACAATGGCGCCAAAAACTTGTTAAGACTTCAGCAAGTGTAATGAATCGTATCAAGTAATATAAAATGGTAAGACCAAGTATCGTTTCCCAAGAGACTCATGACACTAAATAGCCATGTAGTTGCTTAACTAATTAAGACTTTAAGAACAATATTTTGGGGGTTTTGAATGCAAATTGCAGAAAAATAAACATGAATGCAATGTGATCAATTGAGGTTAAACACTAGAATGAATGGATGAAGATAATATGAGATGGTTATGTTGTTGGGGTTTAGATTTCGCCTAATCACTCTCATGCATATATGAATCCATCTTCTTCATTAATGTCAATATCACTTCCTAAATTACTTATAACCCGATGTCTCGGCGAAAGAAGCCTATTCTTAATTACTAGACCACAATGTCTTGCATCCCTAATAATTAATTATGCATTACGAACAAAAGCTTAAGACAACCAAGTGTTCTATCCCTATGTCTGGGCAATAGTTCCCTTGGGAGAAATTCTCCACATCATGAATTGTAAGATATCTGTCGATACTCATGAAAATCATACATCATGGCATGAATGAGTTAAACATAACAAGCATTGAGCGAAGAAGAAAAACCCTAAAATTAATGAAAGAAGCATATATAAATCAGAATCAATTCAAATACATGAGAGTTTAGAGGTTATATCTTCCGCAACAACAAATATGGTTTAGCTCTCCATTGTTATGGAAAAACTAGATGTACAATGGAATGGAAGAGATAGAAACCCTAGAAAGAGAAGAGGAGAGCTCCCACATCCCCAAATCTGCCTCCAAAGGGGTGAAACGTGTGTTTCTGTGCTCAAGCCATCAAAAGATAACATCCCTAGGATGTCTAAGTCCTTAAATATCAGAAAAATAACAGAAAATGGGTTTAAGCCCAACACGCTGGCACTCAACGCCCTAACTTAGGGCAGCTGGGCGTGAATGCGAGAGGAGTGGCGCTCAAGGCCCCTAAGAGGGCGCCCAAGCGTGGAACGGTGAAGTAAGCTGGCGCACAGCGCCCTTAGTGGGGCGCCCAGGCGGTGATGCGTGACATCCTGTGCTAAGGGCCCTTAAAGGAGGGAGTCAGGCGCCCTAAGTGACTTCCTACCTCCTTCTTTGATGCTTTATTTGTTTCTCTTAAGTTCCAACTCCTTCATACTTTTGCTCTTCTTCCAAATCATACCAATAACCTACAATATTAAGAGAATTTAGTGATAAAATCATAAAGTATAACCTCAAGTCTCTTATTCACCAAACTAAAGCAAAAACATGAGTTCAAACAAGTTTCTAAGTCAAAAAGGGTGCATTTAGTTTCAAAATTGAATCGCGAATAACGATAATTTCAACCGTTATCAACCACCACCGTAGTCGCTACCGCTGCCACCACCACCATCATCTTCATCATCGTCATCATCGGGCTGCTACACTTCCGACACTACTAGAGAGATATTAGAAAGAATTGTAAGATGTCATTTCTCTTATTTTGACAACATTTTTGTTATATATATATTACGTAGATCTTTCAAATAATTTTGAAGTTTTGTTACGTTACAGGACTCCTTGGTTGAGCAGAACTCCCAAGGTCAATTCACACAAGAAGGTTGTCAAGATATTCTTGCCAAAACTATTGGACAACCTGAGCACCCAGGATGGGTGCATGCTTTTGGGATTGACATAGGCATTAGATAGTTCTTTGGGTCTTCCTCGCGTTCATCTTCATACGAATTAAGTAAAAAGTATGACCAAAAGCTAAAGAAGGACATCACAAAAGAGATCACACAGGAGATCACAAAGAAGGTCAGGGCAGAGTTGTATTATGATATTGCTGAAATGGTTATGCGCCAGTTCCAGTAGCAGTTTGAGCATTATGGCATGCGTCCTGCGCCATCTCCTATAGCAGAACATGTTGTGCCCCCTACAGGTAAACTTAATAATCATTTTTGTTTATTAATTTACTTTTTGTATAACCTAACATTTAATTTGACAAGTAGAAGCGACAAAAGAAGTTGCTCAGTTGGCGGTGCCTCAGGGGACGACATGGACGACACTTGTCAATGTCAACTATATATTCTTTCTCCTACCGGGACCATGATAGTGGCTCGTGGCAAAGTCTATGAGGTAGCCACTATAGTACATGGTACGGAGCTAGGAGAAGATGAGGTCAAGGTCACGGTGGATGAAGTTGTCATACCCGATGCCTTTGTTCTTGTGCCTACAGAGGAGTTTATCACTGTGGCACATGCATTTAAGTGCTTCACCGCCTAGCCTAGACATTTGGTTGGTGCTGTATCTGACCCCCCGGTAAACACTCATACTATATACTTCTCATTTTAAACTTTACTTCTTATTGACGTCAGAACATAACCATTTTTTCATGTAACGATAGACAGGTCAAGAGGGAAGTCCTACACCGAAGAAGACTCATTTATCTAAGGACAAACCTTTTGGTGCATTAGACGAGCTTTGTAACATCCTTGCAGATGCGTCGATGATTGTACCATGGGATTATACTACATTTGCAAGACATGTTGAGATCCCATTGTACTTGCATCAACACGATGTTAGGGAGCTTGCACTAGGGAGAGAAGAAATTAATATTTCACTAGTTCAATTGTGGATGATGTAAGTTTATGAGAACTTTTTTTTATATTAAATTGATTTATCAAGTTACTTGTATCAGATCATTTCTTGATTTCAGGTATATGTTTGGTGTTAGTAACAAGATGGGGTTCAATGATGTATATGGGTTCATTGACCCCTAAATGACTCATGAAGGAAATAAATTTGATGACATCCAAGCATACATCACCAACTACTTTGCAACGAGGAAGGAGATATATTTTCTCCCTTATATACTTGGGTAAGTGAAGTTTGTTAACTTCAAAGTTTCATTTATGATTTTAGTATATGACAATTAAGTTATTACCAATTTCAGGCGTCATTGGCAGCTACTTGTGATCTCCATACTGGAGAACACTACTGTATGGTTTTGTTAATTGCACAAGTCTCCTCCTAGCCCTCTTAGACAAATAGTAGATTGGTAAGAACCTCAATGTTTCAACTTTCTTTGTTATATAAATGTATGCTAAAGCAATTGTGTTTAGTTCCCTTGCAGCACATATGATGTTGTTTGGGAGATCTACTGCTACAACTAAAAAGCTTACATGGACGACCCTTAAGGTTTGGTATTTTAGTTCATACTTTGTTACATTTTGTATCATTCCAATGATGTTACTTAACATTTTATAATTATGATGATATATTGTAGTGTAATAGACAAATCGGGTCATATGAGTGTGGTTACTACATCATGTATTCAATGATGACCACTATTTGTGCACATGTTACCAGTGGATGGGAAACGATCATATTTTGGTTTGAATTTTATTTTCTCTATAGTTTAGATTTCATATATACTAATTGAAATCATTGTGTTTTATGTAGAGATTCAATTTTACTACTTCAGTTCCAAAAAAGTCACTTAAACTCATAAGGAAATCACTAGCTAAATATGTAATTCAATTGTATAATAATATGTAGTAGATATTAGGATATAGTAAGTTCTAAGTTTATGCTTCTAAGTTGATTTATGCTTTGAACATTATTATTAGTTTAACTTTGTACATTAGATTGATTTATGCTTCTAAGTTGATTTTTGATTACATTGAATTGATTTATGCTTCTAAGAAGTTGATTTATGATTACATTGAATTGATTTATGTTTTAATATAATTTTTATTGAAAATATATGCTTCTGAATTGCTCTAGACTTTTCTGGTTGTTAAATATATGCAGGTGTGTTTCTATAGTTGAGAATGTTACAAAAATAGATCTGTTCTTAAAAAAAAAAGGAGAATACGCCTCGGTTGTGACCATAACCGAGGCAGAAAGTCCTCTATGGCATCGATTCAGGCCACAACTGAGTCATAAAGGCTGGCAAAAAAGAAAAAAAGAATGAAAAACTCTACTGCCTCGGTTCAGGTCCCAACCGAGGTAGTAGAGTTCGAGATACTGCCTTGGTTCAGAAGGAACCGAGGCGTAAAGTCATTCGATAAAAAAAAATAAAAAAACCTTTGAACTAAGGAAAAATCCTACCTCTTTTTACCTCAGTTGACAATCGAGACAAAAACAAAACGGTTGCCTATGGACAAAAATAACCGCTGCCGTTTCTCTTGAGTGCCATAGTTCCAAGTAAATGAAAAAAAATATTTTGGATGTAAAAATATTTAGCTTATAATTTTCATGATGGCAGAAAGTTGAGGGATGAGTAAAGATTATCTAGAGTAAAAGGAGAATATATGTGAAATCAGCTGTTCGTGTAAGAAAAAGCTGGTATCTGGCATGTCAAAAGGCGACAGAGAGGCATGTAGAAGGTTACTGTAGACGTGTTTTTGCTCCCACGTTGAAAGGTTCTTTTGCACTAGCAAACGAAACTCCACTTATATTCTCCACTTTCTATGGTTTTTATGCATGGTTTTCAAGGTCCACGAAGATATCCAAGGATAAGGTTGAAGTGGCACTGCCCCAATCATAACAAAAAGGCTAGCACACACAGTAAAACACTTGTCTTCGATCAAACCTAGTGCTTCCTTAAAGTGACCTTCCAACCACTTCAATATCCATCATGAAACACGTATATAAACTTTATCCTTTTTTGTGAACCCTTAATCATGGCTTATCATACTAAGCCACCAAGTTATTTCTCCACTATTATTGGTTTCTTCTTTACGTAAACACAACCAAGTTCCCACTCACACTCATTATTCTTTTCTTATACTCTCCCGTTGAGTACTCTAATAACTTTATTATATATTGGTTTTGCTAAAATAAGGCAGTTTTGTAAGAGATGAAGTTGTCCACATTCTTAGAATTATATGCTTCTTTTTTAGTCATAATTAAGCAGACGAATATCATGAATGATTAAAATCTTATGCTTACACATTTTCGGAAATAATTTAAGTAATCACAGAATCCAAATTTTGTCAGATCAAGTTAACTGGGACACTGTAAATACCAAATTCGTCTTCAGTATTAAAGAAATATGTGAAAAAACAGAGAGATTGGGAACAAAAGACTATTTCAGAAACGTTGTTGTCTTAACTTGAACATGCACAAGAACCCAATTATGTTTACGTTGCAATTGATTGAATTATATCACAAATGGATTCGGCTTTGGAATTAATGATTTTGTAGGGTGTCAATTGTACGTTGTTGTAACTTTTCAGAAGCTAACTATGATGAAAGGTACGTGAGAACATATGAGCAATGACGCTTTCATTTTGACGCGTGTTGCTGAGGAGAACCTTTTTTCTTGTGTCAGTGGCACGTCGTTCACACTCTGGTGAAATTATTTTGACCACATCAGATATCAGATGTCTCTGATCTGCTACCATGATTGCTTTTCTACGTGGGTTTTTCTAACAGATGGCAATTTTTTTTTTTGTGTGAGATCGCAATCGAATTTAGGTAATGCATTAATGTCGCATCATTGAAGAAAGGAGTGCAAAAATTTAGTTTGATAAATTTAGGTTTATGTGAGAAAACAACATTATATTATATCAGATATCATTAGTTTATGTATAGAAACATTGGTGAGAAATATCACATCATATCCCTTGTGTGAACTGCATGCAACTGCAATGATTAACGGGTGGGAAAGCGTATTGTCATGGATTATGCCAGTTAGGTTAAAGGAATAGATAATTAGATAAACGTGGAAAAATTTTAATGCACCATGCACAAAACTAGATGTGGGTCTCATGTTCCTTAATCCTTATCCTTCCTAATTAACTAACCATACACTAATTTAATCATTTAATGTTAACTTAGGTTGTAATCTTAGCTGGCTTGTTTTGTTAGCTTCCTTGGCCGGCATTCTCCTTCTTAACAGGTCCCACTTTCTTATTATGATGCTATTACACGTAGCGCCGCCTTTCTTACAGCAACTCACTCAATTTTTGAATAATAATGATAATAATAAAGTTTCTCTTCTTCATTATATATAGTGACAAATCAAAACTGAATTGTGGTGCCAAATTCCATTCTCAAATTCAACAATACAGAAGATGGAAGATGCAAGTTTCAACCTTCCTCCTGGTTTTTTCTTCTCTCCAACTGATGAAGAACTTGTTCTTCACTTTCTCTATTGCAAGACTTCTCTTATTCCATGCCATCCCAACATCATTCCAGACCTCGATTCTCACCTTCATCCTTGGGAACTAAATGGTATAATAGGAACTTCTTTTCAATTTTTCAAAACTATATATATATATATATATACACACACATTGTATATGATATATAAGAATGACATGGCCATTTGTTGTGTATTCATGCATGCATGTGTTTAATTTATGCAGGTAAGGCTTTGTTAAGTGGGAATCAGTACTATTTCTTTACCAAAGTGAATGAAAACAGAACAACGGAAAATGGGTGTTGGAAGGAAATAGGTGTGACGGAACCTATATTTTCAACTTTTGACAAGAAAGTGGGAACGAAGAAGTACTTGGTATTCCACATTGGTGAAGCTCCACATGTTACTGAAACCAACTGGGTAATGCAAGAATATCATATATGTTCTTCTGGGTTTGACACTGCGTCCTATAGAAGTTCTAGGAGAAGACGAAAACATGTAAGTGACTTTGTTTAATTCATTTGTTAAGCTAATTACTGGAGAATTAAGAACATGCTTTGAACATTCTTTTCTATTAATCATAAGAGGAAAAAATTAAATAATATGTTAATATTGTTGTTGTCCCTGACACAGGATCAAAGTTGGAGCCAGTGGGTTTTGTGCAGAGTGTACGAGAAGATGATGTCTGAAGGTGTAAACTGCTATAGCGATGACGATGAGAGTGGATCAGAGCTTTCATGGTTAGATGAAGTTTATCTGTCGTTGGATGATGATCTGGATGAAATTGGCATGCCAAATTAGATTGAATATTATTGTATACTGATGTTAATATATAAATATATATATAAAGGATTGTACTTAATTATAGTGTTGAATTGTTTGAAATGAAGGTGTTCAATGATGGCCCTTTTTACATGCAAGTTATGGCAGAAGTTAATCACATACTTAAGTAATGTTGAATGCGATGAATTCTTGAATGTCTCATGAGGTTCAAATATAGAGTATTTATAGTAGAACAAGATAATAGCTCAGGATTTGTTTTATTCATATTGAACTTTTGGCTTTAATTTCTAAACCGTATAAAGTTAAATTTGTTAAGAATTATATTTTTTATATTTGGGTTGTCCTACTTTTCAGTGTTAGTTAAAGAACTTAATTAAAAGTAGGTTTAATATAAAACAACTATATGCCTAATTCTTGTTTCCACTATGTCTATTTTCACCTCTAGATTTTTTTGTTTGTTGACTTATTAGTCAACTCTAATACAAAATATACGATGTACAATATTCATGATATGGAGAATTTTACAAGGACGGCCTTCAATTTTTCTACTCTTTTCCAATAAACTAAAAGAAATATTTTTAATTTTTTAATTGATTTATTCTAAATTATTTTATATTTTAAAATAAAAATGTTATTATTGGTGTTCAATGTTTAGTAGAAAATAATTTTTTTTCTCACTATATTTCAAGAAGCGGGGTGGTGATTGATGTCAAAAATATATTTTATTGCCTTGTCCTGTATTTGAAAATATTTTAAGATGGATATGATGAATCAAAAGCTTTGGTTTCATTATTTTCCACATTTTCTATGTTTCTTTTGTTATTTTCATTAATAAGTTGACTTTAATAAGGTTATACTATGTATTGGGTAAACATTGTGAAAGAAAGCATATATGACTAGGAAACGGTCTCTCGTGACTTTGTTAACTTCCTTCAAACATTAGTTTTAATATATTAATCATTTTATATCAATTAAAAAAAATACTTTTTATATCAGTTTTAAAATGAATATAAATGCAAAAGGTATAGAATTTTTATGTTTTTTATATTGATTCTTTAATCAGTATAAAAAGTTTCATTTTCTGTTAGTATCATATGTTTTAATAATGCCTCAATAATGGCGAACAGTGATAGAGGTATGCCACCGAAGAACCGCTAGTTTACCGGAGCCATTGTACACACCAATAAATAATAGAGCATGTTCATAAAGTATCTGAAAAACACTAGAAGGGGTTGAATAGTGTTATTGGAAAACTTTTCACAAACAATATAATAGTACTTTAGTCGAGGATTGAAAGACTTTATGCAAATAGTTAGGTGCTCAACTTTGGAAAATAATAAAATCTTTTCAAGTGCTTTTCAGTTGTTAAAATATTTATGCTGCATCATTTCAATAAAACTTCCTTCTTAATAACGAATTGTTTAACAGAGGAAGCGTTTATATCAAAAGTAAGTGAAATTGCAAATTTTGTAAGAGAAGCGATGAAGTGAACAAAGCAAGCACACAATCGTTTTTATACTAGTTCACTCTACCAAGCTACATTTAGTCTAACTAACACCTTAAAGGGTTCCACTATAATCTTCAACAAGATTACAATTGAATATTCTTACCACTCCTAGTATCCATAGTCAATGAATAACCTTTGTTACCGTGACTAGGTGAGTTTCATCCACTCTTGGTATCCTTAGTAAACGAATAACCTTTGTTACCCTGACTAGTTGAGTTTCACCCACTCTTGGTTAT
Organism: Vigna reflexopilosa; assembly: GCA_027742785.1. Lineage (NCBI taxonomy): Eukaryota > Viridiplantae > Streptophyta > Magnoliopsida > Fabales > Fabaceae > Vigna > Vigna reflexopilosa. Next base: position 26,258,064 of record CM050918.1, read on the forward strand.
GCAATATTCTTCACCACTCCTGGTATCCCTAGACGCACCTAATATCAACCTGATACACCATCTAGTTGAGTTTCATCCACTCCTGGTTTCCACTAGACAATCCTGGTATCAACTTGATACGCTACTTAGTAATCCTTTAACTCCACTAATTTAATCAAAAATTATTTTAGTTCTCTTTAGAATGAGTAATCAAACAGATTGCTCACAAGTCTTTAGACGATTACTCTCACAAAGAGGATATATGTTTAGTACAATTCAATTTACAGACTCGTTGAGTGTTTTTTTCTCTTCTATCTTCTTACAATAGTAAGCTTATATTACAATGAAGTTTAAGAGTGTTTCTAAACTTGAGTTTTTTCTCTTCTCAGATATTTTCTTTTAAGTTCTTGAGCCCTTTTGTGCTTTTTCCCTCGACGATATTTTCTTGTTATCTTTTTCTCTTTGTATGCTTTTCTCTTCGTAAGCTATTCTCTCGATTCTTTCTTCGAATTTTCTTCTGTTTAAAGGCTTCTCAAAAGATATCTGTTAGATAGAGCTTTAGCCTTGATACTTGAGTCTTCGCAGTCTTTTTGTATGAAGCAGACGTTGGTTAAAGTCAACTTTGCAGGTAGACTTGCTTTTTTAGTGCTTTAATAAAAGTAGGTTTTACTATCTTTTTGGCATGACTTCTGATGGAGAGAACATTTTGTGAATGTCTTCTTTGTTCCTAACGTCCACTTCTGATTTGTATCGGATGGAGTAGGTGGATGCATGTAATAGGCAATATGCACAAATTAGAGTAAATATGCATGCAACATATATGTCTTTTCTCTTATCACTTTTGTTGTTTCTAAACGTTGAATATTTAATGGCATTTAATGTCTGTTTAGAACAACAAAGTGTTTTTTACATTTTGTACTGTTCAAGTAGGATTTTATCATTTAAGCTTCTCATTAAGATCCCAAGCATTGATTGAATACTTCATTGTTGGATGGAATAGATCGTTTAGCTCATGGTATCGTCTATTCTTGTATAGGCACTTTTAGGTTATGCTCTATTCAACAAGTATGTTTAGCAGGTTGTCTTCTATCACAAGTTTTTGGAATATTAATTGAGACTTTCAAAATGCTTTCCGAAAAACATTGTCTAGACACTTTTACCTTCTTAACTAAATTGAGAGTTTGGTTGGTTACTATCACTAGTGCAAAAACAGCTTATTACGTCGGTTATTTTTGGCCTTTAACGATGCATTTGATAACGACATTATAGCGGGTGACATAAATTTAAGTTGAATATTACCATTCGACATTAATCGAACTCGTTTATGTCGTATCCAAAGGTAATGGACGTAAAGTTAACGTCTTTTATGTACATCGACGTTAAGGTACGTCCTATAGAATAGAGCATGATGTCCAATATTTGAATAAATATTTATTTTTAAAGAAAGATTTTTCGTCATATGGTCGTGGGAACTGATGTAATGTTCACGTCGGTGTAGAAGATTGTTGACGTTAAGGTTGACGTCGAACATGTTTACATTCGACGTTACTATCGCTGAGCCGTAGAGTACCTCGCCTAGCGTTTTATTATCGTTATCCACTGGATTATGTGAACGTCACAGATCGCCTTGATTGACGTTAAGATACATATATTAACGTCTGATAATGTATAAAATGACGTTACCTTTAGTGTTTTTATATTAAATTTTTTTCGATTTAGCTCATTTAACCAAACCTAAAATACAGAAACTAGTTTTCCAATTCCTAAATGTACATAATTAATTAATTTAAACCATGCTATCATCAATTCATCAATTCCAACTAAATAGTAAAAGTAAAAGACGCTAATGCTATCATCAAAACTTAAAAGAACCCACTTTTCCATTCATCTATTCTAAATAATCTATTGACAATATACATCTATTTACAATTAAAAAGCTGCACGAGTAAGCAAATGCTACTATCATGAAAGGAAAAACCTAAAACTATAGCTATTTAAAATGTTTATTCAACAAATATCCTGCCCATTCCTCTCTTATCGTATTTATTACTTCATTGGACAATGCAGAAGTAGTGTTGAAATGCTGCAAAATCAAGGAAGGAAACTTTACAATTATATTCATTTTAATGTCAAAAGTTTATTGATATTTGTAAGATTTTCAAATGTAAATTTCTACCTCAGTCCAATCTCCTTTGATTTCTACTCGGATGATTGCCTTCATCCATGACATGATGTAGTAGGCACATGCCCAGGAATCATTCTGCTTATTACACTAAACATGTGAAAGAACTTAGTCAAATGTAATGGTTTAAAATTGACTACGAAAATTAAAGGTTAAGGATCAACGAATTCCAACCTTAGGATATATAATATCAATTTGTTGTCCTCTGGTCCTAATCAGAACTCTAAAAAAACTTGAAACATTTGAAACATTAGAAACATAAGTTAATATATTAATATCATAATGAATTGATAAGAATGATGTAATACTTACGTTTGTATCAAGGACCTCAACTCCGGTTTCATCTTCCTATGAAGAGAACAAAACCATACAACTTGTGCTTTTTTTGGAATGATCACCATGAGTTGCCAATGGCCCCTATCATGTACCAACAACCGGTGAGTTTATTGATTAAAATTTGATAAAAGTTGACATTATTGGGAAAACATACGCATCAATGTATGGCGCCATATATATCTCTCTCTTAATCATCCATGTTTGCATATATGATTTTCTGGAATCTAATGTGTTTCCAGATGGTTAGATGGTCTGAGGTTCAAGAAAGCCATAAATTGACCCCACGTGATTCCACTGCGACGATGTCTATGTACCTATAAGAATAAAGGTAAGTATATTTATTAAAAAGTAATAATACTAATATACAAATTGGAAAATAACAAATAAAAAACTTACATGCACCACAATTGTATGCATGAAATGTTCAACATTTTATCTCCACCAATCAGCTCATATGCATCACTGAATTCAATATACAATGGAATATGGAACTGGACGCCACACGTTCTTAACTCCCACTGCACCGCTACCTAATGTTTTTTCAACTAAAGTAATCTTGACATCAATATGGATAGAGGATCATCGTCTTCTGCTTGCACACGAGCCTTAGGTTGAGTTGTTGCTTGTTTTTCTGGTCGGTAGACCTGCAAGTCACATTGACAGAAGTTAGGAATCATTTAATTATAACTTGAAGATTTAAGATAATAAAAATAAGAATACAATACCGCTGGTGGGCCAAAATATGGAACGATCAAGGCCTTAGGCCAAGCTATAAATGTGCCTACGGCCTCCCCCACGAATTGGATTTTATCTGTCGACACTGGCACTCGAGCCTGGGGTCTCTAACATCATCAATCCTTACCCGCGTGTCAGTGGGCAATAGAGGAACACCATGAATGGTCTGGCCTCCTACAAGCTATACTCCGATGGCCACTGTATGCGAAGGATCCCCATTAACCACAAACTCATACTAAATATTGTTATCAGTACGATCTACATTAGAGCATGAGTCTTTGGTGCTCACATGAAGTGCGGTAGGATCATCTGTAGGGGCGTCCTCCTGCTGTGACTATTGTTGTTGTTGTTGTTGTAGTCTGATCATCGCAAGTTCTTGTTCGAGCGTTCTTAAGAGTTCTCCCATTTGCTCCTATACTTGGACTTGCACCTGTTCCCTGATGCTACTAACCAATTCCAGAGTCACGACTTGTGTGCTTCTTGGTTTAGGGCCAAAGTAGTCCCTCAATCCAGTAGCTCCTCCAACAGCACGCACACGACCTGGACGGTCTGGCCGACTTGTGGCTGCTACCACGATGTCCTTCCTAACTTCTGGCACAAATGTGCCTTTAGTCTCTTGCTCAACCAACTCATCTTGCATATCAAAATAGACAAAGTTACATATTTTTTTATGAACTATGGTAATTAGTTAAAAGTTTCCACTTACAATTCTATGGGATATCTCCTGAGCAGACTAGGTTGTAAACTGGCCATTGGAATTTTTTCGTGCAGCCTTCCACAATTCATGTCAACATGGTGCATGTGCTAGATCAGGTGACTCAAGACCTAACTCCTCAGCTCGACGTTTTCTCATCTTTTTCTCTAATAACGCATAACCACCACGAGAAAGTATGTGTGGTGTATCATTAAGCCTCTGCCTTTCCTGGGTGGCTATCCTTTTCACCTATGAAAAAATGAAAATTATTAAGCACAAATCAGAAATTAACATCCTATCTTGTGTGACTAGAGCAAAATATTATAAAACATACCTGTCATTCAGGAGTAAGTCTAGATTCTTTAAACTGCACCCACTCCTCATCAGATATTTTATACTTTGAACAGGGAGTGTCGTTCTGTTTAGAGCCAAAGACGAATTTACGTGTCATTGTCGTCTTGTAGTCCCTCCACCGACTTGCAATTTGGGATAAAATCTTCCTTAAAGCATGTTCAACGAAAATAAGTCAATGATGGAACTAAAGCAGCTTAAACATACCAAAATATCCTGCCATAGTAGATTTTTGTCAACCTCTGACACATCACCCCAACAGGTAGCGAGAATAGGGACATGAAATCTTGCCAGCGTGCCTAGGTAACTCTTAAACTCTATTGCATGTTCCCCTATACCCACAAATGTTTTAGGATCAAACTCCACCGGTAATGGTTTATCATTAACCCGACGGGATGTGACACTAGGCATCTGAGTCACAAATCTACCACCTCCTCCCGTCTGACCTGATCCAGAGCTCGTCATACCTGTTTACAAAGTTAGTAAATTATAGTTAGAATAGAAAAAATAAATAAATTGCCCAACTAATTAAAACAATGTAATTTTCACAATGTTAAGACACCTCCCCATGCCAAGTCAAAACTGTATAACTTCTCATTATTCCATAGATAAATAGATGATCACGGATGTTGTCAGAGTCTTCATATACTAGATTGAGACAACGAACACAAGGGCAAAAATATGCCCCGTTCATTGGTTTTGCGTGTTCTTTAACATAGGTAGTATGAACTCAGAAACCCCTCGCTCATACTATTCACTAATACGACGTTGATGAATACTACTACTACTCTAAAAGAAAAGAACCCACGAAAAAAAACTAACTTACGTAGAGAACCAAAGAACACGAACACATATATCATACGTTTATCATAGTATACATACACGAACACATATATCATACGAAAGAGATATTAAAGGAAAAAAAAAACAAACTTGAAATGGTAACACTGGTGAAGATGACAAAGTTCGCTGACAACGAACGAACACAAATATCATACGTTGAAGGAAAAAATAGACTATCATAGTATCGTTATACATATACCATACGTCCAGAATCGAAAAACACAACACAAACACGAGCACATACATCATAGGTATGAGATATTAAAGATAAAGAAAACATACTTTAAATAGTGTCACTGGAGAAAATGATGAAGTTCGCTGACCACGTACGAAACACAGCCTAAAGATAAACGAAAAACATTCAGTAAACCTTAGAAATGGGAACCAAATGACATTACAAAGATAGAAAAGATTAAAAATAACCTTCTTTCTTTATCGCAGTCGTCCACGAAGAAGAAAGTTCAAGCACAAATGGTAGCACGAACAAACAGTGAGACCGTGTTATGTTTTTACATTCATATTCCACGTCGAATACAAGACACACTTGACGTTATATTTAAAAACCACGTCGCAGCCCCAAATAATTCGACGTTTCCTGTAAAAAACAGGCGCCTTTTTTTATTTCTTTTGTTATAAATTGCAAAGTTTACGTCAAAGTTGAAAGGGCTTAAACTTAGTATGGGACGCCTAAAGTTTCTACCTTTTTAATTCTTTTTACTTTTTTCTTTTAAACACGAGAGCATTAAATAGAACGTCGTATTGTGTGGGAATTTGACGTTTTCTCTTAATTAGCCGCCAATATCAGAAAGTACTGTACTTTTGGATCTCTTTTCTTTTCACCCTTCCCATAAAATGTCAAAGGTTGCGGGGCTGGGACGTGAAGGGAATTGAAGTTTGTTGGGAGCATTAATGGTGTGCTTAATAGAACGTCGTATTCGGTAGGGCTTTGACATTTTTTTCTTCTGCCAATATCAAAATGTGGCGCTCTTTTTTGCTTTAAAATCAAACATGAAATCTTTTCTTTTTACGTCTTCCTTAATCGATTCAAGTTAGCAGTGTACTGAAATTTGCACTTTTACACCAGTGATCAGTTTTTTATCAATATCATAATCATCTCCAGTATAAAAATGTTCATGTCTCTTCATCACTTATCGATCCAGATGGGTTTGCGTTTCTTGTAACTCGGGCAACCTTCTCTTTTCTTCTTGATGATGATGATAAAGAAGCCATGTCTGAATAGAAATCTTGGAACGTCTTTCACAATGTAAAGTGTTTAACTCCTCAACTTCAAAAAATATACGACGAATTCTACTAGGCTTCGATGTATGAATTGTAGAAGACAAAGAGTTTGAAAAAACACATGTGATTAAATGTTTTCTTCTTCATCCTCCCGCCCTTTTGTTTCCTTCTTTCCTTTAAACCTCCAATAACCTCCCGTTACCATTATATTTTAAGATATGATTTACATACTTTTTAAAAAAATATATTTTATAAATATTAGTGTAAATTGATCGTAAAATATAATAATGATTTGTGGGTCAAATTTAAAGAGAATGAAACTTAATTTCTTTAAAATATTATTATAATTTTAGAAAGAAAATAATAATAATAATAATAATTAATGAGAATTAAGTTTATACATCAGAATAATTAAAATCATAATAAATATTATTATATTAATGTTCTTTTAACATAGTCTACACCGTAAATGATTTTTTTTATTAGATTCAACGAAATTCCCATACCTTATATTTCTTTCCTCTCCTTTAAAAGTTTTATGATTAAGTTAGGTATTATAAAACATTAATCAAGTCTTCAATTTTTAAATTTTAGGATAAAGATACGTATGATTATGCTAAAGACCTTAATTAATTTTAAAAAAATAATACTTTAAATTTCAATAACAATTAAGTTGAATGATAAAGCCAAGGTTAAGATAGATTATTGAGATAGGAAGGTGTGTAGAAAAAATTTAAACAAGTTAACAACTTAGATGCATCAAACCAATAGCCAAAGATCGAGAAGAGACAATGTGTATGGAGAATTGTGAGGTTGTATCGAAGTACAAGACTCGACCTGAATTAAAGGTCGAGACATTTAGGCCAAAAATATACACAAAATGGGTTGGGTCGAAGATTAAGGCAGGTTAGGTTTGACTAACGGTCGAGACTGGTTGACCCAAACTGAATGTTGGAATGGGTTGGGACGAAGATTAAGGCAGGTTAGGTTTGACTAACGGTCGAGACTGGTTGTCCCAAACTGAATGTTGTGATGTGTTGATTCAAACTAAAGGACGAGATAGACTAACATAAGTTAGAGTTGTCATTTTGTGAATGGTCCATTTTGCTGCTTATGATTATTATGATTGATTATGGCAGTGATTTTGGACCAATAAAGAATGACACATAGGTGGTGTTAAAATGTTGTAAAAAAAATATTGTCAAAGTATCATTATCCTAAAAATTAAAACAAAATCTTAGACCTTTTATTTTGGTAAAATTCATATAAATTACTTTGAAAATTTTAATAGTTATAAAATGGAATTAGTAGAAAAGATTAAGCTTTAAAACATACTATGATTAAAATTATTAGAAAAAATATCCCTCTCATGCATTATTTTCTTGCTTTTTAGGATTTTAACAAACATGTATCAATATCCAGCCATGATGTCATTAATGTCACCATAAATAATCAATAAAATCATATTTGCATTTCTTAATTTACAACGCTATTGGAATCGATTCTTTATTACTTAGAATCGATTATATTAATGTAGAAAAATTGAAAGTAGAATTATATAAATATAGAGGGCACATCAAACTTTTTAACTTCGATTGAAAGTAGACATTCTTGGGTTGCGGGAAATCAATTTGTTTTTATCTGAATTAAACTACAAATGATACTTTTTCTCTGAATGGTGTTTGAAAATTGTTTTCGGCTGGGATTCGACGTTCATACATGTTGGCGGTTAATAAGCATAATTACACTATGTACGTGAATCAAACGAGATCTATTACTTTTTCTCTAAATGATGTTTGAATGTCGAATTTCGCAGGGCTTCGACGTTCATACAAGATGGTGGCGTGTTGCAGTTACTAAGTATAACCACACGATGTACATCACCGGTTCATCTATAGATATAGCTTGCAATTCACGTATTCCCTTGCCTCTTATTTCCATATTAAACATATTACGATTCATATTTTTTATTTTGTTTGCATTTTCTTTTCATTAGATTTCTAAGCATTTTTGTTCTTCATATTGCAATTTGATAACTTGAACTTGAAAGTGGTTCATTCATCGTCATTTCGTATGAAGGAGCCCTTTCCAGTTCAAGTTAACAAAATGTTTTTATTTATAGTACAAAAATGGTTAAGATATCTTACTGAAAGGAAAGTGCTTACGAAAAAGAAATATGGTTGACAATATGTTTAGTGTTGAAACAATTTTAAGCTCTAAAATAATTATCTACAAAAGTTGTTCAATTTCATTCTTTAACAATGTATAATTCTTTTTTTAAATTGTCCGTAAGTTGCACTCCTCCGATAGATTTCAGAGCTATCTGATTTCTAAGGGAGGAGACAACTTAAGGACAATCTAAATTTGTAATCTATTTACACTGTTGACGTCGAACGTTGAGTAAACTCGATGCAAAAATAAATTTTATTTAATTATTAAAAGTTATGTGAAATTAATGTTCTTTAACATAGTATACACTGTAAATAAAGTGCCACATTCAAGACTCAATCAACAATATGCTTTTTATAGTCTACACCGTAAATAAGTTATCGTACTGAAAAGGAAGTGCTAAGGAAAAAGAAATATGGTTCACAATATGTTTAACGTTGAAAAAATTTTGAGAATAAAAATAAAACGTCAAAGCCCCAGAGCCTTCGACGTTCTATGGCGCACTTTTCAATTGCAAAGGTTTCTTAGACGTACTATTGGAAGGCAAAGTATCAAAAAGTATTGTACATTAAGATCTTTTTTGTTTTTCCCTTCTCATAGGTCTTCGACGTTGTTTTCTTCCACCAATAGAAGAGGGTGGCAAACTTTATATTCTTTTTTCTTTAAAATCAGACATGAATTTTTTTCTTTTTACTTCTTCCTTAATTGATTCAAGTTAGCATTATACTGAAATTTGCACTTTTAACCAGTGATAAGTTTTTGATCAATATCAGAACTGCATAATCTTCTCTTCTCAACTAGATTGAGAGTTAGTCCACATACAATGTAATAATCATTCACAATTCATAGATAATTTTTTACTAAAATAAATCTTCATTGCATTTCTAAATAAAACCGAAGGAAATGGAGAAACCAGCGGGGGCTTAATAGCCATGATTACAAAATTAAAAAAAAAAAATAGAAAAGTAGTCCCTATTATTATCAAGAAGATTCCATTGAATCTTCATCGTCAGAATCTTCAGTATGATCTTCACCACGAGTAGGTGGACTTCCGACAGTTTGTTCATCAGTGAAGTACCATCCATTCTCAGTCCTTTTCAGCCCAACAAATGACAGACTTGGTATACCAATTTCTTGTGACCTTTTGCATATAATTCTTTCTTCTTCAGATACTCCATATGGCAATTTGTGTGCATAATCATCTCCTGCAGGGATCATGTGGTCTTTTAGAACTGCAACCTAGTTGGTTGGGATTCTAGTCTTGATAGCATTCAACATAAATACATCTTCTGTTGACATTTTGTCCTCGTTCAATCTTCCAGGCAGCAGTAGCCAAGTCAGGACATAAGCAATAATTTTCTCCTCCTTGTTTAAGCCATCATGTAGGTACTGCTTATCCACCTTGTACCTTCTTGGATATCTTAAGCAATTTACATATATAGCTCTCTTTGTTAGCCACATGTTTGACTCAGAATCACGGATATGAGAAGCCAAACCTTCAGCTTTCAGACCAGCAATATTTGACCAAACATTATCATCAATAGTAATGTTAACACCTTTGACCCTTGAGTGAATGACCCCATTTACAACCCTCAGGTTTGTGTAGAAAACCTCTGCCAAATCTGGATAGCAATTTTCTTTCATCTGGACAAAATCAGTAAGCCCTTGATATGCAATCCATTCTTGAAAAAGGAAACCTTCTTTCTTGAACAAGTGTAGGTCTAGATACCTGTGAGGAACTACAAATTTTAAATGTCTCCAGTATAAAAACTTTACTCGAATCTCTTGATCACTTATCCATCCAGATGGGTTTGCATTTCTTGTAATCCTGCAACCTTCTATTTTCTTCTTGATGATGATGATGAAGAAGCCATGTCTGAATAGAATTCTCGGAACATCTTTCACAATCTAGTAGTTTTTAACTTCTCAACTTCTCTTGTTTAAAAATACAAACGATACGTCAATTCTACTAGGCTTTGTCGTATAAATTGACTTGAAAAAACACATGTATACGTCGAATATTTTGGATATTCGACGTTTCTGGTTCTGCCTCCCGCCCTCTTGTTTCCCTTTTTTCATTTAAACCGTCATAATCTCCCGTTACCATATTATATTTTAAGATAAGATTTCCATACTTCTTTTATATTTTAATTTTATGATTTTGTGTAAATTTATCTTGTAATATTTACATATTATAAAATATAAGAAAGATTTGACAGAGAAATTTAAAGAGAATAAAAATTTATTTCTTTAAAATATTATTTTAATTTGATATTAAAAATAATAATAATAATTTATGAGAATTGAGTTTTTAGTTATAGATCACAATAATTAAAATCATAACAAATATTATTATATTATTAAAATTTATGTGAAATGAATGTTTTTTTAACATCCGAACTAACTTTTTTCATATAAAAAATGAAAAATAGTCTATACCGTAAATAATTTTTTTTATTACATTCAACAACATTTCCAATATATTTCTTTCCTCTCCTTTTAAGAGTTTTATGATTAAGATAGGTATGATAAAACATAGATTGTTAATTTTAGGATAAAGATATGTATGATTATACTAAAAGACTTTAATTGATTTTTAAAAAATAATACTTTAAATTTCAGTATGTATCGAGAATAGTCAGGTTTTATCGATGTACAAGACTCGTCCTGAGTTAAAGTTCAAGACAGACCGATCTCGGCCAAAAATTAAGACAGAATGGGTTGGGTCGAAGATTAATGCAGGTTAAGTTTGATTAAGGGTCGAGACTGGTTGACCCTATAAATGAATGTTGGGATGGGTGATTCAGACTAAAGGTCGAGACAGACTAACATAAGTTTAAGTTGAAGGTCGACCGAATGTCATTGGACTTTCTTTTAGGGTTTCTTAGGTGCCTTAAACATTTATACCTGTATGTAGGGCACCAAATATATATAAAACTCTGATTTTTATAAAGATTAACATCTTTTTTGCGATTCTTCCATTACTTATCAACATGCTAGATTGTGGTGTCTCCATTTCTTTCTTATCAACCTCTAGTCCAAGCAAATAGTCGAGACAGCCAAGCCAAGTTATGATTGAAATTAGGCAGAATTCGACCACAACCAAAATTTTGTTAAGGACCATGATATGTTAACAACTTTTTCACAATATACAATGTATCACTATTTTATTGATCTGTATATTTGAAACGGACCAATCACCAGCAACTACATAAGCGGTTATAAAAAGTCAAATATAAAAAGTCCACAACGAAGATAAAAATTGAAACGAACTCTTAGAACAAAAATTTGGTCACATTCAAATAAATTACTTTGAAAAATATAATAGTTATAATAAGTTATTAATATAAATGATTATGATATGAATAAAATACTATTATTAACATTATTAGAAAAACAAATTTGAACTCTCTCATGCATTATTTCTATGCTTTTTAATATTTTAACAAACGTGTGATCAATAACTAGCCACGTTGTCAGCATAAATAATCATTAAAAGCTCATTTGCATTTCTTAATTTATAACACTTTGAATCGATTCTTTATTATTTAGAATTGATTATATTAACTTAGCAAAATTTAAAGTGGAATTATATAAATACAAAAGGGCACATCAAACTTTTTAACTTCAATCCCTCCAAATCTCACATCGATAATTGAAAAGTACACAATTTCTTGGGGGTGGGTAGTCAATTTGTTATTGTATGAATCAAACAAATTATATTAATTTTTGTATGATTGATGTATGAACGTCAAACTCGGCAAGGCTTCGACGTCCATACGAGATGGTGTTAGTCAGTTACTAAGCATTATTACACGATGTACGTCATCGGTTCATCTATAAATATAGCCACTAAGCATTATTACACGATGTACGTCATCTATAATTACAGTTGATGTCTTCTTCAACCAAAATCCAAAGGTCGTCAATTTTTTATTGTTTTTTTAATTTTACTTTTTAACCATCCAATATAACGTCCCATGCTGTTGTCATTCGACGTTATGGGTCAATTTGTTCTTATCTGAAACAAACGAGATTTATTATTAACTTTTTCACTGAATGATATTTGAACGTCGAATCCGACTTTCTGTACGTTCATCTATAAATATGGCTTGAATATCACGTAATGACTTGCTTCCTGTTTCCGTATTGAACATATTAGGATTCATGCTTTTTATCTCTTAGCCCTTTCCCTTTTCTTAGATTTTGAAACATGTTTGTTCTTCAAATTGCAATTTGCTGACTTGAATTTGAAAGTGCCACATTCATGCCTCAGTGCATATGAAGGTGGACTTTCAAATTGAAGTCAACAAAATGATTTTTATATTACAGAAATGGTTAAGTTATCTTACTGAAAGGGAAGTTCCGAGGGAAAAGAAATATGGTTCACAATATGTTTAATGCTGAAACAATTTTGAGAACTAAAATAATGATATAAAAAAGTTGTTCAACTTCATCCTTTAACAATGTATGGTTCGTTTTTTAAATGGCTTGGAGTTGTTTTCTACCATTAGAATTCAGAGCTATCTAATTTCCTATGGTGGAAACAACTTCAAAATATTTTAAATTTATACAATTGACGTCGAATATTGAGTACATTCGATGCAAAGGCCTGAAGATTGGCGTCATTTTTTTGAGATAACCGACTTCCTGTACCTTAGAGGGTTTCAAAATGAAATTTAATTTACAAATCAAAACATCTAAAATGAAGACCGAAGATGATGGAATACATTATAACCAAAAACAGGAAGTAAAAAAAAATAAAACAAGCAAAATAATGGAGAATGTTTTTGAAATTCATAAATGTTAACATTTTCCTCTGGTTTTCCGCCATGCCTTCATGGATAACAAAGAAATGACTTTGTTTAGAGGAGGAATTGAAGGAAAACAAAGGAAAAAGTTAACATGAATTTGGTTGCGGAAGTTATGTAGGATAGGTTTTCAAAGGGTCTACTTAAAATTCATAAGTGTTAACATTTTCCTCTGTTTTAGCCCTTTGCCTTCATGGATAACAAAGAAATGTCTTCGTTTAGTGAAGGGAAATAACTAAAACAAATCAAAAAAGTTAACATGAGTTTGATTACCGAAGTTATGTACGGTAGGTTTGCAAAAGGTCTACTTGAAATTCATAAGTGTTAACATTTTCCTCTTCTTTTCCAATATGCCTTCATCGTTGACAAAGAAATGTCTTCGTTTAGTGAATGCATAAACGGAAAAGAAAAGTAAAAAGTTAACATGAATTTGGTTATGGAAGTTATGTAGAATAGCTTTTCAAAGGGTCAAATTGAAATTCATTAGTATTAACATTTTCCTCTGGTTTGCCACCATGCCTTCATCGTTAACAAAGAAATGTATTCGTTTAGTGAAGGAATGACGGCAAAACAAAGGAAAAAAGTTAACATGAATTTGGTTAGGGAAGGTTTTCAAATGGTACAACTTGAAATGAAATTCAAATTTGTTAAGCTATTTCTTCGATTACTCCCTTTTATTTCATTTTTCTTGTAACCAATATTAAACGTCCAATGCAAGCAACGGTTGACGTGACGGGCATATGAGTGGTTGGCACCATTAATTGTGTGCTTTTAGCAGAGCACCAATATTACGTCGAATTCTACATGTCTACGACGTTTTCTTCTTCATCAAGAAGCCAAAGGTTGCTCCAAATTTTTTTTATTTTTTATTTTTTCTTTTCAACCCGAACTTTAACGTCAAGACTCCTAGTTCTTCGACGTATTTTTCATCAGCAAGGAGGTCATATCAGTAGCAAGAAGGTCATATCAGTATCCAAAGAGATTTTTTACTTTTTCTCTAAATTATGTTTGAACCTCAAATTTGGAAAATATTTGATGTTCATACTAGATGTGGATTGTGAAAATTAATTGTGTGCCTTTACCAAACACCAATATTACGTCGAATTATATTGGACTTTAACATTTCAACTTCATCAAGATACCAATTTTCGCTCCAATTTTTTTATATTTTCCTTTTTTTCCTTTAAACTCTCACTTTAACGTCAAGGCTGATAGATCTTCATATTTGTTGTCTCCAAGGACGTCATATCACTAACAAGGAGGTTATATCAGTATCCAAAGACATTTTTTACTTTGTCTCTGAATGATTTTTGAACGTCAAACTTTGGTAATATTCAACGTTCATACTAGATGGTGGACTGTGAAAATTAATAGTATAATTACTCTATGTACTGTTTTTTTTTATGATGAAATGATATTGCAGAATGATTCTGTGGAAGTGTGACAACATCGTTTCATCTATAAATATACATGTGCTTTTCTTATTATTCCATTCGTCCTGTTTACGTATTGAACATATTAGGATTCATGTTTTTTTATCTCCTGAGTGCTTTTCTTTCTCTAGATTTCGAAACATGTTTGTTTTTAAATTGCAATTTGCTGACTTCAATTGCAAAGTGCCACATTCAGGCCTAAGTTCATATGAAGGTGGCCTTTGAAATTGAAGTCAACAAAATGCTTTTAATAGTACAAAAATGGATCAGTTATCTTACTGAAAGAGAAGTGCCGAGGAAAAAGAAATATGGTTCACAATATGTTTAATGCTGAAACAATTTTGAGAACTAAAATCAATTTATAAAAAAAGTTGTTAACTTCATCATTTGGCAATGTATGGTTCTCTTTTTAAATTGTTTTGGAGTTGTTTTCTACCGTTAGATTTCAGAGCTATCTGAATTCTTAGGGTGAAAACCAAAATAAAAAGTTAACATTAATTTCTTTAGATTTCTTTGGTTTTCACCACTTTTAAAACGTCATTTATTTGTAGAGTTCGATGTAAAAAATTCAAGGATTTCAAAAAAACTTTCATTTCAAGTAAAGAAATCAAATGACACAGTTTTAAACACTAATCACTCATCCTTATAAATAAAACACACTTTAACATTACCAAATTACAATACAGCAACTTGTATGGAGAGATCAACCAAGTTTCACCAACATACATATTACAATTACATTAAAAACACATATAACAAAGACCATCCCTAGTAACACCTTCAACAACTTTTCCAACATCACAACATTTTTCTCTAAACAAGCTATTTTCATCTTTTCATCATCAACTTCTTCCATCTTCATCACACTTTGTTCCATCATCATCAAACTTCCACCTGCTTGTTCATTTCTTCCACTCCTACTCCTTTCTTCTCCATACAGCACATTTCCTTCTTCTATTGCTTATTCACTGCACCAGTGAAAGAAGTTGCAGCCAACGAAATCTTCGCCCTCACCCTGTTGAACGACAACAGGCACACTCTCTCAACAAAACCCATAAAAATAAACAAACCCCAGAATTTTTTGCCCTTGTTTTTAGGGGTTCTCGCAATGCGTAAAACTGCATTGTGACCACAGAAGCAAGTAGGTTTTACACCCAACCTCCTAACACTGACATTACTGTGTTGGAAGTCCGAACCCAAACACTTGCAAGACGAAGATGAACGAGACATTTCCTCAGCTGCACAGTGCTTTGAGAACCCCTTCTTCCCCAAGACGAACACGAACATAAACACTGAACTTAATGCACAATGCCAACCGAGGGTTTTTAAACCAAACAAAAACATAACAAAAGCATAATAACACAAAATATAGGAAAAATATGAAAATATAACCATGAAAAGTATATACTAAAATTTCAAACAGAGTTCAAAAATAGAAAAAAAATACTGAAATATATGAAAATATTACATTAATTTAAGAAAAATAAACTAAAATGGACTCTTCTTCCTAATCTGAGTCAGATGTCTCCATAGACTCATCTTTTGTTGTGTCGTCTTCATCATCAGATTCACTTGTTGTGGTTTCATCTAAACTCTCTTCATGTAATTTGTTGTAAATCATGATTAAAGAATTTTCAACATTTGAAATTCTTGTTGAAAGCCTTCGAAATTGATCCCCAAAAAATCTTTCAAACTCAGTCTGTGGACTGAAGGTAGGAGGAGTTTCGTCAGCATCCTTGAACACCCAACCATGTTTTGTTTTCTTTAGACCATTAAAGGTCAATGATGGTTTTCCTATTTCATTTGATTTGGTGCATCCAATTTTTTTTCACCAGTAAGATCAACTTGATGATGCTTCAATACACTACTGATAAGAACACTATATGGTCGATTATGTCCATGATTACATCCAATTTCAATCATGTGCTCACTCATAACAGCAACCCAGTTGGTTGGTATCTGTGTTTTTATGGCATGAACCAAATATAAATCTTCAGTAGTTAGACGATCACGTATATATCTTCCAGGTAGTATTACCCAAGTAAGTACAAAAGCACACAATTTTTCTTCCATTTTCAAACCATCAAGTAGATACGGCTTGTATACCTTTAGTCCTTTTGGATTTGTCAGAAATTCCTTATAAATCTTCTTCTTGTTGGTCCATTGGTTGAGTTTAGAATTTCCTTCATGAGACCTGAAGCCTTGTGCTTTGAGACCAGTAAAAGATAGCCATATTTCATCATCAATTTTCATATCGACACATTTCACCCGAGAGCATATAACACCATCGACAACCTTCAGATTATGGTAGAACACTTCTACCAGGTCAAGATAGCAATCACCAGTCATTTCTACAAATTTTGCAAGACCAACATCTACAAGCCAATCTTGAAAAAGAAACCCTTGCTTTATGAATAATTCCAGATCCAAGTACTTGTGATGGACCACCTGGAAGGGTTTTCTATAACATCCAAATTTGTATCGTGTTTCGTCATCACTTATCCACCCATTTGGACTAGCATTTCTTACGACCTATGCAGCCTTCTTTCCACGCTATGAAGATAAAGAAGCCATTTGAGAATAGGATTTAGAGGTATACGGAAAGGATACAGTTTCAATATAAGTTCAGAAATATATTTAGTTTCAATATAACTTCAGCATAACACGTCCTATACCATTAAAACTTCACGTTCTATAATTGAAATACTTGGAAGTTTAAATCAAAACGTCGAAGCCCCATAAAACTCGACGTTCATTGACGGTAAATATTTAAACCAGCACGCCATTCTTTTATTCTTTTTTTTCTTTTAAAACACAAATAGTACGTCCATATCTAAAGCCATGAACGTATTATTGTGAGCCAGAAGCCAAAGAGTTACTCCCTTTTTAATTCTTTTTTTTTCTTTTAAACCACCAAGATTACATCGAATTCTTCGGGGATTGACATATTATTTGTCAGCTAGAAGCCAAAGAGTTTCTCCCTTTTTAATCAAACAATAAATGAAGAATTACTCCATTTTTAATCCAACAATAAACGAAGAGTTGTAATACTTGGACGTTTCAATTTAAAAACCACCAATAGTATGTCGTATGCTTAAGCTATTCAACGTATTATTGTCAAAGGCTAACTCCAATAACTACTTAACCGCATAGTAAACATGACAACTTCAAAATTGATGAAGAAGACACAATCCAACAAGAGACAATGTCATGAAAGCCACGAGTCTGCTCATTTCATTGTAATGGAAGAATCAGTTCAAAGAGATAACAAAAGACAACGCACAGAAGATGACAAATCTACATTATTTCCAATCAAATCACTTCCCACAGACTTATTGCTTAATGTGGTTGCAAAGGTAAGTTCTAAATCTTGCATTGATCATTACAACATGAAAGTATGTTGTAGAGATTTTTTGCATGCCACAAAAGACAATTATATGTGGCAGCAAATTTCTTTAGAAAAGTTTCCGTTGATTTCATTGTCATGTAAAGTAAAAGCAAGGGCATTTGATATTTTCATGCAAAGTTGTAAAGAGGTTGGAAATATTGAAGCTTTGTATAGAGAGGGATTAAGAGAAATAATTAGATATAAGGGAAATATTGAAAAAGGCATTAATGACTTGAAAATGGCTGCCAAAAAGGGTTATCTTGATGAAAAATATGTATATGGTTTGATCTTATTATGTTCATACGATAGTGATTTAAGAAAAGAAGGGGTTTAGTATATGCAATTTTTGAGAAATGTCAAGTGTGTTGTAAGGTCTAGAAATAAGGTAGTAACTTTGTTGGGTAATCTATGGAGAAAACCTCATGGAACACTATTGCGCAATCCAACCACTTTATGTTCCCAGAGACAATGCAATGGTTGGAGAATGAAGAAGTCTTATTCTTGGGAAATAGTGGATACTGAAGATGATGATGATAATATTAAAAACTCATGTGAAAATTGTAGGTGAGATGTTGAGTTAGACTTTTTTTATAATATTTTATTCTATTCTATTTAGTTTTAGTTATCTTCCAATCATGCAAATTATTAGTGCACCGATCAACAATAATTCTGCAACAAAGAATATAAATTTCGTTGTTTGATTTTAATTTTGTAATCAATGGCTTCTTAAGCCATCTTTTGTTTTGCTGGTTGTAATCATCTTTTGAATATTAATGAAATTCTCTTTTGGCAAACATTAGTGAATGGTGATTGAATTGTTTAAATTGATTAAATATAATTAAATCACTTTTATGATTGCAATTGTCCATTTTAATGTTACATAATTACATTGCATGCAGTATATGTTATTATTTCTTTTTAAAACACCAATATTACGTCAAATGATAAAGCTACTCGACATAATATTAAGATATGAACGTCAACAAAGGGAAGTTGGCGTATTATTTAATATTACGGCAAAAGGTCTCTTTTTTTTTTTTTACTTTTATCTTTTTTTCTTTTTCCTTTTTAACCTCCAATAACACGTCGATTTTGAAAATATTCGACGTCCTCTATTAATTCCTAGAATGAGTTTATGAATTTTATTATTTGAAGTTGTAGCGTTTTGAAAGGCCTTGGAGTTGTTACAAGTTAACACAACTATTGTTATAAGAAATTTTATGAATGGATGTCTACTTAAACAATTACTGTTGAGAAAGGCCTGATATGGGCCTGATATGAGCTTCAATAATAAAAGGCAGTCTACTTAAATGATGTATGGGAAATTGCCGTTTGCTGCTAGAAACGAACAAGTTGACGTCAATTTCTTCAGACTTCCAAAGTGTCTTTTGGGTTTAATTCTTTTTTCTTTTAATCGAACAATAAACGTTGAATTCCTTGTGCATCTGACGTATTATTCGTTATCCGAAGGAAAAGGTCGCTCTTTTTTTTTCTTTTTCCTTTTTAAATTCCCATAGAACGTCTAACTTTAGGGGGCTTCGACGTGAAAGGCATTTGAGTGGTTGTGAGCATTAATTTTGTGTGTCACCAGAGGTTTTAAATTGACTCTATAAATATAATGCTTAACTCTATACAATTTCACAGTTTGATCATTTTTGAATGATTCATTTTTTAAAGTATCTTGGAGTGTTTTCTCCAAAATCAGATCCACTGAATCTGTAGAAAACAACTTGAAGATACTTAAAAATTGAATCATACAATCAAGAAACTTTAAGTTATAAAAGTAGTTATGACCCTCCAAAGGTTCTATAGATTTGAAAAAACACTTATCTTCTTACCTCCAGATTTTTGTTATTCAAATTCTTTTGTTGAACGTCAAATGTTTCTTAAGTTGACGTTATTGGATTCTGAGGTCATTGTTTTACGTCAATCTGGACCTTGTTTAACGTTAATAGAATTTAGATCACGTCACTATGGGCCTTGTTTGACGTTAACAATTATTACATTGTGAACTGTTTTATTAATTGACATGGAGCGATTGAATTTATTTACAAAAATGCCACCGGTCATTTTTAACGTTGGATATTGAGCGGTTCGACATTGACCGCGTGACGTTATAGCCCGTTTTTGCACTGGTCTATTTGGTATAGTATAACTTTTACGTGTAGCAAGACTCTTGTTGACACTTAAGCTTGGGAATCGTTTAGTGTTACATCTAGTTTATGCCTAAGTAAGTTTTTAGGACTTTCTTAAGTTACTTGGTTTTCAAAGTATTTTCATTTCTCATTTATATTTTAGCTATTCTGATATCCTAGTGATATCATCTTCATATGCTCATTTCATTTAATGTCATTTTGTTAAACTTCAAAACATATGAGAGTGTTTAGACATTTTAGTCTTATAGACAAATTTTTCTTAAGAGTCCACTCGTCAAAGATGTGGATCTCAACCACAAAAACACAACTCCTCCTTGTGTTTCACTTGCATTTTACCACTAGAACAACAACACTGGAAAATTGAAATTCACGCACCTAAATCATGAAATCAGATCGAGAATCACTCTACATCCACGGTTCAATGTGAGAAACCCATGATACAAATCTATAACACGTCGTAGTATTAACAACCTCGTGATGGTGAGTGATCAAAGGGGCATATTTGGATTGCCCAATTTGATTAAGATTGCGATGATGATTCTTAGAAATAGTATGTTGGGTTCAACAAACAAAGGCTTCATGGCTAGGTTATGTTAATCTTTACGTTTGTTGTTTGTGAAGGTTTTATTATGTAAAAGTAAGGTTTGATGAATCTAAAAACATGTAGATCTAAAAATTTGCAAGTGCCGTGTAGATCTAAAAATTTGCAAGTGCCATGTAGATCTAAACTTGTAGATCTAAAATGAGAAAACTTTAATTTTCATATCTAAAAGTGAGAAAACTTAGTGTGTGTTGTGATCTATGCTTCCAAAATCCTAAAAATGTCATCATTTGTGTGTTTACAAATAAAAAGAAAATAAATAAGAAATTATATCTAGAACAGGTATAGAAATTTTTCTTTTTTATTAAAAAAATACTACAAAACTTTATATATTAGTAATAGAACGTTTCTTTCTTTATTACAAAAATGTCACTACATCCACTTTTACATCAGTTATAACTCTATAATCGATATAGAATTTTTTTTTTCTTTATTACAAAAATGTCACATTGCCTACTTTCTATACCAATTATAAATCCAACCGGTATAGAAAGGATTATCTTATTTACAATTCAGCCACCAAAATAAGGTGAAGTTTTCACCCACATCATTACTTTAATTCCATTCAACATTCAAAACCAACTTAATAAGATGAATTTTTTACCTACGCCATTTCTTTATACGATGTGAGATCTTCAACAAGCATTAAATATGTCATGCTATGGGAAACCCCTCACCTTGATAATTGTGTGTAAAAAAAGGAGTACTTGTACTAGCAAGCCAACCCAGTAAATCACATTTATCTTTATAAAAATTAATATATTGAAAAATTATTTAAAAGTTACAAAACACAAAATTTTACAACTTGACCAAATTGGATAAACTCACTTTTACATCATATTCTCAATACATTGAGTATGAGATGAGAGAGTTAGATAACGCATATAAATGAAAACTTTAACAATTCTCTTGAATAAGGCATCAAAAAGCCAATTGATATGTATAGTGATGAACAAATAAAAAAGTATAAGACACATAACAAGATATCAAACAAAGGAGTTATAAAGAGAGAACAAAAAGTTTATACCAGTTTAGCCTTTTTAGTGGATGTCTTCTTTACAGCTTTGAGCATGATAATTTTCTCCTTCTTGATAGAACCATCTTGTTGGAGTTCAAGCTCATGAATTTTCAAAATCCCTACCAATTCTTCTAGACTCATTCTGTCTAGATTCTTTGACATTCTTTGAGCTATGACCTAAGGTCTCCATTATTTGTGAAGACTTCATAGGATTTTATCAATATGGTCGAAGTTATTAGATGACTTTCCTAGGGATTTCAACTCGTTAAGGATCGTCTAGAATCTGTTAAGCATGCTCTGGATGTTTTCATTTTCAAGCATAAAAAACAGCTCATATCGTCTGGTCAGCAGGCTCAACTTGTTTCTTTTAACTTCGTTTGATGCTTCATACGTAATGACCAAGGTGTCCCACATCTCTTTAGATCATAAACCTTTTTTTACTCTTCATCAAAGAAGGCGCACATCAAAGAGTTGTGAGCTTTGGAATTTAACAAGTAGTGCTGCTTCTACTCGTCAATCCACTTGCTTTTTGAGAGTGGTTTTATGTTTTCATCTTTAGGAATATAGTTGTTGTTCTCCACAACATCCCAAATGTCAGTGTGACATCATTCAAAGAATGCAATCATTCTTTGCTTCCAATAGTCGAACTTCTTACTCTTGAATAGAGGAGGATGGTTAACGGCGTATCCTTCATTTTTCATTCTTTAGGATCATTTCCTCGAGTCCTATTAAGAACTAACCCCACAAGGTTAGTTGTGATACCAATTGAAGTACTTGAAAAACATTAGAAGGTGGGTTGAATAGTGTTAATGGAAAACTTCTTTTCGCAACCCTTCTGATATTGCACGTTTGTCGAGTTTTGGATATGTCAAATGAATGCTTAAACGCTCAACTTTGTAAATGATAAATAAAGATAGGTCCTTTCAACATGCTATTCCGAACGTACACTGCACTATTTGTAAGAACATCCTCAATTGAAGAATAATCGTATAGTGCGAAAGGTTCTTGTATTTAGAAATAAAAATGCAACTATAGGTTTTATAAGAGAAGCGTTTAGATAAGAAATAAATAAAAATTGCACAAATATTTTTATACTGGTTCACTCCAACTAAGTTATGTCCAATGTCTTCCATAAAGGGTTCCACTATAATCGTCAACAAGATTACAATTGAGTATTCTCAATTCGAATAACATGTTATCTTAGAATGGATGAGTATTCTGACCACTGGTCTCTTCATTCAACAAATAACCTCCTATTACCCTAGACTGGATGAGTATTTGCACCACTCTTGGTACTAGACAACCTTGCCTAGATTTCCTTTGAGTATTTTCACCACTCTTGGTAGTAAGCAACCTTGCCTAGATTTTCTTACTCTAATATTTGTAGATAAGTTATTCTACACGCAACCACAAAGCTTCAAATCAAAATATTATAGGTGGACGTTAGAGACAAAAGAGATAGTAACAGAATGTTGTTCACTTGAAGCCATGCCTAAAAGGATGCATTACCAACTTCAAGCAAAGTAATGAAAAAGCATGGTTGCTCTGACAAGTTGACTTATCCAACGATTGTTCTACACGAAGAAAGAAAAAGCAATAAAATCAAGGCAGACGCTCAGTCTAACGGACATTTATTCAAGAAGCCTTTAAATAGAAAAGCTTTCTAAAGAAAAATCAAGAGGATAGCAAAAGAAAAGCTTACTACGAAATATTTATCCTTAGAAGCGTTCAAAAGAGAAGAAAAGAAAGAGCTTAAGAAAAAGAATATATTTGAGCAGAAAACAAGAAGAATAGGAAAGAGAAGAAAAGAAAAGAAAAACTCGCAAGCTTCATTATTATATTGCTTATTGATTGTAAGAAAGAGAGAAAGAGAAAAGAGAGAAAGACTTGTGAATGTTTAGACTGCTTTATATTGTAATCATATCATCTGTGCGAGAGTAATTGTTTGAACGACTTGTAAGAAATCATTGATTGTAATTCTGGAAAGAATTAAAATACTTACAACTAAACTTAAATTGAGTTATGAAAATCTAGGCAAGGTTGCTTAGTACCAAGAGTGGTGCGAATACTCAAAGAAAATCTAGGCAAGGTGGCTAAGTATAAAGAGTGATGTGAATACTCAAAGGACATATAGGCAGGGTTGCTTAGTACTAGGAGTGGTACAAATACTCAAAGGGAATCTAGGCAGGGTTGCTTAGTACCAGGAATGGTGTGAATACTCAAAGACTAGGAATGGTGCGAATACTTAGTGTAATCTTGTAGAGATTATATTGGAACCCTCTACGAAGGAGACTGGACGTGGCTTAGTTGGAATGGTCAAGTATAAAAATAATTGTGCATATATCTCTTCTCTTACCTAAACGCTTCTCTTATAAAAACCTATAGTTGTATTTTTATATCCAATAACAAAAAGCCTCCAAGCTAAATGATTACTCTTCAACTAAGGAGGTTCTTATAAGAGTGAAGCTTCTATCCCTTTATATTAGAAAAACTTTTTTAAAAAAAAAGAGGTCTTGTTATAGTTCATATAGGTCGTATAGGTTAGATAATATTGATGAAATGTTTAATCAAGCTAGGAAAATTCCATTCTTTGGTAAAGATATAGGTGCATTAACATACCTAGCTTGGGAACAAGAAATTGATAAAATATGTTAGAATTGATAAGCTTTGTTTCTCAACACCAACAAGGGGGGTGAATTGGTGTTTTATAAAAATTAGCACTTTTCAAATCTTTTTCGCAAATGGTATGGTTCTTGAAACATTTCTTGTGCCGTAAGCAATATGCGTGCAATGTAACAGTATACGTGTAAAAGCAATGACAGATTATAATCGATTAAGTAAAGAGATAGGGAGAAGAAAATCAAACTCAGTTTTTATACTAGTTCGGCCTCAATGCCTACATCCAGTTACCCTCCCAATCAACCTTAGATTGGAAAGTAATTCACTATAATGATCAGAGTATTACAGCTAAGGCTTTACAGAGCAACTCTCAAACGTAAACACCTCATAAAATCTAAATCAAATATAGAACAACAAAACCTGCAAACACAGAACTACCCTGTTCCTGTCACAACAACCCCTTTGAGATATCCCCTCTCAAAGTCAAGAGTACACCACTCTTCTTCCTAACGCCACATGTACAGGGAATAGCAAATCAAAGATTGCAAGTCTTCTTCTCCCGATCAAACAGAAAGCACCTTAGTTGTGCAAAATGATCATTCTTTTCAATCTAGTCATGTTTGCCTCTCAAGAATGCTTCAAGATTTGTAAATCACTTCTAGTTCTTGATTCTTAGAGCCTTTGATCAATCTGTAAAAACTTCTAAGATGAAAATCAATCAAATATGAAAGTGTAATTCTCAATTGTCTTACAAAAAATCAATCAATGAGTCAATATATAGTTTTTGTCAATTCTGACGCAATTCAATCGATTATTATATTAATGTAATCGGTTACATTAAACACATGTAACAGATTAACAACAGTCAAAGCACATAATTGAATGTTCAATTAATGTAATCAATTCTCATTAAATGCTTAGTCAACATAATTGAATACATAGTCCATGTAATCGATTAAGCTTTAACACTTAGCAGATTTTTGAAAACTTTTCTTTCCAAAACTCATCACAGCACATTTGAAAAAGATATGTGCAAACACACGAGTTTTAATTGATTTATCAACTAAGTAATCAATTCAAAACTAGTTGTTTTGTCACAATTTAAAACTCAAGTTGTCTGATGACCTTAATTGATTATCACAACATTGTAATCGATTAAGTCATGCAAATATGCTTTGTGCATGTGATTTTTATATTTCCAAAACATATATTGTGCATGCACAGATATGAACACTTTACAAACACAGTAGTATGCATCAATCAACACAATATGTTACAAATGTGACAATCACAACATGTGCATATTTCACAATAAGCATAAACACATATAACACATAACACAGTACACATACATGTGTTTTTATTAACAATGTGTTGTCATCATCAAAAACAAACATCGCAGGGATTGGGTTTAGCTAACACTATGTTCCCTCAATTAAAAACATAAATCCTTGGTTTTATAGAAAGAGTGAATCCTATGTCCTTAGCATATATCTCTCTAAGTTAGAAGAGCATGCAAGAGAGTGGTGGGATGAAAGGAAATATAGGGTTAATAGAGGTAGAAAATCTTCCATTCATACTTGGTATGAATTAAAATCTTGCATTAGAAGAAATTTTGTGCTTACAACCATTAAGAGAAACCTAGAACTAATGAGAGATAGTATTCAAGAGGGAAAAATATTTCTTAAGAGTTTAAATGAACGTGGTTTTCTTCGTAGAGAAATTGAGTTTGGGGCCAGACTTAAGGAGCTTATGGATAAGAAAAGAGAAAGAGAGATTGTGAGAAAAGAAGAGGAAGAAAGAAGGTAGATTGAAAGAAAAGAAGATGAAGAAAGAAGGGAGATTAAAAGAAAAGAAGAGGAAGAAATAAGAGAACAAGAGAGAAAAGAAGAGGAAGAGAAGAGAGAGAGAAGAAAAAGAGAAAAGAGAAGAGAAAAAGAGAGAGAGGGAAAGAAAAAAAAGGAGACATTGCTACTGATGGCAAATTCAACTTCTCCAAACATCGTAGAACCCAAAAGGGAAGGTTCCCAATTCCTTAATTCTTTCCTATTCAGTTTTAAGTCTTTAAATGTTAACTTCTTCCTTAAACAAATTGCCATTTTATATAATATGCAAACATTTTCAAAAGATGGCAATTTAAATCTTGAGTTATTGTTACCCTTAAGGAAACAAGAAACTCAAGAAAAAAAGAAAAGTGACTTGTGTGTTAGGACTTTCAAATTTCCTTAAAACTATAAAACAAAATATAGAAAGTCCTTATTCTAAAGTTACTTCCATAAAAAAATTCTTTCTTGAATTGATACTAATTGGAGATATATTTGATGTTTATTGTAGATATATTTTTGATCCAGGAGGAAAGTGATAAACCAAAGTTATGCTTCTTTATATCTTCCCGATTTGAGGATAAATCGTTTTTCAAGAAGGAGGGTATGATGGAAACCCATTTAGGGATTTCCATTTAAAGGAGTATCAACTCATGCTAAGGCTAGGAAAGGGAAGTTGAAGAAGGACTTTTAAAAGCTTTCTTGATTTTCTTTCTCTAAGTCTTAGAATGATTCTCTTTCAATACTTATATGATTGTTTTGTAGGGTCTAATAAATCTTGGAGGCCATGATTGAGCCACCCAAGAAGCATGAGAAGCAAAGGGAAGCAAAGGAGCTAAAAGAGGGAGAAAAAGATGTGACTTCCGATTGGGAAGATTGGCTTCCAGATTAGAAATGTGAAGGAATTTGCCTTCTAGAATGAAGAAGTGGCCTAGCCAAAAACCTGACAAGCCCAACCATTGTGAGAGGTGTTTTTCACATGTGTGGTTTCTAACTTGATTTGAAGCAGGGGTTGCGTAATGTGTTTAAGGACGCCTATTGCACGATTTTATTTTGAATTTGGGAGGGAAATTGAGGTAGAAGGATGACTCATCTTTACCTACAAATAAGAGAGTAATATTTTTGTATTTTCTCACCTTTGAAGTATAATGAAATATTGTTGAATTTAATTCAAGCTTCTTATACTCTTGGGTCAGACCTTGTGTCACTATTCTCTCACTCTCGTCTAACTTCCTTCCCTGGTAGGAAGTTCTACTGAGCTTAGAGGCTCCATACACTCACCATTTCTTCATTGACACTTTCATCAAACACTTTACATGCACCAACTTTCATTACTTTATTCTTCATTTCGTTGCCACTTTGACTCGAGGAAAGCTGTTCTAGCATGATGCCTGGACATGCTTGCATCAGTATAAGAGTTTCCTCTAGCCTCTCTCCCTGTTTAGGCACCTAGTTTAGCACTCTATCTCCTACACCGCACCGTATCCACCTCACTTCACGAAAGTCTTCATCCATTCATTCAAAACACCGTAGCTTCATTCTGTTATTCACTAAATCGTTCGATCTGCTGTTGAATCTATTTCCATTTCGTTCCAAATTTAGATGAGCCTTCGTGGAGCTGATCTTCTTTCGAAACTTGAGGAATATGCTTCTCCATCCTCTTCATTGTTTCCTTTTTCCGCTGCGTTTTCAGTCTAATTCGAGGAGTGCTCCTGCTTAGTTGCTTTATCCAAAAGAACCTGCCAAAGCATGTTCCATCAAGCAGGAAAAAACAGTTAAAAGTGCATGACAAAGCCTCATAAAATTATTGGATCCTCGTTCACCCAATATTTCCTACGCGATATACACATTTACACTGTAATTAGTGAGTTCAAATAAAATAAACCAACATTTATCAATTCTACATATTAAATTAGAATCCGTCAATTCTAAATATAGTTTGGTTTGTAAACTTATATATATATATATATATATCTTTTATTTTTAAATATATCTTTTATTTTAAAATTTTAAAAATCAAATTATATTAAAATTTGAAATATAAACAAATTATCATTTTTTATTTAGATTAAGAGATTAAATATATATTTAACCAATTAATAATATAAATGGGACTGTAGAAAAAATTAATTGCCATAAACCATAATCCAATATAATTATATTTAAAAATCTAAATAGTGTAAAATAATTCGAATCGAACTAATTTTCTTCTTAAATTGCCTTGTTCATTTACCTGATTTCTTAAGATCAAATTTTGTTAAAATTTAATTTTGAACTTAAGTTTAATTGCGTGGTATACTTGAGTTAATGAGGATAAGACTGAATAGGTGGCCGGGCACTCACGTAACATGGATCTACACAGTTGTCAAAAGCTAATTTATAGAAGATTTATTATTAATAATTATTAATTTACTATAATGGCGACGAAGCTTTGACGTTGGACTGACGTGGCAGTTCATAAATAAATACTGATGTAAAAAGTATCAATAAAACTATGACTACATCAGATAATATTTCAAAAACAAATGTTAACATGTTTGAATAGGATATTTTACAAATTGTAAATTGTTTTATTTGGATAAAGTAACTCAAATTTAATGAATTATAATTTTCTTAGAGAAAATATTTTAATTATCATCAAATATAAAAATATTTAAATTCTAATTAATTGCTAAAATTTAAAAATATTAAAATTCGTTATCAGTTATAGTTGATATTAATTAATGTTATTTTTCGTTAAAGTTCATAAAATGTTTTTAATTAATATATTTAAAAAATTTCTTAATTAAAATTGATATTATTTTGAATTGATGTTCAGCATAATTATTTAAATTGATATGGATCACAGTTATTTTTATAATTTTGATGGATGAAGATTTTTTTTTGTCAACTTTGTTTATCAATATCAGTTAATTTTTTTTAAATTAATATCGGTAGAAAAACATCCCTAATTAATATTTATTTATTTTTTTTCTCTTAACATTAAAAAAATCATAACAAACTATTAACAAAAAAGTAGATGATAAAAAAAAATCATTATAAACATAAAAAAAAATTATGTTATACATACATTAATTGAAAAACAATTAACTCACCCTCTTTCTCGACATTGCCTGTGTTTGGATCCTGCTATTTACTTTAATTGATATTAAATAAGAAAAAATAGTTACTTAACAAAATAATTTCTATTAAACAATAATAAATTATTACATACAACTCATCCATCAAAAATAATTTCTATTTACAATAATAAAAATATTGCATAATACTCATCCCACAATATTTGTCCAAACAAAAAAAAAGAACAAATATTTCATAGAAATGCAGGAGAGAATAACTTTAATTTAAAATTAATTTCAAGAATTATGGAATAAAAATCTGTTGGACTACCACCAATTTTAGATTCAATTCAACATGCGACATAACTTGGGCGTAAAAGGCAGAAATGCAGTTAGGAAGATCAAATAATAACGGTATAAATAGTAAAAAGATTCATTTTGCAGAGTCTCCTAACGACGTATTGTTTATGCGTTTAGCGTTTCACACGATGAGGAAGTTTGGCACCATCTTCTCCTTTTTCAAATCTAGGAAGAACTTTTCCAGTTCGCTTCATCGAAACTCTCCACGCTGTTCCAATCAACTCCACCCTAATTTCAAGAACTTCACGCAGAATTGCGATTTACTACTACCACCTCTCTCTTCGCATCGATTTTTCTCCGATATCGCGGGGAATCCTTCCACATTGAATAGGAATCTTCTTCAGGACCAGGTACTTTTCCTTCATCTCCCGCCTTTTCACTTTTCCACCATTCCATGGCTTTTTGATAGGCACTTTCTGATTTAATTTTTCTTTTTGCCCTACCTTATTGTTTTTATGGAAGATAAGAAAACAAAACAGTAAGAATTTAATCTGAGCTTACAAAACTAAAAAGTAAACAAAATAAGTTAACCGATTTGATAATTAATTAGTATTTGATAAATGAACTTTAAAACTTTCATTATATTTTATGTAAAAGAATTTCATGAACTTTACAAGTTTCATTCCTATTTTTTCAAAACATAGTTTAGCCTTTAATTTTATATCTTAATCTATCCTTTTACATAAAGATACAACATTTAATAACTGCCTGTGATATTATCTTCTAATTGATTAATTTTATTTTATGTAATGGAATGTGTTTACTTTATTTTAAATGGAAATTTTAAACAGTTATATTTAGTAAGAAAGTTAGATAGTTATAGCTGGGAAGAGGTAGTAACAAAAAAGAATATATTTTTACTAAAGGATAAAATTGTCAAATACAAATATGATACTATTTGTGATAAAAAATGCATCTCTTTTATAAAATGATGATGATATATATAAATAAAAAACAATTTATTTATTTAATAAATAAGTAGTTAGATAATTTAAATAATTAAATATTTTTTTTTAAAAATACAAATTACATAACCTTTCAACACTATTGTTACGAAATTATATATATATATATATATATATATATATATATATATATATATAATTTTGTAAAAGCGATACTAAAATATTATGTACCTGTTATTTTTAAAGAGAGGGGCAAGTCACTTACTTATTTTATTAAATATAAATAGATTATTTTTTATTTATTAAAAGTAGAAATTGTTGAATTAAAAGATGAGGGTAAAAGAAGTTACAAAATGATGTATCTTTTTATATAATGCTATAGGATTTTGTTGTCTTGAATTTGGGTTTAGGATCAGTACAATGTTCGAAAATAAAATAAATAGAAAAAAAAATTCTTTTTGTATTTTTATAAATGTGTACGAATTTTATATTACTATGGGTTGAAAATATTTTAAATTGCATAATTATAATAAACCTATTTTTATTGTGCAATTTGAAACTAAAAAATATATTATAAATTTGTATAATTCATAATACATTTCAGGATTGGGAAAAAGATGTATTTTGAATTACACAGAAACATATTCCTGAATATATAATTTGAAATATATTCGTAAATTACTGAAAATACATTTCAAAGAATTATACAATTTGAAATATTGTTTTATATTTATGTAATTTAGAAATCATTTCTGAATTATGTAATCCAAAAACCAGAAATATATTTCATATTACATAGTTCCGAATACATTTCTACATTACAATCTGAAATGTATTTCCATATAAAAAGTGGAATTATGTAATCCACAATATGTTTCCGAATAGAAGAATCTAAAAATCGAAGACATATATTTTATACCTTTATAACATTCCCAAGGGAGATGTGGGGAAAAACTATGGATGCAAAATGTAATTGTCGAGAATTTTAGTAGTTTGTTGTTTGATTTGATTTAACTGCTACTGCTTTGCCTTGGTTGGATGAAAAGGAAAAGGTGGAAAATTAAATCAGGGAAGGAAGTGTAACTCTTTATTCATGAAGCAAAAGTTGAACAGTATCTTATGTAACCTCCAATTTTAACACCTTCATAAAATAAGACTTTATAAAATTGATAAAAAAAACAAATATATTCTCATCGTATAAATATATAATATTAATATAGTTATCAAAACTAAATAGTCATAGTAATAAAATATATCTAAAACAATTATGAAACTGTAGAATGACTACAAAGAAAACTCCTCTGTATCACCGTCTTCCTCCATATATGCTTCAACACCTACTTCCTCTGTTCACACCAATAATAGGATTATCACATAAGAAAAAAAAACACAAAGTCACAATAAACATCAAAAGAAAACTACAGGGTAAGTTAACATGCAAAAAATGTTTTATAAGGCAATTAAATTATATCAAATATAAGCTAAACATTTATGATATACAATAATTCATAACACACATAAAAGTCGGCACTAGTCTCAATTATTTTGATACATGCATTTGACATTGGGATTCATTGTAGGTGTGCACAAACAAAGCTGTTATCACCCTACTACTTGCACCTAGGACCAAAACAGTCCAGTAGCTAAGACCTCCTGCCATTCTCTCTTCCACCTCATTTCTCTCTATATGAGTTGAATGGTTGGTAGTATATTAGGATACCTTCTTACTGAAACCCCAATGTCAATGCATACACAATCATATCACAACAAAGAATTTCTCCTTGAAATTATCACAAGACCATCACTACACATATCCACAAAATATCATCACCTCAATAAATCATCATAATACTCATACACATACATAAAGTTCATTTTAAATCTATCTCAAATAGTCGAAGAAGACCAACAGAGTTACACATACACACTAACGCTCAGAGGTGGTGCCCAGTGCCAACCTTCTCGCAAAAGGTGATGCTAAGTGCCAGTCATGGTGCTCAGTGACATTCTTCTTGCAATGACACTTTCTGACGCTCAGTGCCCTATAGTTAAAATGCTCCAACCTACAATACAAGGATGATGCTCAATGGCGTGGCGCCCTGACACCGCTCAACGCTAAATCGTTCATAAAAATGGACACTTAGCAACACCCTGGCTTCGCGTAGCGCTATACCATTCGCAACATATGATGCTCTGTGATTCAAAACTAGCACTTAGCGGCCTGGAGCTAAAATGTTCTCAGACATGCCAAATGATCTGGCGCTCAATGCCAATTTTCCATTGCTCACCACTGCATCATAACACAGTATATGAAAACCTATTGATTTGGGAAATTGGTACCTGCACAAATGATCAAATTGGTATTCCCTTCTTAGTACTTTGGTCAAAAACAGTTTTTAATGTCAAGATACATACCAATTCGCTTAATTGACCAAAACCTAAGTTTCTCAATCAACACAACTCAACCAAGACAATTTAAACAATACAAACATCCAATATACTAAATTCAACATATCAATTTCATCATACCATTTAATCATGGAATTACAGATTTTAAGATATCTATAACATTAAAACAATGCAATTAGCTTTCCTTGCCTGAGAGACAAACGAACTTACTCTAAGCACCCCAACTTACGCAAACGGAGAAATTGATCTGTCCAAATTGAAAAGCTCATTGCAAGGATCAATTCTAAGGTCTCGGTTTTAATCAGACAAGCAAAGAGAAGTCAAATAACTCTAGAAAAGTGGTTTCTAAAGAGATGGTGTGTTTTAAAATAATGAAACTAGTTCATAACAAAATTATTTATATTGAAACCTTTTAATAGTAAAATAATCAAATTTGATTATTTTTAAACTACTATCACTTCTAAAATGCCATTTTCTAGGTCAATACATGTTCAAAAAAGGTTTTATTGGTAATGTGAATTGGGATGATATGCCCAAAAATAGAAGTGCTACATGAATTCTTTATTTGTAGTGTAAATTCAAGATGGTATAACCTTTCATGACCCTTTATTGACGGCTAGATATAGTTTTTGTTCAATGATTCTAAATTGAGATGGGACACCTTGATGATCTTAATGGGTACTAGAGTATAAAGCTTTATTCATGATCTAAAACCTGGACATTAAGGTTGAGTTTCCTTGGTTCCAATTGGGAAATTTCTCTATTCATAATGAAAAATTAAAATTGTATGTGTGTACGTACCTTCAGTTGAACTGCAGCGTGAACTCTTTAATCAGAGTGAAGACATGTTGAGATGGTATGTTATATTATAGCCTCGAGGATCTAAATATAACTGCAATTTGAATTTGAGCTTCATTGTCTAAATTCCCCTGAATTCAATTGCAGAATGAATTCTTTATTAATGATGTAAATTCAGGACGACTAAATTTTTTTCCTTGCTGACCCTAAATACCCGTAGTATGACTTGATTCGTAATCTAAAATTGTGATGATAGTGTATGGATTGAGCGTTCATGATCCAAAATGCAATTGCAGAATGAATTTTTTATTCAGAATTTTAAATTCTTATGCTGTCTAAAGGAGGGAATATTTATGAAAATTGAAAGTTAGAATAATTTCAGTTTGTATATTAGAATGCAGTACGTTCTTGAATTGTAGGAACCATACTGAGTTATGTATATACGTTTATTGCAGGGCATTGATTTTCCTGGAGGAAGAGTAGAATTCGTCCCTGAAATGAAGTTTATATCAGGATCAGTTAAAGAGAGAATACCCTGCTACCGTGTCCTTGATGATAATGGGCAGCCGCTCGTGGGTCATAATTTTGTGCAGGTTTTGACATCCTCGACCTACCATTTCACAATTTTTTTGCTTGTTCAGAGGGAAAGTATATGGAAACGATACTGATGGATATCAATAATATTAGGTCAGCAAGGAAGTTGCTGTGAAGATGTACACTGACATGGTTACTCTCCGATCTATGGATACTATCTTCTATGAAGCACAAAGACAAGGTAGAATATCGTTTTATGTGACGGCAATTGGAGAGGAGGCTAT
This sequence comes from Vigna reflexopilosa, assembly GCA_027742785.1. Taxonomy (NCBI): domain Eukaryota; kingdom Viridiplantae; phylum Streptophyta; class Magnoliopsida; order Fabales; family Fabaceae; genus Vigna; species Vigna reflexopilosa. Next base: position 26,292,790 of record CM050918.1, read on the forward strand.
TAATATTGCTTCAGCTGCAGCTCTTGCCATGAACGATGTTGTTTTCCCTCAGGTTATACGTGCCACAAAGAAAATAGTTTTTTGATTTTTCTCGTACTTTATCATAGTTTCTGCTATTTGGTTGGTTTAATTAAGTTAGAAAATGATTTATCAAAAAATGAAAAATTTGGTTGCATGCAGTATAGGGAAGCTGGAGTCTTGTTATGGCGTGGTTTTACTCTGCAAGAATTTGCAAACCAGTTATTTTCTAATAAATATGATAATGGGAAAGGAAGGCAGATGCCAGCACATTATGGGTCGAAAAAGCACAATTACTTTACAGTAGCATCAACTATTGCGTGAGTATTAAAAGCTTTGATATACACGGCTTTGATGTTTATTTCTCTATGTATTTGTCCATCGATGCCTCTTTGCATCATGAGTACGAAAATTACATAATGAAAATTTTACCTTGGTCTATAGTACACAAATTTCTCATGCTGTTGGAGCTGCTTATTCCTTAAAGATGGATAAAAAGGATGCATGTGCTGTTACTTACTTTGGTGATGGTGGATCTAGTGAGGTAAATTTACCATAATAGAAGATCCATTTCTCCCTTTATTGAAAAATGAATTTTGTCGGGAATTAGATCAACCAAACATAGATCAAGAACATAAGCTCTATTCTTAAAATTTCTTAATGCATTCCGCTAGGCAATATATTAGCACTTTAGGATACAGTTTTTTTTCGCACTCAAATATCTATTTCTAGTTTTGGAGTGTGCGTATTTTTTATTTGATCTTATTTATTTTCCAGTTATCTCATTCTTGTAAATGGAGGCAGTACCATGCTTTTGTTTTCATTAGCAGAGGATCTTTGATAGCTTAAGAATATTTCTTTTGCTTGTCATATTCTTATGCGTTGTATAATGACAGGGAGATTTCCATGCTGCTTTAAATTTTGCAGCGGTTACGGAGGCCCCGGTTATTTTTATATGCCGGAACAATGGATGGGCTATTAGTACCCCCATTTCAGATCAGTTTCGAAGTAATTTTCTTTTCTCTCTGGCAATTTCTTCCATTTGTAAGGTTTAGCGTTGTCTTGCAATATCTATAGGCATATTGTGTACCAGGTTATTTGTTTATTATTGTTTATGCATAGGTGATGGTGTAGTCGTGAAAGGACAATCATATGGAGTCCGTAGCATCCGAGTAGATGGCAATGATGCCCTGGCCATCTATAGTGCTGTTCAAGCTGCTCGTCAAATGTCAATCACTGAAGAGAGACCGATCCTAATAGAAGTAAAGTGACAGTTGATAATCTTTTAAGGCAAATCTTTGTCTTGGTCAAAAGAAATTTGGTAGTGTGGTCCAATATTGAGGCATTTTAATGACAGACCAATGTTTATTTGATTCCTTTTTCAGGCTCTTACGTACAGAGTGGGACACCATAGCACATCAGATGACTCCACCAAGTATCGTCCAGCAAGTGAGATTGAATGGTGGAGAGTGGCACGGGATCCTGTGGCTAGATTTAGAAAGTGGCTTGAAAATAACGGTTGGTGGAATGATCTGGCAGAGTCAGAGCTTATAAACAATTTGAGACAACAGGTGATAAACATAATGTTTCTACTAGAATAGAATCCACACTAATAAATACATCACAGTGCCCAACAAATTCCTGTGCCAAAAAGATAAGCCAAAACTTACTCTAATCGTCAGTCCTATTAGTAGATGGAGTCTTAAATAACTTCTCAATATATGTATACTTAATTGTCTTTAGCTTTGACTCTAATCATTTCCCTATCAGTGTCCTGAACATGGAGCATGATCCTTGGCTCCGTTGGGTAGACTTCTGTATTTATCCTCTTTCCAGAAGTATTTTGTTAGTGGACCTGTTTTAACAAATTTACCTTGATACCCCAGGTCTGTGGTATATAAGAACTTAGTTTGTAGTGGGCTCATCTTGCAGTTTTACCACCATAATAATGAATACTGAAACTATATTCATTGGATTTCGATATGATAGCTTTTAAAAATGATTCCTTGAATAATTACATTTGCCAAAAGTATGGAGCTTAGTGCCTTTGACAAAATTAGTTTGGTGGAACTACAAAAAAATTGCACCTAGGATCTTGTACTTGTATTGTCAAAATCGTGAATACTGAATCCGGGAAGTATACTCTTTGCATATTGTTGTAGGCAACTCTAAAATTTTCTTCCTTAATTGGTGACAATTCCTGGAACCATTGGAAATATGATAACTTGGTTTATGATCACAGCTGAAGCTGAATTTCTGCTTTGAATTTGATTTAGGCGGCTCTTACAAGTATTATTCGATTGTTGTTCTAACTAATAGTTTTCCTACTACAGCTTCTGCATACAATTCAAGTTGCAGAGAGTGTAGAGAAACCTCCACTTGAAGAAGCATTTCGTGATGTTTATGATGTTCCTCCATCCAATCTCCGTGAGCAGGAGGAATGGCTGAAGGAGATTGTAAAAGAACAACCACAAGAGTATCCAGCAAATATTTCTGTGTAGGCTTCAATATGCTAAGACAAATTAAACTGCTTCTAAGTTATATGTCCTGATTTTCCACTAGACTAATTTCAGTTTTTCTTTCATTTTTATGTTATACGTAAAATATTACAATTCATTTATGAAAACTAAAATAAAAATACTATAAATTTCACTAATTGATTAAATAATTTAATATTTAATAGAACACTAATTCATAATTTTTTTTGTAATTAAATTTGTTATTATTAATTTTTTAAAAAATAAAATTCTTACAATAGAAAATATTTATGATCAATAATATAATAACAATGATATTAATATTTTAAAATTTCAAACTTAATCTTATATTTTTCATTTTTTTTACAAACCACTATAAAAATAAAAATAAAATATTCTAAATTATATTACGACGTTAATATCTTTAAAATTTTCATAATATTTTTTAATTTTTTAAATGGACCTAGTAGAATATTATTTTTCAAATGAAGAGGATCAGAATTCTCAACTGGTTTTGTTTTTATGTTTGATATTAGAAACCTCTTTGAAATCTGACTCTCCAGAAATCAAAGTCTGTGACGATTATTTATTTATTTTAAAGGAAAAAGAATTAAATATCACACATTAAAACTTAAAATTTAAAGTAAGAAAAATAATTTAAACAATTAAAATGATGATATTAAATTTTAATTACTTCAAGAGAAAAAAGACTAAATAATTTAAGAGGGAATAAATTTTAGTTTCGTAATATATTTTTTTTTTAATTTTCTTCTTTCTTTTAACAATTAAAAAGTAAACTCAATATTTTAATCGATTATTTTAAATTATTTTTCATAATTATAATCTTAATTTTAATTTTTATTTTTATTATTATTTTTCCTCCCTATTTTAGAAAAAAAAAGAAAGAAAATTTTAAACAGAATAATTTATGTATGGTATGATCATTCATTCAATCCATGTTATGAATCAAACACTCTGCACACGAGTTTCTTTTGTGACCGAATTATTAAGAGATGATATTGAATAGTCTGAGGTAAAGAGAAGGAATTAACATTAATTCTTATCAAGATAAAATATATTTTTCACCAATTGGATTATAATTAGTCACGACTAATCAAAACCTCATTCTAAAATTTATTAATATAGGTAGAAGAAATCAAGCAACCAATAAGATTTCATGAAGATGATCAGAGCAATGCAGCACTAGGTGCAAGAGGTGTAGTGTAGGCATGAAAAGGAGTTGTCGGTTTTAAGGGCTGAGAACACGATCGTCTGCTAGGAGCAGACCACCCAACAATCTATGCAAGCGGTCTAAGTCAGCCCATCCCTAGCAAGCAGAGGGAGGAATAATTCAAGATAGTACAGGAAGGGAGCACAGGAGCCAGCAAGGGTAACCCCTCGATGTAGACGGTTCATACAGTCGGTCTGTTGCTTTTCACTTCAAAAATCATAGAGACGCCCATGTCCGAGCCGTGGGTGCCTCCAACCTTCAAAAGTACGACAAGCCAATTGACCCTAACAAGCATTTGAGGATGATTGTCAATCTATTTGAGGATGATTGTCAATCTAATAGCCTTTTATATCGCAAGTGATCTTGTGTGATGCAGAGCCTTCTCTCTATAGGTAAATGGAGAAGCCTTGACGTGGTTCAATTCATTACCATCAAACAACATAGACAACTTCTCAAGCATGCGCTCCTTTTCGGAAAATAGTTTGTAGCAAGTCGAACGCAGAACTTGACTGCCCTGGCCTTAATAAATATCAAGCAAGAGAAGGATGAGTCCGCTGACCACCCTTCGGGAAGTCACCTATACCACATGGTTGGTGAACGTCGTTATGGTCAAGATGCTGAACGGTTAATGGGGATGTGCACCAACTTTATTGACCTAAACAAGGCCTAGCCGAATGATGCTTACCCTCTATCAAGCATCAATGGTTTGGTGGATGGTGTTTTATGTTAGAAAACAGGTAGGCTTCGTTTCAACACCAAGAAGGGGGGTGAATTAGTGAGGTTTTAAAATCAGAGTCTTTTCAAAATCTTTTTCATAAAGTAAAAAACCTTTTCACAATTTCTTGAATCGCAAGTAATGAAAATTTAACTGCAGCGGAATATCAAAGTAAACTACGTGATTAACAAAGTCAACTGAATGTAAAAGAGTAGGGATAGAGAATTTAAACGCAGGTTTTTATACTGGTTCGGCCTTAATGCCTACATCCAGTGTCCTTCCAATCCCAGGAAGCAAATGCACTATAATGGTCAATGTTTTTACAACAAGGCTTTTATAGAGACCCCCATGTCAAAAATATAAAACACCTCTCTAACCCTCTAACCAAAATATAGGCAATACACACAGCAAGATCTGCAGCAATATATCCTCTCTTCTACAATCTGCAACCCACTTTGAACAATCCTCAAAGTGTCCAGACTCCACGAGTCTACCCGCTATAATCACAACAGGTACAACAGCCACAATCTTTACGAAGATTGAGAGAAATCTTGATAAGCAAGCAAGCACCACAATGTGCAAAGTTGATCAACCAATAAGCACAACAAAATTCTCCTTCAGAACCTCTTCAAAGAATGATCTCCACGGTCTTCTTGATGGGTTCTTGGAGCACTAAATCACAGAGAAATAATCCGAAACAAAATATGAAAATGTTAGTTTTCCAAAAGTTCTCTGAATAGTTCAGGTCGCGTCTATTTATAGATTTCTATAGATCAGACGCTCTTGTAGTCGACTAAGCTACTAATAGAGTCGACTGTCCTCTAACAGTAATAACAATTAAGTCAAAGTAGTAGCTGTCAAGTCAAACAAATTAATTTCACATTCAACACAGTTGACTCTCATTCAATGCTTAACTAACATTTGAAAATATAACCATTACTATTCACAAGCATAACAGAATTTCAAATAAAACAACTAACAAAGTCGAATGCAAAGCGCACACAGTCGACTTTGACACATCAACACATTTTGCAATTCTTTTCGTTGTAAAATCTCACATAGCACTATATTTGAAAATTTGTGCAAAGTCTTTAGTCTTAGTCGAATCAATTAATAATGAAGTCGACTTAAGACTTGCAGATTTGCCACACAACATAAGTTCATCAAAGTGCATGTGGTTTTCCTTTTCCAAAACATATGCAATGCAATCACAATAGATGTAACAAATATCAGAACAGTGAATATGCATTCATATATTAAGATCAACATAAAACATGTTCAATAAGATATCAATCAATAAGCAACAAAACATGTAACACATAACAAGACATGTGTTATTAATAATGTGTTGTCATCATAAAAAACCAGAGTGAATAAGCACTATGAGATTAAGGTTAGCTAAACCCCTGCTTTCCTTATCAACAATCTCAACACTTTAGGCCATCAAGTCCTAAGCTTCCTAGATGTGTATTACGGGTACAACCAAACACCCATGTACAGTCTGAATTAGGAGAAGACAACCTTCATAATTTAATGGGCAAACTACAATTATGAGGTTATGCCATTTGGTTTGAAGAACGTTGGGGCCACATACCAACGGTTGATGGACAAGGTCATTCACCATAGATTGGCAGGTGCTTGGATGTTTACGTGGATGATATGATAGTTAGGTCTCAGTCAATGGAAGAGAACGTAAGAGACTTAGAACAAGTCTTCGACCAAATCAAGCGCTGCAATATGTGACTAAACCCCTCCAAGTGTACATTTGGTGTTGGAGCAAACAAGTTTTTGGGCTTCATGCTCACTGCATGATGCATCAAGGCAAACCTTGATAAGTGCATGACCATCTTTGAGATTAGAAGCTCATCGCTTGGCCTCTCTATTCTGGTTCATCCTCATGTTGGCTGAGAGGATAAAGCCAATTCTGAAGACCATGATGAAGAATAAAACCATCAAATGGGACGAGTAGTGTAAAGCTATATTCGCGAAGGTGAAGACCCTTTTGGCCTAGTTTCTTGTTATGGCTCGATCGGTCCAGGGGGAGGAGTTGTAGATCTATTTGGCAGTTTCAAACGAAGCAATAAGTGCAGCCTTGATTCAAGAGGCTGTAGAGAACAATCAAATTATTTTTTTGGTAGAGTTTTGTAGGATACCAAGACGTGTTACTCACGCCGTTTGTTGACTCAGCCAGTATTTTCAAAGTCATCACGTGGTTGTTCAAACTGACAATTCAATTGTAAAGATTTTAAGGAAGCTTGACCTAATGGGACACATGGTAAGCTAGTTTGTGGAATTATCAAAGTTTTGCATACATTTTAAACCACACGGTTCCATTCACGGGAAACACCTCACTGAGTTTTCCATTGAGGTCCCGAGGAAGGACGACTTATCGAGCCCAATTTAGACTCTCTATGTGGATGAATCTTCTGATAAGAAGGGAGGATGAGCCAACATGGTTCTGTAAGGACCGAATGGTATTGTAATCAAGCACTCATTATTGTTGAAGTTTAAGGTTTCAAATATCAGACCGAATATGAGGCCTTGGTTACAGGTCTTGTAGTAGCTAGGGACGTGGCAGCTCGACGAGTGTATTGTAAAACAAATTCATAGCTTGTTGTAGAGAAAATCAATAAGACGTTCCAAATAAAGGATGACCACATTCTTCAATACTTCCACAAAGCAACGTAATTGATTAAAGGCTTCAAGATGGTAGAGATAAGTCATATCCCACGAGTTGAAAATGCCCAGGTAAACACACTTTCAAAGCTTGTAAACAGCAAGGAGACTAGTCAATTGTCCACAGTGATAAGACAAGTACTTGTGAAGCCAACAAGGGAGTGCATGTCCACCTCCTTAGCCGAACGAGAGGATTGGAGAAGTCAATCAAGGCTCTTATGAACAAACAAGACCAAGGAGAGGTCATTAGCTCCATGAATCTTAAGAGGGTAGCTAGTTTCGTGTTTATTGGGGAGGGTTTGTACAAAGGAGGATTTTCTACCCTTGCTAAAATGCTTATCGGAGGAGGAAGCTTAGTACATGTTGAACGAGCTACACATGGCTTTTGTGGTCTTTACACTAGACGATGCACACTGAAAGCAATAGCACTGTGAATTGGGTATTATTTGGTCAACGATGGAGGAAGACTCTTAGGTTTTCGTGCAAAAGTGTAAAAGATGCCATAACCATGGCAATAATGTCGAGGTGTCGTTGTCCAAGCTACACAATATCATTTCTCCCCAATCGTTCGCTTAGTGGGGGATGAATATCGTCATCCCCTTCCCACCTAGTTAGTTGCAAAAGAAGTTCTTGCTAGTTGCCATTGATTACTTTACCAAATGGGTGGAAGCAGAGCCGTCAGTGACCATCACAGCACAGTAGGTGAAAAAATTCGTGTGGAAAATCATATGTTGTTTTGGTTTCCCTTGGACGGTCATAATTGATAACGGTTAGTTCATTGACAAGAAGCTAACTAATTTCTATAATAACTTAGGCATCAAGCACATACCCAGCTCAACCGAACACGCGCAAGCGAACGGTCAAGTCGAAGCGGTTAACAAAACTATTATGGCCAAACTCAAGCAACATTTAGGGGACGTGAAAGGAGCATAGATGGATGAACTACCTAAGGTCTTGTAGGCATATAACTGTTTGTCACACAACATGACTGGAGAAACACCTTTCAACCTCACGTATGGTATTGATGAAATGCTTCCCCTAGAGGTGGACGAACCCTTGCTTCGAAGACAGGTATAGGACATGAATCTCAATGAATCCCATCTTAGAATGAAACTACACACCTTCCAATAAAGGAAATAAGCAACGGTCGTGCGAGCAAAGGTATACAAGAGAGTGATTTCTTGAATATATAACACTACAGTTTGACCCAGAAGTTTCAACAAGGGAGACTTAATTTGGAGAAAGACTTGTGACACACGCAAGAAGCCAACGCACAAAAAGCTTGTGCCCAACTAGGAAGGACCGTTTAGAGTAGCAAAATACCCAAAGAACGACGCATATTGGTTGGAATACCTGAGTGGGAAGAGCATCATGAACATATGGAACGCCTCACACTTAAAGTTTTATTTTAGCTAAAATACTGTAAAGCACCCCAATGTAAAATCCTTCGCCTATGATAATAAAAACAAAGTTGAAGCATATGTTGTGGATTGATATTCCTTAACATGATCGACATGATATGTTTTTCAACTCCTACCTAATCTTTAAACAGCTAGTCAGGCTACATTTTTCAAATCTTGACAAATCACAAACTGATTGATAGAGTATGTTTTCCAACTTCTGCCGATTCATTAAACGGGTAGTCAAGGTACGTTCTTGAACTCATGACATACTTCAAACTGATCGACATATTACATTTTTTCACTCATGTCGAATCATTAAATATGTAGACAGGATACGGTTTTTAGCTCCTGTCATAGCTACAAACCAATAGGCATGGTATGTTTCTCAACTCTTTTTGAACCATCAAGCTATTATTTAGGACATGTTCTTCAAACTCTTAACGCATTTATCATCAATCAGTTTAACTAAAACTATCCCTATCAACTTCTTAAAGAGTCTTCACAAATGATAAAGCTAGCTTAACCGGTCGTCATACATCCAAGGTAGCAACATAATTTATCACGTAGCTTAGTCAACAAGGCGAAAACAAAATGAAGAGAATTTATAAGTCACGATTGCGTGGGTAGTATAAGTTACTTTATTTTTCACAACATTCAAAAGTCATGAACCAAACGATACAAAGATTGACAATCAGTAAATAAAGTAAAGGGAGCGGTACTAAGATAAATAATTCAAAAATGAAGGTATATTAACCGTTAGAAAGAGGTGTACAAAAAATGGCTTAGTTGGACCAAAATAACTAACACATTGTAAAACAAACAATTGTTTGACCTACGGCCATCCATATTAAAACAAAATACAAATCCCGCTAAGCCCCCTTTGATAGCTACCCCAATCATCCTTTGTTGCATGATCTTCAACCACCACCTCACCCTTGTCGACTTGATCATCAACAATTTCCACTATCATCTCGTCCTCTTTGGTGGGAGTAAGGATACCCACTAACTTCCCATCGTAAATCTCCTTCATCACGTCAAATTCCCCTTATCTAAGGGAATCCTGAAGAAGAAGGCCACTTGAGACAGCCTCCGACCATGTAATGGTTGAAGAGCACCTTGTTGACTTCTTCTACCTTAGCAGCTAGAGCATATTTCTATTTCGTTCGATCCTCTTTTTGTTGTTATAGCTCGGTGTTCTGCATGATGAGCTTGTCAACGGTGTTCGTCATCTTTTGACAATCTAAGTTAAAATCATCGATTTTGCATTGTAACTGACGAATGGCCGTCTAGGAGTTAGCCAACTTGGCGACGACCAACTCTTGTTTTTTCTCCCAATTAGCATGGGTAGTGGTAGCATCCCCTAATTACACAATCAAAGCCGTGTTAGACTTCAGGGCAACATCAAAAGTTAGCTTGTGCGGTGACAAAGTTCTCTTGCAACTGTGTGGAACCCCTATCATCGCACTCTACCATACACAAAGTGAAAAGTGCCCCTTGGACAATAAATTTAAAAGCCCTGTCCAATGCCTTTTGCTGATATGTCTTTTTCACCCACTTTTAATCCTCCCGCACCAAGTTGAAGAGATCTTTTCTTCTATACGAAACCTGGTGTCGAAGGCCCCTTGAGGGAGAATCAAAGGTGATGGAAGCTCCTCCAAGCATCACACACGAAGGAAGAGACTCCACACTAGAGGTGCAACGACTAATCTCCATGTGCAGCGGAAAAAGGTTGAAATGAAGGTGTTTGATGTGATTCAAGTGATTTTAAAGTGTGTGTATGAAGCCTCACAGATGAGAAGGCCTTCTTACTACGGAAGAAAGCTAGGGGAGAGTGAGAGAATTAAAAAATAAGGTTTGACTAGAGAGTAAAAGAAGTTGGAATTAAGTTCTACAACATTTCATTACTCAAAAGCGAGAAAGTACAATGGCTAGGCTCTCTTATTTATAGGTGAAGAGGAGCCTCTAATTCTGACCAATTTTCCCTCTAAAACATTCAAATACGACCAGTTGGCTAGGTCACAACTTCTACGCCATTTCACATGGACAACTAAGCATACATGTTTAACTTTCCTCATAGGCGTTGGGCGCACTAGGTTTTTGGCTGAGCGTTTTCCCAATTTGGAAGGCATTTTCCTTTGCATTTCCATTTTGAAAACTATGCAGCCAATCTCGAAGTTATGCAACAATTCTCCCATGTTTTTCTTGTTTGACTCCTTGATCCAAATAAGGTCTTGGCTGGTTGGTCCATGGTGTCCTATCTTTATTGAGTCCTACAAAAACAAGAATATACAAATATTTAGTAGTTTCTAAGACTTGGAGAAAACAAGAAAGAGCTTTTGAAATTCCTTCTTCTACTTCCATCTCTTAGCCTTATCTGAAGTTGATGCTCCTTGAAAAGGTATACATTTAGTTCCTAACTAGGTTTCCATCAAAAGGAGTCTGGCCCTCCCGACGGATCCTTTTCTGTGAAGAAGAGGTATTCTCCCCGTATAGTGAGACTTCCTTTTGCCCTTGTCCTGTGAGCTTGGGAGACGATCGTTATGGGCGTAGGTTCATTTTGCACTTACAATCTCAATTTCTTCTAAGTACATTATGAAAAAAGGAAAGTTAAATAATTAAATTAATAAAAATAATCTAAATTTGTTTATGAGAAAGAATTACAAATTATATTGTAAAATTGATTACAAACTTCTTATATATTTTAGTTTCTTATCTTTAGGTGTTTTATTTTTTTATCTTTAAAACAAATTTTAATAGTTTAAAGAAATTGTCAATAATTTAAAATGTATATTGCAACTTTTGTGAATTTGAAATATAAACATATATTTAAAGATATTTATATATTATGATTTTTAAATATAATATAACTCATTTCTTATAAACTTTCATTATGAAATATAATGCAACTAAAATAATGGCTATATACATGTATATATTTCTTCACAATTGTTAACCTAGACATTTTTTCTCCACAATGATTACTTTTGGTTATAGTGATAAATGTTTTTGGAGTATACACAGATTCCACAAAATCATCCTCAAACACTAGTGCAAAAACGCTGTTTAACGTCTGTTGATTTGGGTTTTTAACGTCAATTTTCCATACGACGTTTATACGTGTGACGTCAATGGGACGTCGAAATTCCATATAACTGACGTCTACTTAGACGTCAGTTCACGCCATTCTTGACGTCTATATAGACGTTGGAATATGCCAAAATCGATGTGTAATAGGGCTATATAGACGTCGGCCTATGAACTAACCGACGTCTATCTTCACTATAGACGTCCGACATAGCATTAACCAACGTCTAATATAGTTGTTGTGTTTTAGTGCAGTTTTGATCCTATCTTTCGATAGCCTAGTACCACACTCTCCCTTCGCTAGCTTCTCCACAAAAAAAAAACTTGCGTCTTTTGCAAATCTCATGACATTTCAACCCAAAACCGAACCTGGGTCGAAACTAGGCAACGACCCAAGTTCCATTTTGGGTTGAAACACCATGAAACATACAAAAGAAGCCGCTTTTCTTGTGAGGAAGCTAGCAATGGGAGAATGTTGTACTACATTACCCAAAGAGAGGATCAAAACTGCACTAAAACACATTTTAATCGGTTAGTAGATGATATATTATGAAGAAACCAATTTAATCGGACTAAAACAAAGTTTAAATGGTTGAAATAAAAAAAAAAAAGAAAAACGCACCTGCAATGCTTAACTGCAAGACGGAGAAAAGGAGAGGAAGAAGATTGTGCGCGTAACTGTGACAGATAGAAACGGAGAGGAGCAAGAAGATTGTGCGTGTAACTGCGATAGAGAGAAACGGAGAGGAGGAGGAAGATTCTGCGCGTAACTACGATAGAGAGAAACGAAGAGGAGGAAGAAGACGATGCGCGTAACTGCGAGTTCGCGGTTACTGAAACATGAAATGATGTGTCTGTTACCTCACTAATCCGACGTCCAAGAGACTTTTGACCTACTTTTTTTAGGCCATTTAGACGTCAGATGCAAGGGTAGTGACATCTAAAGCGCTGAACGAAGTGACGTTTCAGTATCCGGTCAGTCGAGTAGACGACGGGGACTTGGGGGAGCTGACGTCTATAATCTTATAGACGTCGGTCCTGAACAAATGGACGTCTATTTTTCCTGCGGGTAAGTAAATCGCATTAATTGCAGCCATATAGACGTCGGCCCCCTGTATAAACCGACGTCCAATATAATTTTCACCTGCCCTTTTTCAGGCCATTTAGACGTCAGATGCAAGGGTAGTGACGTCTCAAACGCTGAACAAAGTGACGTTTCAGTATCCGATCAGTCCAGTAGACGACGGGGACCTTGAGGCGCCGACTTCTATATAAGCTTATAGACGTCGGTCCTGAACAAATGGACATCTATGTTGCCTGCCGGTGGTTGAATCGCATTAATTGCAACCATATAGATGTCGACCCCCTGTATAAACTGACGTCCAATAGACTTTTTACATGCCTTTTTCCGGTCATTTAGACGTCGGTGCTGGAAAACGCGACGTATACAGTATTATAGACGTCGGTCTATATCGAAACCGATGTCCATATCGCCAACTTATGTACTAAAATACCACCGGTCAGTCATATACGTCGCTCAACACCAAAACCGACATCTATGGGATGACGTTAAAGAGCAATTCTGCACTAGTGAAACCTAATATTATCTATTGAAATCTGATCTTTTGAAAATCAATCACCAACTTTGAAGAGATATATGATTATTAAAAAAATATATATAAACTTTTATATTTGTGAAGAAAAAATAATGAAAGTTAAAATAATAGGTAAAAGATGGGTGTAAAAATTGAATAGGTGTAAAAACACTATAGGTGCTTCTCTTTTTTCCAATGATAAATCAGTAACGTAAAATCGAATCATGAGCTTTCTTAAAATAGAAACCTTCCCTTGAAAACAATACAAGCCGTGGAATTGAAGTAGAGTTCCCACTTGAAGTGGACAGCCACCAAAACCAAAGGAACCCCACTTCTTTTCTCTCTGCCTTCAATTCTTCTCTTATCCTTTTTATCAGACAAACCAAAACATAATTATCCTCCTTACATTATTTTCCAACTTTTTTGCTCCATCTTCGTAACCCTTTTGTACTTTCTAGTCAATTCATCTGCTCAACGCAACACGACTTCAACCACGTTCTTTTGCATGAAGTATTTGCATGCAAACTTCATCAGCTAACTATCTTCGAACATATATAGTATATATATATGATGCATGTGGCTTCCCAAGGTGATGCATGTTTGACGCATGAAAGAGTCATCACCTATAAGGGTTGCATGTAAGAGGAAGTGAAGGTTTTTGTAACAAGAATGGAGATAAATATGAGAAAAATGGAAGAAGCAACCAATAAATCGGGTGACTACATAGTATGTTATGCACCTACCATGATAACAACAAATGGGGTGTGGCAAGGAGACAACCCTTTGGATTATTCTCTCCCTCTTTTCATCTTGCAGTTGACTTTAGTTGTGATTGCCACCCGCTTATTTGTGTTCATTCTCAAACCTTTTCGCCAGCCACGCGTAATTGCTGAAGTCTTGGTTAGATTTATTTCTTCAACATGATCTCTAATTTCATTATCTGAGCAAATTTCATTCATTCAATCTTGTCTTTGTATGTGTTGCGTTACTTCAGACCTAAACTGTTTGGCTAAAAGCATGAGAGAATGAGAAAACATCTCCCAATTGTTTCTGTTATGGTTTTTAAAACATTTATTTAGGAAAGTATTTTCAGAACTTGAAATTGTTTTAAAGAACCATTTTTAAAACCAAGAGTGAGAAGGGATAGAAGATTAACACACTCTGATTGGTTCTTTGCTGACAGTTGTTATGATTTTGCATGGGTACAGGGTGGAGTAATATTGGGTCCTTCGGTGCTTGGACAAAACGAAGCATTTGCCAATGCAGTGTTTCCTCTAAGAAGTGTTATGGTGATTGAAACAATGGCAAATATTGGTCTCCTCTATTTTCTGTTCTTGGTAGGGGTGGAAATGGACATAACAGTGATGCGAAGCGTGGGTAGAAAAGCTGTGGCTTCGGCAGTGGCTGGCATGATTTTACCTTTCCTCGTTGGAGTGGCCTTCTCCTACCTTTTGGCCAAAAGAACTGATACCCATATAAACCAAGGCACATACATCCTATTCCTTGGTGTTGCTCTCTCTGTCACTGCATTTCCTGTCCTTGCTAGGATCCTGGCTGAGCTTAAACTCGTTAACACAGAGTTGGGGAAGCTTGCTCTTTCAGCTGCACTCATCAATGACGTGTGTGCTTGGGTTCTGTTAGCTTTGGCCATTGCACTAGCTGAGAACAATGCAGCTTCCTTGGCTTCTCTCTGGGTTCTACTCTCTGGTGCTGCATTTGTGGCCTTTTGTGTTTTTGCTGTTCGACCAGCTGTTGAATGGCTGATTAGGAAAACCCCTGAAGGAGAAACTTTCAGTGAGTTTTATATATCTCTTATTCTAGCTGGGGTCATGGTCTCAGGCTTCATCACTGATGCAATTGGAACTCATTCTGTTTTTGGAGCTTTTGTGTTTGGTTTGGTAATCCCAAATGGACCACTCAGTTTTACTCTTGTGGAAAAGCTTGAGGATTTTGTTTCCGGACTTCTGCTACCTCTCTTTTTTGCCATAAGTGGGCTAAAAACCAACCTAGCACTCATCAATGGCTCATACACCTGGGCGATTCTTATTCTAGTCATTTTTCTAGCCTGCATTGGCAAAATTCTTGGCACCCTATTGATTGCACTGCTTTATCAAATGCCTATACGTGAAGGAGCTGCCCTTGGTTTACTCATGAACACAAAAGGTCTCGTTGAAATGGTCGTGCTTAATGTTGGGAAGGACCAGAAGGTACTCACACTAAAATGATAATGTTATACATACTTCAAATAATCCTCATAATAAAATTGCTTCATGAATCACTTACAACTTTGTTTAACAAATACGATAATTATACTTCTGGTTCCCTTAATTCCTCTCTTGATAAGTGATGCCGATCACTTACAACTGCGTGCAGGTTTTTGATGAAGAATCATTTGCAGTTATGGTCGTTATAACAGTGATAATGACTGCCATTATTGTACCTGCCATATCAATCATTTATAGGCCCTCAAGAAGCAGCATATATTACAAAAGAAGAACAATTGAGATATCAAAATCAGATACTGAGTTCAGACTCCTAGTGTGCATTCACACCCCTCGAAACGTTCCAACAATGATAAACCTTCTTGAAGCCTCTAACCCATCAAAGAACTCCCCAATATGTGCCTATGTGCTCCATCTGGTAGAACTCAGTGGTCGAACATCAGCCATGCTCATTGTTCACAACACAGCGAAACAAGACCTCCCTCCCCTTAACAGAACCGAAGCTCAATCTGACCACATAATCAAAGCCTTTGAAAACTACGAGCAGCATGCTTCATTCATCGCAGTTCAGCCCTTGACAGCTATTTCTCCCTATTCTACCATGCATGAAGACATATGCAATTTGGCAGCAGACAAACGTGTGTCCCTCATCATTGTTCCTTTTCATAAACAACAAACAGTAGATGGTGGCATGGAAGCTACAAACATGGCCTATAGAGCCATCAACCAGAATGTACTAGCAAATGCACCTTGCTCAGTAGGAATTCTAGTAGATAGAGGCTTAAGTGGCTCTAACCGTTTGGCTGGAAATCAAGTATCTCATCACGTAGCAGTATTGTTTTTCGGAGGCCCAGATGATAGAGAGGCATTGTGCTATGGATGGAGAATGATGGAACATCCAGGGATTAGCCTCACCATAATGCGTTTTCTCCCAGGTGAACAGGCAGAGCCATCGTGCCCACAACAAGACAGCAAAAATGTGGATGGACAAAGGATGCTGACAGTGCAAACAGATAGGGATATACAGAAGAAACTTGATGAAAAACTTATACAAGAATTTAGGATGTCATATGGGAGTGATGATGCAGTTGATTACGTTGAGAAGGTAGTTAACAATGGGGAAGACACAGTGGCTGCAATAAGGAGCATGGATGATGTTCATGATCTTTTCGTTGTTGGGAGAGGTCAAGGGATGATATCACCTCTCACTGCAGGACTCACTGATTGGAGTGAATGTCCTGAAATGGGGGCCATTGGAGATTTGCTAGCATCTTCAGATTTTGCTGCCACTGCTTCAGTTTTGGTGCTGCAACAATATGTTGGGCAAGTATATGCAGGAACGGAAACACCTAATGGTGATGATTATATCGATTTTAGCCAGTGTTCTACATCACCTGCACCTAAAGTATACAGTTAGACCATTTTAAACCTAAACCATGCAAACTACAGAACATTTATTCTCTTTTCTTTTTCATATGTTCCCTCCATTTTTGTATCATGTCTCCTGTAGTTATTTTTGTTTGTAATATAACTTCTTCAATACGACAAATGTACATATTAAAACTATATCAGCACAATCTTTTCTGGTTATCTTTTCATAACTCTTTGCCCTTTCAATTGTCAATTCAAGTTAATTGACATCAGTATGGTTCTGGCTGCAATGGATAACAGCAACTACTGGGAGCCTACAACTACAAAAGTGTTAAAATTGTTTCTACTTACCATTTTCGTTTGATGTTTTTGACAAAACATTCACTTAATCTTGTTTAGTTCTTAGAACACTGGGTTATGCAGGAAAAACTGGTATAAATACCGTTGTTAATCTCTCTTTTACATCTTTTTATCTGATTTTTAATTGGAGTAGGATTTAAACTATGAAGTATTTCTTCTTTAAAGTTATGTCCTTTTTATCATCTTACTCATCCTTTTCTAAGAGAATTTCTGAAGAAAATCTTTTGCTGTGTCGAATTGCTTTTAAAGATAACAAAACACGAGATGTATTCCCTCCACCGAGTTATCATTTGAATTCCATATATATATATATATATATATATATATATATATATATATATATATATATATATATATATATATATCATGGATTCTAAGTTTTAAAGTCAAGAGTATTTTAATAATTTTTATTTTTAAAACTAAAAATAAAACCCCAAACCCATACTCTCATCTTTCATTCCTCTCAACCTTTTCTCTTCCATCTCTCTCACTTTAACCTTTTCTCTGTCATCTCTACTGTAGTCTCCATTGAAAAAATTAGAAACACTAACGGTTAAACAATTTTTTACAAAAAAATGATTTTATAATGAATTTTTATTTTATAATTTTTGTCTTATCTAATTTTATCTAATTTTCACAAGCATAATAACGTATGAAGGAATTGGTAATTCGCTTGGAAAAAATCAGAAACACTAGTTGTTAAACAATTTCCTACAAAAAATGATTTTATAATGAGTTTTCATTTTATAATTTTTGTCTTATCTAATTTTATCTATTTTTCACAAGCATAATGACATCAAAGGAATTGGTAGTTGGCCTGGAAAAAAATAAGAAACACTCGTTGTTAAATAATTTCTTACAAAAAAATGATTTTATAATGAGTTTTCATTTTATAATTTTTGTCTTATCTAATTTTATCTAATTTTCACAAGCATAATAACATCACAAGGAATTAGTAATTGGCCTAGAGGTTTTTTATGAGATGATGATTCAACATCTGCAGATGATGAAATTAGAGAGATTAGTGAAGATGGTGAAATTGAAGAGATCTTGAATGAACCTTTGCCTGAAGGCGAATATGCCAAAGATTCAACTCTTACATAGGTAAATTGTTTAACGACGAGTATTTCTATTTTTTTTTTCCAGTTGGATCTACCATAGGATGATAGATAAAATGTTGGAGTGAGAGAGATGAAAGAAAAAGGGTTGAGAGGAATGAGGGAGGTGAGTAAGGGTTTGGGATTTCTTGATTTTTTTTTTTAGTTTTGAGAATGAAAATTATTCAAATACCCTTAACTTTAAAACTTAGAATCCATAATATATGAGGGTAATTTTGTTTACTAAAACCCGGTACACATTGCTAAAATGTACCAACTGAAAAACAGGTGTACGTACGTTAACAAACCTCATATATATATATATATATATATATATATATATATATATATATACACACACACACACACACTTGTAGAACTTCATCGCACAAGTTGTCATACACATGAGCATATTGGAAGGAATCATGTTCAACATCACATACCATGTCTTCTACCTGATCATCCATCTCTAAATCAACTTCTTCTATTTTTACTTGAGACTTAGTTACACTTGGCATGTCTATTAATTCATCATGTTATGTCCAGGTTGTGTAGATCTTTAGGAATCCATCACAAGAACATGCTCCCGAATAACTTTAGTTGATAGTTTTTGTTCATTCAAACAATTAACACACAAGCAATAGAGTCTTCTGATATTGTCGGGAACATTCATTTTTGCAAATTGAAGAAATTTTTCTACTCCATTCTCATATTCATTTGTTGTGCATATAAAATTTATGTAATTTTGATCCATTGTCATCTGTAAAAAAACACCTTTGCTTTTAAGTGGGCTAAGAAACAATTAAACATGCAGTCCAATATGTGAACTCAATCCTATTATTAAACCACAACATAAACCAGTAATCAATAGATTTAGTTCACTATGCCTCACTTCAAAGTATCTAAGAAACTAATATCTCATTCCTAAACAGTCCTACTAATTAGGACTCGTTCTAATGTCCATTTTTCTTTTACCTAGAGTTTATTTGGTGGTTTTAATCACCACAAAAAATCCACCACCTTTGGCATTAGATTCAACTAAAAAAATGAGATACATGGAGATTAAAATTGTCAATTTTTGCTTTTAATGAGTAGACCGACAACTTCCAAACAAATTGGTGCCTCACTTGCAACCTTATTGTTTGCGTGGATTCAGACCCATTGATTTCTATATCTTACTGTTTTCTCATCAGTTCTAACACAGAAGGGAAATCACACCAATTGAAGCAATAGTACAAACACAGAAAGCTTCAAGAAATGGAGAAACTCATAATATCGAATTTTCCTCAATGTAATAGTAAATAGCACAACATCCTCCATAGTAAACACAAGTTTGAAACTTACCTGTAATCACCGTATGATGATCAATAAAGCACCTCGAGTAGGACAATCAATGTCAGCAACCCACCACACCACGATAGCTTCAGAAAGTATGTGACCCACCACACCACAAAAGAAAGCTTCATTGTGACCTACCACAACACTACAACACTAGCAACGACGAAACATTACCATAACACAACCAAGCCTCTACACCAAAGACAACCATCGAACTCCAGAACCAGCCACGACAACCACCGCAAGTAAAGAGGAAAAACTAAACACCGCGAGCAAAGAGGAACAACACAACAATGGATGAGAGCAAGTGAAGAGAAGATCAGAGAGAACAACGCAACGAATAAAAATGAAAAACGAAAGAAAGATAGAGAGGAATATTAAACATTCTATACTGCTTATAGTGAGTAATCGGTATAGAAAGTGTCCTCCAATATTATATTTTTTCCACTTTCTATAACAGTTCTAGGTCTAATCGTATAGAAAAACGACTTTCTATACCGTTTCTAAGTGCAATCGATATACAAAATCTTTGTAATTTATTACATTAACAACATCTCATCACTTTCTATACCAATCCTAGGTACAATTAATATAGAATTTTTTTTTTAATTTATTATAGTTTTGTCATTGTGTTCCTTTTTATACCTATTCTAAGTCTAACCAGTATAAAAAAGGTTCCCATATTTTCGATAATGCTGTTGTACCACTTTTTGTACCTGGTAGATTTTAATTGATATAAAATATTGCTACTAAAAACTTATTTTGCACTAGTGTTTGTTCAAATATATTGCTACACCAATGTCTTGGTGCTCAAAGAAACAAAGTGTGTAGTAGCCCTCTTTTCGTGTGAGGTGGAATATATAGCATCTGTAGAGGCAGCATGCCAATGTTTTTGGCTGGAATTTGTGTTAGAAGAATTAAAGATTGACTACGGGAAGCCTTGTCAACTACAAGTGAATAATAAGTTTGCCATAGACTTATCCAAGAACCAGTATGCCACGGGAAGAAGATTAAACATATCCAGACGAAGTATTACTTCTTGAGTGATCAGGTTCTGAAGAACAAAATTGAGTTGATACATTGCAGCACAGGGGAGCAAGTTGCGGACATTTTTAGAAAGCCTTTCAGGCAACAATGATTTGATAAGCTTATAAGCATGCTGGGGTTGAAGTTTTTAGATAATTTGGATTAAGGTGAAGTGTTGTTGTAAACCCAAATTATACTACAGGAATGATTGATATTACCGACGGCCATAATTCGTCGGCTTACCGACGGCTTACCGACGGCCTACATACCGTCGGTAAAAACGTTGTCGGTAATCTTTACCGACGGATATTTTGTCTGTCGGTAATTACCGAAGGCTTTTGGCCGTCGATAAAGCCTTCGGTAATTACCGAAGGATTTAGGCCGTCGGTAATTACCGAAGGATTCTGGTCGTCGGTAATTATTGAAGGACCTAGGCCTTCGGTAAATCCATCGCTAAATGTCGCGAACTGGTTCATCTTCTTCCTCTTCCTTCCCCGTTGTGTCAATTTTTTTTTTGCATTTTCACGAACTCTGCCACCAAAATAGTATCACGCGAATAACCATGGAGAGTTGAGCTCGCCGGAAAAGTTTAGGACTGGTGAAGTTGTGTCATTTTATCATAGGGAGTTGAGCTCGCCGGAAAAATTTAGAACCGGTTTAGGACTGGTGATGTTGTGTCATTTTATCATGCAGAGTTGAGCTTGCCGGAAAAGTTTAGCACCGGTGATGTTCCTAATCGCACAAATGAACTCTACAACAGCTCACCGGAAAACTTTTGAGCTTGCCGAAAAAATGGAGCTCGCCGAAAAAGTTGAGAGCATCCCGTGATGGTGGAAACTATCCTGCGATGCTGGAGAGGAACCCGCAATGGTAGAGAGTTGAAGCCACAAGACGGTAAGGAGAAATGAGAACTGATGGTGTGAAACTGAGATGGTAAAGAAAAATGAGGAGAAATGAGTATGTTTGCCATATATATTGACACTGGAGGCAGAATTTGGGCGGGAAAATTCCCGCTCTTTTTACCGACGGCCAAAAACCTTCGGTAAATCCGTCGATAACTGACATTGACATTACCGATGAACATGGACCTTCGATAAATCCGTCGGTAATCTTAACTTTTGTTTTTGTATAAAAACTACATGTATACAAAGATAATGAGAGTTCTTTGCACTGCATAAACACACATACCAACATTGTCATTGTCATTTCATAGCCCATTGTCCTACATCACCAATATTTAACCAATTAAACTATTTATTTCGTCTTATATTGGATAGTTATGATTGCAATTCCATAAATTGAATAGTCAAGATCTTTAAGTATTAATCGTAACGTGCTTCTATAAACAGAAGTTCAATTAAGAGTAAAAAATACAACTTGTATAGTCTTATATTATAGTGAGTGTAGAAAAACTTGACGCGCACAAATAATCGTACTTTTCAATTTACTGCAGTTATTTTCATCAAACCTTGATAATCTTTAAATAGGTACAGATAAGGTCTTGGACTAAATACAAATAATAAAAACTGACAATAAAATATCAACAGACTCAAGATAAAATCTATTTAATCTATCTCTATCTTATATCAACAAAATAAAATAATTTCCACCTAAATAAACGGAAAATATAAACTACCTATCCTTATTTTATTTCTATCAAAATCAAACTGAATATTACTAGACCTACAACTAATAAAATAAAATTTAAAAAAAATTATTAATAAACTCCTAAAATTTATCTTTAACCCAACAAAACCCTCCCACAAACTTAAATTTTTCATCCTTTATTCAGCTTTTCATATGCATCATCCTACATCAAGCTTGTTTCTTTCAATCATATTTGACTTCTCCTTTTTCCTTACGACCCTCCTGTCTTTTATCTTGGTTGACCTCTCTAATGCTTTGGCCGACTTTGTCATGCTTGAATTCTCAATAACCTCGACCAACTCGTTTCTAACTTTAGGCGATTTTTCAACCATCTTGGTCGACTTCGTCATCTCGTCCTTAGTATCCAAGCTTCTCATACCCTGGTTTTTCTCAACGTCTTCATCTTAGACTTTCCCATTTTCATCTGGTTCAAGAACACTAGATGCTTCCTCCTTCTTGTCAACAACCACCTTCTTCAACTTCTCAAACTCGACCCTCTATTTATTTATAATCTCATTAGCTTCATCCAAAAGTCTCCCTATCCGCTGAATCTCTTCATCCTTTTGTCTGAGTTTCTCCTCCAGGTTTGCCTTCTCCACATTTTTCGCATCATTTACCGAGATCACTCCATCCATTATTGGGACCGAGCTCTCCATGTCCACTGCATCTAAGCTCTTTGCCATCAACAAGATTCCACACTCTTCTTCCACAATTTAAGTAAGGAGATTTGTCTCCCCCTTTGTCTCTACCTTGCAATACTTTGCAATATGGCCAGCCTTACCATAGTTGCAACACTTCCTTAATCTACACTCATTTGCATAATGTTCGTACTTGCCACACTTAAAACACTTCACTCTTGATCGATCTCCTCACCCTTTCCCTTGTCCTCAGTCATGCAAATTTTGCTGATCGGTTTGCTCTTCACCATCATTCTCAAAATTACCTCGGCCATGTCCACCTTGTCCTCGGTCTCCTCGTCCTCTGCCACCAAGACCTCAGCTCTGAGTATTCTGAGTTTCATTCGAGTCAAATTGTGCCTGTAGTGCATGATCGAGAGGTTCAACATGATCATCCCAACTCCTTTTTCTTTGTTCGTGGGCTTCTAATGATCTAGCAAGTTCATCCACTATGAGAATTGACAAGTCTCTCGATTCTTCGATGGTGCACACGATACTTTCAAAATCTTTTGAGGGATCCCAAGATTATTCCCACAACCCAGTTAGGTGGTATTTTTTCTCCATTCCTACCGAGTTGGTTGGTCACCTTCTCCACCCGAGTTATGTACTCGGTTATATGCTCTTTGGGCCCATCTTCAATTGTGCAAACTCTCTTTTGAGAGCTTGAATTCGGACTTATTTGACGCGATTGTCACCTTTATACGCAACCTCCAATATCTCCCAGGCTTTCTTTGCAGATGCGGCATTCGCTATTTTTTCGAATCCCGACTCATTTACTGCGTTGTAGAGAAAATACAATGTTAACCCATCTCTTGCACGTGTTTTCTTCAGTGTAGTTATTTGTGCCACCGTCTTATGTTCGTCTTCATCAGGTTCAACGTACACATCTTCCATCATATCCGAAATGTCTTGGGATCTCAATAACGCCTTCATCTATAGGTACCAATTATCATAATTGGTTTTTCTCGTCAATTGTGCACACTCATACCATTGACAACCTTTGTCATCTCTCTTAAAAGAAAACTCAAGCACTCACTATTTCCCTCATCCTTATGGTGTTTGACTATGCTCTCTTTTTTTTTTCTTTATTGGACTCTTTAATTATTTTTATTAAACATTGACAACTTTTAAATAAGTACAAATAGGATCTTGGACCAAATATAAATAATAAAAACTCACAATAAAATATTAACAGACTCAAAATAAAATCTACTTAGTCTATCTCTATCTTATATTAAAAAAATTAAAATAATATTGCATTTAAATAAATAAAAAATCAAAATTAGCTATCCTTATTTTATCTCTATCAAAATCAAATTAAATATTACTAAACTCAAAACTAATAATAAAATAGAATTTAAACAAAATTATTAATAAACCTTTTGAAATTTTAACTTATTCAACGTGAAGTAGTTCCAATAGGAAGAGTTAGGAATGATATAATGGAATAAGAGTTTTCAACTTTGTAGACCGTAGAAGCTACCTAAATTTGAATAACCATGTATATGCGTCAGAAAGAATCTTCATGGCAACGCATTCTTTACTTTACTATGCACTGCACTGACTTTTTTGTTTTTATTGACTGGTCAAACTTTTCCTCCATAATCATCGTTGCCATTTTGTCAATGTTCCACTGCACTTCCTAATTTCACAAACTCTCAACTCATTGTTTTCACATTTCTATAACCTTCTGCACTTGCACATTCCATTCCCAAAAACGATTAAAATGGACTGCTCTTCTATTTTATAAATATCTAAGATGAAACTACAAGTTGTAAAACAAATGATGTTAAAAACAGTGATAAAACCTATTAAGAAGAATTCTTTGTCTAACTAAAACAAAAATGCTAGGATAAACCGTACACAAGAAAGAAAAGTTACAACTTCGTTATTTCAAAGTTTTTAGGTGGAACGAATTCAAAAGTGCAAATTAGAAATTCTCAGAGTAAAATGAACAATAAAATCAGTTATATGTGATAAGTATGGTAAAGTGGGTTTTGAAGGTATGTGAGTATGTTACAATTTAAATTTCATGATTGAGCGGATGCTTTTAAGTTGCTAATTTTTGAATTAAAAATTAAAATAAAAAATAATTTAAAAGATTAAGTTTTTATATTATATCATTTTAAAAATATAAATATGCAATAAAATTTTAAACAAAAATTAAATTTTAACTATTCAATATAAATAAATAATTTAAGAAGTAAAGCGTACGGATCTGAAAATTTGAGTTAAAAATTAATAGGTGTATCAAGTTAATGGAACTATATAATTTTTTTATATTCAGACACAGATGTAAAAATAGTTTTTCTTTAAAACATCTGGTTCATTAGCTCAATCCTTCTATCTCTCTAAAACTTAATTCTTCAAATCTCCTCTACCTTCTCTCTACCTTAACTCAAGATTGACCCGTTAGTTTGTTGATCAGAAGCTACCTAAGCGATCCAGGCTTCAAGAGCAACATTCTCAACCGATCAATTTCTCTGTTCCTCAACTCGTAAGTTGAATATCCTTTTCCATACAACTTTAGGGCTGGGGTTATGCAACAGATCCTGTTGCATGTAACTAGTTGTGTTTTCTTTTTCTTCAAATTCTAGCTTCAATCATGTTCTAAAGATTTTCTTCTATCACCAATTGGTGATCTATAGGTACTTTTAGAATTTTCCTTACGGTGCAAGGTGCAATTTCCATCATTTTTTGAGCTGGGCAGTATAATCTTGAGGTAAGGGAAGCTGGGTACTCTCTTTGAGTTAATTGTATGATAGGTGTATATGCTGAGATTTGGAATCTGTGTGTTGTTTGAGTAGAGTTAGGTTTTAGTAGAATTGGTTGCATGCTCTGAAACGCTAAATTTGGTGAAACTGTATGGTGATAACCTTGAACTGAATTTGAATGTTGTGTGATGCTGTAATTGATCTTATACATGTGGAGAATCTGTTATAAGGGTAGATAATGAGGCAAGTAAGTGAATTATGCTAGTTTTGTAGTGGTTTAGGTCTTGTAAAAGGTAGTGAGATAGTGATTTTGAGATTTAGAGGTTAGGAGCTGAGTTAAACTGTTGAGGTAATTTGGTTAAGTCAAATGTGACTTGTTAGAAGTGTCTAAATAGTTAAAAACAGTTTCTAAATGATAAATTTAGATTTGGGTCTCTAGGTTGTGGAATTGGGGATTTTAGAGTCTAAAACAATGCAAAAACACTTCAGAATGGGATTAGAAAGAGTTAAGATCATTTAAGTTCATCAAAAGGCTTAGAATTGGTTTTAGGTGAGTGAGTTGCATAAATCTGCAAAATTTCTTTCTGCAAATTATGTAGACTCGCTGTGCGAAAAGATTCGTACAACGATTCGCCTTGGCGAGGTGCTCTCTGCCAGGGCATTCGCATAGCGCAAAGAGTCGCTATGCAAATTACTGTAGAAGAGTTCCCTCTCTTTGATGATTCACCTAGCAAATCTTGGTCGGCTTGCGACTGGTACTGGTATGGGGAAATTCCTCATTAAATAAAAAGCGAGTAGTGGGCATCTTGCGAGAGTGTGAGGCCTGGAACTCTAGGATGTTAATTTGCACATCGAGCCTAGTCGTTGTGTGAATGCTTGGGGGGGTGGTCTCTGTCTGTGGGTTCCCCCCGATTTTGCCTTGTGACCTGGTGCGCTGAGCGACCAGGCTTGAGTTGTTTTGCTCTTTTCTTATTCCTTTGTTGAGTGGTAATTGAAGTATGATTCATGTATGCTTCTGAATGATATTGAGTGGTAGTATATAATTAACAAGAGATTGGTTGTGATTGAAATAAGGGATGTGTGTGTTAAATGTGAGGTAATTGAGAATCAAAGTAAGATCTCTTGGTGAGATCATTGTAGTGTTTAGAATGAATATAGGGAGCTCATTCTTGGGGGTTATCCAAACACTCTAATGGTCTTTCATTCTCATTTAGAGAGGATTGACGCATGTGGTGAGAGTAGTAGGAGGTCCTAGTGTAGGCGCTACTTGGAGGCCTATTGCGCGGTAACGGACTAACCTTTTTTGTGATAGGGTGAAACCCATTGGCAATGACTTTGCAAAGCAGTAGAGGCCACGACAAGTGCACAACCCGCCATAGCTCGATATTCATTCTAAGTCCGGATGAGTCATGTTTCGTTTATAACTCGATATAATGACTTACTTGTTTACTCATGTGAATGCTCTTTGATATGTTAGCTTAATCTGAATTGACTTGTATGCTTTTGGAAACCTAGCTTACCCTTACTCTTGTTTGTGTTGCATGTGCTATGTCTTTTCTCTTTGGAATGATCATCCATTTGGATGTGAGCAAAGGGATATGAGGTTTCATTGGAGCAGGCTTTGGATGGAGCTGATGCTGCAGAGTAGTTCATGATAGTTTAGGGTTGTATAGTCATAGCTAATACCTCGCTCTAGTGTTAGCTAACTTTTTGAGATACTCTCCTATATAGTCATCTTATATATTTTGTAAATTAAAGTTTTGAATTTATAGTCTCTTTTGGGATGACTGTAAAGCTTATTACTCCATTTTTACAGCCTTAACTGCTTCAATATATTATATCTGATGCATTTGAGGAAGATATGCAGAAGTCTTATCCCCATCTGTTTCCTGATAAGTATAATTTTCGAGGATGAAAATTTTTCTTATTGGGGAGAATGTAAGGGCCTGAAAAGTAGGGCTAAGGGTCGTTGGGCCTTGTGTGAGGTACTCAGGCCCTAAAGGATAAGACCTTAACCTTAGAGGGGGCTTTTCTGAAATCTGATTTCATAAGCCACTTACATGCTCTCTCTAAAACACTAAGTTCCTCAAATCCTCTACCTTCTCTCTAAAATTTCCTCTACCTTCTCTCTAACCCTCACACACACTGACTCAGTGCATGTCCCTTTAGGTGGCACCTCCGTGACTGCAACGTCAAGGGCTTCCTTTTGATCCGATTATATTTTCGATTAGACTGGTAAGTAATTTTTCCCTCTCCTTCGCAGTTTCTAGAGCCTAGGGCATGCAACCTTACTGGTTGCATGTTACTAGTGAAGTTTCATCTTCATATCTTCTGCCAAATCAAGCTCTAAGAGCTGTTGTTGTCACTACTTTGGTGGCCTGTAGGGTCAGGTTGAGTTCTCGTGCTGTGAAGGGTACTGTTAGGGCATTTTTAATTAGTTGTGCTTTGAGAAACCCCAGTAAGGGGAGCTAATTATTTTTAGATGAATCTGTTTTATATTTATGCATGTTGAATTCAAAGTATGATGTACTTTTGGAACTGTATGGTCACTGTTGTACGTATCTGGTTTTGGTATGAGCTGGACTATGCAAATGATGAACCTGTGATTGATTTCATGTGGCTTATCTTGATGATTATGACCTGTTTTGGAATGAGCTATTGACTGTGATTGATTATGTTTGGGAGAGGTATTGGGGGAGGACTTTCAATTAGGTGCACAAGTACTGCTCTATGAGAGATAGTGAGGTATTGAAATAAGGCATTTGAAGTCTAGAGCACAATAGGACAATTTCGGTAACTTAGATAAATCATTTGGGATTTATTTATAGCACTTTGCTGATAGGATAGAGGAATCATAAAAACCAGAATCGACACATCCCTGATCATAGAGCAGTCGTGGTCTGATCTAGTCAGTTGTGACTAGTCATTTGTGCTGGCGTTTATGGTAGTTTGATGCGTTCAGACATTTGATTCTTCTCCAATGACCAATTGGGATGGTAAGGAATTGTTGGGGGAGGTAAGATCTCCATTGTAATAGTAAGTAAATAAACGGTTTAGTAATTGGGAAACATTTTAGGTTGTTTGAAGGGAGGTGAGAGGGTGATTTTGAGCAGTTGGGGTATTGGGTGCATTTGGTCTGGTTGGGTAGCCTAGACAAGTCAATTGTGACTTGTTAGGAATATGAAATTGAGCTAGAACACATTAGAAATGGTAAAATTAATTTGGAGCCCCTAAGTAATAGGAATTGATGTTTTAGAATTTAATCCAAGCCTAAACAACTTTAGAATCACTGTATAATTGTTAAAATCCATCAAGACAAGTTTAAATAGGTCCATATCACGAAATTGGGGTGTTAGAAGTTAGGTAGGAGGGTTGGAATTGGTTGGACGGGGTGTGAGTTGCATGATTTTGCAGAATCGGTGTTCTGCAGGTCATGCAGACTCGTTATGCGAATGGTCTCGCATAGCGAGTCACTCCTGGAAGGAGCTCTCTGCCCACTCTCTCGCTATGCGGTCTGTGTGCGCTATGAGAGAGACCTAAATTCTAATACCAGGGCGAATTAATTCGCAAGGCGAAATGTGTGTGCACTATCATTCTGGATTCGCTGTGCGCAAACGGTGTGCTTTGCGAAAAGCGCTGAGTTTGGTTCTTTTTTTTTTGTTCTGTTTGATGAGGTGCTTTGGTGAATGTTGATTGGTTTGTGGAGCATGCTTTAATAATTATAACTTGACCTTTTAGAGCTTAAACACGTGGTTTGGTTATGGTACAAAGGTGTGTGATTTAAAAAGGGAATGAAGCATGGTTTCAAGGTTGCTTATGGTATGTTTAAAGGTGCAGAATCTCTTGGTGAGATTCTTAGTGTTTTGAATGAAAGTAGGAGCTCAGTATTGGGGTCTTCCTGATGCTCCAATGGTCCTTTCTCTCAAGTAGAGAGGATTGAACCATGTAGTGAGGAGTAGCAGGAGGTCTTAGTCTTGAAGGCTTCCAGTATGCTCTAGGGCGCGGAACAAACTAACCTCATGAGTGTGGCAGGGTGGGGAACCCAAGTATCACAAGCCACCACGGATGCATAGTCTGCCATAGCTCGACTATCATTCTAAAGTCCGAACGAGTCAAGTCTAGAATATAACATGCTAGGATGTATGCTTTAACTTGTTTTGGCTGAAATAAACCCTTGAATGTATATGTTCTTATGTGGTATGCTTTTTATATAATTAGCTCACCCTTGCTTGCTTGTGTTTGTTCCATGTTTGCGTATGTTTTCTTTTGCGATGATCATCCACTTGGATGGGAGTAGATGATGAGGATATTCCTTTGGAGACCGCTTTGGAAGGAGATGGTGGTGCAACAGCTTAGTTTCCTAGGCCTCATTCTATTGAACTCATGCTATTTTGAAGAACTTTTCTATGTTTAAAGTTTCTAATTCTAGTGTCATTTTAAGGATGATTGTAATCCTAAATACCTTAAATTACTTCTCTAACTGCTTTATAGTATTATTCATGATGACGTCTTAATTATATATATATATATATATATATATATATATATATATATATATTGTAACACGTGAGTTGCATGATGGGAGTCAACGACAGGTTGTTATGAATGAAGGACAAGTGGAACGTGATCAGGGACACATGGAACTTGATCAGCAGGAGGTGGAGAGCAGACGCAGCACTAGGATTCGTAAGAAAAATTCCCTTCTAAAAGGATTTGTGCGTTAATTGGGAGGCATATGGAATGTGGCAAGTATCTTTCTAAAATCTCTCTCTTCCAGAAAAATTCCTTACCGCTCTTTCTGCTCTCTGACCTTAACCATTTTCTGTGCAGGACGATCCTCTGTTCATGTAGCAGATAGTATTTTTTTTTTGGGATTCTATTTTGTTACATTTCCTTTACAAAATCCTGAAACTTCTTTTGATATTGTTGTTGACAGAGACATTGATTCATTTAAATAAGATTCATTCCACTCTGATTTTTTTTCCTATCATATTACTGCGTCATTACTGTTACATTGGTTCTTTCATTGACTCCAATGGCTGAGAACACACGTTTAAAAGATTTACAGACACAAGTTACTTCGTTGGTGAGCTGGATGGAAAAGCAAAATGATAGAGATAAGATGAATCAAGACCTAATTGATAAAATAGAGCAACGTATGAATCAGATGCAGATAGCCATAGATCATCTCATCAAACTTCAAACTCAGCATGTAGGTGATACGAACTCAAAGACTGGAGCACAGTTTGCAAATTTCGGGATGTTCTCCGGAGCGATGCCTGTTCGCTACATATCGTTGGGTTTTCCTCACTTCGATGGTCACACTCCAGTGTTAGAATGGATCTTTAAGGCAGAAAAATTCTTCAATTACCACAATACTCCGGATTTGGAGAGAGTGGAAATAGCTGCGATGCATTTTGAGAAGGATGTTATTCCATGGTTTCAGATTTTGTAGAAGGAGCATGTCTTCTAGTCTTGGAACAATTTGAAACGTGCCCTGGAGTCACAATTTGGTCCTTCCCCGTTTGATAACCCCATGGCTGAGTTGTTCAAATTGACACAAACTGCTACAGTTGCTGATTACTACCTGAAATTCATGAGTTTAGCCAATCGATATGATGGGTTAACTTCTGCAGTTCTTTTAAATTGCTTTTTAAGTGGGTTGAATAAAGATATTAGACGAGATGTGGTAGCTCAGAGTCCTCCAAATTTATTGAGAGCTGTGTCACTGGCTAAATTGTTCGAGGAAAAATATGTCCCTGCGGCTATTGATCGAAACCCTATTGATCGAAACCCATCACAGGGCCATAGATATTCCAATATTACCTTCAATTCTAACCAGAATAATGTTCCCAGACATCCTCCGAAGCCTCCTTATAATTCCCAGCCTCTACCTCCATTATTACCCACCCCTTTAGGACCTCCTTTTAGAAATTCCAATGTGAAGAAAATCAGTCCTGCGAAAATGAAATTACGTCGAGAGAAGGGCCTTTGTTATTTTTGTGATGAGAAATTTTCTTTCAATCACAACAGACAGTATTTAATGTTACAAATGGAAGAGGATGAAAAGGAGTTAGAACCAGTCAACCAAAAATGGACTCTCTCAATATTACAGCTGGAGTTGTGGACACTGAGGAGGCATTGCATTTGTCCTTCAAGGCTTTGAATGGAGGAGCAGGAGTCGGTACCATCCGTTTTGTTGCACACACTGGTTCTCTGCCTGTTCAGGTTTGGGTTGATGGAGGTAGCTCTGATAATTTCCTTCAACCAAGAATTGCTAAGGTCCTGAAATTACCTGTCGAACCCGCTCCTATGTTCAGAGTTATGGTGGGGAATGGTAATTACATGGTTGCTGAAGGCTTAGTTAGTGAGTTAACTATTCGGGCACAGGGAGTCAAATTTCAATTACCAGCTTTTTTACTACCAGTTTCTGGAGCTGACTTAGTTATTGGTGCTAGCTGGTTCAAATCAATTGGGCCACACATTGCTGATTACTCTTCATTATAGTTGAAGATCTTATACAATGACAAGTTTGTCACATTACAAGGTGATCATACAATTTTGCCTACTCCTGCACAATGTCACCATATAAAGAGACTTGTCCATACCAAATCCATTGCGAAAATTTTTAGTATGCAACTCATGGAACCGACTTCTCAGCAATTTCCAGAGCTAGAACTCCCTAAGGATATGGAACCTGAATTGGTTCTATTGCTACATACATATGTTGTGGTGTTTGGAAATCCTACGTCCTTACCTCCTCCTAGGACACATGACCACTCCATTCCTTTGGTAGAAGGTTCTCAACCAATTAAAGTTAGAGCCTATCGATATCCTCACAGTCAGAAGGAGGAAATTGAGAAGTTAGTGGCCGGTTTGTTGCAAGAAGGAGTGGTGCAACCCAGTACGAGTCCTTTCTCTTTTCCAATCCTATTGGTCAAAAAGAAAGATGGATCTTGGAGGGTTTGTACTGATTACAGAGCTCTTAATGCTATTACCATCAAAGACACCCTTCCTATACCTACGGTTGATGAGTTGATATATGAGGTCTTTGGTGAGTGTTTTTTTTCAAAGCTTGACTTGCGATCTGGTTATCACCAGATATTGCTTAAACCGAAAGATAGGCATAAAACATCTTTTCGAACTCATCATGGTCATTTTGAGTGGCTCATCATGCCATTTGGATTGACCAATGCACCCGCCACATTCCAGAGTTTGATGAATGAAGTTTTTAAGGGTGTTTTGAGAAAATTTGTGTTGGTATTTTTTGATGATATATTAATTTACAGTGCTACATGGAAGGACCATCTATCTCATTTGGAATTTGTATTGCGAACATTACAACAACACCAACTTTATGCTAAATTTTCTAAATGTTCCTTTGGTGTCAGGGAAATTGATTATTTGGGACATACCTTAACTGGAGCAGGGATTGCTATGGAAACTAGCAAGTTAGAAGTTGTTAAAGCATGGCCTCAACCTACCACACTGAAACAATTAAGAGGATTCTTGGGTCTTACTGGGTACTATAGACGGTTTGTTAAAAATTATGCCTCTATTATAGCCCCTCTAACTGAGTTGCTTAAAAAGGACTCTTTTAAATGGACTGAATCAGCCACTAATGCTTTTATGAAATTAAAGGAGGCCCTTACTTCAGCACCTGTACTGGCAGTGCCCAATTTCAAGGAAGAGTTTATTCTGGAAACCGATGCTTCCGGCTTGGGAATAGGGGCAGTTTTGAGTTAGAATTCCCATCCTATTGCATATTTTTCAAAAAAGCTGTCAACACGGATGCAGAAGCAGTCGGTGTATACTAGAGAGTTTTATGCTATTACTGAAGCTCTTGCAAAGTTCAGACACTATCTCCTAGGCCACAAATTCATTATCAAAACTGACCAAAAGAGTCTTAAGGAGTTGTTGGAATAGACTCTACAAACTCCGGAGCAACAACAGTGGCTACCTAAATTTTTGGGTTATGATTTTAAAATTCAGTATAAGCCTGGCAAGGAAAACATTCCAGCTGATGCCTTATCAAGAAGTTTTCACTTGGCCTAGTCTGAACCTCGAAGCGGGTGGTTAACTAAAGTAGTTGAGTTGCTGCCCAAAGATCAATGGTTGAGTTCTCGGTATCAGCAACATTTAAATAATGAAATCCCTGACATAGATTATACTGTCAAAGATGGCTTGTTATTATGGAAGGGTAGATTGATGATTCCTAATTACTTGGCTCTCAAACAGACCATTTTACATGAGTTTCATAGTACGAAGATAGGTGGACATGCGGGAGTAACTCGCACTATGGCTAGGGTCAGTCAACAGTTTTTTTGGCCGAAGATGCAGGCATATGTCAGAGATTTTGTCCGAAAATGTAATGTTTGTCAACAAGCCAAGGTTGATCAAACACTTCCTTCAGGGTTGTTACACCTTCTTCCTATTCCCCAACAGATTTGGGAGGATATCAGTATGGATTTCATAACTCAATTACCTAACTCTAATGGGTTTTCTACAATTATGGTGGTGGCAGACTGATTGTCTAAGTTCAGTTACTTTATTCCTCTCAAAGCAGATTTTAATAGTAGGACGGTTGCTGATGCTTTCATCCAACAGGTGGTTAAGATCCATGGGTTCCCTAAGACTGTGGTGTTTGATAGGGATAGAGTATTCATTAGTGCATTTTGGCAACAACTCTTCAAGGCTCAAGGTACAATGCTGGCTATGACTTCCGCATATCATCCTCAATCCGATGGCCAAACGGAGGCTTTAAATAAGACCTTGGAAATGTACTTACGATGTTTTGTGCATGACAATCCAAAGTCTTGGCATTCTATGATTCCTTGGGCACAATTTTGGTATAATTCGGCTTATCATCATAGTATTCATATGACGCCTTTTAAGGCTGTATTTGGGAGAGATCCTTCAATCATTGTTCCTTATGTTAAAGATTTGAAGGATCCCGTCTCTCTTCAAGACACTTTAACAGCTCGTGACCAACTGATTCATGAGCTTAAATTCAATTTGGAAAAGGCTCAGAATTACATGAAAGGACAGACTGATAAGAAGAGGAAGGAGGTATATTTTGAAGTGGGGGACTTGGTATTGGTTAAGTTACAACCATATCGTCAACATTCGGTGGTTTTGAGGAAGAATCATAAATTGGGGTTGCGTTTTTTTGGCCCATTTGAGATCATTCAGAAGATTGGTGATGTTGCTTACAAGTTGAAATTTCCTGCCACTGCTAAAATTCATCCCATATTTCATGTGTCTTTGTTGAAGAAGTTCCATGGCACTCCAGTTGATCAATACTTGCCTTTGCCATTAACTACTTCAGAATTTGGACCGACCGTGCAACCTGAGAAGATTTTGGATTCGAGAGTAATTGTTCGTGGTGTGGAACAAATTCCTGAGGTGTTGGTTTAGTGGGAGTCAACCAAACCAGAATTGGCAACTTGGGAAGATGCTTTGCTGTTGCAGCAATCTTATCCATCCCTCACCCTTGAGGTCAAGGGTGTTTTAAAAGGGAAGGGTATTGTAAAACGTGAGTTGTATGATGGGAGTGAACGACAGGTTGTTATGAATGAAGGACAAGTGGAACGTGATCAGGGACACGTAGAACTTGATCAGCAGGAGGTGGAGAGCAGACGCAACACTAGGATTCGTAAGAAAAAGTCCCTTCTAAAAGGATTTGTGCGTTAGTTGGGAGGCATATGGAATGTGGCAAGTATCTTTCTAAAATCTCTCTCTTCCAGAAAATTTCCTTACCGCTCTTTCTGCTCTCTGACCTTAACCTTTTTCTGTGCAGGACGATCCTCTGTTCATGCAGCATATTTTTTTTTTTATTCTATTTTGTTACATTTCCTTTACAAAATCCTGAAACTCCTTTTGATATTGTTGTTGACATTGATTCATTTAAATAAGATTCATTCCACTCTTATTTTTTTTCCTATCATATTACTGCATCATTATTGTTATATATATATATATATATATATATATATATATATATATATATATATATATATATATATATTTATCATATATATCTTTATCATATATTTGGGATGTCGCATAAAGACAATCATTTTAATTTATCTTGTTGACATATTGACTTAGGCAATCTATATTTTCGAAAACTTAAAAATATGTATATGATTGAATGTAATTTTAATATATATATATATATATATATATATATATATATATATATTTTCTTTCTTTTATAATTAAGTATGTATATAAGTTAAACTGATTTTGTGACAGGTTAACTTACAAATAGTTTCTTAAGAATATGAACGAAGTAAAACACATAAAATATGTTGGACTATTATGTAAGAATATTAGTTAGGAATATTAGGAGTCGTTTTTCAAAAAATGATAAAATATCGTGAATATAAATTTTTCTTCATATTGAATTGTGATATTTGTCTCAACAATTTCATGTATCTTTTTATTATCTTATCCTCATTCATTCTTTTCTTTAACATGATTAGTTAAATTTGGAATCTGTCTAATTATAATATATCAACTTCTTCTAAAATGAATTAAGTCAGAATAATAATATATAAATAGAAAAGGATAAAATTTCATTTTTATAATTTGCTGAATTTGCATATGGTACTTGGTTTGGAATGATAGAATTTAAGATTGTGTTCGCACGAACGAATTTAATTGTTCACGAAAGAATGGTGAGGATGAATTTAAGATATTTGTGATGTTTCGTTTCAACTGATGCAAGAAAAGGTGAACGATAAATTACGGGATGTATTGCTTTTTTTATCACCCGCTGAAATATTTAGATTTGTAGAGAATTGTTTGGAAATGTCATGTTTAGTCCTCTCTACAAATTCTGTAATGACTACACAAATGTAACGTATAATATGTAATTGATTCTGAATTTCATGTAATCGATTTTATCGCATTTTGTATTATGAAGAAAATCTGGAATCGATTCCAGCATCCTTGAATTCAATTTCAACGTATATGTCACTAGTGCAGAAAAGACTTATAACGTTTGTTATTTTAGGTTTTTATGTCTGATCCTAATCTGACGTCTTTCTGGGAGACGTTAATGGGACGTCGGACCCCACAGTTAGATGCCTATATAGACGTTGGACTACATAGTTCAGACGTCTATATAGACCTCGGACTACACAGGTTAGACGTCTATATAGACCTCGAACTACACAGGTCAGGCTACTACTGTGGGAGCTTCAGTGGGCAATCCATGGTGTCCTGCTTCATGGAATGCAGCTTCTCTTCAAGCGCTCTTTGTATTTCCTTTTCTTCTTGTAGTTGCTCCATGAATCGTTGTTTCATTGATCTCATGCTTTGGTTGAGTCTTTCCTCCCACCGAAGATCCATCTTCCGCAATGCCTCCTGACTCAAGGATTGAGTGTTTTTTTGTGTAGGGTCAAAGTAGTCACGAAGGCCAAGCAAACGAGCAAATATGCACCAAAACGCAATGAAAACACATTTTAATCAGTTCAAATGAAAGATAATTCATCAAAGAGTAATGTAATCGGAGTAAAATTAATTTTAAACAATGCAAAAGTGAGAAAACGAACCTTAAAATCGTAGCCCATAGAGAGAAAACGCGAGGAAGATGATGAACAGTGAGTGTGCGTATCTGCTACCTCGCGCGCGGGTTTGGTAATAGCAGACCATTAGATGTCGGCTCCCCCCTAGCCGACGTCTAAATGGCTTTAAAAATGTCAGCTCCCATGCCTAGTCGACGTTTAAAGCATTTTTTTTTTGGCGCACACTTTAAACATTTGGGATGGGGGTGGCCGACGTCTAATGGCTATAAACGTCGAAGTGGCGGAATCGAACGTCTAAATGGAGTCAAAAAGTGACTTTTTAGATTTTTGGGCTGACCCTTAAGACGTCGAGCTCCCCATAGCCGACGTCTAAATAGAATAAAAAAATTTTTTTTTTTACTTTTTCGTTTAGTTTTGGCGTCTTTTCGGGGGATCCGACATATATGAGTATTTAGACGTCGCCCCCCCTCCCCCTATAGCCGACGTCTAAATAGTTGTTTTATTTATGGAAATGTCACTGGTCATTTTTTACGTTGGATATTCGAGGATCGGACGTCTAAAGGGTGACGTTAAAGACCTTTTCTACACTAGTATTTGGTTCCGTGTTGAAACGTATTTAATTCTAACTGCATGTAATCAAAACTAGTTGTCATCATATCTGGTTTCTTTACCTTGTGGAAATTTCTTTTTCTACATTTAATGTATCAGTTTTCATCTATATTCATCAAGCAACCAGCATGTCCATATGGGATTCTTTACATAAATTTGATTTTAAATGAAGAAATTGTGTTATTTTAAAATGGATTAATCATAAAATTGTACAGAGCAGCAATAGTGGAATGAGTTTACGTGGTAATTGGACAATAACCAAGATGATAGGTGAATTGGTTTCTTGTGCTTTCAAAATATTTTTATTCTCTCTTACTTAGCAAATAATATTAACAACAATAAAGAGTGTAGGGAAAGATAGATTTGCACAACTAATTTTATATTGGTTCGGATCTTACCAATCCTACATCCAGTTGCTAATCTTAAACCAAGATTAACGATCCACTATCACAAAACCAATAAACATACAATCACACAAATACAATTTTAAAGGTTTAGAAAACACCTCTCTTAACGCACAAGAGATGAGACTCGCTTCCCCTAACACCACAAGGGACATGAACACCTCCTTCGATGCTCCACGAAGGATGAACACTTCCTCTGACAAATAGAGGATGACAGCTACCTCAGACCACCTCCTCTGACACACAAAAGATGAACACCTCCTTTGAATCTTCACAAGGGATAATCACTTCTTCTACACCTCCTTCGACACATAAAGGATGACAGGCCTTTCCTTAGCAATAGTAGCAACACTTCAACAACTTTGCCAACACCAAGTTTCACATGCCTTTGGAGAGTTTCACAAGATCTCTAGCTTTTCACAAGTGATTCAAAGTGTTGAGGTGTCTTCTGGATCACTAGATGTCTTAGAATGAGAGAATGACAGTCTATTTATAGACTCAAGCTATGGACACCTCCAAAAATTCGTTTTCAGCCTTTCTTACTATAATAATCGATTATTCATTATTGATAATCGATTATTCACTGAAAGACAAAGTAACAAATAGTTTAACGGCTAAAATTTCAATGCCTCACAGTGATAATCGATTATTTTGAGTGATAATCGATTAACACAAATCGATTATTGGCCCAAATAATCGATTATTGCAGAATGCAAGCGTTTGTCAAAAACAGCGTGTGATAATCGATTATTTCACTATTCACGTGAACATTGCTACAGTGATGTGCTACAGTGATTTTTCAAAACATATTTTCTACTCTTAAACTAAATCCTATACATTAAATCTACACTTATTATAAAAGCTTTACATAAAAAATTACAAGTCTTCTACTATCTTTTTCTTGTTGAATTTCTTGGACTTGTTGTCATCGTCATTCTGGTTTTTATCATCATCAAAATACATCCTATTTTGCTAACAAAAATGAGGTATTTTTTTTCATTGGATGTTTTACAAAAGTTGTTTCAATTTTCAATTTAACTTCAAAAACAAAAAAATTATACCAATTGATATTAAATTATATTCTTAAAAATTTAAATTTTAAATATAATAATTTGGCTTTACTTAAATACAAATTTATTTTATTTTCAAAATTAATTTTGATTTTTTTCCTTCCAAAAAACAACATTTAATTCACTCTGAAATTAGCTCAAATTCATCCCTTTCCTCTTTTCTGTACATTTTTTTTTTTCTGTGAACAGTAAACGAATACACTGTAAATGAACTCTTGCATATTTGTTTAGTGAAAAACTTGGAATGGTTGATGGCATTTATTTTGGTTTTTTAACCTCTCTTTCTCACGCTTGATTTGTACCCAACATCTCGACAATTGAGTAGGCAAGAAAACAAATTTAATTAAATGTTCCCTTGAAACACAGGTAAGTTGGGCAACGAAGGAAAGAGACCAAATAACAAATTCACACAAAGATTCCCACCAATAAAACATCAAACAAATTTTACCCTTTCAACCCTATTTTCTCTCCCTTTCACTTTCAATGTAAAATCAAATCCTCAATGCAATAATTATAACTACCCAATCATTTTTTATTTTTAATTTACATCATGTTTAACTAAAAACGTAATCTTGAATACTCCATGTACACAATTTTTACTTATAAATATTTTTCCTACGAACAAAGAAGTATGTGTTTCAATTACTCATACGAATAACCCACCTACGTTATTAAACTAATACGTTTTCATAGTTTATTGATAGTAGTACCCCATCTAAAGAAGAAGTTTACTAATTAGTTTTGTTCTATAAGGCCAAAAATATATAGGTATGCATGGTTAGTGTAAAAAAACATTTAAGCTGAAATGATAATATAAAATAGTTATTATAAATATTAACTAATTTATCTGATCTGCAGTTGAAATGATAAGGTAACAGTCCAGAGTTTATAAAAATAAATAGTAACAAAAGAACCAAACTTGTTTAAATTTTGAACAAGGAATTCGAAACATTTCACTTTGATCCATACTAGCAAGTACAAGATTCATAAATGTCTTAACTCAAAATTCATGAAAATTAATTATATATATGCATACATTGTTTTCTTCATTTTATTTTTACCTCGTGTTATTTCTTCTTTTCTTCTCATCACATCACTTAATTATCAATTTTTTATTTTCTTCCTATACCTATTTTTTTTTCTAACCCAATTCACCTCATCCTGGTTTAGATGAATATCATAAATATATTATTATGCCTATATACTCTTCTTTTTTTTTATAATTGATAAATCTCTCTCTTAACAATTACCTTAATTGATCAAGAAAATACTAATATATCAACTTTCTTTGGTTTGCATTACACTATATATATTTTATTCACTCGTCCAAAAGGCCACAATGTTTTGTAAATTGTATTTGTTGGATAAAGTGGACTTGAATGATAAAAAAGAGTGGGAAAGAGAAGATAATAAGAAACACTCTAAATATCAATTTTCAACTTTTAAGAGTTGTGGTCTTTGAAGAGTTGTAGAATTAGAATCTTAAAGAAGAAGAATTTGACAGAGCACATCTTCAACATTTGAATACGTGACAACGACAACATTCGTGAATAACAAAAAAAGAAAAAAAAAACATGAAATTTCTAAGCAAATTTGGATAGAAACAACAAACATACTAGTCCAACATCGGTAGCCAAAATTGACATTTGCAGCTTTATGAGCAAATGGTGAAACTAAGTTATTTATATAAAATTGTGATTTTAAGCAATTCAAGAATCACATTATGAATGTTTGGATATGATATCTTTGAGTTTTCAAGAAACTCAATCATTGCATGTCTGCAAGATTTTTGCTGTGCTCCTCAAGTTTTATTTATTATGGCCACCATCATTGCTTTTCGCAGTGGTTTCAGCCCCCGTGAATGCTCCACTTTTGTGGTGGTTTCTGAACTGTAATCATAAATCACGTGTTTAAGAACCATGAAATTTGTCCATTAATAGTATTTTCCTTAAAAAAAATCCTCTTCGGTTTGAGTAATTTGTTTTGACAAAATCATATCTATATAATGAGAAAGGATACTTTGAATTGTAATGTAAGTTATTTAATTTTTTTAACTAAATAACTTATTTTAATTTATATATACTTCGCTGTGTATTTTGTCATTCAATTACTATCATTTTTTTTTATTTTTATCATCGAATTTTTTCATTTTAATATTTTTTAGTTTTTTAAATGTTTAATGATATATCACGTTTCACAAAAGTAGTATGAAAAAGACGTAATAAATAAAGAATTCTTTTTCCACATTGTTGTTGCCTTGTCGTTACGCAATGCTTCGATATCTTGGACAAACAAAATAATAATTATTAATATTTTTATGGTGAAAAATTATTAATAATCTGTAGGCAATGTATGACTGTTTTACAATTGCGTGAAACAAAATAGAGGTTAATTTATGAATATTTTAGCAACATTTATGTTGTGTTCGGATGAACACATTGTAGTGTTCAAAAGAAAAAACAAATACGGAATTGAGATATTGATGGTGTTCGCTTTCAAAGATTATCAAGATAACTCCTTTTTTCCATCATTCGTTGATATGGGATGATTTGGAGTGAATTGAAGACAATTGTCATCTTTGCTCTTCCTATATTAAATAATACCATATAAAAAAATGACGCTATTTGATTTCAAAGCTAGATAATTGATTTCAGGTCATGCTTAATAAATAATAATGCACATAGTTAATATTTGAGACATCGCTTTCATACATTATGACGATCACGAGTATGTTACTGTAGCTACCTGCCTTTGCTGGCTTATACATTCACGGGTATATATTTTTAGTTTGACAGCCCAACTTTGTTACTTTGGCAGCCTAGCAATGCAGAGATTTGATTCTCTGCTTCTTTGCATTGACACAATTACACATAGCTATACACAACCAACACAGTAAAGATTGATGGCAATATAGTACTTGGGTTTGAATTTGAAATAGTTTTGAAGACTGTAGACCATTTAATAAGAGACTTGGTTGGTGTTTGTCTGGTTTGTGTCTTAACTGTGAATTGGTTCGTGTACTAAATTTGAGGAAGACGTACATCTCATCTCATTTCTCCTTTCTCCTAATCCTAAACTCCTACCAAATCAAGGGGAGCTTATTTTAGATCCAGAGCAGTATAGAAGATATGTTGGAAAATTAAACTAACTTACAGTTATTCGTCTTAACATTTCATTTGTAGTTAGTGTGCTGAGTCAATTTCTCAATTTCTCATGTGAAGATCATTGGAATGTGATCATTGTACATTAAAGTACATTAATGAATCTCCTAGAAAAGTGTAAGAAATGTTTAGGCCTTATTTCTCCTACCAATAGGGCGGGTGAATTGGTTTTTAATGAAAACACTTTCTTTTACCTCTTTTAGAAAATCTTTTGAACTTTCTTTAATCACACAAGACAATAAAGAATATAAAGTTATAAAAGAGTTAAGGGATAGAAAACAAACACAAAGATTTTTATACTGGTTGGACCTCAATGCCTACATCCAGTCTTTTTATATCAACCAGAGATTGAAATTCAATGCACTATAAAGATTTGAGTTTTACAGCAAGCAATACAGAGACACCCTCTCAATGTATCCTTCTCTCTAACTTCAAATCTACTATAGTCAAAAACACAAAAAGAATAATCCTCTTTTTGAAACCCCTTTGAGATACCCCTCTCAAAGTAACCAGAACTCAAAAGTTCTCTTCTTGGCAACGCGCACAAGAAAACCACAATTTATTGATTGAAAAAGATAAACTAGATCTTCACAGCAGACACTCCAATAATGCAAATTGATCAACAACCTTTGAGCACAGTTCTTGACATAATCTTGATGTATTAACTCAGATTTAATCCTTGATTCTTCAAGATAGTTCTTGGACGCTTTCTGTAATCAATTGAATCACAATATTAGTTATGAAATTGTATTTTCTGTATTTTCTCTAAACACAGCGTGCAAGACAATCAATTATATGATTTTATAGTGTTACACCAGAATTACTTTTATAGTGTTACACAAATTAATGTAATCGGTTAAGCATTTTATAGTGTTCCACCAGAATTACATTAAAATAGATTTAACAGATTAAACAATTAATTTAATCGATTACACATATATTGTAAGTCAAAACTATTTAAAATATGATCGTTATGACAGTTAAGACTTAACATGAAAACAGTTTTCAATGTGTATCAGATTTAACCGATTAAGTAAACTCTGTAATCGGTTAAGTATTACACTTAAGCTATTTTGAAAACTTTTTCTCCTCACATACACAATACTTCACTCAGTAAACAAGTGTTAGAAGAGGCACGAGTTTTAATCGATTATACATGTAATGTAATTGGTTAAAACTTGCAGTTTGCCACAGTTAAGCATTAGTTAATATCTTATGAGACTAATGGATTACATAAACATTGTAATCGATTACTTCATACAGATATGCTTTGTGCAAGTGGTTTTGACATTTAAAAACATGAGTATGCATACTATAGATATAAACACATGTATGAACATAGAAAGTATGCAAACCAATCAGTTCAAGCAAGTTTGTAAGTGCTTTGAAACATATAGAAACATTTTTGTTGTTTTCATAGAAACATTTCTGTTGTTGTCATCAAAACATTTTTGTTGTTGTCATCATAAAAAACAAATTACATACAGGGGATTGGGTTTACATTGCTCCCCCTATCAACAAAAAGCTTTGTTATATGGTTTCAATAACCATACAAAAGTTTTTTTCTATTTAAATGTTGATTAGGCATTGTTGATAGCGGGAACATTGTGATAGTTGAACCCAATACTTGTTTGTTAGTTTTTGATGATGACAACACATTGATAATAAAAACATATGATTGTTGTCAAGTCACAACAGGAAAGATTTTATGTATATGTTATGTTTATACATATGTTGAGTTGCAAATGCTTATAATGAGTGATGAATGTGTATGTTGAACATACTAGTGACTCTGCATACTATTATGTTTGTGAAGTGATTATATTTGTGTATGTACAATGTATGTTTCTGTGATATGAAAACCACATGCACAAAAGCATATTTGTATGACTTAATCGATTATAGTGTTGTGATAATCAATTAAGGTCATCAGACAAATTAGTTTTGAATTGAGGCAAAACAACTAATTTTGAATCGATTACATTAGTTGGTGAATCGATTAAAACTCGTGTGTTTGCACATATCTTTTTCAAATGTGCTGTGATGGGTTTTTGGAAAGGAAAGTTTTCAAAATTCTTCTAAGTGTTAAAGCTTAATTGATTACATGTTCTGTGTATTCAATTAAGTCTGTTATGATTGAAAACTGACTTATGTTTGTCATAACTTCTATAACAGTCATATTTTTAAATGTGTTTGACCAACATTTAATGAGAATAA
Source organism: Vigna reflexopilosa (assembly GCA_027742785.1). NCBI lineage: Eukaryota > Viridiplantae > Streptophyta > Magnoliopsida > Fabales > Fabaceae > Vigna > Vigna reflexopilosa. Next base: position 26,337,436 of record CM050918.1, read on the forward strand.
ATAACATTAATTGTATATTCAATTAAGTTATGATTGTTATAATTATGTTACATCTGTTTAATGTAACTGATTACATCAGTGTGTTAATCGATTTCTTTGAGTCAGGACTGATATAAACTATATATTAACGCAATGATTGTTTTTTGTAACTTTGATCATTCTAACATTGTCATATCTGATTGTTATTGAGTTTATAAAGTTTACAGATTACTCAAAAGCTCCAAGAATCAAGAACGTGAGAGTTTGAAGTATCTTGAAGAATTCTTGAGAAGCACATTATTGGACTACATTGATTGATCGCTTTAGCACATCTAAAGGTGCATCTTGATTTATTAGGAGAAAAGACTTGCAATCTTGGATTTTCTGTTTCCATGTACGTGACTGTCAGGAAGAAGAGTGGCGTGCTCTTGAGTTTGAGAGGGGATATCTCAAAGGGTTTGCTGCAACAGGGACAGGTTGTTCTGTGTTGGCAGGTTTTGTTGTTCTATATTTGGTTGAGAGTTTGTGAGGTGTTTACATTTGAGAGTTGCTCTATAAAGCCTTAGTTGTAATACTTTGATCATTATAGTGAATTATTCTCCAATCTAAGGTTGATTGGGAGAGTGACTGGATTTAGGCATTAAGGTCGAACCAGTATAAAAACTGAGTTTGCTTTTCTTCTCCTTATCTCTTTACATTTGCATTTTCATTCACATTTTCGCGTACTGTTTTACTGCACACGTTTGATTGATGCACAAGAAAGATTTCAAGAACATCATTGTTTGCGAGAAAGATTTAAAAAGTGCATGTTTTTTATAAAACACCAATTCATCCCCCCCCCCACTTGGTGTTGAGAAATAAAGTCTATCAATTCAAACAATTGGCACCAGAGCTGGTTTTCAAAAGTTATTTGAAAAACAAATCCATTAACCTTTTTGTATAATCGATTATTCGATCTAGAAATGGCTTTTGTTTCTTAAACCTTCGGTGAAGGTGCATCCACAAATAGACCACCTCTATTTGTTGGCGAAAATTATGCTTTTTGGAAAATCAGAATGCAAATATTTCTTGAGTCAATAGACAAAGGTGTGTGGGATGTTGTTCTTAATGGTCCCTATGAACCCACTCAATTGATTAATGGAAAATCTGTTTATAAAAATTTCTCTGAGTGGACTCAAGAGGAAAATAGAAGAGCACAGTATGATGTTAAAGCAAGAAATGTTATTGCCTTTACTCTTACTATGGATGACTTTTTCAAGATTTTTCAATGCAAGACTACTAAAGAAATGTGGGAAGTACATGGAAGTTACTCACGAAGGCACAAATGAAGTCAAAAGAGCTAGAAAGAATCCTTGGTACAAGAATATGAGATGTTTAGGATGAAGGCTGGAGAAACAATATATGATGTGCTGAAAATGTTTACTCACATTGTTAACCACTTGATGGCTCTCGGCAAAGCTTTTGAGAAGGAAGAAATCAACATTAAGATTCTAAAAAGTCTTAACAGGAGTTGGCAGCCAAAGGTAACAACCATATCTGAATCTAAAGATTTAACTAACATGAATATTACTAAGTTGTTTGGTAAGCTCAAGGAACACGAGTTGGACCTTGGTAGATTGAAAAAAGAAGAGGAGATTGAACAAAAACAATCCATTGCACTCAAAGATACCAACAAGAAGTCCTCCAGAAAGGTTGAATCTAATGCAGACTCAGATGCAGATATCTCAAAAAAAGAGGTTATGAACATGATGGTAAACAAATTTACCAAATTTATGAAAAATATAAATGTTGCAACTGACTTTGCAGGTAACTCCAAAGGAGGTAGAAGGAACTCAAGGATTAGCACTGTTACTTGTTATGAGTGTGGAAAATATGGTCACATCAAACCAGAGTGTCCAGAATTGAAGAACAAACAAAAAGCTCATTCAAAGTATCCTCAGGACAAGAGAATAAGTAAGTAAAGGAAGGCTTACATTGCTTGGGAGAGCAATGATGGTGATTCATCCAGCGATGATGATCAAAGTTTGGAGGAGGAAACAAATTTGTGCTTCATGGTTGGTTCGGTACATTCTGAAAGCAGTGACAACGACTTTGAGAGTGAGCCTATCAAAGTGAAGTATGATCTATTGCGGGATGAATTTCAAGAACTGCATGCTGAATCAATGAGGCTACAATACAAGGTGAATCGATTACACTCTAAAAGGAAATATTTTGAATATCAAATTAACAACCTTGTGGATGATAATGAAAAGCTTAAAAATGAACTTGAACTTGCTTTGCAATCTGCTAATAATGTTAAAACTGAAATTCAGATTGTGGAAAAAGAATGTGATAATTGTAGTGCTCATAGTGAAAAAAATAGAATATTTGACTAGCACACTAGCTAAGTTTACTCTTGGTAGAGAAAATTTAGATGTTGTTTTAAGGTCACAAGGTAGAGCTATTAATGGGCAAGGGATATGTTACAAGGCTAAGAGTAACAAAATAAATTCTAAGAAATTTATTGATCTAAGCAAACCTGTAACCTATGCTTATTTTTACTGCAATACTATTGGCCATACAATGAGAAATTGTTATTATAGGAAGGTTGGTGTGCCAAGAGGAAAATATAAATGTGCTAAGAGTACACACATTTTTGCGTACTACACACGTTTGATTGCTACACAAGAAAGATTTCAAGAACATCATTGTTTGCGAAAAAGATTTAGAAAATGCAACTTTTTATAAAACACCAATTCACCCCCCTCTTGGTGTTGAGAAACAAAGTCCATCAATTCTAACAGGCATGATCTCCTTTCGATAGAAGATCTACTTGTAAGTATTATGTCTCCATTGGTTGTAAGTTGATCTCTTAGAAGAGCAAGAAACAAAGTGTTGTGACAATATTTAGTCCAGAAGCTGAATATAGAGTCATGGCCTCAGCCACTTGTAAACTTGTTTGGCTTAAACTATTGCTTAGAGAGTTACAATTTGGAGATATCACTCAAATGAAACTTATATGTGACAATCAAGATGATCTTCTTATCAAGTTATAATCTTATCTTTCATGAAAAGATTAAATACATTGAGATTGATTATCATTTCATTCGAGAGAGAATTGTATTTGGAGACATCAAGACTGAGTTTGTCAACTCAAATAATCAATTAGCAAATATGTTCATTAAGTCTTTACGGAGACCGATAATTAATTATATTTTTAACAAGCTTGGTACATACGATTTATATGCACTCGCTTGAGGAAGAGTGTTGGATATATTGTGTTATGTTAATTAGGAAAACATAGTTCCTATGTTAATTATGTCATTTTAACATATTCATTTGCATTTGGGCTTAGCTCACACTCTCATTAGTATAAATACATTACTCTAGGTGTATTTTCTACACAAGAGATTAATCTTATACCTTGTTTTATCTATTATGTTATGGAAGCTTTTGAGTTACTAATTTACACATTTTGTGATTTGAGTTAACTTACCCATTTTGTGATTGTGTTAAATTATCCATTTGTGATTTGTGTTGCCACCTATATATCATAATCATATTCTATGGAATAAATCATAATTGGATCTCTGATACTAGTTTATTGGGTATCTAATCAATAAGATCACATAAAAATGTGTGAAGAACACTAGATATTTGACGAATAAAAACATTTAAATAAGATCTAAAAAAATGGTGTAATGAGAAGAAACAATGTATTCTATTATTTATGAACACATAAATAATATAATACAATTATTAGATAGAGTTACATATAACATATGCTCAAATATGAAGAAGAGAACTACATAGATAATTAATATGCATGATACAAACCCATATAAATCAAATTCCCAAAGTGTTAGTCAAGCTAGAGTATATAAAGACTAATTATAATGTAACTAATTATATAACAAAAACTAAAAGCCTAACTAACTAAAGAGAAATAACCACCTAATAACATAAACCATTAGACATTTTTGGCTTAAAATGATAACATAAGCATCAAGCATAATCTATCAAATGCTTCAACTGGATACTTGTTATTAGATGATCAACTAAGACAACACAAAATGATACAATATTTTCAACATGCAATCCAACATGAAAAAAAAAATTATATTTTAGATATCGATTACCACTCTTTAAAAAGTGACTCCTAATATTCTTACATAATAATTCAATAAATTTAATGTGTTTCACTCTCCTTCACATTCCTAAGAAATTATTTATAAGTTCATCTATCACAAAAATTAGTTTAACTTATATATGTTTAATTATAAAATGAATATATATATATATATATATATATATATATATATATAATATAATATAATATAATATGTTTGATATTAAATTATTTTAATTTATTTTATATTAGATGCAACCTCTTGTTTTAGTATTATTTTAGTATGCTCAAATTATTCAACCAACCCTTTTACTAGTACATGAACATTTCGTTTGTTAACTCTTTTACATATATAATGTCACATCATTATGAAAAAAAATATAAAATTACTTAATATACAAAAAGATATATTATCATAATTATAAAAAACTACCCTGATACAAAAAAAAAATCGTATTAGTGATGAATTGTATTATAATATAAAGTCAAAATCCACAGAATTAACATTTAATGACTTAATTGATAAATCTAATCATAATATAAACACATTGCAATCACCTTAATTATATATTTTTTAAAAATTAAAGACAATATAAAAATGCAATAGCATCTTAGTGAAAAAAAAAAGGAATTAATTTAATGTTGCCATGTGATATTTACTCACGTGATAAAAAAATGTTTTACAATGATATAATTGATTTCATTACGTGGAGTTATTCTTTCTTTTTTTTTCAAATAAATAGATGTAGACATATATATAACTGTTTTTGAAAACTATAATTTAGATTGGACAAAACTCTTTTGACTATTTTATTAAAAGTGAAAACTTTTTGAATCTCCACTGAGAAGAGAAATAAAAAAGAAAAAGGAAATGATTCTATGAGAAGCTACCTCTTTAACCTTTTTTTCATCTTTTTGAAAATTTGCAATGAAGTATAAGGGGTAAGGGGGACAACAACTTGGGGTGAGTTGAAAGTGTGATTTGAGTTCATAATTTGACAACGTGCAATAACACTTAATTGAAGATCTATTAGGGAATTATGATAGGAGGGTCCACCAACATACCATGCCACTCACTCTGTTGTATTTTTATCCCTCTCAAATTGACGGTTCACCTGTTTCCATTTTTCACAGCGCTGTGAAATGGAAGGCTGATGGAAGATGGAATATTCCTTTCATTCATGCGATTTGATTTGAGGTTGTAATAAATTTCATACGGTGTCTGCTCATCCACTGGTTTTGCTTATTATTGCTCCTCTCATGACCCTTATGACTAGCATTAAACACAGTCCCTCTCACTGTTAAACACAGTGAAAAGCAAAACAAAAATGCACCTAAATCAATCAAATAAGTGTCAAGCACACAACACCAAACTCAAATTATTAATGGGATGATTACTTAAATTTGTGAAAAAAAATCTTATGAAAATAAAAAATGTGTAATTTATGATTTATTTTTCTTACATCCAAATATGAAAAAAGTATTGTTGATAGTGGAGAGTTGGCTCCTATGGCATGGTCCTAACAAGTGATTCAAACTTGAAAAACATTAACAATAATTTTTCCTTTTGGTGGGTGAGTTTGACTGAATTGGTAGGAGCAAGGTGGGGACCATTACCACAATTATTCTATATTATTAGATGTGATAAGGTCTGTTTCTTGGACCTGTGTTTGTGGTGTTCTTTCCTGTTTTTTCCAAGTAAGATTGCACTTTTGCTCTTTCTCTTTCTCCACTGTCTTTTCTGTCAGGCAGACACTGCAGGGCTTAAATAAACTCTCTCACACTCAACTTCTTCTTTCTGTTCTGACTCCAGTTTGGAATGTAAGTAAGTACCTACCTTTATTTAATTTTTCTTTACCCTCATCACTTGCTGTTCGTAATGCTCCATACACCACTTTCTAGTTTCAAGTTTCAAGTTTCTTCCTCTTGTCAGTAACTTGTGCTGTCTCAAGGCTTTTTCAGTAGACAAAGGAGAAAAAAAAAGTATCCTACTTTCTGACACCGTTTTTATGGCATTAGTGTTCTAGTTAGTGCCTCAAAATGCTTGTCTTGTATTGGCCACACCTAAAGTCTCAAACTTTAAGCTGCCCCCAACATCATATCTCCAGAACAACCAAACCACTTTGATTTTCTGTCACTTTCTTCAGTATAGTATTCATTTGTTAATTGCAAGTGTTTGCTTCTTTCTTTGGTCTTCGGAACAATATTCAGCTTCTTTCCATGAACGAAGCCCAAATTGAAATTACCATTCCTCACCTGTTCAGATGCCCCATCAGTTTGGACTTGTTCGAAGATCCAGTAACTTTGTCCACAGGCCAAACCTATGACAGATCAAGCATAGAGAAATGGTTCTCTGCTGGAAATCTCACATGCCCTGTAACAATGCAGAAGCTTCGTGATCCATCCATTGTTCCCAACCACACTCTTCGCCACTTGATCGATCAGTGGCTCCAATTGGGTCCCCAATTTGGTAACTCTGCTACTATTGATTATTTAGCCGCACTGAAGCACACCCTTGAATCTCCCCAATTGGAAAACAAGCTCCAAGCACTTGAGAAAATTACAGTTCTCTCTGATGAGTATTGCTCCTTCAGAAAATCTTGTTTCCATCAACTGAGTTTCTTGCCCCTACTTTTGGAACTTGTTTTTGGCACCGAGTTCTCAAACTGTCACATGAAGTTCACGGAGTTAGCACTTTCTTGCATTATAAAGTTGTTACCTCTTGTGAGTATGGAGCCTCTAAATATGATCAAAGATGAGTCTAAGTTGACAACGTTCCTGCTACTATTTGAAAAGGGAACCAGCTCGGTTAAGACTAGTCTTTGTCATCTTATAGATTCAACGGCATCACCACAAACAGAAGAGGTATGTCACATGCTTGGACACTCTCAAAAACTAGTGCGTGAAATTGTGGTACTTGTTCGTCAAGGTTGTGAGGTTTCTAAGGTTGCAATTAAGGCCATGTTAGCATTATGTTCCTTGCAATCTAACCGTGACAATTTGGTGAGGGCAGGAGCAATTGATGGGGTCATAATATACATTTCAGGTTGTGAAACAAGGCAGAAGAACTTGGCTCCATTTGCGATGGCAATAATAAAGAACCTTCTGGTGCTAGAGAGTGCTAAAGAGGCACTGGTGAATCACCCTTATGGGGTTGCAACTTTGGTGAAGATGGTTTTCAGGGTGTGTAATCAAGAGTGTAGTGAGAGTGCTGTTGGGATACTTGCAATTGTTTGCCGAGATTTTGGTCGTGCAAGAGATGAAGCAATCGGTGCTGGAGTTTTGACTCAGTTGCTGTTTCTTCTCCAGAGTCAGTGTGGCCCCAAAACTAAAACAAAAGCAAGAATGCTGCTCAAGTTGCTAAGATCAAAGTGGATTGAGGAACCAAAACAGGTGTAGATTGTGAAACGTGAATCATAAATGTTAATAACAATAATGATGATGATAGCAGTATTTGATGGCTCTGGGAGGTCTTGTTTTCTATGTGCAGTATTTGTACCCATATACTTTGTAATCTTTGAATTTCATCAGCAAAATTAAAACTAAGTTTTGGGCTCAATATTATCTCTGATATTCACCACTGAAAATATCTTATTGGTACGTTTGATTGCAACCTATCAACCTTTCATTTGATGGAACGGATGAAAGAATTTCAGCTGAGGTACCAATCAACCGCTTATTCTTCGATGTTCTCTTGTTAACGTAGACTTAGATTTGAAGAACTTTTCTCATCATGAACAGCTAAAGCTGCCATATATAAGATATAACAATAAACACAATCCAGGTTAGAGAGAGAGAGAGAGAGAGTGAACATCAAACACATGATTAGCATTTCAGTGAAAAATCCTGCAAGTGGATGCAATTGTGTACCATACGACTCCATTCTCAATGATGCGATGTTTGGCCTAGTTTGGTGGAATTGATTCTGCAAACTCCACCATGGTGAAAACTACACTTACCACAGTGATTTTTCCTTTGGATATACTTTTTCTATCTACCAGTGCAAGTGTTTTTTTCTACTACAACTTTATTGGAATAAAGAGTATCTATCATATAAAAATATTAGTTGCAATGTAATTTTTTGGTCGAAAGGTGTCTGTCCTTGATGTAACATGTCATACAAATTTGAGTTTCTTTTTGATTTCCCAATTTCACAATTGCAACAAACATCACGAATACAAAAAATTATTCTTATTATTTCAGAATTATTTTGCTCAAATATAATGCAAAAATCATTATTTTAGATAGCCACTTGCAGCAATGACCAAATTAAATTGCAAAACATATAACTATTAACCTTCACCGTGCTGAGTTTTTCTGATATCATATATGACAGCGACTGTATTAGGTAAAATTAAAATAGCAACGAAACATACGACTATATGATTAAAATACACTAGATTCAAAGTAGTTGCAATACAAACTAACTAGACTACATAATCAAGGAAAATGTCATGATAATCAAGTTAAAAATTGCGTTTGATTTGACAAGAATAGAGTGACTTTTTGACTATATTGGTGCATATAATGATTTTATATAAACTGAAAAAGGACATAGGAGAGGGATGAGATTTATTTGTTTGATCAATCCATTGTGACAAGAGCCCACTTTCAAATTATTTGACAAATTGAATAATATAATCTGGTAGCAGGTTAATTAATCACACAAGTTACTACTTACACTGTACATTCATAAATATAAAAAGTTATATTTCATTTTTAAATTAAACTACACCATATTTAGTCTTTATATTTTATAAAGTAATATAAAATATTTTTTATGTGATAAAAGAAAGTTTCAAAATAAACTATGATATAATTTTCAAATTTTATTTGAAATCTGTTTGGGCGATGATGTATTGAGACCTAGGGCTCTTAACCTAATGATCTGAGAAACAAAATGAAGTCACATCCCCATGATACGAGGCACGTAGAGGGTGATGATGCACCTTTTGAATATGGGTTGAAAGAATAGGGGGTACCAACTAAAATGATTTCAAAAGACAAATTTTCTTTCCACCTTTTATTTTGCCTTTGGTTTGTGATCTTTTGGCTTCTTTTTCTTATTTATTTCACCCATCAAAATTGGATTCCATGTTCCACCCTCATGGTGATTGAACCCAACATGAGAACCACTTTTTTCCAAGGAGGCAGGTAAGATATAAATATGGGTGCATATTGACCAAAGAAAGAGGAAAAAGGAAAATAAAAAATAGAAATGCATGAGAGTGGTGGTGATTGGGCACCTAGTGAAGAGTGTGGTGCATCTTTTTGAGAAAGAATGAGAAGCACATGTGCTTGACCGAACCAAATGAAAATGTTATGTGGAAATTGACAAAACAGGGTTGTGTGATATAACTGTAAAACAATGCATATGGGCAACAGCATCTATGTCTAGTTGATGGGACTTAGGTTGTGTGGAATCTCCTTCTCCCCTTCTCCTGTCCCTTGTAAAAGGCCCAAAGACTTAGGAGATATTCATTGTACTTACTCCCAACTTTATCCCATTCCTATATAATTCTTTCTCTATATTATATATTCTTTTAACACTCAACTGCACAAAATCATGCACTTTTCCATCCAATGGGATTACAGTGCTAAATTTTTAAAATGTTATACAAGTTTTTTAATTTACATTAGAGAAGAAGTTTAAAAAAAAAAGTCTAAATTAATCACGTTTTAAAATAATATTTCTAATAAAAATATATTTTAAAATATTATATTTTTTAATATTAGAAATCATCTTCCAAAACATAAAAAAAAATTTCAAGACGTGGCTTTTGCATCCAGGTTGCGAAGGTCTTATTTAGGAGTCATGATTCAAGAGTCATGGCAGGATTCAGTTACTGGTTGCCCAATGTTTGTCTTATAGAAAACGTTGTAGAGATTAAAATTGTGTCTTAAAGACAAGAAGAAAACTGTTTTTGGTAATTCATAGAATAATAGCGCAGCAAATAAAGAAAGGCTAAAGGGAGAGAAAAGAGAAAATAGAGAAGCCTGAGAAAAGAGGAAAAATGTATTATTGTTTAAAAAGAGATACAAGAGAGGAAATTTAAAGGAAAAGATAACAGAATAACAGAAAAAGGGGAGGCCTAGAAAGTATACCGAGCGGTTCAAGTAAGTGAAACCAAACAGTGTGCTGAGTCTACACAAGACCGAACAGTCAAGTGACTCTACACAAGACCGAATGGTCAGGTGACTCTACACAAGACCGAACGGTCAGGTGACTCGACACAAGACCAAACGGTAAACACAAGACCGGACAATCAGGTGAATCAACACAAGACCGAACGGTCAAGTGAATCAACACAACACTGAATGGTCAGGTGGATCAACACAAGACCGAACGGTCAGGTGAATCAACACAAGACCGAACGGTCAGGTGAATCAACACAAGACTGAGAGCAAATCCTTCTGTTTTCTTAGTCTTACACCTTTTTTTTTCTTTTCCTTCTCTTCAATGGCTTCCATTGACACGTAAGATTTTACCCATTCATATTTTTACCTTCACCGCAATGAAAACCCCGCCATATCCTTTGTCTCACCCGTTCTCAACAACACAAACCATCATTCATGGAGCAGATCCTTCGTTACAGCTCTTTTTGCAAAGAACAAGGTGGAGTTCGTTCTTGGATCTGCAATTCAACCCGCCAAGACCGATCCTTCTTTTCCTGCTTGGTTCCGCTGCAATAGCATGGTGGTTTCATGGCTCTTGCATTTTGTTTCTCCTTCCATCCGTGAAAGCATTTTATGGATGGATAATGCTACCGACATATGGAATGACCTAAAGAACCGCTTTGCCCAAGGCGATCTTGCCAGAATTTCCACATTACAAATGGAAGCAACCATCTTGTCCCAAGGCGAGCTCTCTGTCACTGACTTCTTCACCAATCTTCGTTTCATCTGGGATGAACTTGACAGTTTTTGCCCAGATCCCGTTTGTATCTGTAAGCCTAAATGTTCTTGCACTGTTTCTTCAATTCTTTCTCAACGGAAACATGAAGATCGTGCCATGCAACTTTTACGAGGTTTGAATAATCACTATACTAATATACAATCTCACATTCTTCTTCTTGACCCTCGTCCTTCCATTTACAAAATTGTTTCTCTTGTTATTCAACAAGAACGTCAATTAATGACTGAACATGTTACTGCACTTGTGAAAATTGCGTCATTTTCTAATTTCCCTTCTTAATCGAATGGTTTTACAACTGCCACTTGTACCTACTGCAACCAAGCTCTGATACCATCATAGAATAACAGCGCAGCAAAGAAAGAAAGGCTAAAAAGGGAGAGAAAAGAGAGAAGAGAGAAGCTAGAGAAAGAGGAAAAGTGTATTATTGTTTAAAAAGAGATACAAGAGAGGAAATATAAAGGAAAAGATAACAGAATAACAGAAAAAGGGGAGGCCTAGACAGTATACTGAGCGGTTCAGGTAAGTGAAACCGAACACTGTGGTGAGTCTACACAAGACTGAACGGTCAGGTGACTCAACACAAGACTGAACGATAAACACAAGACCGGACAGTTAGGTGAATCAACACAAGACCGAACGATCAAGTGAATGAACACAAGACCGAACGGTCAGGTGAATCAACACAAGACCGAACGGTCAGGTGAATCAACACAAGACCGAGAGCAAATCCTGTTGTTTTCTGAGTCTTGCACCTTTTTTTTTCTTTTCCTTCTCTTCAATGGCTTCCATTGACACCTAAGATTTTACCCATTCATATCTTTACCTTCACCCTAATGAAAACCCCGCCATATCCCTTGTCTCACTCGTTCTTAACAACACAAACTATCATTCATGGTGCAGATCCTTCATTACGGCTCTTTCTACAAAGAACAACATGGAGTTCGTTCTTGGATCTACAATTCAACCCGAAAAAGACTGATGCTTCTTTACCTGCTTGGTTCCGCTGCAATAGCATGGTGGTTTCATGGCTCTTGCATTTTGTTTCTCCTTCCATCCGTGAAAGCATTATATGAATGGATAATGCTACCGACATATGGAATGACCTAAAGAACCGCTTTGCCCAAGGTGATCTTGCTAGAATTTCCACATTACAAATGGAAGCAACCACTTTGTCCCAAGGCGAGCTCTTTGTCACTGACTTCTTCACCAAACTCTGTGTCATTTGGGATGAACTTGACAGTTTTTGCCCAGATCCCGTCTATATCTGTAAGCTTAAATGTTCTTGCACTGTTTCTTCAATTCTTTCTCAACGGAAACATGAAGATAGTGCCATGCAACTTTTACGAGGTTTGAATAATCATTATAATAATATACAATCTCACATTCTTCTTCTTGACCCTCTTCCTTCCATTTCCAAAATTTTTTCTCTTGTTATTCAACAAGAACGTCAATTCATGACTGATCATGTTACTGCACCTGTGAAAATTGCGTCTTTTTCTAATTTTCCTTCTCAATCGAATGGTTTTACTACTACCACTTGTACCTTCTGCAACCGGGCTCTGATACCATCATAGAATAACAGCGCATCAAAGAAAGAAAGGCTAAAGGGAGAGGGAAAAGAGAGAAGAGAGAAGCCAGAGAAAAGAGGAAAAGTGTATTATTGTTTAAAAAGAGATACAAGAGAGGAAATATAAAGGAAAAGATAACAGAATAACAGAAAAAGGGGAGGCCTAGACAGTATACTGAGCGGTTCAGGTAAGTGAAACCGAACACTGTGGTGAGTCTACACAAGACTGAACGGTCAGGTGACTCAACACAAGACCGAACGATAAACACAAGACCGGACAGTTAGGTGAATCAACACAAGACCGAACGATCAAGTGAATGAACACAAGACCGAACGGTCAGGTGAATCAACACAAGACCGAACGGTCAGGTGAATCAACACAAGACCGAGAGCAAATCCTGTTGTTTTCTGAGTCTTGCACCTTTTTTTTTCTTTTCCTTCTCTTCAATGGCTTCCATTGACACCTAAGATTTTACCCATTCATATCTTTACCTTCACCCTAATGAAAACCCCGCCATATCCCTTGTCTCACTCGTTCTTAACAACACAAACTATCATTCATGGTGCAGATCCTTCATTACGGCTCTTTCTACAAAGAACAACATGGAGTTCGTTCTTGGATCTACAATTCAACCCGAAAAAGACTGATGCTTCTTTACCTGCTTGGTTCCGCTGCAATAGCATGGTGGTTTCATGGCTCTTGCATTTTGTTTCTCCTTCCATCCGTGAAAGCATTATATGAATGGATAATGCTACCGACATATGGAATGACCTAAAGAACCGCTTTGCCCAAGGCGATCTTGCTAGAATTTCCACATTACAAATGGAAGCAACCACTTTGTCCCAAGGCGAGCTCTTTGTCACTGACTTCTTCACCAAACTATGTGTCATTTGGGATGAACTTGACAGTTTTTGCCCAGATCCCGTCTATATCTGTAAGCTTAAATGTTCTTGCACTGTTTCTTCAATTCTTTCTCAACGGAAACATGAAGATAGTGCCATGCAACTTTTACGAGGTTTGAATAATCATTATAATAATATACAATCTCACATTCTTCTTCTTGACCCTCTTCCTTCCATTTCCAAAATTTTTTCTCTTGTTATTCAACAAGAACGTCAATTCATGACTGATCATGTTACTGCACCTGTGAAAATTGCGTCTTTTTCTAATTTTCCTTCTCAATCGAATGGTTTTACTACTACCACTTGTACCTTCTGCAACCGGGCTCTGATACCATCATAGAATAACAGCGCATCAAAGAAAGAAAGGCTAAAGGGAGAGGGAAAAGAGAGAAGAGAGAAGCCAGAGAAAAGAGGAAAAGTGTATTATTGTTTAAAAAGAGATACAAGAGAGGAAATATAAAGGAAAAGATAACAGAATAACAGAAAAAGGGGAGGCCTAGACAGTATACTGAGCGGTTCAGGTAAGTGAAACCGAACACTGTGATGAGTCTACACAAGACTGAATGGTCAGGTGACTCAACACAAGACCGAACGATAAACACAAGACCGAACAGTTAGGTGAATCAACACAAGACCGAACGATCAGGTGAATCAACACAAGACCGAACGGTCAGGTGAAACAACACAAGACCGAACAGTCAGGTGAATCAACACAAGACCAAGAGCAAATCCTGTTGTTTTCTGAGTCTTGCACCTTTTTTTTTTCTTTTCCTTCTGTTCAATGGCTTCCATTGACACCTAAGATTTTACCCATTCATATCTTTACCTTCACCCTAATGAAAACCCCGCCATATCCCTTGTCTCACCCGTTCTCAACAACACAAACTATCATTCATGGAGCAGATCCTTCATTACGGCTCTTTCTGCAAAGAACAATGTGGAGTTCGTTCTTGGATCTACAATTCAACCCAAAAAAGACTGATGCTTCTTTTCCTGCTTGGTTCCGCTGCAATAGCATGGTGGTTTCATGGCTCTTGCATTTTGTTTCTCCTTCCATCCGTGAAAGCATTATATGAATGAATAATGCTACCGATATATGGAATGACCTAAAGAACCGCTTTGCCCAAGGCGATCTTGCTAGAATTTCCACATTACAAATGGAAGCAACCACCTTGTCCCAAGGCGAGCTCTTTGTCACTAACTTCTTCACCAAACTCTGTGTCATTTGGGATGAACTTGACAGTTTTCGCCCAGATCCCGTCTATATATGTAAGCTTAAATGTTCTTGCACTGTTTCTTCAATTCTTTCTCAACGGAAACATGAAGATAGTGCCATGCAACTTTTACGAGGTTTGAATAATCACTATACTAATATAAATCTCACATTCTTCTTCTTGACCCTCTTCCTTCCATTTCCAAAATTTTTTCTCTTGTTATTCAACAAGAACGTCAATTCATGACTGATCATGTTACTGCACCTGTGAAAATTGCGTCTTTTTCTAATTTTCCTTCTCAATCGAATGGTTTTACTACTACCACTTGTACCTTCTGCAACCGGGCTCTGATACCATCATAGAATAACAGCGCATCAAAGAAAGAAAGGCTAAAGGGAGAGGGAAAAGAGAGAAGAGAGAAGCCAGAGAAAAGAGGAAAAGTGTATTATTGTTTAAAAAGAGATACAAGAGAGGAAATATAAAGGAAAAGATAACAGAATAACAGAAAAAGGGGAGGCCTAGACAGTATACTGAGCGGTTCAGGTAAGTGAAACCGAACACTGTGATGAGTCTACACAAGACTGAATGGTCAGGTGACTCAACACAAGACCGAACGATAAACACAAGACCGAACAGTTAGGTGAATCAACACAAGACCGAACGATCAGGTGAATCAACACAAGACCGAACGGTCAGGTGAAACAACACAAGACCGAACAGTCAGGTGAATCAACACAAGACCAAGAGCAAATCCTGTTGTTTTCTGAGTCTTGCACCTTTTTTTTTTCTTTTCCTTCTGTTCAATGGCTTCCATTGACACCTAAGATTTTACCCATTCATATCTTTACCTTCACCCTAATGAAAACCCCGCCATATCCCTTGTCTCACCCGTTCTCAACAACACAAACTATCATTCATGGAGCAGATCCTTCATTACGGCTCTTTCTGCAAAGAACAATGTGGAGTTCGTTCTTGGATCTACAATTCAACCCAAAAAAGACTGATGCTTCTTTTCCTGCTTGGTTCCGCTGCAATAGCATGGTGGTTTCATGGCTCTTGCATTTTGTTTCTCCTTCCATCCGTGAAAGCATTATATGAATGAATAATGCTACCGATATATGGAATGACCTAAAGAACCGCTTTGCCCAAGGCGATCTTGCTAGAATTTCCACATTACAAATGGAAGCAACCACCTTGTCCCAAGGCGAGCTCTTTGTCACTAACTTCTTCACCAAACTCTGTGTCATTTGGGATGAACTTGACAGTTTTCGCCCAGATCCCGTCTATATATGTAAGCTTAAATGTTCTTGCACTGTTTCTTCAATTCTTTCTCAACGGAAACATGAAGATAGTGCCATGCAACTTTTACGAGGTTTGAATAATCACTATACTAATATAAATCTCACATTCTTCTTCTTGACCCTCTTCCTTCCATTTCCAAAATTTTTTCTCTTCTTATTCAACAAGAACGTCAATTCATGACTGATCATTTTACTGCACCTATGAAAATTGCGTCTTTTTCTAATTTCCCTTCTCAATCGAATGGTTTTACTACTACCACTTGTACCTACTGCATCAAAGAAAGAAAGGCTAAAGGGAGAGGGAAAAGAGAGAAGAGAGAAGCCAGAGAAAAGAGGAAAAGTGTATTATTGTTTAAAAAGAGATACAAGAGAGGAAATATAAAGGAAAAGATAACAGAATAACAAAAAAAGGGGAGGCCTAGACAGTATACCGAGCGGTTCAGGTAAGTGAAACCAAACAGTGTGATGAGTCTACACAAGACCGAAGGTCAGGTGACTCAACACAAGACCAAATGGTTAGGTGACTCAACACAAGTCCGAACGGTCAAGTGACTCAACACAAGACCGAACGGTAAACATAAGACCGGTCAGTCAAGTGAATCAACACAAGACTGAACGGTCAGGTGAATCAACACAAGATCGAACGGTCAGGTGAATCAACATAAGACCGAGCGGTTATAAACGCAAGACCGAACGGTAAATACACAAGACCGAACGGTAAATACACAAGACCGAACGGTATAACTATTATCAGTAATCTTTACCATTTGGTCTTTAAGAAGAAGTCTTTGAGTGATTTTTCAGCTTCAAATACTAACATCTTCAAGTTGAATTCTTTACATTTTTAAAAGAAAACCATGCTATGAAAGAACTTGATTTTGCTCTTGAATGTGAAGCTTCTTTTTGGAAAGAAAAAGCCATAATGAATTAGTTTATTATGGAAACAAGAACACTACCTTTATCCATTCTATTGTGACAAAATGTAATCTTTTTGTAGGTATTCATAGATAATGGCCAGGTTTTGGAAGATACTAATGAGATTGAGAAGTACATATTGTATTTTTATCAAAATCTATATTCTGAATATTACTTTCTAATTTAGGAGTGTCGATGAAGGATTTAATTTTTTTTTTTTGTAATTTTAAGCTCATTGTTAATGATTTTTTTTAATGAGAACAATAATTTGATCTAATGACCTGATCGTGTGAATAAATAAGGTGGACGATTTTTTACTTGAATGAGGATAGTGCACCAGGTCGTAATGGTTTGGGTGGATCTTTTTATCATGCATATTGGAACATTCTTGGAGTAAATATTTGTAGGGTTGTTGACAGAGGACCATCTAGAGGAAATATTGGACCTCTCACTAAAGCAGTGATAAAGAGGATGGAAAAGGAAGATGAATCCTAGAAAAACTCTACTTTTGTCAAGGATTATTTATTAATCTCTTTCTTTCTCTTAAAAACTCTTGTAAAAACTTGTACATATTTTCTTTTAGGCCTTGTATTTGGGCCAAGAACTTTGCTTTGGTGTTAATTACGTTACAAAGTAGATTAACAAATTCATGTAATAAGCTCATGACAACTCATGCATCAACATTAACAATATAATAGCTAATCATAATTCTTCATTCAATTTTCACCCAC
Organism: Vigna reflexopilosa; assembly: GCA_027742785.1. Lineage (NCBI taxonomy): Eukaryota > Viridiplantae > Streptophyta > Magnoliopsida > Fabales > Fabaceae > Vigna > Vigna reflexopilosa. The sequence goes on from CM050918.1 coordinate 26,355,070, forward strand.
TTCTTAGGACAAACTTGATCAAAAATCATCAATAGAACCACATATTCCTAGTCACAACCAATTACCTAACCAGTTTAAAGCATATGAACATGCAACTTCCACGGTCCAACAACATTTAGGCAGAGTCAACATTCATACAATAATATTAAAGTATATACATCATCTAAACATCACTTATCATTCTAACCTTCTAATCAGCTAGTTCACTACCACGAGCGATATCCCCTTCTAACCTTTACCACATATCATTCTAGTATTGTCCAAAGCAAAACAGATACACAAATAACCAATATACAATTTCTATTACATATATCTAGAGAAAACAAAGATCTATTAACAATCACACGAGTTTTTCCTTGTTTCTCATCCCACATTTTGTTCAGAGATATATACATTATTCCATAACTACCTACTCCCGCTACTAGAAAACTACCACGACCTGTTCAGACGTGCAACCCAATTTTCCTTTTTTAACATTTCACTTTCATGGGACAAAATAGAGCATACATATTTTTCAAAATCATTCGTAAATCAATTTCAATGTTTACAAAACTCAAAACACTTAAACTTATAAGATTCAAATCATATATCACCAAAATTTATAAACTAGACATGTGCATAATCTTATAACATCACCAAAAATCATGAAGCAAGAACCACGAAGAAAAACGCAGGTTTCACACCTAAATGTGACTAAACATACAAATTCAAGCTAGCTCCCCATACCTAGATTCAGTTCCCCTTTTCTATCAATTTCGCTCCACCGAACACCCTTTCATTTCTCACTCAACTCCCCCTTTCACTCTCTGGTTTCTCAAGTGACTTTGTTTGGTGCTTCTACCCTTGCCCCCATCCTCGAGTTCCTTCTCCTCCATCGTCGCGTCCTCAAAGTTGAAAACTTACCCTCCTTAATCGCTATTCATTCCTCCTTCCACCATTACCTTCAAGCCTTAAATGCACTCTCACTGCATTGCACTTCCTCGGTCCTAGGATTTGGGTATTCAAAGAAGAAGAAATAAAAACGAAAAGAAGATGGGAGAAGAAAGAGGCATTCAAATCGTGACGGGAATGAGGCTAGGGTTCTCCCTCTCGGAGGGTTTCTCTTTTCTCTCTCACAGTTTCTTGACCCAAAAGGAATTTTTTAAAATAAAAAATTAAAACCAAACATGGAAAATAAAAAAAAACATAAAACACTTTTTTAGCTTTAGTAAGGATCAAGGTCAAGTCTTTACACCTCAACAACATGCACCAACTCATTACCACTAAGCCAATTCATTTTCATTGATTATATAACCATTTAATATCCTTTTGACTTATTCTTATTTTGTATATACCATATTTATATATTTTTAATGTAAACCATTTACATATATTTATCACATAGTACTTGTACACAAGACTTTTACCTCACCACCATAGACTCTAACTAATTCACCACATAGTACTAAAATAAACCTTACCTCAAAGATATTCTAATAACTTGACTTATGCATAGAATGGTACTAATTTCTCAGGTCTTACATCCATGCTAAGTCCAAATTCTCACTCGCCTAGCGTTGACAGCTCATTTTGCACCCACACCTTCTAGCTTGTTTTTCACGTGTTCAATGCATATAAAACATGTCCTTTACGTGTCAATTGATCCTTGAGATACGCCTGATCATCAGGAATGCATTAGGAAATATGGAGAGGGTTGAATACACCTATAAATTCACCCTTTCCCTCCATTATAAAACTACTTTAAGTGTGATAATGAAATGTTGTTGTGATGACTCCAGCTTCTTCGTTTTACTCGTAGTCATTGGCTAGAAAGAGTTTCAACCCTCCTCTAGCCACCCTTCCTTAGCTAGGATTGCGAGCTTACATTGAATCCATTCACCACACATCAAACACCTTAGTTCAAACCATATTTTTCCTTCACGTTTTGCTTTTTTCGCTGCATCTCTTTACTTCTTCTTGTTCGAACTGGAGTACAACTTCAAATCCACCGTGGAGAGGAGTTATCAAGCGACTACCGGGTTTGTGTTACCAATGAAGAGCATTAGTGTCTTGAAGATTTTATGATTTTGATGATGCTATAAAGTGAAAAACTTGAAGACTCTTGTTGTACTAAGTTTAAAAGCATTCTTCTAGAATAAATTGTAATAGGAATAACCTTGTTAGTGTAAACACTTAGAAGTTTTCCTATCTAGGTAAAGTTTGCGCAGATAATCGATTATTTGGTGTAATAATAGATTATCACGAGCTTAAGAGGAAAAGTAATGCTCGTGCAAATAATCTATTATTGGTTAGAATAATCGATTATTTCAGTCTGAATCAGTTTTGCCCAAGTCGCACAAATAATTGATTATTCCTCAGGATAATTGATTTTCACTTTTTTAAAACCCCATAATGGACACAAATAATAGATTATAACTTGTGATAATCGATTATCACTGGTAGTTGGGAGTTGTTTTCTCAGATTCTGACCTTTGGGCTATATATACCTTTTACCAAACCCTTTATAAGGTTATCTAAGCCACTTGAAAATACAGAAACTCTCTGAGGATGTTTTCAAGTGTTAGTGTTGCTCGAATCAAGTCTTCTGAATAGGAGAAGCTCACGCTTAGTGTGTCTAAGGTCGGAGCTGCTCTCTTTAAGTTGATTGAGTAGGTTCTTCTGTTCGTTTGTCGAAGGAAGGTTCTTACGTTCGTTTGTCGAAGGAATGTGTTCTCTGTTCTTATTCTTTATTCATCTTATTGTAATTGATAAACTGATTTTAGTGAAATAGTTAATCACTCTTTATAGTGATTAACAACTGGACGTAGAATCTTTTGATTCAAACTAGTATAAAATCTCTGTGTTGATTTTCTTGAACCCTAACTCTTTAGCATACAAACGGTTTGATAAAAGTGTTGAAAGAAAATCAAGATTTTAAAAAGAACCATTTTAACTTGGCTATTGACCGTAACACGCTTTTCCGCTCTTTAACAATCGTAAAACTATTTTATTTCTACTCGCGATAGGTACCGATTGTTCCAACAGTTTGTGGCTTCTTTGACTTTGTTATCGCCCAACAATGCAGTTCCTCACACAACGAGTTTGTATAATTCTATAGAACATAATTCTACACATTTATGCTATTCTAGCCCTACCAACTCGGTCCAACAACACTTGCAAAGATCAATACATATAGATTTCGATTTAATGAACCTACATGAACTGAATTCATCCTAATTGGGATACAATTCTAACTACAATCTCTCATTTCATCATATAACCAATTCATGCAAATTTAGGAATTTATCCCCAACTCATCAGGTCATATTCATCACTCAACTCAATCATTCACACAAATCACAATGCAATCATACAATTAGAAATTTAAACATATCCACAACTTAAAAACAATTCAATTAGTTTCCCTTAACTATAAGACAACTTTAACAGGTCAAAGAGTACTAAATCCTCTTCAAGCTAACACGATGATCTATCTATACCTATGAACAACACAAACACGATCAGGACACACCATTAGGACCACTTATCGGTAAGGAATTGTATAGAAGACTTAAACAATATATGCAAGCTAAAGAAACTCACATGCAACAAAAAGAGTCAATAGACCAACAAAGGAAACTAATTGCTTAGAAGTAGAGAGCTTGTCGCGATGGTCACTTTAACTATCTCTGATCTTCCAATGAAGGATTAGGGAGTCAGAAACTCCAAAGAGAAATGAGAGAGTTCTACAAAAGTAGTTTCTAAAGAGATTGTGTATTTTTAAATAATACAACCCATTTATAAAATTTTTATTTATATTTTAGCTTTTTAATATTAAAATAATAAGTATCATCATTTTAAATACACTATCAATTCTAAAATACCATTTTCTAGACTTTTATACTAATATTATATTTTATTAAAAGATTTCACAATTTTCTAAGATAATCAAACTCAAATCGTCAAAACTACAAATGATAAAATATGAATTTGAGAATATAAATAATTTCAAATTCTTATCTTTAAATAAAATTTAAAATTATTTAATTTTTAAATAATCTAATTACTCTAATAAAATGTTAGAATTTTAATTTCTTTCCAAATTCATCACTAAACAACTTTTCCCATAAGATATTTCAAATTTTCTAAAAAAGTATTTATTACCCTTTTAAAAGACACTACAAAAGTTAAATACCAAATCAAATAGCTCATAATTGAATTATTATTATTATAATATATAAATTCATAATATATTAAAAGATATTATTGAATAAATTTAAATATTTAAATTTTCTATTTATTTATTAATTATAACAACATGTGAGAAACGTACCCACCCACACTCTATATAATGTCAAGATTGATGTACAACTATGGACGAATACTCTCCTTCTAGGATCTTTATTAAGATTTCTGTCCATTAATTTTAATCTTTAATAGCTTGTTTATGTCTTCTTTTATTACTTAGTAATTGTATGATCATGTAATAAGTAAACTGATTGAAAATTTGAAAGACTACGAAAATACTGAACAAAATTAGTTGAAACTAAAAAGTTAGCTGAATTAAATTAAAATTGTATGCTTAAACCTACATATATTAAACTGACAATTAAAACTCTTTTTTTATTAGCCAATATTATATATAAAATAAAGAATAAATTTGATACTTCCTAGTCCAACTAAAATTTAAAATTGTTAATAAATTTTAATAGAAAGTATTGGAAAGTGTCGCTATTTTTTGTATTTTTTACAAAAAATTACGGGACAAATTTAATTATATTGTGTGTAGATAACATTAGAAAAATTAAAATAAAAGGGAATAATCCTATGGCATCATATATATATTAATGGTCATTTTCTTACTCGTCACTTTCTTCTCCACCAACAACATCTGAGCAGAGTTTGCTGCAATCTGCTGTTCCACAGGTTAGCCTTGCATGCATGATTTCTCTTCAGTTCTTTTTCTGTGTGTTGTGCAAACAAAGCCATTTCCATTCTTCTCTTTTCTTTGTTCTTTATCATCACAAACTCACCCCAAATAAAATAAAAAATGAACTTTTTTTTGGTGATAAAAGAGAAGTTTCATTCGGAGGATATATTAAACTAAGTATTGTAAATTCTTCATTTCAGAAGCATTTGAGAAGCGGAATGGTACCTACTCCAAAGAAGCGAAAGGCATTGGCACTGCAGATGCTACCGAGAAACAGAACCTGGGACTGTGAATATGACATATATAGCCACTTGCAAGAGAAGAATAGGGTCCTTAAATGTGGAACTAAAAAGTTCGACTATTTCAATACCCTTTTGAAGTGTTTCGTTGTGGAGGATCATAAGAAGGCTGACTTAGAATTGGTACAGTTCATGGATGGTTTACACAGCGTTGTAAAGTCTCAGATGCTTCATCATCTTGAGCAGCCTAACATAGAGAACACTGCTGAGGAAAAGGGCAGGGATAACGGTGTGATAGTGGATCCCCAGCATAAGTATTTCATGGATCATGTGAGGCCTCACGGAAAATCTTATGTACTAGAGATCCCTGAGGATGGTGTCTGTGTAAAGTATGAGCCTCAATCATCAAGTCCTGAGAGTGAAGCTACCTACACAACCGATCATGACAAGGTCAATGTGTGCTTAGACATAGTCATGCATGTGAGTTCTCTTGCAAACTCTAAGAGTCCTAATGTTATTAGTAGTCTTGTGAAGCGTAGGGGTAGGAAGCCAAAAGGTGCAAAAGTCAGTGCTGCTATGGATGGCGATGTTAAGAGAAATGATGTGACTTCTGAGACACAGAAACATGTAAGTAAGAGGAAGGGTAAACAGAGGACTGAGATGAAGAAAAAACAATGTATCTCAGAAATATTGGTAATTAAAGATAGTGAAGATGCAGCAGGTCAGATTGTATGTATCCAAAATCATGAGTTTTTTCCTTTTTCCTTATGCTTTTGCTTATGATGATGCTGTTAACTTAGTTTTTCTTAGCTGTATATGTTATCTGTTGCTTCTCTGTTGAAGGTGGAACATTGTTGGCAAGAGTATCATAAAGGCAAGGCAACAACACTTTTCGAAGAAAAACTCATGGAAGAACTTAAGGCTCCTTTCTGTGAGGAAGAGTACAAGAGGCTTTTACACATCATTACTGTTCGAAAGCCAGTCCAACGCCACAGAGACCTGCGTGGAGGTATCATAATCTATGATGAACCTCGTCTTGGAAAGTCTTATCTTGATTGTAATGTTGGTAAGTAAGATATCGCTCTTCTCTTTTACATTCCACTTTCTCTGTTTGCATGATCATATAAGAATTTTGTGCTTGTTCTGCAGATCTTGCTAAGAGAATAAAAGCAGCTCATGGTGACCATCCCAGAGTTCTGAATCTCATGCGTGGATTTTTCTATTGGTTGAAAGTAAGTATCTTATGATATTTCAGCATCTCAATACACATTTTTTTTTCATAGTATTTCATCTCTCCCCGTCAAATATTTCAATGTAGTTATAAAATATTGAGAATTTAAGTCGGAGTCAAAGTTCTGTATTCAATAAATATATTGAGAATTCAAGTCTATACATTAAATAGATATAAAATAGTTTAAAATATATAGAAAAAGAACGAATTATAAACTTTTTATTTTAAAATAGTGTTAAATTTTTTTTATGTAAATTGAATTTACTTTTATACTTACTAGTGAATCCCTTCAAATAATCTTCATTAATCTTGCATTAGTCCATAAAAGTGGAACCTCTTCATAAAATTATGTACTGTTTTTGTGTGTGGATTGTATCAGAAAATCAAAGTTAGCTAAAAATGTTACATCGCCTTAGTAGTTTAGGAAATTAGAGGCTCTATTTAATGCCCTCTTTGTGATTATATATTTTTGTGGTTGCAGAATTTGTCACATGATGGGGCATTCATGCCATGGAAATATTCATCGTGGTTGGATGTACTGCCACAGCAGTTGGAAGGATAATTTACCTTTTCATTTATTTGTTTAACTATTTTTTTTTTTAGTGATGAAATTAATTCAAACTTCACATAAGAGAGAGGTCAAGAAGGAAGTTAGTTTGTGTTTTTGAATTTTATTTTGTCTTATTTATCTAATGATATAGCATTGATGTGGATAATCCTTACATTTCTTATCATGTATCTTTAATTTTTGAAAATAATCTCAAAAATTATGTTTTCTTAATGATTTTTTAAATCTGTTAAAATATTGAAATTTTTTTTAACAGATTTCAAAATTTGTTAAAAAATTTCTAAACAAATTTTAAAATTTGTTAAATTTTTTTTAATGAATTTCAGAATTCATTGAAATTTTTGAAAATTTCTTCAAAATTTTTTGAATCTATTAAATAATTATTTAAAAGTTTCAGCCAATTATGAAATTAATTAAAGAAAATATATTTCAACAGATTTTAAAATTCATTATTGAAATCTTAGAAAACCTTTCAATAAATTTTAATATTAGTTGAAGCTTTGAAAAATCCTTTAAAAAATTTAAAAATTTGTTAAAAAAAAATCTTTCAATAAATTTTAAAATCTATTGAAACACAAAATATAGGATGTAAGATTTTTCGCATTATAGAAAATGGTTTTGGAATTTTGAAATAGTTTGGAAGTGTAAAAGGAAATGATTGGAAGTAAAGAAAGAAACATGGAGATTTATTATTTTTGTCTAATGTTGGATTCTTAATAGAGTGATTTTAAGATTATTCTGATGTATTGATAGGCTCTTAAAATATCTCACAAAAATCTTCTTAAACTTTTTTTCTTATTTTGAAAATTTTAATTCCGGATTTATATTCGTATCTTTATTTTTTATATTCTGAAATATGTTTTGTGAATTATATTTTTATATTTGAAAGGATTGTTCTTATGCAAATTAATGTAATTTGCAGCATTGCGTTTTGAGAAAAAAAAATCAGCATTGCCTTTTGAAAAAAAAAAAACTACAAATGGAATGCATCAAGGAATTCCCCATTCTGAAAAAGTTTCATATTATTCCAAATCATATTTTGAATTTGATAATTTAGAAACATGAACAAATAGATAAATAAATAAAAATAGCAAAAGAAAAATATTGAACTTTGTTTATAAAAAATAAAAACAGATGTGGCTGCTGGGATTCGAGCCCAGGTCTCCACGGCCACAACGTGGAATTCTTACCACTAAACTACAGCCACTTCTTTGTTCATAATCATTTAATTATATTATGTTAAAAGAATAAACTCTTCCTTTTAGTTTAATTTTTATATCATAAAAGCTGTTTTTACCTTTTGAGAACATAACGTTATTCGCTAGATCGAAAGCTAATTGGTTTTTCACGGAAAAAAATCATCTTTATTTAATATTTTCAACTTATGTAATCAGATGGAAAAATTAATTAAGAGAAAACTATATACTATTCATGTAAAATTTAATCTCTAGTAAGCTTTTAACTTTAGTAACCGCTTTAAAACTGATAACAAAAATTACTTATAATTTAATTATGTAACTGTCAAACTCACTCTTTATGTTTGAATTTAAAAGTAAATTTAAAAAACTAAATTTGAGATAAAAAGAGAAAAATATGAGGTATTTATTCCCTTTTGTGATCCATTTCATCATCAATAACATATCTATTTCAATGCATTACTGCCAACCAAGACCCTCAACAAGGGTAATAATGCTATTAGTCGTGCAGCTGTTTAAAATAAGGTCAAAGTGATGCATTAGTTCCTTCTTTGTACGATAAAATTGATATTCATACTAAGCCCAATTTAGCAAATTCTGAAAGAAAATTTGTCCTACACCTCCGAAGTTACTTATATACCCACTTCTTATGTATTGGGCCACTAAAAAATAAGCCCCAATTATAATCTGCCACATATACACAAATTTGTTCAATCAGAAATTGCCATATGTCACTATTCTTTTTCAAATCTATCCAACCAAAATTTGTCACGTGTCATCATGCTACTACACCCATCTAGCCACTCATTGTTTGTCACGGGACGGTAACGGGTCGAGTCGAGTACGGATGGTGCTTACCCGTAATCTGATCCGACAAAAAAAATTCACCCGCTACCCGCACGGATACCCGCTTAAAAAATATCCGCGGATATTTTAAAACAGCGGATACCGCAAATATTAAAAATATATATTTTTAAAAATTATTAAAATAAAATTTAAATAGAATTACAAAAATTATATAAAGTATAATATAAATTAAATTAAATATAAATTAAAATTTAATTTTTGTTTCGGTTGAATTGGTTCGAGGGTCAGTTGTCCTTTTTTGCTTTGTTCTCTTTTGATCTTCAATCCTTCATGAGAATGTCATCTACTCCGATGAATGTCATCCACTCCGATGGGTTGTTGAGCTGTAGAAGACACTTCGATGCAAGTCAGATATGTTTCATAGAGAAGTCTATATTTTATTAGGATAGAAGAGGATGATTGTACCTAGACATCAATTGTATATTTATAGGGCATGAGGCAGACAAGCCCATTGATTATATTTTTAGGCAATTAAACTCAATAATCAATAATCAATGTTGTATATGCGTAAGGCAATCTAACCTATTAATGCCTGTTAATTGTCTATAAATGACAATTAATTTTGACCGGTATACTTCATATAGTACAATTTTAATTAAATTTAACCTTGTAAAATATAAATTAATGTTAATTTTAATTAAATTTAACTTAATAAAATAAAAATTAAATTTTTATTTTTATTTTTTGCGGGTAGCGGATATCCGCAGGTACGAATAGTATAATACCTGCACTCGCCCCGTCTATAAGCGGGTATTAAAATACCCGCTATCCGCGGGTTTTGGGTAGTAAATATCCACGGGTATCAACTATCCGTCGTGGATTTTATCCGCGGGCGCGGATTTTTTTGCTATCCCTAGTCACGTATGCATCTTCATCCTCCATATTCAAATTACGAGACCAAGATGAGATATAAAATATTGGTCGGAAAAACTCATTTATCTTACTATAACAAGACTTGATCTTTTTATCAAGTGGGAGTTGTGTATCAATTTATGCAAAATTCTCACATTGATCATTGAAATATTGTGATTCGCATTCTCGATATGTAAAAGGAAACTCAAAACAAGAAGTGTTGTATGAAAACAAGGGAAGTACTCAAGTCAAAGGGTATTGTGATGTAACTTGAGCAGATTGTCCAATTGATAGAAGATCTACCATAATATATTGCGTATTTCTTAGAAGGAACCTTGTATCTTGGAAAAGTAAGAAACAAAGTTTTATTACTCGATCTAGTGCAACAATATAATATCGATATATGGCTTTAACTACATGTGAACTTGTGTGGATGAAACAACTCCTTCAATAGTTGAAATTTTGTGAAAATGATCAAATAAAGTTGTATTGTGACAACCAGACAACCCTTCCCATTGGCTCCAATTCATTGTTTCATGAGAGAACAAAACATATAGAAATTGATTTTCATTTTGTTAGAGAGAAACTACAGTCCAAGAATCTTATTACTGAGTTTTTCATCTTTCATGAACAATATTCTGACTAAATCTATAAGGGGGCTTAAATTTCAATTTATATGTTCGAAGCTTGGTGCATGTGGTCTATATGCTTCAACTTGAGAGGAAGTGTTGAAATGTAATCTTTTTATTTTGTTATTACTTATGTATGAGAACTCAATTTTAGGGTTAAGGTTTAAGGGAGTGCCTTGACCCATTATATTATGCCCCTTTGTACTCTATATACAATAGTAAAATTGAAACAATGTAAGAAAATATACATTGTTTTATTTCATTAGATTTCTCTAAGTATTGGAAGAGAATAAGTAGTGGAAGAGAATGCTCAAAAATTCCAAATTTCATGTTCAAAATTCTTAAATACATTTTGATCATTGATTTACTTGCATTTTAAAATAATAATTGATTTATTTGAAAATGCTAATAATTGAACCATGTAAACTAATAACTAATTCTTTGTCCAATTGATCTATAAAGACATTTATACATTTTATTCATTCTTAAGATTTTAATTTAAAAATAACTAATTTAATTATTTTGTTAAGTTAAAATTTAATAGGGTCTTACAACATTCAATTAATTCATCTAGTTTCTTACCGGTTATAAGTGTATATACATTAGAAACTACTAACATTTATCTTGTTCCAAGTGTCTACAAGTTAAGTGTTCTATAACAAAACACATGTTTCAAGCACATATATGTGAATAATTTTTAATTTTACTTACGTCAAGGATTAACCTAATAAAGCAAATTGATAAAGTTTCAATTAAATATCATAATTGACTTATCATCAAGCACTTTGAGGTAATTTTAATAATGAGAACCAAAACTTAAGAAGAATAAACAAAAATTATCTCTAATCAATAAAATCAAAGAGCAACTCGTGAATTACATGATACCTCATAATCCTTTATAAAATTGTTAAAAGAATCCATCCACGAGACTTAACCTTCCATGTGGAAGAAAACTCAAAACATTATGAAAAAGGAAAGGTGATGGAGGTAGCTTCAGGCTTCAATCAAAAAGACTCTCCAAGAACCAGAATTGGTAGTGGATGAAGGTTGGTGACGTGTAAGCATTTGCAACATAAGTGTTTGATGAAAGTGTGAATGAAAGCAATGGGGGTGTATGAAGTCTTTGTGCTCAGAAAGCCTTCTTTCTAAGGAGGGAAGCTAGAGAAGAGTAGTTGAATTCGAAATTCAGAAATTGACTTAAAAGAAAAAGAGGCTGGAATGATTTCAGAAACATATCATTAAGCTCAAAAGTGAAATTATACAATGCTCTCCTATTCATAGATGAGGAAAAGCTTCTAATCTAAGCTAAATTCCCTCCAAAATTCAAATAAGTAGTCACAAGCTACATGCTGGGTCACATGAAAAACGCAGCAAAAAACGTGTTACAGGCAACTTTGTTGATGCTGAACGCCCCCTGGATGGCCTCTGGGCATGCTTGGGTAGAGAACGCAATTTGTTGAAAATGGTTCGCCTGCGCTGAGTGCCCCTTGATGAATCATTATTTTGTACTATTCACTTAGCTTTCCGCACCGAATTGTATTAGTGAATTATGTTTAATTCTCCGTTAATATTGTCTCATTTTCACTATTTGGGCTTAATTTGACTATTAATTCTTATTTTAATTAATTTGAATTATTTGGACCTAATTATTCCAATTATTATTTGCAGGACAATTTTGGAATCATATTTTGGGACAAAAAGAATGTGACCACGTCATTTTTTCATTATCCACGTCAACATTTCATTTGAATTTCGTTTTCAATAACTTTGGGGCCATTTTCGGACAACTTTTTGTAGAAGCCCATATGAAGGGCAGGATGGCAATTACGGTTTATAAAACCCCAAATAAGATTTTAGAAGCTTTCTCTCTCCCTCATTCACGTTTTTCCTTCGGTTTTGGAGCATTGGGCGTTTTCTTCTTTCTCCCTTTTTGGGAGTTTTAGGTTTTTGTTCTCTTTTCCTTTGAATTGATGAATGATTCTTGTTTTTAATTTCAATTGCATTTGTGTTTCTGTTTCTTGTTTCATTTTCCATTTCAATTTCATTTCCCTATTTCCATTTCGTTTTGGTGTTGCAAGTTCGTTGTCCAATTTCAATTTCTTTTTCCAATTTGAATAGTGTTTTATGTTGTTGTTTTGAGTTTCGTTTTGATGTTCGTTTTGTGCTTTAACTTGCGTTTTCCATTGTGCTTTGTTTACATTTTGTTTGCTTTTATTCCATAATGAATTCACTTCCATTTTGTTGTTGTAATTACGTTTTAATGGTAGCTTAAGTGTGCTTGGTTGGTCATTAGTGAAATTGCATCATTTCCTTGAGATTTCTAGACCGTAATTGTGATTTTACTGCTTTGATTTGGCTCAATGTTCAATCTGTTTTGCGCTTGCGATTGGGTAAACGCTTAGTTGCTAAATTGGTGTTTAATCTTTGCTTAGTTGATTGAATTTGTGCATCGCGTTTGCTTAATTCGATTTTATGAAAACATGACTAGTCTTCGCTTAGTTGGTTAGCTTGTGTTAGATTAGGGGTTAAAGTAATGTGTTGTTGGTTAATCTGTGATTGGAAGCATGTAATTGAGCTAGTGATCATCCATTTTAAATATTTGTTTGCATTTGTGTTTAATTTGGTTCATTTCCATCCACAAAACTCTCAAAAAATCACCCCACCACCATGTGTTTGATCTAATTCCTGAACCATATTTGGTTCTTGAGAGACAACCTAAGAGTCACTTCCTAATATTATAATACACTTAATTGAACATTAAATTTGATTCTGGTATGGCCTCGATCACCCCCTGGCTGGCGCCGAGCGCCACCTATGCTACTAACTTGAAAAATGCTTCAAAGTTGCTCCAATGCTTTGATTGACTGGTCAATGGTTCCTAGCTTTATTGCATCCTATAAAAAAAGAATAATAACTAGTTAAAAGAGAAGAAGGATTAGTAATTGATTTGCCATAAAAGTAAAGTATTTTGTAATCCTTCTTCTTCTTGAATCCTCTTGGACATGAATGTAGTTAGAGGTCCAATATGAGCCTTAGATGGTCCTCGACCCTCCCTTTTGAAAAGGAATTGTCCTCAGATCTGCTTCATCCTGTTTGATGGAAGCCACTCCAAGCTTGATTCACAAAGGCAGTAGCTTCAAACCAGAGTTCTCTTTGACATGGCTCTTCTAAGAGGCTAACATGAGTCCTTGATGGTCTTCCATCACTATTGAAAGGAATTAAGTCGTAGACGTTAAAAGTAGGACTGATATTGTAACTTTCAGGAAGGTCTAATATGTATGCATTATCATTTATTCTCTTAACCACCTTGAAATGACCATCTCTTCTTGATAGAAACACATCCAAGCTTCACATGTGAACTGTTGGAAACAGGATGGCTCAGTTTCAACACCAAGAGGGGGGGGGGGGTGAATTGCTGAGGTTTAAAAATCAGTCTTTTAAAAAAAAAATTCACAAAGTATAAACCTTGACAAAGTTTTCTTAAATCGCAAGGAATACAAATTTAAGTGCAGTGGAAATATAAAGTTGACTACGTAAACAGTAAAGTCGACTTAATGTAAAAGTGTAGGGATAGAGAAATCAAATGCAGAGTTTTTATACTGGTTCGACCTCAATGCCTACATTCAGTGTCCTTCCATAACCAGGAACAAAATGCACTATAATGGTCAAGGTTTTTACAACTAGGCTTTTATAGAGACCTCCAAGTCAAAAATATAAAACACCTCTCTAACCCTCTAACAAAAATATAGGCAGTAAAACAAAGATCTGCAGTAAGATATCCCCTCTTCTGTAATCTTCAATCCACTTTGAACAATCCTCAAAGTGTCCAAGACTCCTCAAGTCCTCCTCTTGTAATCCCAACAGGAAAACAACAATCTTTCCAAAGATTGATAGAAAACTTGATCAATACAAAGAACACCAACACTGCAGAACTTGATCAACCAGTAAGCACAATTCTTCTCCCTGCAGAACCTCTTCAAAGAAAGATCACCATGGTCGTCTTGATGAGTTCTTGGAGCAATCAATCACAGGATCTCAATCTGAAACAATAAATTGAAAAATGTCAGTTCAACCAAAGTCCTCTTCTCTTTCTGTAATCAGAAGAGTCATGTCTATTTATAGTTTTCTATAAATCAAACGCTCCTGTAGTCGACTAATCTACTAATGAAGTTGATAACGGTTTAAATACCATTATTTTTATACTTAATTTTGATACTTAATGCAACCTTTTTGACTTAGAAACTTTCTTGGACTCATGATTTTGCTTTAGTTTTGTGAATAAGAGAGTTGAGGATATGCTTTATGATTTTATCACTAAATTCCCTTGATTTTGTAGGTTATTGATTGATTTGAAAGAAGGGTTGAAGTATCAAGGAGTTGGAATGCAAAAAAGGCAACCAGAATGTAGAAAAGTCAATCAGTCAACCAGTACACTTGCTGGAGTCTTAACAAGTTTTTGGCGCTGTTGTTGGGGACTCGTGGTTTAACTATTCTATTCGTGTGATTATTGATTAACTTTGACTTGATTTTTTATTTATTTTAGTTTTTGTTTGTTCTCATAAATGTTTTCTAGGGTTTTGTGTCTAATGTTTGCAGGATGCAATTTGGACAAGAATTTAACTATATGGGCACTCAATTCTACCAAGATAATTTCAGCCACTGGTGGGAACCTCACTCAAGCATGGATCAAAGCCAATTTGGGCAAGTTGCCGAACAATTTAAGAGTTTACAACAAAAACAATGGCAACAACAACACTCTCTATCAATGGCAAAGTTGGAGGATGCCTTTCCACAATTTATGCAAAATGCCATCTTCGCTTAGAAAAGCATTGAAGCAATATCCAAAAGGATGGAGATGCAGATTGGTCGTATAATTGAGAAATTGGAAGATTCTGGGGTTAATACTAAAGTTAACCTTAGGGAGGAATGTTGAGCCACTATCACTTGAAGTGACAAGGTTGTTGATGAGGCAAAGATAGAGAGAGATAAGGAAAAGATAGAGGAAAAAGAAACATAAAGGTTGAGTGAGAAAAATAAAGATGAAGAGAAAGAAAAAGATGTGGTTGAGAGAAAAGAAAAAAAGAGAAAGTGTAAGAAAATAAATAAAGTAAGAGAAAAGAAAAAGAGAAAATTTAGGGAGAAGAAAAGTAAGTAAAAGACGATGAGAGGGAAAAAAGAAAAGATCATATGAAAAACCCCTTCCTCATCCAAAGAAGTATCATAGGAAGGAAAAAGAATTTAAGTGCTTTATGGAAATCTTCAAGAAATTGGAGATTAAAGTTCCTATGATTGAGACATGGAAACAAGTGTTTGGTTTTATCAAATTTCTGAAGAAATTCAGCAGAAAGAAGAAGAAGAAAAAGAAAAAAATATCAAGCAAGGAGAATACCAACACTTACTGATGGGTGTTTGAGCTCTATTGGGTCAAGCTAATGACGTTAAAGAAGGAAGGCAACCTAGTTTCTGATATTTTTTTTTATTAATTATTTGTGTGGTTTGGATTTGAGTTTTCTTTGTATATTTGAGTTTTTTTTTTAGGTTATATGATGCTTCTGATGGCAGTGATGATAGCATCTACTGATGGATGCTAGGAGGACTCAGATAACAACATTTACTGATGGATGTTGTTATGATGAGGATGATGAATGAAAGCATCTACTGATGGATGCCGCTACAACATCTACCGATGGATGTTGCCATGATAAGGATGGGGAATAATAACATGTACTGAAGGATGCTTTGTGATTAAGCATCTACTGAAGGATGTTATGTGATTAGGTATCTACTGATGGGTGTCATTGACAGCATTTACTGATGAATGTTGATGAAAATGAGAATGATTAACATCTACTGATGGGTGCTAATGAGATAAATATGCGTCTACTAAAGGATGCTGGAGGATTATTGGGTCAGGCTCGTGACGTTAAACAAGCGCTACCTGGGAGGCAACCCAGTTTTCTAAACCTATCTTTTTAATTTATGCTTTATTTGCTTATGTTTTTAGAATAGGTGTTGATGTATTTGGTTTAAAACTTATGTCTAATGCAATGGGTTGATGATAATTTGATGAGTGTGCTTGATGATGCTTTTATATTGATTGATGTTGAGATGATATATGAGATGCTATATACAGGTGGTGGTTCACAATATGTGTAAACAGATGCATGATGATATGATTGTGATACTGGGCAAGATGTGTATCTATGTATTGGAACTTGAAATTAGCATATGTGAGGTTTTGAACTCCAGAGTTTTTGATTGAATGATTGTTATTACTTTGAAAGCACGAATGACTTTGCCTAGGTTTCTATGGTTAAATCACATGCTTGAGTCATATGATCAAGGTCATCTTTGATTAGCCCTTTCTTAGCCAATGCATGATTTTCGCCTAAATGTAAAACAACACAATGTGTTCTACCCTTTTTGAACCTAAGCCTTAAACAGAATTGAAAACCCATTTTGAAAATCTTTACCTTGAGTTAAGTTGAGAATTATTGTATGGTATTGATAAAGGTTCAAGTTTGGGGTTGTTGGGAAAGTTGAAAAAGAAAAGATGAGCATTGAGCTAAAGTGTTGAGTAAAGTATGAAAAAGATAGAAAAGATAGAATGAAAGAAAGAAAAGATCAATGCAAAAAAGGGGAAAGTTGGGAATAAGGGATTGGTTATTAAAGAGAGTTTATGCTTGAATGATAAATTTTCGAATAACTCTCTTAACTCAAGGATTTTGTGATCTAGAAAAACTAATTTTTCTTTTTAGCCCAGCCTCATTATAAGCCATGAAAAAGTCCTTGTGATGATAACTTGCTTGTGAGTATGATTGATTGTGGTTAAATGAAAGGCAAAGTTAGTTTGTGTGATATTGTGATAGTAGAGAGAACGAGTTACCTCAATATACACCCGTGTGCTTGAGTGAAACACTTTCCTTGGTAAAGAGTAGTTCCAGTTATACATGATTGCATCTTTGCTTGGTTGTTTGGTCATTCATGATAATAGCATCTGTTGAAAAGACTATGACTATGTGAACATCATACTGAGCTTAATTGAAGTAATGCATTTGTACATCTTGACTGATATTTTTATGATGAGCTGAGAGTGATTACTTGTCTTGGAAGAAAGAGTTTTGAAGTGTGTTAATCCATTGTATTGATTGTTTGAAAACTGAGTTACATTTTGTTTTGCTTAAGGACAAGAAAAGTTTTAAGTTTGGGGTTGTGATAACAGTTGAAATACCGTTATTTTTATACTTAATTTTGATACTTAATGCACCCTTTTTGACTTAGAAACTTGCTTGGACTCATGATTTTGCTTTAATTTTGTGAATAAGAGAGTTGAGGATATGCTTTATGATTTTATCACTAAATTCCATTGATTTTGAAGGTTATTGAATGATTTGAAAGAAAGGTTGAAGTATCAAGGAGTTGAAATGTAGTAAAGTCAACAAGAATGCAAAAAAGTCAACCAAACAACTAGAAAAGTCAACCAGTCAACCAGAAATGTCAACCAGTCAACCAGAAATGTCAACCAGTCAACCAGAATGCTGAAAAGTTAACCAGAGTGCATAAAAGTTGTGTTGAGCGGAAAAGTGGCGCTGAGCGCCAGTTTTTTTTTTTTGTTTTTCGCCTGCACGCCAACGCTGAGTGTTATTTTGAGTGCCACACCTACCCCTAAGCGGCAATCCAACGCCGAATGCTATTTCCGTGGGCTTGGGCCAGTTTTTCTATTATTTTTATAAGCTATTTAAGGATTTAGTCGACCTAGAGGGTCTATCTTTTGGCAGAAGGAGACACATAAACACTCTTTTCACGCCTTGGAGGTAGATTTTGGATGTGGAAGCTCCAATCTACAAATTCTAGGGTTTTATCTTTCATTCTTTTCATTGTTTTCATCTAGTTTCACCATGTCCATGGTGAACTAAACCTCCATTGTTGTTGGGGAAACGATGTAATCCTTTGAAACTCCCATGTATTGAATAAATTTTTTAATCTTTATGCTTTACTTCATTAATTGTTAGAGTTTTTCCTCTATTCTCTATGCATGCTTTGTTTAACTCATTCAATAGCATGATCTTTGATTTTGTTGATGTGAACACATACGGGAAAATCTAGACATGGAGGAATTCTCTGAGGATCAATATTACCTAGACATAGGGATAGGAGGACCGATTGCCTTTAAGCTTTTGTGCGAATGTAATGCATGATCAATTGCTAGGGAGACAAGACATTGTAAACTAGTAATTAGGAGTAGGCTCTCTTCACCGAGACATCGGGTTTAGGGTAAATTACAAAGTGACATTAACATTAATGAAGGAGTAGAATTCGTAAATACATGAGAATGGATAGGATAAAGTTGGAAACCCCAACAACATAATTCATCCATATATCTTTCACCTGCGTATTTTCTTGGTCACTTGATCAACCTTTGCATGCATGTTTATTTTCTATTTTGCATTCAAAAACCCAAATTTCGTTTCTCAAGTCTTAAATAATCAACAAATCACATGACAGTCTAGGCCAATGAGTCTCTAGGAAAAATGATACTCGGTCCTACCGTTTATATTACTTAATATGATTCGGTACACTTATCGAAGTCTTAACAGAAGTCGACTGTCTCCAGACAGTCATAGCAGTTAAGCAAATTAGCAGTAGTCATAACAACCAAATTGATTTTGCATTTAATACAGTTGACTTTCATTTAATGCTTTAACAACCAACTGAAATATAGTTGTTACAGTACACAAGCATTAACATAATTTTAAATCAAATAACTAACTAAGTCGGATCCACTGCGCATGTAGTCGACTTAGACATTTCAACTCAATTTGAAAATCTTTTCAATGCAAAATCACACTCAACATTGCTTTTGAAAATTGTGCAAAGGCACGAGTTTTAATTGACTCTCTTCATAATGAAGTCAACTTAAAACTTGCATATTTGCCACACAATATAAGTTCAACAAAGTGCATGTGGTTTTCCTTTCTAAAGAATATGTAAAGCAATCACACAAGATGTATCAAGTATCAAATCAGTGAATATGCATACATATATCAGAAACAACACAAAACATGTTCATTAAGATATCAATCATAATAAAAAGTAGAACATGTAACACATAACAATACATGTGTTATTAATAATGTGTTGTCATCACAAAAAACCAGAGCAATTAGAGCACTGTGAGATTAAGGTTCAGCTAACCATTGCTTCCCTTATCAACAATCTCAACATGAACAACTTGCCATCAACAGAGAAGCAGCGGAATGAAAAATGAAGCAATGGAAGATGGTGCATGAAAGGTTTTTCATGAAGGTTTGAGTGAAGAAATAGAAAGTGTATGGAGTCTCTAGGCTGAGTAGACCTTCATACCAGGGAAGAAAGCAAGAGGAGAATGAGTGAATGAGGATACAAAGTCTGACCCAAGAGTATAAGAAGCTTGAAATAAATTCAATAACATTTCATTATACTTCAAAGGTGAGCAAATACAAAGATATGGCCCTCTTATTTATAGGTAAAGATGAGCCATCCTTTTGACCCAAATTCCCTCCCAATTTCAAATGAAAATGTGCAAGAGGTGCCAGCTAAACAGATTACGCATCCCATGCTTCGAACCAGGTCAGAAATCAAACATGTGTAAAACACCTCTCGTAGTGGATGGGCTTTAGGGGGTTTCGGCTAGGCCAAATCCTAATCCGAAAGCTAAATTCCTTTGTAATTTCAATTTGAAAAACTTGTTTCCAATCCAGAAGTCATCCAGAAATTTGCCTTCTTTTTCTTTTCTTTTGATTCCTTTGATTAAAGGGGTTTTTGGCTGGTTTAGTCTATGATCTCCTAGTCTTATTAAACCCTACAAAACAACATATAAACATATTAGAAGAGAATCCTTCTAAGACTTAGAGAAAGAAAATTAAGAAAGAGCTCTTAAAAGTCCTTCCTCAACTTCCCTTTCTTAGCCTTAGCTTGAGTTGATAATCCTTTGAATGGAATTCCCTAAATGGGTTTCTATCATACCCTCTTGGATAAAAAATTATATCAAGCATCAAATATATCTCTAATTTGTATCAATCCAAGAAAGAATTTTTTTGATGGAAGTAACTTTAGAATAAGGACTTTCTATATTTTTTTTATAGTTTTAAGAAAATTTCAAAGTCCTAATCACAAGTCACTTTTCTTTTGTTTTGAGTTTCTTGTATCCTTAAGGGTAATAATAACTCAAGATATAAATTGTCATATTTTAAAGAGGGTAGTATAATAAAAATAGGTATGGCAATTAGTTTAAAAGAGAAGTTATCATTCAAATACGTAAAAATAATTGGAGAAGAATTAAAGGATTGAGAACCTTCTCTTTTAAGTTTGGGTTCCACGGTTATTGTAGGAGTAGAAGTTGCCATCAATAACAATTTCTCGTTTTCTTTTTTGTTCTTCTTCTACTCTTTCTTGCTCTCTTCTCTCTTTTTCTTCTCTCTCTTTCTTTTCTTCTTTTCTTTTTTTCTTCTTTTCTTCTTTCTTCTTCTTCTTTCTTCTCTTTTTCTTCTCTCTCTCTTTTTTCTTTTTCTCTTCTTTCTTCTTCTCTTCTCTCATCTTCTCTCTTCTTCCCTTTCTCTCTTTTTCTCTTCTCTCTTCCTTTTTTCTCTATTCCTCTCTTCTTTTAATCTCTCTTTCTATTTTCTTATCCTTAAGTTCCTTAAGTTTGGCTCCAAACTCAATTTCTTTATGAAAGAAACCCTGATAATTTAAACTCTTAAGAAATGTTTTTCCCTCTTCAATGTTATATCTTATTAGTTCTAGGGTTCTCTTGATTGTAGGAGGCACAAACTTTCTTCTCATGCAAGATTTTAATTCATACCAATTACAAATTGAGGACCTTCTTCCTTTTTTAACCCTATATTGCCTTTCATCTCACCACTCACTTGTATGTTCTTCTAGTCTAGAGAGATATATGCTAAGAACATAAGATTCACTCTCTCTAGAATGGAAAATGGAACCATTTGATTTAGATTCACTTTTTCTAGCAATGAATGGATGCATTTAATCAATTTTCCTTTCCTAAGCTAAGTAAGTTTAAGCATCAATGTCCTTACCAAAAAATTGAATTTCTCTCTTAGCTTGATTATACAAATCATCCTCAATCCTATCAAACCCCTCAAATGTACAATTTCTTCTAGCTTTTTCAAGTTTTCTCTTAATGTATTTAAAAGTAATTGGCTTATCAAAGTTACACATCCTAGATGACCTATGACTTGACATCTTTTAATTTCAAAAGTGGATTCTTAGTTTGGAGAAAGGTTTAAGATTTCACTAAGAGACAATTCCCAAGTAAGAGAGGTGAGCTAAAGGCCGCTTAAATACAAAGTCTTACCTAGCCAAAGTGCCTAAGGTTACTTTCTTGACCATTTTCAAAATAAGATTCACTATTGAATTTAAAATGGACTGAAACAACTAAAAATAAAAGTTAAAACACCTAGACTTCTAATTTTCAAACTTCTAATGTGACTAAGGCTAAGAGCTTAAACTTTTGTAGCCTAAGTCAAACCTATTTGCGTGGAAATAATAAAACAAAGGGAATCCTAGGTGAGGCTTGTAACTTTGGCTAACAAGACACACTCACCATTTACTATCAATACAAGCAAAGAAAATTGCCAAGATTGGGGAAAACACCAAGGACTCTTCCAAACACTTGGTCTTAAATGGCCTTTTACAAGAAAAACAAAAGAAAATTAAATCTAAAATAGATTACAATTTCAAAACTCCAAAAGGATCAAGCTACACTACTCTACTACTCCATGCGTGCACTACTTTGAGACTGGGTCAACTGCTTCCTTGCTTGTTTTGATCCTTTAACCCTTATACATTGTTGTCACAATTTTGTAAATTTGAATTGGATATTGGAACAACTTATGTTCTGCTATTGGAATTCAATAAAATGGAAGTTTGTTAATCTGCACATGGTCTAGCTCAATGTCATATTAAATTGTTGCAGCTGGCTTATACAACTCGTTCCCAATTAATTCTGCACATCTGAAACATACCATAATCTAGTAAATGCAACAATGAATTAAGTGCAGTGGTCACATTAACAAATTTGATTCAATGTAGTTTATGACGTAGCCAAACTGGTCAAATAGTGTGTCAGGCTAATGAGAATCAGTTCATCACATTGATTGAAACAAAACTTCATAAAATCAGATTTTAATCAGCTATAAAGAGTTCAGTTTAGTGGTACTTTGGATTTGTCAAAAGAATTATGAGGTAACTAATGTTGCATTGCTACAGTCATTACAAATTATCCTTTTGTTCAACTGCAAAATTTCCTTAAGCAGCTTAATCAACAAACACAAGAGGGTTAGATGTAGTGACAATAACCAATAATAAAAAAAAAAATAAGCAGCTTAAAATTGATCACTCATTCTCTCAGCAAAGGTAGCTTGGCTTTTGGTGCAGCCACTCAAATCTCACTTCTGAACTATTTTAGGGTGTTGGCTCTCCTCTAGCAAGTTTCTTTTAGGTTTCAGACACTCAATCTCTCATTTACTTTGGTATGGAACTGGTTTCTCAAAATTTGCCTATAGGAGTTGTTACCAATAAGGAGTATTGGTAAATCTTGAAGAAAATTGTTTTGATGATGCTTCAAGAAGTTTTACTTGAAGAAGATATTAGAATTATTTAAAAGAACTTTGTAGAATTTAAATGTAGTAGGAATGTCTTTAAATTATGTAAAACTTGTATTATTTTAGAAAATTTTCTGAAATAATCGATTATGTGAAGCAATAATCGATTATCATGAGTATGACTGAGATAATCGATTATCACTTCAAATAATCGATTATCACAAGTCTGTTTTTGAAAAATTATTTTGAAAAATCCATAACGGACTTGGATAATCGATTATCACTTACAATAATCGATTATTACTGGCAGTTGGGACTTGACCTTTGATATTCATAGCAAGTTGCTATATATTGGGTTTCTGTGAAGTTTAGAAGTAATTTTTTTGAACAGAAGCTTAGCAGAATACTGTTTGTCAGAGGAAGTTCTCAGAAGCTATAGTTCAAAGTTCCCTTGCTTGGTCTCGTGAACAGGAGAGGCTCGCGTTTCGTGTGTCGATAGTCGGAGCAAGCTCTCTTCGAGTTAGCAAGGTGCTCTGCCTGGTCTCGTGAATAGGAGAAGCTCGCGAATCGTTGGTCGATTGCCGGAGCGGTTCTCTTCGAGTTGGCAGAGTGTTCTTCTTCCAGTTCGTTCGTCGAAGGAAGGTTTATTTATCTGTTTTTTATTCACTATTATTGTAATTTGTGAAACATCTTTTTAGTGGAACTGTTAATCACTTCTTATAGGATTAACGACTGGACGTAGATTCTGTTGAATCGAACCAGTATAAAAATACTTGTGTGATTTTTCTTATCCCTACACTCATTACGTTTTAACGCATATCAACTGTTCGATAAATTTTCTGAAAGAAAATTAATTTTCTAAAACGGACCATTTTAATTTAAATAGTGACCGAACACGCTTTTCGCTTACTCTAAGTTTTATTCCGCTGCGCTTTACTCTTCAAACCATACCATTCCTGGTACCAACAGGAGTTGCTAATTTTCACTCTTTTTCTTGCTGGACAGCAAAATTGTAATCCAAATTCAACTCCCTCTCCACTTTCTAAGATGCTACCTTGGTAGGGAAAGGTGTCTGCAACTTGAATACTCCAACAAGACTTCACATAACCATTAAAATCGGCCAACACAATCACGAAATAGATTTAGTTTCACTGCACCATAAATGGTCACTGGACAACAACAAAATTTGACTTGAATTGGGCAACTTAAGAGGACAAAAAGCTTAAAAAGTAATAAAAATAGGTGTAGAAGAGATGTAGGCAGTGAAATCTATCCTAAGAAAGGTGCTAAAACAAATTAAACAAGCAAAGAAAACAAAATCACAGGTTCAAATCAAGTTAAACCAAACTGTTTGATAATTTTCAAAAATGTTTGATAAAATGCCCTAAAGAGAATTAGATTTTGAATTTTTGAGTTTTAAGGGCTCTAAACTGGATTGCATGGTTCTATAAGCTTTCTAACACTTGATGTTACTTCTTTTAATCATTTATTTTAAATCTAAACACTAAATAAGCTTTTTCAACAATTCAGAAATGAATTTG
Source organism: Vigna reflexopilosa (assembly GCA_027742785.1). Taxonomy (NCBI): domain Eukaryota; kingdom Viridiplantae; phylum Streptophyta; class Magnoliopsida; order Fabales; family Fabaceae; genus Vigna; species Vigna reflexopilosa. Next base: position 26,379,704 of record CM050918.1, read on the forward strand.
AATGAAAAATAATCAAAATAGTACTAGATTCCCAAACTCTATACCAAAAAAATGTCCCTAGTTTGGTGGTTTGACATTCAAATTCGAATGGAAGTGATTCAAAAGCACAACTGATTATTTAACAAACTTTGTTTAATGATTTGAAATGTGTTTAAACTCTAAAATGAGTTATAAATTGCTTGCAAGTCAAAATCATTACTCCACATCCTCTTTTAGCTCAAAAAGTGATGGTTTAGAAAACAAATCTGCACATAGGCCAAGATATGACTAAATGAACTATGATAGCAACTTTTAAACATCATTTTAAACTTGTTCAAGCTTTCCAACTGCACAGAAACAACATAAACCAAAATCACACCTTGTTATGGCCAATTATGCAGCAAAAAATTCCATCACACCACCAAAATTAGGTTTCATAGAATCAAAGGCTTAAGCAATAGTGAAAATGACTCAAAGAGTTCTTAATACACTAGATCAAGTTGGAATTAATCAACTAGAATGATTTAAACTCTGATTGAATATGCAAAGAACTTAAGCACAGTGATAAGCTTGGAATACAAAACTGAAACAGTGAGATGCTATTAATTGTGAGCAACCAAGCCATGCACATTGCCTTTCATTACTTGTAATGGTCTGCTACACTTTTAGCAACCTTCAACATCATCAAACAAATTTGTACAAAGCACCAGAATCAAAGAAATCCAACTGAAAATAGATTCAGAGGCTAAAATAGATCCACATTGCCTCATTTAGGTGATATATAGCTACAATTGCATTTGTACTCACTTAAAATCAAAAATCAAAATGAAAATAGAATAATTGGAATGAAAACAAAAACAAAACTGAATCAATTAAGAGCACAAGACTTATAACAAAACTGCATTTGAGAAATAAAGCTGAAAATGACTCAAGCAATGGATATTCACTGTTTAAAATGATATAAAAAAAATGAACACACACTGGAATTACATAAACGCTTATTGGAAACACGAAATCAGCTTAGAAACTCACTAAAAACCCAAAACTGAGTTGAAAGAGTAGCAGGAACAGAACAACATGGATGAATAAATGGAAAAGAGACTTATCTCTTAAAGCGTGTAGCAACCTTGCTCTGAATACCACTTGATGGAAGCATATCCAAGCATCACACGTGAACAACTTGCCATCAACAGGGAAACAACGAAATGAAAAATGAAGCAATGAAAGTTGGTGCATGGAAGGTGTTTCACGAAGGTTTGAGTGAAGAAATGGAGTGTGTATGGAGTCTCTAGGCTCAGTAAGCCTTCCTTGTGTGGAAGGAAGCTAGAGGAGAGTGAGTGAATGAGGATACAAAGTCTGATCCAAGAGTATAAGAAGCTTGAAATAAATTCAGCAACATTTCATTATACTTCAAAGGTGGCAAATACAAAGAGATGGCCCTCATATTTATAGGTAAAGATGAGGCATCCTTCTGACCCAAATTCAAGTGAAAATGTGCAAGAGGCAACAACTACATAGATCACGCATCCCATGCTTCGAACCAGGTCAAAAATCAAACATGTGTAAAACACCTCTCCTAATGGCTGGGCTTTAGAGGGTTTCGGTTGGGCCAAATCCTAATTCGGAAGCTAAATTCCTTTATAATTTCAATCTGGAAAGCTTGCTCCCAATCTGGAAGTCATCTAGAAATTTGCCTTCTTTTTTTTCATTTGATTCCTTTGATCAAAGGGGTTCTTGGCTGGTTTAGGCCATGATTTCCTAGCCTTATTGGACCCTACAAAGTAACATATAAACGTATTAGAAGAGAATCCTTCTAAGACTTAGAGAAAGAAAATTAAGAAAGAGCTTTTAAAAGTCTTTCTTCAACTTCCTTTTCTTAGCCTTAGCTTGAGTTGATACTCCTTTGAATGGAATTCCCTAAATGGGTTTCCATGTCCTCGTAGACTAAGTTTGGACTTTTGTTGAGATGAAAACCTTTCCTTTATCAAATGAAGCCAAACTAAATCTCCTTCTTTAAAAACAATTTTCTTTCTCCCCTTGTTGTTGTATTTTGAATATTTTTTAGTTTGTTTTTCAATTTGGGTTTTAACCTTTCCATGCAACTTCTTGACAAACTCCGCTTTAGATACACTTTCTTTATGAATAAAAGAAGATGACTCTGGAAGAGGTAGCAAATAAAGAGGTGTAATATAAACAACCTTTAAAGGAGAAAGATTAGTAGTCTTGTGGACTATTTTATTGTAAGCAAATTCAATTTGAGGTAGATGATCATCCCAATTCTTTTATTACCTCTTAATATTACCCTTAGTAAAGTAGATAGAGATCTATCAACCATCTCAGCTTGCCCGTTAGTTTGAGGGTGACATGTGGTAGAAAATAGTAGTTTTGTTCCTAGCTTTTCTCATAAAGTTTTCCAAAAATGGCTTAGGAAATTAACATCTTTATCAGACACTATAGTTTAGGGTAAGCCATGTAATCTTACTATTTCTTTAAAGAAGAGTCTAGAAATATAGCTAGCATCATCTACTTTGTGGCAGGGTATAAAATGAGTTAGTTTGCTAAATCGATCTACCACCACAAATATAGAATCATACCTCTTTGGAGTTCTTGGTAATCCTAAAACAAAATCCATACTTATGTCCTCCCAAGGGGTACTAGCTATTGGAAGAGGTATATAAAGTCCATGAGGCATAACCTTTGACTTAGCTTGTAAACAAGCTATGCATCTAGAACAATGTCTTTGAACATCTACTCAAATGTATGGCCAATAAAATTTACTTTTACAAATACTTAGTTTTATCAAGTCCATGATGGCCCATGAGTCCTCTTCCATGACTCTCTTTGATAAGAAGCTTTCTAATGGATCCTCGGGATATACAAAGTCTTCCTTTATTAAAAAGATACCCCTTAGAAAGATAGAATCCATCAAAAGTCCTCTTAAGACATGATGAGTAAATGGATGCAAATGTTTCATTATTTTCATATCATTCCTTTATATCATCAAACCTTAATATTTGTGAGCCTAGGGTTACTAATAATGCACGTCTTCTAGATAAAGCATCAGCAACAACATTAGTACTCCCTTTCTTGTGTTTGATGACATAGGGAAACTGCTCCAGATATTCCACCCATTTTTCATGTCTTTTGTTTAATTTTCCTTGCCCTTTAAGATACTTGAGAGATTCATGGTCAGTATGTATAATGAATTCTTGAGTCACCAAATAATGCTCCCAAGTCTTTATAGCTCTAATGAGGGCATACAAATCTTTATCATAGGTAGGGTAGTTCAAGGTAGGTCCCCTAAGTTTTTCACTAAAGTAGGTTATTGGATGACTTCCTTGAATTAAAACAACTCTTACTCTTATCTTAGATGCATCACATTCTAGTTCAAAGGCTTTGGAAAAATCAGGTAAAACTATAATAGGTGCATGAGTTAACTTATGCTTCAAGGTCTCAAAAGATAAGACTTGTTTCTCACCCTATACTAAATGTATATCTTTCTTGACAAATTCATTTAAAGGAGCAACAATGGTGGAGAAGTTCTCTACAAATCTTCTATAACAGCTAGCTAACCCATGAAAATTTCTCCCATCTCCTTCTTTCTTAGGGGTTGGTGATCATGGTTGATTTCACTATTATCTGTGATTAAATTTTGATACTAAATGAACCCTTTTTGACTTAGAAACTTGCTTAATCTCTTATTTTTGGTTAATTGTGTGAATAAGAGAGTTGAGATTATAATTGATGATTTTATCACTAAATTCCCTTGATTTTGTAGGAAATTGGAATGATTTGAAAGAGAAGCTAAAGTACCCAGGAGTTGGAACCCAGAAAGGATTGAAAAAGCACCAGAAGAGAAGGCTACAAAAGACCGCAGGGCGCCTGATTGCCCTTTTTTGGGGCCCTTAGTGCCAAAGGCTCACACGGATGCCTGACTGCCGTTTTCTAGGACCCTTAGCGTCAGAGTCTCACATTAACGCCTGGGCGCCCTTCCTAGGGCGTTGAGCGCCAGTCTTCTTGTGTTGCACACTGTTTGAGCGCCCTCTGAGGGGCCCTGAGCATCATTCCTCTCGCACGACCGCCTGCTTGCCCTAAGTAGGGCCGTTGAGCACCAGCGACGTGGGCTTGGACTTTTTGTTTGCTCTATTTAAGGATCTATACACGTTAAGGTTTGTATCTTTTGGCAGTAGAGATGCAAAAACACCCTTTTCGACTCTCTGGAGGCAGAATTGGATGCGAGAGCTCTCCTCTTCAGTTCTTAGGATTTATCTATCATTCTCATTCCATTGTACATCTAGTTTCTCCATGACAATGGAGAACTAAACCTTATTTGTTGTTGGGGAAGATGTAACCTCTAAGCTCTCATGTATTTGAATTTGTTCTGAATAATTTATGCTTCTTTCATTTATTGCTAGGGATTTTCTCCTTTGCTCTATGCTTGTTATCTTTTGATCATTCATGGCATGATTTTATGGTCTTCTTTGTTATTGGGAAATACCTAGAAACCACGATATGGAGAATTTCTCTCAAAAGAAATATTGCCCAAGGATGGGGATAGGAGGTTTGGTTGTCTTAAGCTTCTGTTCAAAATGCAAAATTAATTATTAGGGATGCAAGAGATTGGGGTCTAATGATTAAGGATAGGATTTCTTCGTTGAGGGATTGAGTTTTAAGTAATCTAGAGAGTGACATTAACAATTAAATGAAGAAGATGAATTCTTATATACATAAGAGTAAGGACGGTGAAATATAAACCCCAACAACATACTCATCTCATATTATCAACATCATTCATTCACTCTTGTGTTTTGCTCCAATTGATCACATTTTACATTTTGTTATCATGTTTATTTTTATTGCATATAAAAACCCACAAAATAATCTTTCAGTCTCAATTAATTAAGTAATTACACAACTGTTTAGTACTGTGAGTCTCATGGAAAATGATACTTGGTCTTACCACTTATTATTACTTGATACGATTCGGTACAGTAGCCGGGGTCATAACAAGTTTTTGGCGCTATTGCTGGGGACTCGTGGTTTAAGTATACTTTTGTGTGTTCTTAACATATTAGACTATTATTTTTATTGTTTTAATTGTTTTAATTTTTGTTTATTTATATTCTTTTGGGCTAATTGGGTGTGCTTGTGTTTTGTTCTCTAGTGTATGCAGAGTACAATTCGAACTAGAAGCACGAAAATTTATGAACCTCTTCTTACAGGACTAGAAGAAAGTAGAAGAAGAAGAAGAATCAGGACGTCTAAAGAACTTTTACCTTCTCTTGAGATGCTTCAATAGCCTTCACCTCAAAGATCTGACCAGGAAACAGAAGATATTGGTGAAGAGCAGAATAGTAGAAGTACTCTGGCAGATTATGCAACAGTTATTGGCCATCATCATTTTAATAGCATTGCATGGCCGAGGGTTAATGCTGCAAATATGGAGATGAAGCTTGCTCTCATTCAATTAGTAAAGAGCAACCAATTCAATGAATTAGCACATGAAAATCCATATGAGCATCTAACCACATTCAACGAGATTTGCAATACAATAAAGATCAATGGCGTGCTAGATGAAGCTATTAGACTTAGCTTGTTTTCTTTTTCTTTGGGAGGCAATGCTAAGATGTGGTTGAACTCTTTTCTAGAGAACAACTTTACTGAGTGGGAAGTCGTGGTTGCAAAGTTTATGAATAAGTACTTCCCACAGTCAAAGGTAAATAAATGTGAACAAGAAATTTTTTCTTTTAGGTAGGGCATGGATGAAACATTAGGTCAAGTGTGGGACAAATTTAAAGGCTTGTTGTGGAAGACACCCACACATGGCTTTAATCATTCTAAATTGATGTTGGATGCCTCAACTAGAGGTAATTTCAAGTGCAAGACTCTAGAGGAAGCTTAGGAGGGAAAGTGAAACACATGCTGGAAATTATTGTTTAAGATGGAATGGGTGAAAGTTTGAAACCTAGGGGGAGCTTAAGGAGAACGTTTATTAATTTTTACTAAGTGGTATTAATTATTAGTTTTAAGTTTTAAAAATTGATTGAAATTAAGAAGGAAACAACATTTTATGGTTTTCAAAATAGAAAAGGAAGTAGGGGATTTGAGAAAGATTAAGTGGGAAACGAGAGAAGGGTTTAGGGAGTGAATATAATATTGTGTTAGTAAGGAAAGAATAATCAATTGTATTAATAACCAAAAGAGACTGCAAACATGAGAACCTTGAGGGGAGAAAGGAGTGCACAACTAAAAATTGGTAATAGGGTGAGGGTAAATCATTGGACAACAAAAGTGGGGGTTTGGAGGAGGATTTGGTTTGCTGTGATATTGTGTGTAGACAAGATATTAGAATTGGCCAATGTATTAGGAAGTTATCTAGTCTTTTCATTGAGTTGAGAACGTGTCATTCCTCTAATTCTGTAAAATTAATGTGTATTTTGTTTGAACAATATGTATGTAACCTGATTAGTGACACTTGCATTGGTGCATTAGTTGAATGTGCATTGAAAATCTCTATGTTAGACCTGAAATTGTGTTAATGATTGGTATGTGTTTTGGATTCTGTGATGTATTGTACTGAAAATATAATGTGTGAGATGCTATAAATTCTATGATCAACTAAATTTTGATGTGAATTGAAGTATTGTGTATGATAGTTGTTTGAATTTGATTAATGAGATGGTTTATATGAAAATTGTATTGCTTGTGATATTGTTTGGACATTGTTTTGTTTTGAACCATGAGTGCAAAGAGAAACTGCCAGGTTACTAGAATTCCTTGTTTCTACTAAAAATTCAGTATGCCGTTCTATGTATTAAAATCTATCATAGCATGTTTGGCTTGGTGTTCTTAAATCCTTTGTATTTGCTTTTTCTATTTCCATATGTAGTTTGATGCATTAATCTCTGTTAGCAAAATGATGAAGATGAAGTTTTGATGATGTCCAAATAAAGTGAAGATATATCAAGATTCATGAAGATCCTTTGAAGACTTGTTTTTTATATTAAAAGCTTTTGTAATAATTGTAGTTTAATGTTTAGGACTTATATTTGTAGTAGGTTTTGATTCATGTACCTTCATACTTTGTATTTGCTGTTTAGAATAAAAAACGCACGGTTTTAATCGATTAAACCAAGTATTAATCAATTAAAACGTTACAGGTGCTGAAAACTCAACTTGTATGGAAATAATCGATTAATACCTATTTTAATCGATTAACTAATCGATTAATCCTAAGAATAATTGATTAAAACTAGCCGTTGGAGTTTTCTAGTTTTTGAAAACTAGCCGTTGTACTCATTTTAATCGATTAACATTAATATTAATCGATTAAAAGCATTAAATGGCCAGTTATGAAGAATGGAAGAGTTTTTGCTTAAGTCTATAAATAGGCTCTCTTTATCCATCATCAGCAACTCTTCCCTTGCGCTAAAATACTCAGAAATCTTTAAGAATTGTGTGCTCTGGCTCAACTAAGGAAACTCTTGTCTATGGAGCTAGTGAAGTGCTGCTACGATGATGGAGGAATAGTTGGTTTATCCTTGGTGCGTCTGAGGAGGTGTGTGGAAGAGGATCATCCTTCGTGAAGTATTCAGAGGAGGTGTTTCATCCTTCGTGAAGTATTCGGAGGAGGTGTCTCATCCTTTGTGAAGACTCAAAGGAGGTGTAGGTTCATCTCTTGTGGTATCAAGAGAGGTGGTTTCTAAACTTTTACAAATTGTTTCTTTGTAATTGTAATTTGTAATTGTTTTGTGATTAGTGAACTATTTATCTTGGTTCGAGATAAGCGACTGGATGTAGGATTGGTAAGATCCGAACCAGTATAAAAATCATCTGTGTAAATTTCTCTCAACCTTACTCTGTTATTTATATTTATTATTTGCATAGTAAGATAAATTGAGAAGAAATTAAAAGGCACACGTTTGAATTAAAAACCCTCTTGGTTTGTTATTCCACGCTAACCATTCCGCTGCAGCCGCTCTGACAATTGGTATCAGAGCTCGATTTGATAGTTATTCAAATGGCAGGATCATATCAAACTTTTGCAGAGGGTGCTTCTATCAATAGACCACCTCTATTCACAGGTGAAAACTATGCATTCTAGAAGGTTAGAATGCAAATTTTTATTTAGTCTATTGATTGTGAAATTTGGGATGTTGTTGCTTCTGGTCCGTCTATTCCTACTAACAATTTGCAGGAACCAAAGCCCCGTATTCAATGGACTGCTGAACAGAAGAAAAGATTTCAAAATGATGTGAAAGCCTGAAACATCATTGCATCTGCGTTAACCGTTGATGAGTTTTACAGGATATCTATTTGTAAGACTGCTCCAGAAATGTGGGAAGTGCTGAGAGTAACCCACGAAGGTACAGATGATGTAAAGAGAGCGAGGAAGAATACCTTGATCCAGGAATACGAAATGTTCAGGATGAAGCAAGGAGAAATAATATCAGACGTTCAGAAATGCTTCACCAATATCATTAATCTTCTAATTGGACTAGGTAAGTCTTTCGAAAATGATGAACTCAATATAAAAATTTTGAAATCTTTAGACAGGTCGTGACAACCAAAAGTGACTGCAATTTCTGAGTCACAAACGCTCAACACAATGACTATGGCAGCACTATTCGGAAAGTTGAGGGTGCATGAGCTTGATCTTGGAAGACTTGATGAAGAAGAAGCAAAAGCCAAAACCAAGAAAAATAGTCTAGCCTTAAAATCTGAGGTAGAAAGGAGCAAGAACAAAATAGAAGATGAAGACTCAAAAGATGAAGGAATATTCAAAGTCGAGAAGAAAGAAAATCAAGAATCCTCCTCAAATTATAGATGTTATGGTTATGGAGAAAGAGGGCACTTAAAAGCGGACTGCCCAAATCAAAAGAAGAATGAAGAAATAAAGGAAAAGAAGTTCTTCAAGAAAAAGAAAGCCTACATCGCATGGGATGATGACAATGAAACAATTTCTGATTTGAGTGAATCTGATGAAGAAGCAAACATCTGTTTAGTGGCAAACGACGACACTGGAAGCCAAGTAAGTACATCTAGGGATTCTAAAAACTATAGTCAATATAGTGAAAGTGAATTGCATGAAACTTATGCTGCTTTACTTGTAGAATCTGAAAAATTAGATAAAGCTCATAAGAAATTGAAAAAGGATTTCAAAAATTTAAAATTAAATTTTGAAAATATTTCTGAAGAAAATAAAAATTTAAAATCAGAACTTGAAAATATTCTTGAAGAAAATAAAAATTTAAAATCAAATTTTGAAAATATTCTTGAAGAGAATAAAAATTTGAAAAATAAAATTTTATTTTTTGAAAAAGGTAAATATATTAGTAGTGATGAATGTGCTTCTTGTGAAAATTTTAAGAAACTACAAAACAACGTAACCTTAGGAGAATGCAGTAAAAATAATAAAAATAAGGTTGTTAAAAATAAGTATGTTCCTAAAGTTAAAAATAAACATAATAATAGAACCCGCAGAACATGGGTAGAAAAAGGAACAACTTATAGGAACACAAACTTTATATCATGCTTTTATTGTATGAAAAATGGTCATACTTCAAATAAATGTAAAATTAAGCATTTTAGTGTTCCAAGTGGTAGATATGTTTGGGTTGTAAAATGATTTCATTCCAAGCATTTTAAAATTTAAAATTTACAATTTAATTTTTTTTATCATGTAAATTTTTTTAAAAAAACAAAATTTTAGAAAGCATGTTGTCTTTGAAAAAATTGTGGACTTTGAGACAAAACCTCTTGAGTCAGTTGAATTAGACGCATGTAATAATGAAGACTTGCAGAAGACAACAAATGAAGCAAAGAATGATGACGATCACCAAAACGAAGATCTCAACAAAATATCTTTACACAACGAATTTGGAGATATATCTAAAGGGGTAAACATTAGAAGAGATCTAGGAATTTTAGAAAGCTCTTAGGATTGCATTTTGATCCATTTTGTGCATTTTTGTGCATTTTTTTTAAAAATAAAAAAAATAAAAAAATCAACCATATTTTTTTTATGCTTTAAAATTTCTATCTCGTATGATTCAATGTATGTTTAAACAAGATTTTTAAAAGGTTCTTTATCCTAAAATTATATGTTTTAAATCTCCTACTGTGTATGTTTGAATTTATCTTGATTTGAAATATATTTAAGCTCATATGTATACATACTTTTATTAAGGGGGAGTATTATCTTAGGGGAAGAACATATAACACAACTTTTTAATTATGATAAAAAAGGAGGAGAAAATGTTCAAAGCTTATTATTATTCTCTAATGTTCTTTTCCTCTATAAGTTGTGTTTTTACCCAGATTATTTCTAAAAGCTTTAATTCAAAGGAGTTTTTTTTATCATCATAAAAAAGGGGGAGAATGTTAGCAAAATGGTGAAGATGAAGTTTTGATGATGTCCAAATAAAGTGAAGATATATCAAGATTCATGAAGATCCTTTGAAGACTTATTTTTTTATATAAAAAGCTTTTGTAATAATTGTAGTTTAATGTTTAGGACTTATATTTGTAGTAGGTTTTGATTCATGTACCTTCATACTTTGTATTTGCTGTTCATAGTAAAAAACGCATGGTTTTAATCGATTAAACCAAGTATTAATTGATTAAAACGTTACAGGTGCTGAAAACTCAACTGGTATGGAAATAATCGATTAATACCTATTTTAATCGATTAGCTAATCGATTAATCCTAAGAATAATCGATTAAAACTAGCCATTGGAGTTTTCTAGTTTTTGAAAACTAGCCGTTGTACTCATTTTAATCGATTAACATTAATATTAATCGATTAAAAGCGTTAAATGGCCAGTTACGAAGAATGGAAGAGTTTTTTCTTAAGTCTGTAAATAGGCTCTCTTTATCCATCATCAGCAACTCTTCCCTTGCGCTAAAATATTCAGAAATCTTTGAGAATTGTGTGCTCTTGCTTAGCTAAGGAAACTCTTGTCTATGGAGCTGGTGAAGTGCTGCTACGGTGATAGAGGAATAACTGGTTCATCCTTGGTGCATCTGAGGAGGTGTGTGGAAGAGGATCATCCTTCGTGAAGTATTCGGAGGAGGTGTTTCATCCTTCGTGAAGTATTCGGAGGAGGTGTCTCATCCTTTGTGAATACTCAAAGGAGGTGCAGGTTCATCTCTTGTGGTATCAAGAGAGGTGGTTTCTAAACTTTTACAAATTGTTTCTTTGTGATTGTAATTTGTAATTGTTTTGTGATTAGTGAACTATTTATCTTGGTTCGAGATAAGCAACTGGACGTAGGATTGGTAAGATCCGAACCAGTATAAAAATCATCTGTGCAAATTTCTCTCACCCTTACTCTGTTATTTATATTTATTATTTGCATAGTAAGATAAATTGAGAAGAAATTAAAAGGCACACGTTTGAATTAAAAACCCTCTTGGTTTGTTATTCCATGCTAACCATTGCACTGCAGCCGCTCTTACAATCTCTAATAAGGTGTTGTTTGGGTAGGTCGGGCCTTTGTAATTCACATAGATGAGGGTCCTAGTGTTGTTAGTTTCATTGTCTGTTTTAGTAATCTTAGCCAATAATAATCTACTTATTAGTATAAATGTTATAAGCTTTGTGCCAATTACAAAGTTGTTGTAAAATCCTAGTATAAGCTGTTTAGTTGTTGTAGGGTCCAAATCATAATGTTGACAACTATCACGTACTCATTTAAGTAGTTTTCCTTGTGGTTGATCTTATATGTGCTTCTTGTACTATTTTTATTGTTAGGATGTGTCCTTCCTTGGTTCTAGTGACTGTAGTAGGATTCTACAACATGTCAAGCATGATAAAAGGTTTGTTTCTGGTGTTATAGTTGTTGTCATAAGGTCTGTAACATTTTCCATGGTCGTAGGTTGTTTTTCTCTGTGACTTAGCTACTATAATAACTCTCCAATACCTTCCAATTGATATAAGATGTGCCTTCTTTAGAAACCGAGCTGGCTGAGCTCCTTTGGGTGTAGGCCAAGTTGGGCAAGCTCCTCCTTGTGATTGTCGAGTTGTCCGAGCTCTTTCTTGGGCAGGCTGTGCTATCTTCTGTAGAGGTCGGGCTGGGTTGTGTGGAGGTTGGGTTAGGGTGTCTGTTGGGTTGCTTGACTGTGTGGCCGAGCTCCTTGGCTAAGCTCTCTAAGTGTTTTTTTAAGGGATTCTAAAACTCTGTTTTAAGAGTGGTTTGGGTCATTTTAGAGGTTTTTGGGGTTGGGCGAGCTAATAGACATAGTGGTCGAGCTGTTTGAGGAAGTGGCCAAGCTCTTTGCATTCTAGTGGTTGTTGAGTGGTGGACTTTAGGCTGAGTTGTTTGCCATGTTATGTGCTTATTGTGGATGACTCTCAAGTATCATTATTGCTTGTGTTGGTGGTTGTATGGTACCATGTATGACTGTTAATGGAAATGCCTGTTGATGTGATGGACGAATTTACTCGCTGTACTTAGTAAATCTTGAGTTGTGCTTTTGGTCGTACGATGTGGGAAAGTGGTCCTCTTCGGTTGTGCGGTGCGAGAAAGAGGTCCTCTTCAATCGTGCGTGTGGGAAGAGGATGAGGTTTGAGTGTTGCACCCTCTCGTCTTTGCGAGACACTGGAAAGGGGAATGATGTTTCGCCTTGACTTTGGCTTGTTTGCTGAGTATAGTGCCAGTGTACGATACACCAACGTTTTTACTCGTAGGTCCTTGAGGAACAAGAAAACATGTCCTTTAGCCATGAGAGCAGGATAACTCAAACCATCCTAGTTTGAAGAACAAGTATGTGAGGTAGGGTACAAGAGATACACAATTATCCTACATTGTTGATGATGGTAATGTTGTTGAATGTTTAGTTTAATATATTATGTTTGTTATTGTTATTATAATTTGAATTGTTCTTTATTATATTATTTTAACGGTAGGTTACCCTATATTTGTTTTTATGATAGCAAAAAGAAAGTTCTGTATTTTGAATCTTAGTTGTAACTTTTGGTGTTAGATCTTAGTTGGACTAGGCTTCTTGGCATAAGAGTTTAAGCTAGATGGAGTGATTAGAAAACAAGTTACTAGATTTTTCACATGGTTATTGTCAGACAACGTATTACTTTGGTTGTGGAAAAATCCCCAGGACAAGTAGGTAATGATAATATAACTAAGTGAATGAATTGTTGTAAAAAACGTAAAATTAATCCATAATATTTTTGTTCACATTTTTTTATACGAAGAAATTTAAATGTCTAACAACATATTTTCTAATAATTTAACTTTCTAAAATTTAAACGATTGAACAATGTTTTTAAATAAGTTTCTTCATGATTTTAACCCTCTTCAGTGAAAAGAAAAAAGATTCTAGTTACACCTTTTGTTTATAATTACTATATTTTATTATTAAAAATAAAAATTTAAACTCCATCCATAGGAAGGTATAAGCCCCCTATATTGAAAAATTAATTTAACATTTGAAGAATGAGTTTTAAATTTGAGAGACTAAAATAAATTTATCTATCTGATACTCGTTGTTATTATCATTTCCACACTGAATCTGCAACTCTATAATAAATTAAATTTACTTGAGTTTAGCGTGAAGGTAAGAGTGAAAGCGATTGGTTCAGGAAGACGAGAGTTGAAGTTTCGAACGGAAAAAAGGGAGCCATAAACGAAAATTAAGGGTATATGTCCGTAACGTTCTTTAAAGCCTAGCCTAAACGCTAGGGTGCGTGGTGAGTGACAGTGAGTCACAGCGGTTGGACCGAATCGGTAATAGTCAACTGGACTAGTTTTGAATTTCACCTCGTTGGCACCCAATGGGAGGGGTGGACTTTTGGGGCACTACCCCACACGTGATAACTGACCACCCAGTCTCTTCTCTTTCTGTCTTCTTCTTCCCTTTTGGATTTCCTTTATGAGTTTACTCACACACCTTGTGCTACATTTTTTTTTCTTTCTCTTTAATTTTTTTTCTTCATTACTATTCATTACTTCTACCAACTAATGCAATGATCAAAAATCAATGAGCCTTGCGATCTTAGGGGAACAACTACATGGCAGGGGCTTCGAATTCCAAGATCGAATTCTTGGTGTGGTTGTCGCAAGTCATGGGAGGACTCTGTTCGCGCTCCGCCGCCGACGACCGAGTTTTTGTCAACGCCGATTCTGCTGCTCAGAGTAAACCTGCCGCTGATGACGCCGCAGTTTTCTCAGCCGCGCCTCAGAGGATGGAGAGGAATCTTCCTGAACCTTCTAGAACTAACGGCGGAGCTTCTTCCGCTGTCGATGAAGAGTTCTACGATGGAATCCCGCGCTTCCCTAAGGACTCCTTGACTCAGAAGCCTAGGTCAAAGGTTAAACAAAACAAACCGTTTCTCTGTTGTGAATAAATATGTGCTGAACTGGAGTGATGTATAGCGTGTTTGAGTCGTTGTTGATGGTTTAGTCGCATGTAGGGCTGGTAGTTCACAGACGCAAGCAAAATAAATTAATGAGGTTAATGAGGACGCGATTGGAGTTAGAGAATACTAGTGACTATTTTGGTAACTTGTATAATTCGGAAGTAAGGTTTGTGGTTGGGATTAGGGTTTTTTTTTGTTAGTAATTATGAGTTCTAGGATTGTATTGTTTATCTTGTTTGTGGTTGTATTTAAGTACTGGAGGCTTGACAATATGTTTTATGTGCTGGAAAGGGAAATTATTCAAGGGCTTTTGATATCAGTAGGGATTATTTCTGATATAAGACAAGGTAGATGAGCTTTTAGGCAAGAGAACATGTATAAAATCATTAATTTGCTCCTGCTTAAATTGAATAATACTGGAGAAAAAAAAAAGAAAATATCTGCTGAGCTCTTTCTGTTTCAGGTCTCAGAGGTGAGTTCACGCTTGGGCAAAGCTGGTACTACTGGAATTGCTATTGGAATTGAGAAAGCAGTAGAGGTTTTGGATACTCTTGGGAGCAGCATGACAAATTTAAATGCTAGCAGTGGGTTTGTTTCCGGAGCTTCAATTAAGGGGAATGAAATTTCTATCTTGGCTTTTGAGGTTGCAAACACAATCGTCAAAGGTTTTAATCTTCTGGAATCTCTTTCCCCTAAAAGTATTAGGCATTTAAAAGAAGAGGTGCTTCTTTCACATCCCGTGCAAGATTTAGTGTCAAAGGATATGGATGAACTTCTTGGGATTGTTGCAGCAGACAAGAGGTAAATATGGATTTTACTTTATTTTTCATTACCATGACTGTAAAATTAAAATATCAACTGTATATGATTTTGGATTATGTTGTTAGGCAGGAGCTGAAGGTTTTTTCTGATGAGGTGATTCGGTTTGGAAATCGATCGAAGAATCCTCAATGGCACAACTTAGATCGTTACTTTGAGAAGTAATATAAATTGTACTCACTCAATTCTATTAGCCTATCATTCATTTTCAAATAAATATTTTACCTTTTTTGTTTTTATTCTAAGCTGTGATTTCATCCTAAATTTTAGGGTTAGCGGAGAATTGAATGCTCAAAGACCCTCAAGAGACGAGGCTGAATCAATAATGAAACACTTGATGACTTTGGTTCAGTTTACAGCCGTGAGTATATTCTTTGTGCCGCTATAGAAGATGCTTAATGTTGCTCGAGGACTTATAGTAATTCCTGAAGCTGAAAAGATAAGAAAATAAATAAAAAAATTCTTGCTAAAAATATTCATAATTTAAGAACAACTAACTCAAGGGTTAATCAAGTTTATAAGTGATTACTCATTAAACCACTCTTTCAATGTCGTTAAGCAGTTTAATGAGTGATTGTTCCTAAATAGTAAATACTTTATCCTATAATTCTGTTTTGCAATTTCCTGGAAGTGTATTATGGGGGATTTTTTTTAAGGATTTTGAACGACTATATCTTCTATGTATTACATTTGTTCAGAGATTTCTTTCTTTCCATCCCATACTCTGTTTCTTACCCAATACCTTTAATCATGATTTTTACTCAAAGATATAGAGGAGAATTTGAGTTCATCTGCAATAGCTCTGTAGTACTAGTAACCTGCAGGTACATTTAAAAATTCATTCGGATTCTTTTTTCTATTATCACAAATGTAAAGTTGGCATTATCTGCCATAATTAGAAAAGACATGTATTGTTAGGAAACCAGAATTGAAAAGAGACAAAAGAGTAATATTCTTTATTGTAGACTGTATAGAACACAAAATAGGGGAACACATTCTCCTCCAAGGGTTTCCCATCACAAAGAGCTAAAGCTCAATCTACAGAATTATCCAAAAAGTCCCCCCATTCCAGGACCCTCTAACTATATAAAAGGAAACCAACCTCACTCACCCGAACAACCTAACTAACACTATTTTTTAATCTGTCTCCTATCATACCCACATTATATCCTAACATTTACACACCGCTACAGAACAACCTTGTCCTCAAGGCTGGTACAGTGAAGCTTGATCCCATGACAGTGTGATATTGTCTTATCATCGGAAGGGATCCCACTGGCTGCTGTCTGCAATTTCAGATCTGGAAGCTTGGTTGGTGGTCGATATGAGTGTAGTTTTTGTATACCAGATTCTGAGCCCAATAATTTGGAATCCCAAAATTCCAAAGTCATTGATGTTCCAATCATTATCACTTCTAAGTTCAGCCATGAATTCTTATTCACATTAAGTAAACCTGACTTTGGGAAAAATTGTTGCTTGGCTGCATCTCCACCTTCAACTCTCTTTATTGTTGCATCCCCTTCCTCCTCCATCATACTATATTTTTCTGTTCCAAATCTCCCTTTTGTTTTGGTTTTTTCTTTCCTACAGAGAGTTTGATTCTTCATTGCTGGCCTTTCTCCCACAATTAGAGCACCTTGTGAATCTCTAATCAAGTTCTTTAGATCCTGTTGTGGCAACCAATTGTGAATGTTAGATTGCAGCCCTCCAAAGAAAAATCCCTGCAATTGATCTTCTGGTGTTTTATTTGCTTGTGACACCAATATCTTGAATTCTTGGATGAATTTTTCCCCACTCCCAGTCCATGTTACTGCTGTCAAACTCTCGAGTAAAACTCTCCGTGCATTTTTCCCTACCTCCTCAAGAATGCCAATATCTTTATGGATATAAAGAATATCCATGACCCATAAACTATCATGTTGCGTATTATTACTAAGGCACATCAGTAGCATAATAAAATTCACCCCTATTGTTTATTCCCACTTCAAAATCTTGAATGTAATCTTCCACCCTTTCTTTTTTAATTGTTGCCCATTTTCCAACAATGGCACTCTGTTTTCTACCCCCACACTTTTCAAAAGCGGTGTTGCATTATTTGCCCCTACAACTCCTACAATGGCCTTTAGGAAGATCTTACCAAGAAAGGTTCTTGGATTTTTGTTGCTAGGTCTTGAACCCTTGGACTGCATTTTCTTCCATGTTATTCACTCTTGGGTGTACCTTTGTTGATCCTTTGATGTTCTGAACTTCAAAAACATCTGTTGCCCTTGTTGTTTGACCCTGGGTGCCATTCCCTTCAAATGTGGACAACTCCACTCTTTCAACCCATGGGAAAAGTGGTTCTTCGTCTGCTTTACTGCTCTGTGGATATCTTTCTTCCTTCTTCTCTTCATCATTACCAAGTACTCTCCATCTTCAGAGAATTTCTTGCCTTTCTTGTTGTTTTGCAGACTGTCTTTCACAGCATCCGTACCCGTTTTTTCCTCTTTCTTTCCTTTCATGGCAGATTTCTCACTTCTTTCTAAACTCCTATCCTGGTTGTTAGTTCTTCTTTCAAGAATTCAGGTGATTTCTTCAAGTTCTTGGTGCATCTCCCTAGTCTCCGCCTTCAGTTCCTCTACGGTAGTCTCTAGCAAATTCATTCTCCCCTCCAAGGTAGTGATTCTTCCTTCCATCACACTCCTCTCCCAAGGATCCAACAGGTTGGACCAATTTTGTTAGGAAACCAGAATTGAAAAGAGACAAAAGAGTAATATTCTTTATTGTATAGACTGTATAGAACACAAAATAGGAGAGCACTCTCTCCTCCAAGGGTTTCCCCTTCACAAAGAGCTAAAGCTCAATCTACAAAATTATCCAAAAAGTCCCCTCCCATTCCAGG
The DNA here is from genome assembly GCA_027742785.1 of Vigna reflexopilosa. Lineage (NCBI taxonomy): Eukaryota > Viridiplantae > Streptophyta > Magnoliopsida > Fabales > Fabaceae > Vigna > Vigna reflexopilosa. The sequence goes on from CM050918.1 coordinate 26,397,761, forward strand.
ACCCTCCCTCTAACTATATAAAGGAAACCAACCTCACTCACCCTAACAACCTAACTAACACTATTTCTTAATCTGTTTCCTTCTATCATACCCACATTATATCCTAACATGTATATTATTTTGAATGTATTGTTTTTTAAAGACATTATCTTCCTGAAGTATGCATCTTATTTATTGCACCTGTTTTTTTGCTTTTGCTCATTTTCTCCCATTTTGCAGTTACTTTATCTCCAAGATTTTCTATCATCTTGCCATTGCTGAAATTTCTGCTCCATGCATTTGCTTTTTATTCATTGTAGTCATTCATTCATATGTTTTTTTAAGAAATTGGAAAATCAATTTTCTGTGGCTGCAGGAATTGTACCATGAATTACATGCTTTGGATAGATTTGAGCAAGATATTCAGCGCAAGTGTGAGGATGATGATGAAAGAGGTAACTATGGCATGTTACCCTTGAGCTATGAGTACTATGCATTGTTTTTCATAACTGGCAATTTTTAACCTTAATGCATTGTTTTTTAGGGGTCATTTACTATTTGTGGGGGAAAGTTTTGAAAGAAAAAATGCAGTGTGAGATGAGGAGAAAATGATGGATTTGTGTAGATTGTTTGTTGAATTACTAATTTACCCCTATGTCCATTATTTTTCAAAATAATTCTATTTATTGGATTTTTCTTTAATATTTTTATAATTATTATTGGAATTTAATAAATAATATTTTTTAAGAAATAATTTATTTTTATTTTCTCAACTAATATTTATTTAACATAAAATGTTTGTATTTTAAAAATACACCTAACGGCATTTTTGACACTACATTAAAAAATAACCTACCAATCAAATCAATCATATATATCAAGAAACTGTCTACTCAATTCTACTGTCTCTCTATTAAACCAAACCACCTCACTTTTCATTTAATATCTAAATCTATTGAAGAGTTTTAGTTTAACACTGGGATGATTTTGGTATGATTATGTTTTCTTCAACATTCAGATGGTGATAAATATGTGGAACCTTAGGACTAGGTTAACAATGATCATGTAGTTGGTTTTGAGATGTTTAAATAGATATATGCTAGAATCAACAACACTTTGATCAATGACTCTGAAATGAATGTAGGTTGAATACTAGCTATTTATATTCTCCTTTAGCTGTATAGATTTTTTTCTATGGTTTTGCTATTCTGTTATGAATCTCTTCACCTGCCATTTCGTCTCATTGAAAATCATCCTGTTAAATTTTAGCAGTTTCAATACCTTTACTTTTTTTTTCCCACGATCATCCCTTCATATGGTTGTTGACGATGTAATTCTGATTCTGAAGTTTGACCTCTCAGTATATAGAGTAGTATTTGTTTATGTAATCTCTTATAGATATACTTCTGAACTTTAGTACATCTCTATCGTATAGGTGATGGCATTGCATTCTTGAGGGCGGAAATTAAAAATCAAAAGAAGCAAGTTAGACAATTGAAGAAAAAATCACTCTGGGCTAGAAGTCTGGAGGAGGTAACATCAGATTGCTTCTCTTCACAATATGTTTTCTTGTCCCTTGGTATCCTCGTCTTCGTTTGTTTTATCCTCGTTTAGATTGTCATTGTATCGGATCCACGTGTAATGCCAAATATAACACTTGAACTATGTAAAGAAATAAAGGATATCCACCAATAGCGTAGAGATATCATTTTTATTATAGACGTGGTTTTATCTTGTGCATATCACAAATGCAGAACTGATGAAGGTTGAATATAATCCATAATCTAATGGATTGCAGGTTATGGAGAAGCTTGTAGATATTGTCCATTTTTTGCTTTTGGAGATAAGTAATGTCTTTCGCAATATAGGTTTGTACCCACTAAATGCCATTAGATTATGTTTGTTTCATTTGATTTGTAATTTCTTCTGAGCCACTTAATGTATAAGTATTAAATATCAGTCTGTCTTATCAAGTTGCTGTTGAAATCAGTCATACTTGTAATGTTGTTTATCAATGGGTACCTGCAGATAGCCACAAACCATTAACTGGACACACAAGCAATCACCAAAGACTGGGCCCTGCAGGCCTTGCTTTGCATTATGCTAATATAGTGCTTCAAATTGATACTATTGTGAGTTAAACTTCATTGTATTTACTTCATCATTCCATGTCTGTTTATTTTATTCCTTAACTCGGAGCAGGTCAAAATTAATTGAGTTCTGGAGTTTCTCCTTTCGTTACGTATTGAATTTCACTTGACTCTTAAAACATTTATCTTTCTGTGTGTATTAATGCACACACTATTCTCCCTTTGGCTAAGAATGACTTACCCTATTATATGTAGGATATTTACTATGATTTCTACTGATCTTCTCTGCCACGTCCTTCTATTAACTTAAGATTTATGTAATTGGATGCTTGTATCAGAATGTAACTTTTTATCATTAATATTAGGAGGGAAACTCAACCACGGACTAGTAGTATGCTAAGCATTTACTATAAATTTGGCCGTCATTGATATAAGACAATTTAGATAAACAATTCCATGGGCTTAAGTTTCTATTACTAATTGCCTCAGATTGTTACACAATATGTGGTCAGGCATTGAAAGTTAATAATCCTAATTGTTAGAATGAGAATTGGATGACCCTCTTAAATTTAAATCTTAGTAACAATTTCTAATGGCGTAATATTTCTATGATCTGTGAGTTCTAAGTTGTGACAGTGAACTCAATACCAAGAGGTCAATGTCTTAGGTTGATCATGTTTGTATATGTTGAATATAGTAAAACTAGGTATAGAGTTAATCTTCCTTGTATAGAAAATACACATAGGATAATGTATTTATAATAACATAATTAACATAGGAGTTATGTTTCCCTAATTAACATAAAATGTAATATATCTAACACTCTCCCTCAAACTAGTGCATATAGATTGTATGTACGAAGTTTGTTACATATATAATCAATTTTCGGTCCCATATAACTTAGTGAAAATATTTGCTAACTAAATTTTCTAATGTCCCAATCTGTCTTATGTTTTACTGTGAATATCTATTTACACCCTACTGCCTTCTTGTCTCTTGGCTTATCAACAATCTCCCAAGTTGAATTTCTTTCTAATGCATTCATCCCTTCTTTCATGGCTTGATTCCAATGTTCAAGTTTCATGGCCTCCTGGATTGTGGTAGGAATTTCTGTGGCATCAATGACAGTAATAAAACTTTTGTACTTATCAGAGAGATTGTTAGTGCAAACATACTGATAAATAGGATATTTAGCACATGATCTTCTTCCCTTTCTCAATGCAACGGGTAAATCCTCTAATACTTACCTCCTCCTCATTGATATCTTCAGGGATCCTCACCTCCGGATTAGACAATTTTTCTTGCTCGAGAGTTGAAGTGGGTTGTTCTCTTTTTTCATATTATTTTGCCAAAAAATCTATCTTCTTCCTCACTATGGACTATGGTAGCTTCATTGCTCAGGTCTTGGGCATCCTGCAAAGAGAAACATGGTAATGACAAGGAGAGTTCATCCACTTCAAGTGCTTTCTCCCCCTGAAGTGGTGGACTGACATAAAAGGATTGTGTTTCATGAAAGGTGACATCCATGGTGGTAAAGACGCGACGACTCTGAGGATGATAACATTTGTACCCTTTTTTATTAGAAGGATATCTAATAAAGACATATTTAAGAGCTCTGAGATCTAATTTACCACAGTTAAGATGATGAGAGTGAACAAAACCAACACATCCAAAAACTTGACTAGGTAGACTCGTTAGTAGGGAACAAGAAGGAACAAAAGACAATAGAGACTCCATAGGACTAATGTCATTTAAGATACGAGTGGGTAACCTGTTGATGAGATATGTGGCAGTTAACACAGCTTCTCCCCAGTAATTTTTTGGAACAAACATTTGAAAAAGAAGAGCTCTAGTTACTTCAAGAAGATGACGATTCTTTCTTTCTGCAACCACATTTTGTTGAGGGGTGTTAACACATGTTAGTTCATGAACAATACCATTATGAGACAAAAAAATGAGAAATTCATGATTCAGATATTCAGTACCATTACTAGACCTTATTCTTTTGATATTTTTTCCAAATTGATTTTGGACAAGATGGAAAAAATTAACAAAAATTTAAAAAACTTCGGATTTATTTTTCATAAGGTATGTTCACGTGACACGGGTATAATCGTCAATAAAGGTAAAAAACCATTTGGCTCTGGAAATAGAATCTATGACAGGACCCCAAACATCAAAGTGAATTAAATTAAATGGAGAAATATTCTTTTTGTGACTAATAGGATAAGATGCACGATGATTTTTGACAATTGACAAATATCACAATTAAAAGACTCAATAGACTCTTTGGTAAACAAGTGGGGAAACAAGGACTTGATAAGACTAAATGAAGGATGCCCAAACCTTTGATGATGTAACCATATTTGGGATTTTGCCCACGTCTCAGATGTAGCATGTTGATTCATGATTTTTGTGTTGCTTTGGTCATTAAACACTAAAAAATACAACCCACTCTACTCCTTAGCAGTTAAAATTGTCTTCCTCGTGGCAAGGTCCTAAAAAACACAATAAGTTGGAAAAAATGTTACTGAACAATTTAAATCGTTTATGAGTTTTTGCACAGAGATAAGACTATTAGCTAATTGAGGAACATGTAAAACATCTTTCAATACAATAGATGAGTCCAAAATTATATTCCCAGAGCCGCATATAGGTATACCTTAATCATTCGCAACTATAATAAGTTGTTCTTTATTTCTTTTACCATATGAGTTGAAGGACACACTAAAAGGTGTCATATGATCAGTTGCACCTGAATCAAGGATTCAAATACCTTGAGACACATGACCAACAATATTGAGGCAAATCTTACCTTTTATGGACAGAGTACATGATTCAGAGGGCTTACTCATTGATTCATCCATTGCTTTCAAAGGAATAATTTTTACTGTAGACACCCCGTAGAACGCAACCAGGAGTCTCCGATGATCTTTTCTGAGACGACGGCGTGTGGGTCACACCGAGAAAAAAGGAGCAGAACTTAAAAGCTCAGATCTTCTCAAAAATAGGTCAAACGGGAGGCTCTGACGACTCTGTCTGTGGCGGCGGCAAATGGGTCACTGAGAAAAAAGAGCAGAACTTAAAACTCAGATCTACTCAAATATAGGCCACAAATGGGTTGTCACCGACCCTATCACAATCTTTAGGCTCTAGATATCATGTCGAATATAGTAAAACTAGGTATAGAATTAATCTCTCTTGTGTAGAAAATACACATAGAATAATGTATTTATAATAATGAGAATGTGAGCTAAGCCTAACTACAAATGAATATGTAAAAGTAACATAATTAACATAGGAACTATGTTTCCCTAATTAGCATAAAACACAATATATCTAACAATTTACATAGACCAGATAGATTGTTGATCTTTTAGAAGTTCTAAAGCTGCTATGTAGATGTTGTAGACCTTTGTGAAGGTGTTATGACTAGTGATTTTGGAAGACATGAACTGTTAGTATAAACTGTATTTTTCATGCATACTGCTACCATATGAAAGAAAAAGGTGCATTTTCCTTGTTAATAAACTTTCCTCAGTTCCTTCTGCAGTGTTTTCAGAATAAAAAGTCATTTAAAAGCCTTTTGTTTCTTGTTTCTTTAGATCTGAACACCTAACTCATAAAGTTGCTTATGCCTTAAGTATCAAAGTTTTATTGGGCTTTTGGTTTTCAACCATTTCTTGGTTGTAGTTGAAGGTTGAAACTTCCCAGATTGTCAAGGCGTCAAACAACATAACTATTTTTTTTTGATGAATTGAGCTGTTATCAATTTCTAATAGCACATTCTAATCACTGCATACCACATCCTGATATAGATTGTAATGAATCCAAGCTCATAAAATAATTTGTGTGACAGAATATATGCACCATAAAGAAAAACTAACTGTTTGATGCATTTATGATCTTTCATTCATCAAGTATAATCCCTTATATTAATTTCTTGACAATGCTGAAGCGTGCCTGAACTGGAGTCTAGATGTTATCATCAAATTGAAAGGCACTTGTCATGTCTTCACTTAGTTTTTGATGAATCTGTTTGGTGCAGAGAGTATGCTCACAACTAACAGATTAGGGAGTTGGGCATCTTTATATATTATTTCATGACTCTTATGCTTTGATCTATTTGTGCTTTTATGCTTGACTATATGATAATAATTGGTATATGATTTCTTCTCTATGGAATAAGTTTAATCATAATGCGTTGGTTCCACATGACCATATTGAGGTAAAAACACTGGATTGGGTTGGGTTGGTTTCAAATTGGATGAATTGGAAGTAGTTGTGTTTCGTTTGGAAACTTCACACCTGAGCTGACCTAATCATAGCAAAATATACAATATTTATTATGTAGTTACCCTTGATCTTCAGCCCTATTTGTTTATTGCTTTCTATATTTACTTGGAATAGATATCTATATACTTTTTTATTTTTTGTTTTCTCCCTTTTGTGCTTTTTCCTTCCATTTTCTTTACAATATCTAACCCAATAGTCCAACTCTGTCACAACCTGGTTGTGTTCGGGTTGGGTTGAGCCACCCACCACTCAACTAAACCATTTTCATTTGGTTTGGCATCAAGATTCTTCCCCAAACCTAACTCAACCCAACCTATGTTTGCTCTTAACTCCTGATTGCCGTTGTCCTTTCCTGGATTGATAAGGTGTACTTACATATATTTATTCACGGATGATCAAATTTATGTCTAACGAAGTTAATACATTGATTAATATTGTGTTTGGTCTGGTGTTGCTGTTGGCACTTTCAGGTGGCTAGATCCTCTGTACCTGCAAATACAAAGGATTCATTATATCAAAGCTTGCCTCCTAATATAAAATTAGCTCTGCGCTCCAAATTACCATCTCTTCGCATTGTAGAAGAGGTATGATTGCCTGTTGCTACTTTATATTTTTACCACTTTGTTAAAAGAATCATATAAAGAAATAAGTTGAAAGTGTAGAAGAAACAAAAAACGTTCAGGTTGAAACATACTCTGCCTCAAGCCCCCAACATATGAACTATATCATTGTAAATCAATTACTCAGTTAGTCTCCTATTTGACTTTCATTAGTCATCCGTCTTACCTTCATACTCAATCCTCATTTAATGCCCTTAATTTTGTTAGCCAATTGTTTTGCTTTAACAGTAAGATATGCCTTATGCTCTCCTAGACTGCTAATTCACTGAATAGCATCTTGAATTTAGTTGTTGTCACCCCTAAGCCGCACTGTCTCAGAAAAGGGCAACTTTTGTGGGGGTGCAACTAGAAAGACTTGGTGAAGCACTATAGGGTGGAGCCATTGAGAGGTGATTGAAATCCTATATCAATTAAAGATAAGTCTTGAGTAGTACTTGGAGGATACTCGACAATATTCAACTTACAAATTGATTTTGTGAAATTGAGTTAAGTAATAATTCTACAATGTGTTAAATTACAAGAAATATAGATACATCGAGTTGAAACTAGGTGTTTCTAAGTAAACATGAGTGCTTTTCTTTTATATTGAGAAAACAAAATCAATACAATATATAGAGGAGATGAATAATAAATGTATAATGTGAGAATGAATAAAAATGGTTCTAATAATGTATATATAATCTAGTTATTCCTGATTGTAAAGGATTTGCACCTTATTTATATACTTGTAACATTCCCCCTTCAACTGGACCATATAAGTTGTATGTGCTTGGTTTGATGATTATGTCAGCCAACTTATTCGCTGGAGTTGACAAATTTAGTGAGGCCTCCAGAGTCCAACTTTTCTCTTATGAAATGACAATTTATCTTAATTTATCTTAATATATTTGATCTTTTAGAGACAATACTTCCTAATTGTCAAATGTAAGGTGTATTTGAGAATTTTCTTTAAATTAAAGCATTTTGAGCAGTTGCACTGTGCGCTGCCAAGGTTGTTTTACTAGTAGATTGGCAAGTTTCACCATTTGATAAAGCTTTCTTATGTTGTTGGAGTCATGCAAGATTAGTTAGCTGGTAATATAGGAGTGTTAGGCTCAACAATAGATGTATGGGAAATATTGAATGAATTAAGGGGTTTCCCATGCAGTTTCCAACCGATACAAATGATATCTCTAATGCGGTTTCAGGGTTTGCATTTTGGATAATTTTTAGAATTACCTACTGTGATGCAAATGCAATATTTTCCTGTGTAGACAAAGTATTTGTCTCCATGTTTATTTTTGGAGGGGTACAGATGAACCAGAGATGACAAGAAAATTTATACCCATTGATATCCACGAGTAATATCTGTATTAAATATTAAATGGATATCCGTGGATAAGAATTTGGATATTTTAATTATTTTTTTGTTGATGAAATTGGTACGGATATCATTGTATCTAATATGTGGATATATGTTTCTTGTTAATCATTGATAGTGAATTTTATTAAGTAATTTTTAATAAATCAATTGATCAAATAAAATTATTAACCATAGAAGAATTGTTTAGATTTTGATTTTATATATTTATATTTTTTATTTAGACCCATGAAATTTAAGTTGTTTTTAAAAAACAATTAATTTCTTAGAACTTGTACTTAGTCGTGCAACTCTTTTAAATTTGTCTTTATAGAAAGACTAATTTTATTTGTATTATTTTTTATTGTGCAATTTATTCAAATTGTATTTTAAATTGAATTTTGAGTTTATGTTTTAAAGAATTGCTTTTAAATAATTTTATTTAAATTAAAAAATATTTGTGGGTATATATATACGTTGACACCTGGGGAGTAAAATAATTTCACACGCAATCTTTCGCCAATACTGCAGCATTCCATATTTCGCCATGTAGACAAAGTATATGTCTCCATGTTTATTTTTGGAGGGGTAACTCCTGTATAGGATACGAAATGGATATTATATATAAATGAGTTCAAATATTTTAATTATCCGTTACGGAAAGGTGTGGATATATCATGGCCGCTCTTTGCTAATCATTGATAGTGAATTTTATTAAAGTTTTTTCTAAAACATTAAGTAATCAAAATAAAGTTATTAATTATTGAAGAATTTTTTAGATTTTTATTTTATATATTTATATTTTTTATTTAGATGTATGAAATTGAAGTTATTGTTAGAAAAAGATTTATTTTTTAACTGATGGGTAGCATGCAATCTTTCGCCAATAACTGATGAGCATGCAATATTTTCCCGTGTAGACTAAGTATGTGTCTCCATGTTTATTTTTGGAGCGGTATGGAGGAACTAGGGATGACAAGAAAATTTTGTACCCTCGATATCTGTGAGTAAACCTGTATTGGATGCTAAAAGGATATGTGGGAGTAATGAGTTCAGATATTTTAGAGGCTAGGGAGGTTATGGAAAAGGCCTATTGAAGTGTCGTAGTGTGGAGACAATGAGAAGTCAACACATACGAAGATAAATCCCACCTCAATTAGAGATTAGGTCTGAATAGTATGTTTAAAGTTTGGACAATCGTCTCATCTTATTGGTTGATTTTCTAGAGTTGAGTTACACCAGAAGTCAATACTAACAAATATATAGAATGGCAAGGAAAATGATCAACAACTTATGTGAATAATTTTTCTTTTGCTTTCAGCTCTCCACTTTCAACCAAAGTTGGAAGTCTCCTTAACTTCTTCTTTATTTGCTAGCTCCTCATAATGTCTGATTCTTGCAGTTAACTGTAGCCGATATCACTGATGAGATGGAGAAAACACTACAATGGTTGGCCCCAATGGCCACTAACACATCTAAGTAAGATATCTAGCATTTTGTCCACTGGCTCCTTATTATCCATGCGATTTTTATCCTCAGTTTATTCACCTCATACATAAGCTAACTCAAGTCCTTTTTGGCCTTTTCTTTTGGTTGTTTTAAAATTGGTTCAGAGCTCATCATGGCTTTGGTTGGGTAGGGGAGTGGGCAAACACAGGGTAAGTTTTTTGAATTAGAAATTTGTCCGTTTTTCTTTTTTGTATTGTCTGTGTTTTTAATCCTTTCCTATTTTCATACTTGCTTTGTTTTTGAAGCTCTGAGATAAATAGGAAGTCTGGTGCAATGCGGGTTGAGACATTCCACCATGCAGATAAAGACAAAGTGGAACATTATATTCTTGAACTTCTTGTATGGCTTCATCGCTTGGTCATCAGAAGTAAGGCAGGAAGTGATACTGGCAAAGTAAGGCCTGCCACCAAGTACCCTGTTGGCGTTGCTTTGCAAAAGACAGATGAACAGTCTACAAATGCAGTATTATCATTATTGACACTGGATGAGCAAAACATGCTGCAGGATGTAAATACGAAGAAACCTGTTAGACGAATCAGTAAAAGCTTGGATTTTGGCAGTGTGAGTATTAGATTCAGGGAGAACTACAGATTGACCAAGAGTAGAAGTCATTCATCAAGTAAAAGCAAGGAGATATGTTTCAATAGGATTTTGTCTAAGCTTCCAGTGATTGATTTTGATATTGACAAAGAAAGAGCACTGAACGTGATCGACAGACTGGATGTGATAAGGTAATTGCAAGCTTTCTTGACTGCCTTTGAAATCAATTGAAAGGAGCAATAGTACTTGTAGACATGCAACATTCTTGCTGTTGAATGCCATATTTTTGCGGAACCTTTGGTACTTTGGATTCGTTTGGGTGAAGTTCCATGTGATGTAGATATCTTTATATGGCACCAAGGTAACTGTTGAGACGTTAGGCATTCATGCTTGAATGAATGTGACTGTAAAGCCCACTTAGTGTAGGAGCAGAGTGGACTAGTTCATTCTTGAGTGTATATATTATGGTGTAGCCTGGATACACTGCCCATCCTTTTTCACATTTGTCTTTTTCTTCTTTTGGTTTGGCTATCCAATGTAGAAAATTTTATTTACTGAGTTTCATCATCTCAGTTTTTATATTTATTTTATTTATTTTAATTGATTGCTATATATATATATATATATATATATATATATATTACATCTATCATTTTTATTGACATTTAATGTATACAATCATTAGGTAGATTAAGTAGAAAATGACAAATTTCTTATGAAATTGCATCTAGCTTTTCTACTCATAAGTGGGTTTAACTAAATTTTATCTAAGTATCGTGCTTTGTAGACGATGTTTTACATTTCTAATAGCAAAAGGAAATTTTTAAAAATCGCATCCATAAAACAAAATTACTCTTGTAAAAGAGATAGAACATTTGTTGCCCTTTTCGGCTGGGAGCATGCTAATTGGAATTCATGGATGAGCATCACCATAATTGGTGATGACGCGGTTTTGACCTTATAATTTGTTCTGAGCATGGTTGATGCGCATACTGGAAGTTATGATACCATATTATTTGTGAAGAAAATAATGTGTTTTTGGTTATTGACTGATTAAATTAAGAGTTATACAGGTAGAGATGGCCGGGAGAGATCCTCATCACCTGCTCACAACATAAAGGAAAATGTTTAATAATGCTTATTTGACAACAAATTAATAACGACACATTTGTTTTGTCATTTGTTATTTCAAATGATTTTTTAAAAAAGATAAAATGGACTTTTGAGGACATTTTCACCATTTTTTTCATTCAAAACTCTCTCATCAGTTTCGTCATTCTCAACTCTCGCTCCACCATTCTCAACTCTTGCTCCACCATTTGAAACTCTCGCTCCACCATCGAAGTCGTCTTTCTTCACCGTTGTTCATTGGTGTTTGGGTCCACCTATTCTCTGGAGGAAGTCTGTTGGATTAATAGAAGAAAAAAGAAGCAACGGGAAAATGAAGAAGGAAGACGGTGGAGTATTCCTTAACTCTGGAAAATGATATATTTTATTCAATATATCCCAGATACATTTATATTGATAAAATGGAAAGCATCCACGTAGCAATAGCAGTTTTCAGAAACCACGTAGCAGTAGCAGTTTTCAGAAAATGGTGAATAAGGACTAGACTTGCTCCTAAAGTGTAGGAACCACTTATTTACTCAATCCTATCTAATAAATTAAAATAAATTGAAATAAATTAAGGCAGTTACAAAAAACATAATTTTAACACTCCTCCTTGCTTTTTGAACTGCAAATTCCAATCTTCTCTCTTAAGAATTCAAATTTGTTGATTGGAAGTGGCTTTGTAAACATGTCAGCCAATTGATCTTCAGATTTGCAGTAAACTAAGTTTACTTCTCCATTTTGTTGCATCTCCCTCAAAAAATAGAGCTTGATGTTGAAATGTTTAGTTTTTCCATGACACACTGGATTATTTGCAATTGCAATTGCTGCCTGATTGTCAATATAAACTTTAGTTTTATTCTTCTGCTGAATATGTAAATCACATAAAATCTTCTTCAGCCATAAAACTTGATTTACAGCTGCTGTTGCTGCTATGAATTCAGCCTCTGCAGTGGATTGTGCTACAATCTCTTGCTTCTTTGTACACCATGAGAAAAAACCTGAGCCTAGGCTAAAACAATATCCTGAAGTACTTTTCATATCATCATTGGATCCAGCCCAATCACTATCAGAAAATCCATACAACATGAATTCTTTACACTTCTTAAATTTAACACCATAATCAACAGTGCCTTTTATATACCTCAGTATTCTTTTTGCTGCTCTTAAATGCATTTAACTAGCACAATGCATAAACCGAGATAAGTGACTTACAGCAAATAGAATGTCTGGCCTTGTTGCAGTGAGATACATTAGACATCCAATCAAGCTCCTAAAGTATCTTTCATCAACTTTATCAGTTCCATCTTCCTTTGTGAACTTTTCCCTTTGATTCATCGGTGTGCTAATTGCTTTGCATTCCTCCATTTGAAATTTCTTCAATATTTCCTTTGTATATTTTCTTTGGCAAATAAAGACTTCATCCTCACTTTGTTTGATCTCAAGTCCAAGAAAATAGGACATGAGACCAAGATCCGTCATTTCAAAGGCTTGCATCATTTCTTGCTTGAACTCCTCAACTAGCTTTGTGTCATCTCCTGTCACCAAAAGATCATCAACATAAAGAGAAACTATGAGAATGTTATTTCCCTTATGTTTCACATAAAGAGTGGACTCAGATAAGCTTTTTTTGAAGCCTATGTTCAATAGGTGATCATTTATCCTACTGTACCAGGCCCTTGGTGCTTGTTTTAGGCCGTATAGGGCCTTTTTAAGTAGATAAACTTTATCTTCTTCACCATGCTTCACAAATCCCTCTGGCTGCTCCACATATATTTCTTCTTCTAGAACTCTATTTAAGAAGGCTGATTTGACATCTAATTGGAATATTTTCCAGCCCTTTTGCGCAGCTACAGTTAACACCAATCTGATTGTATCTAATCTAGACACAGGAGCAAAAGTGTCAGAATAATCAACACCAAAAATTTGCGCATACCCTTTAACGACGAGTCTAGCCTTGTATTTGTTGATTGTGCAATCTGCATTAAGCTTTGTTCTGAAAACCCATTTGACTCCAATGACTTTTCTGTTTTTAGGCCTGTCAACTAGTTCCCACGTTTTGTTTTTCTGTATCATAGACATCTCCTCCTCCATTGCAATTTTCCATTTTGGGAGTTGTAGTGCTTCCTGACAACTGGTAGGTTCACAAATGGCTACATTACATCTTTGATAGATATCAGTCAATAGCCTTGTGCCCCTAATTGGAGGTTCATCTTCCAATTCATTCTGCAACAACTCTGTGGTTTGCTCTCCAGGATGATTATCTTGTATACTGTGAAAGGATTCAGTTGTGCTTTGTGAATTCTTCCATTCCCATTGTTGACCTTCATTGAAATGCACATCTCTAGTGATAGTCATCTTTCTGGTTTGAGGATGATAAACTTTGTAGGCTTTCGAAACTGTATTGTATCCCACAAAGATGCCCGGAATTGCCTTTTTGTCAAGTTTATCACGCTTAACCTGAGGAACATGTGCAAAACAAACACAACCAAATACTTTAAGAAAGGTTAGAGAAGGCTTATATTCATACCAAGCTTCAAATGGAGTTTTGTCTTTCAAGGCTTTAGTTGGAAGCCGATTTTGCAAGTAAACTGCTGTATTAGCAGCTTCTGCCCAAAATGTTTTTGGTAGCTCCTTCTCATGTAACATGCATCTAGCCATCTCCATTATCGATCTGTTTCTCCTTTCACTAACCCCATTTTGTTGAGGAGTGTAAGGAGTTGTTAATTGATGCTCAATCCCAGCTTCTTCACAGAATTGATTGAATTTGGTTGATGTATATTCCTTCCCATTGTCTGACCTTACAAATTGAATCTTGTAGCCACTTTGAGTTTCTACCATTTTCTTGAATTTCATAAATACTCCAGCCACTTCATGCTTGAATTTCAAGAAAAAAATCCAGCACATTCTTGTAAAATCTTCTATGAACAGAACAAAGTAAAGACTACCTTGTAGTGATGGTGTTCTTTGGGGTCCTGCTACATCAGTGTGAATTAGTTGCAACTTTTGAGAGGCTCTCCAAGTTGATTTGGGAAATGTCTTCCTGTTTTGTTTACCAAATTGACAAGCATTACAATTTGGCAAATTATCAGAAAATATTGGTACACCTGTTGACATGTCATTCTTCTTCATTTTTAACATTCTTTCAAGGTGACAATGACCAAGTCTCTTATGCCAGAGTTCTATAGGACTGAACTGAGTGTAATAGGTTGCCTGCTCCTCCTCTATTGGATCAAATGAGAAGCTTTTACCTCTCATTTTAATTTTTAGAATTTCTCGGCCAGCAATGTCATAAATAAGGCAATGTTGATGTTCAAAGGACACTTTAAATCCCTTTTCCATCAACTGACCTACACTTAGCAAATTTTGATCAATGTCAGGTACATAAAGAACATTTGAGATTGTTATTGTACCTGTGCTCGTTGAAATTACTATGGTTCCTTTTCCTTTTGCAGAAATATAGCTACCATTTCCAATTCTGACTTTCGAGACTTTAGTGGGCTTCAAGTCCTTGAATAGAGTTTTGTCATATGTCATATGGTTGGTACACCCACTGTCAACCAGCCAGCATTCTGAGTTGCCCCTTGCTGAAAAACATGCTGCAGTAAAAATGTGATCTTCTTCGTCTTGCTCAACAACTTGGGCATTGGCTTCATGCTGTTGAAGTTTGCTTCTACAAATGACAGCTTCATGGCCAAGCTGATTGCATTTACTGCACTTCGCGTCTGGTCTTTTCCAACATCTAAATGGTGGATGTCCCATTTTTCCGCAATGCTTACAAGGTGGACAATTTTTCTTTTTATCCTTGCCTTTGTTTGTAATATCTTCGCTGCTTGTTGGCTGAAATTTCTTGAATTTTTTCTTCTTACCTGTTCCAGCAACTTGATGCTTTACTGGTAAAGCATCTTCAACCACATGTTCTTGCCTCATAAGCCTCTGTTGCTCTTGGGCCTGCAAAGCATGCAACACTTCCGCCAAAGTAATCTTGGACAGATTCTTTGTGTTTTCCAATAAGGCAATAGACGCTTCGTACCTTTCTGGCACTGTCACAAGGATTTTCTCGACGATTCTGGAGTCCGCAAAGTCACTGCCCAACAACTTTATTTTGTTGGCAATGCCCAATAACTTGTTTGAGTACTCCTTGATTGTCTCTGACTCTTTCATCCTTTGCATCTCAAATTCCCTCCTTAGATTCAACACTTGCATGCTTTTTATTCTGTCATCTCCTTCATATTCTTCCTTCAAAAAATCCCAAATTTTTTTTGGTGATTTAAGAGTCATGATTCTGGTGAAGATCAATTTTGTAACACCAGAAAACAAGGATGACTTTTCCTTTGCCTTCTTTGTTTTTTGTTCCTTATGATTTTTGATTTGAGCCAAGGTAGGGTTCTCTGGCAGCGGTTGAACAGTGTAATCCTCTTCCACAGCTTCCCATAAATCCAGTCCCTCTAGATAGGACTGCATTTTTACAGCCCACATATCATAGTCTTCCCCATTAAAGATGGGAAGTGTTACTGGAA
Organism: Vigna reflexopilosa; assembly: GCA_027742785.1. Lineage (NCBI taxonomy): Eukaryota > Viridiplantae > Streptophyta > Magnoliopsida > Fabales > Fabaceae > Vigna > Vigna reflexopilosa. Next base: position 26,413,764 of record CM050918.1, read on the forward strand.
AGGAAGTTGACTCTCCTTCCATTCTACAGGTCCCTTAAGAAAAAAATGCTCTGGATACCAATTTGTTGGATTAATAGAAGAAAAAAGAAGCAACGGGAAAATGAAGAAGGAAGACGGTGGAGTATTCCTTAACTCTGGAAAAGGATATATTTTATTCAATATATCCCAGATACATTTATATTGATAAAATGGAAAGCATCCACGTAGCAATAGCAGTTTTCAGAAACCACGTAGCAGTAGCAGTTTTCAGAAAATGGTGGATAAGGACTAGACTTGCTCCTAAAGTGTAGGAACCACTTATTTACTCAATCCTATCTAATAAATTAAAATAAATTGAAATAAATTAAGGTAGTTACAAAAAACATAATTTTAACAAAGTCATTTGTCTCTGTCCGCCATTGAAGTGTTGGGAGGAAGTCTCGCTTGGGGCCACCAATGGCGTCTTTTGTCGAAAGTAGACGTTTTTTGGTTGTCGCCGTTGTTCCTTCGTGGGTTGGGTGCACTGGTAACTTTCTCTTTTTGTATTCGCACATTTTGCGGTTGTTTCACTTTCGTTGTTTGGAGATTTGTAGGTGGTTTCACTTTCGTCTTTTATCACCATTACTTGACGATTACTTGAATGTGCACTCTGTATCGCGCATTGGCTGTGGTTACCCAAATGTATTGAAATAAGCTAAAAATCCTTTTTTTTAATTGTCATTGTAGGTTAATATTTGATTGATGCCATTAGTTGAAATGTTTAGGAAATGTATTGAAATAATTATTTTCCCCTTTTTAAATCTGCTATTATAGGTTAATATTTGATTGAATCCATTAGTTGAGTTGAAAACGAAATGGAATCCTCTAAAAGCAATGTAAATACAGTTTAAACATTTGTGTCTAAGAGATAAAATTGTTGTTGTTAGGAAGGAACTTAGGGATCTTTGAAAGTCTCGAAATGTTGAACAAAAAGGTAATGTAACTATTTTTTTCATTGCTACAGATATGATTGTGGTGTAATAATGATGAAAGCTATGGAAATTTGGGATGAAGAGGAGAAATATGATGGCAAAAGCATGCCTGATTATACAAATGTAGGTTAAATTATCAATTTGTAAATATTACATTATTTTTTTCTGGACATGTTTTCTAAATTCCAATATGTTCATTTCAGGAGGAATTAAATGCGTTTAGGAAGAAATATATATGTGACTAGATCCTAGACGAGGACAATGTCCGAAGATTTCAAACGCTTCAACATTTTGGATTAATATAGCATTAGAAATGTTTTGTTTGTTTTGATTCTAATTTTATACCAAGTGAATAGACATTGTACATGTGACATCCTCAAATATAATAATAATAATAATAATCATATAATAAAGATGTCAACATCCAAATAAAGAGAACAGTTAGAGTATAAAGTATGATTAATTAGAGGATTACAGTCATCCAGAATGGTCTAATTTAAAACTCTTAACCACAATAAAGTATACCAAAATAACCTAATAAACATCTCAAAATTAACATAAAATAACTAGGTGTAATCCTAAAAAAACTAAGCTGCAGCGTCAGCGTCCTCCAGCACTTGCTCCAAGGAGACTTCTTCAACCACATCTGCTCCCATCCAAATAGATGATCATCGCAAGAGAAAGCATACCCAAGCAACATACAACACAAAAGTAAGGGTGAGCTAGATGAACAAACAATACACATATAGTACAATCAATCAATGTCATCATGCTTAATTACATATAAAAAGAACAAGCAAGGCATACCATTCAAACCATGCATCAAATACTCAACACGACTCATCCGGATTTTGTATAATTGTCTAGCTATTGGTCGTCTTTGCACTTGCATAGTTCAGCTGGCCCATCCCCAACACTATGCAAGGTAAGTCCCCCAATCTGTCTATGTCTAAACTCCAAGACTATAGACGAGGACCTCCCTCTACTCTCACCACTCACACTGTTCTTCTCTATTTGAGTATGAACAATGCTTTGAGTGTAGGGATAGACATACCATTTCAAAGCTTCCAACATTATACAGATAACAACACCATCTCTACAATCATTCCCAATCATCTCTCCCTGAAATGTTCAGTTCATTCTCAATCCAGTCATCCAATTCAAGTATATAAACATACATTCCCCAAAGCAGTCAAACAACATCAAACATCATATAAACTAAACCTCTTTTTTTTTCTTTTATGAGACCCACCCAAAATATATTTTCAAAATAAGAAAATCAACCCATGAAATTATATATATATATATATATATATATATATAAATCTATACTATATAATTTATAAAGTTAAATCACATCCTATTTTATATATATATATATATATATATATTATATTATAATATATTATGTGTAATATAATATAATACCTAACTACATTATCCTCTGTACCTAAGCCTCTTTCTCCACAAAACGAGGCACCACAAAACCAGGCACCACAAAGTATTGCTAACCCCTTCTTAATAAAATGATTTCAAATTCAAAAGAACCAAAAACTCTTCACCACCAACCCGAGAACAAGCAACCCATCTCCACCCTTTTCCATATTCAATGTATAAATCATATCATCAATTTACTTCTCTAACATCAATCTTGCAATTATTTTTCAGCAAGGATAACAAGGCTTTATACCAATATCATAATAGCAACCAACAAGCATTTTATGCAATTTTTACATTCATTACAGCAAGTACATTATGCCATATTTACAATAATTACAACAAATATTTTATATTATTTTTTTTTTCATAGCAATTACAGCAAATATATTCTGCAGATTTTTAACCCAAAAACAACAAAACTTTAAAATTCCAAACAACATTTTCGTTCAATCAGCTAACAACAAGTTTTTGATACAATATTTTCATTCAAACAGCAACATTTTCTGGTGTAGAAACTTTAAAAACAGCAGCATTTTTCCTGACAGAAACAAAGTAAAACAGCAGCCATTTTTCTGCAGAATTTTATTTTAACACAACAAGGAATTTGCAGAATTTATAACAGCTAACAACAAGCATTTTTGACAGCAACCAGAAAATGATTTAGGTGCAATACAACATCCAGAACAACACCAAACAACAAGGTTTTCTTGTGCAGAAACAATAATTAAAATAGTGTGAAAAAAATAATTAAACATAGGCATTCTTTCACAATTTCCACAAAACTCATCTCATGCATACAAGGATTTCACAGGGCATAAATAAAAAGAAAACCCAACTCCCGTTACCTAGAAAACTTTACAGTAGAACAGTTACTTGACAGGAACGCTCTAAACAGTGCTCCTCACAGCAATTTCCAACGACACCCTATAAATCACCCAATGGTGATAGAGTAGCCTTTTTAGAGCTAGAAATTAACACAAAACAGAAATGGAACGTTGCTAGGGACATGTATTCAGTAAAATAGCAATGCCCTAGGTTCTAGAAACGATGGAGAAAAGGGGAAAGATGACTTACCGGTAGAAACAAGAAATTGTTCGGTCCGTTACGAAGCTCTCGACGCGGTGAACGTTTAAGCACCACCTATTCAAAGATTGAACGGTTAAATTTGCTAGGAATTTAGAGAGAAGGCAGAGAAAATGTTTTAGGACAAAAAGGATTTTCTGTTTTCTAGAGAGAGAAAGGGGAAAGTTGGCAGAATGGGAAACTGACTTTTTGAGAAAGACCCCTGCAAAGGTCATGTGCCCTCAGTTTGATGGGCCTGGCTGCCTTCAACTAGGGCCTAATAACCCCTTTTTCCTTAATTAATTTTTTTCCACTTACTTTTTAATATAAAATATAACTATTTTATTTGGGTCTTCACATTCTTCCCAACAACAAAAATTTTTGTCCTCGAAAATTAGATTTACCTGAGAATAGGTTAGGATAGGATCTTCTCATTTCATCCTCTAGCTCCCAGGTAGAGTCGCCCGTTCTATCATCCCAGATAACTTTGATTAGCCGGACAGTCTTCCCTCTAGGTTGTTTGGCTAGCCTCTCATCTACTCTGATTGGCTGCATCTCTATAGAGAGGTCTTCTTTGACTTGCACATTATCAACCTCTAGCACGTGAGAAGGATCAGGCACGTATTTCTTCAGCTGCGATACATAAAAAACCGGATGCAAGTTTGCCAACTGGGGTGGCATGGCTATCTCATAAGCCATTGGCCCTATGCGTCGTAGTATCTGATAGGGACCAAGATACCTAGGAGATAGCTTCCTAGCCCGAATGGCCCTTCGTACACCAGTAGTAGGAGTCACTCGGAGGAAAACGTGGTCCCCAACTGCAAACTCTAACGGCCTACGTCGTTGATCTGCATAAGATTTCTGCCTGCTCAAGGATGCCTTCATCCTCTCCTGGATGAGCTTCACTTTATCAGTGGTCTGTTGAATCAACTCCGGCCCAGTAAACACTTTCTCTCCCTCCTGAAACCAACATAGAGGCGTCCTGCAGCGCCTCCCATACAGAGCCTCAAATGGCGCCATACCAATACTAGCTTGGTAGCTGTTGTTATAGGTGAACTCCACCAATGGCAATACTTCATCCCAGGCTCCCAAGTGGTCCAAGACACAAGTCCTAAGCAAGTCTTCGAGTGTCTGAATCGTTCTCTCAGACTGGCCATCCGTCTGAGGATGATAAGCCGAGCTCATTTGTAATCTGCTTCCCATCTCACTCTGAAGTGTTTGCCAAAACCTGGAAGTGAACCTCGGGTCTCTATCTGATACAATGCTCGAAGGTACCCCATGTAACCTCACTATCTCCTTAACATATAGCTGTGGCAGTTTTGCCATAGACATTCTCAAATCAATTGCCAAAAAGTGGGCACTCTTTGTCAATCGGTCCACTATTACCCATATAGCATCATGCCTCCTAACAGTACGCGGTAAATGGGTAACAAAGTCCATAGCTATGCTATCCCATTTCTACTCAGGGACCTCCAATGGCTGCAATAGACCTCCAGGTCTCTGATGTTCCACTTTTGCCTTCTGACAAGTCAAGCAAGAACCCACAAACTGAGCTACATCTTTCTTCATTCCTGACCACCAGAACGACTTCTTGAGATCTTGGTACATTTTTGTCATACCTGGATGTATGCTAAAACGACTTCGATGACTCTCCTCAAGTAATAATCTTTTTAGCTCTCCATCATTAGGAACACATGTCCTTCCCTTAAACCGCAAGAGACCATCCGTCCCTGTGTTGAAGTCCTTTCCTCTTTCTGTACCAATAAGAGCGGTTGACGTCCGAAGCTCGGGGTCTAACAACTGCCCTTCTTTAATGCGCTCTATTAAGTTACAAGATATCACCAACTTACTACATATGATGCTGTCTGGCTCAACTTCAACCTGGAGTTCCAAATCTCTGAAGCTCTCCACCAATTCAAGCTCTCTTACCATCAAAGTGGACATGTGTACTGTCTTCCTGCTCAGGGCATCAGCTACTACATTAGCCTTCCCAGGGTGGTATAGGAGATCAAAATCATAATCTTTCAGAAACTCTAACCACCTCCTTTGTCTCATATTTAGTTCCTTCTGATCAAAAAGGTACTTCAAGCTTTTATGATCACTGAATACATGAAACTGAGCACCATACAGATAGTGCCTTCAAATCTTCAAGGCAAATACCACAGCCGCCAACTCTAAGTCATGAGTAGGGTAATTCTTCTCATGGACTTTGAGTTGTTTAGAAGCATAGGATACAACTCTTTTCTCCTGCATCAGTACACACCCCAAGCCCTGATGGGACGCATCACAGAAAACCTCAAAGGGTTTGCCTGTATCAGGGATAACCAACACCGGTGCACTGGTCAACCTTTGCTTTAGCTCTTGAAAGCTATTCTCACACCGATCAGTCCACACAAAAGGTTGATCTTTCCTAGTAAGTTGTGTCAATGGCGCCACAATCCGAGAGAAGTTTTCAATAAACCGCCGATAGTAGCCCGCCAAACCGACCAAACTTCTGACTTCAGTCACGGTCTTAGGCCTCTCCCATTGAAGCACGGCCTGCACCTTAGCTGGATCAACAGCAATCCCTCCAACTGATATTACATGTCCCAGAAAGTGCACTTCATCCATCCAAAACTCACATTTGGACAACTTGGCATATAATTTTCTTTCTCTTAGCACCCCAAGCAGTGTCCTCAGGTGTTCTTCATGATCTTCCCGCGTCATAGAATAGACAAGTATGTCATCTATGAAGACAACAACAAACTGGTCCAAGAAGGGTCTGAAAATCCTTTTCATGTAGTCCATGAAAATGGCTGGAGCATTAGTCACACCAAAGGGCATAACCACATACTCATAGTGGCCATATCTAGACCTGAACGCCGTCTTCTGCACATCATCCGCTTTCACCAAGATCTGGTGATAACCCGACCTCAAATCAATCTTAGAGAACACCGCAGCTCCATGCAACTGATCCATCAAGTCATCTATCCTCGGCAATGGATATTTGTTCTTAATAGTCAACTTGTTCAACTGACGATAATCAACACACAACCTAGAGCTACCATCTTTCTTTTTCACTAGCAATACTGGCGCTCCCCAAGGCGAAGCACTAGGCCGAATAAATTGTTTCTCTAACAGCTCTTCAATCTGCTTCTTTAACTCGGCCAATTCTGCTGGAGCCATCCGATAAGGAGCTATAGAAATTGGTCCTGCTCGTGAGACCAAATCAATGGAGAACTCCACTTCACGTGGAGGAGGTAAACCTGGAACTTCTTCAGGGAAAACATCCAAGAAGTCGCTTACTACTGCGAGGTTCATACCCTGAGTCTCTGAAACCGATGACCCTAGTTCCTGAGTCACTTCCATATGCGTCATTATTAAGAAGCAACTAGCGCCTTCTATGATATCCTGTCTCAGCACACCAAGTGACAAGGACATGTCTTCACCTTCTTTCGGAAATATTAGCTCCTTGTTACCACAGTCAATAAGGATGTGATTAGCAGATAGCCAATCCATACCTAAGATCAATTCTAATCCTTGCAAAGGTAAACAAATGAGGTTTACCTTGAACCGACGCCCCTCTACAACGATTGGACAACAGACACACATAGAAGACGTCCTGACTAAACCCGATGCTGGTGTAGACACCACCAGATCAAGGTTCAACTCTTCTACTGCTAAACCCAACTTTTCAACACATGCCTCCGATATGAAGGAGTGTGTTGCCCCCGAGTCAAACAACACTACACAAGGCACTCCAAAAAGCAAGCAACAGCTGATGATGAGGTTACCTGAGCTGACTGCCTCTGATCCGGTCATGGCATATACTCTGCCGGTCGCCTGAGGTCTACCACCTCTCCTGGGCTGAGATGAACCAATCCTCTGTGCTTGGGACCCTGACCCTATAACGGAGGTACACTCAGCAGCAAAGTGCCCCTCTTTCCCGCACCTGAAGCACTTCCTTGCACCATTTACATGAGGGCAGTTGTTCCTGTAATGAGGCCCTCCGCATGCGAAGCATCTAACTGTGCTAGATGACCTAACCGGTCCTGACTGCACTGATGGCTGGGAGGATGAGCCCCTAGACCTAGAAGAAAGTAATGGTCTAGAGTAAGGGGCCCTCCTAGCACTAACTCCACCACGAGACCCAGATGGTCCTCCACTCCTAGTAGGCTGACTCTGTTGTCCTTCAGCCTCTTTCTTGGTCTTCTCCATCACTCTGGCCACCTCTACTAAGGTAGGAAACTCATGAATACGGTGCGCTTTCACCAGCAACTTAATGTCTCCTCTTAAGCCATTCTCAAACTTCCTGCACTGCCATTCTTCATCTATGGCCATGGTGTAGAAACGGAGTAAATGTTTAAACCTATCGGCATACTCAGCAACAGTCATGTTCCCCTGAACCAGCTGGAGGAACTCTATCTCCTTCTCATGCTTCACACTATTAGGGAAATACTCCGTGTAAAACTTAGTCTTGAACAGTTCCCAGGTGATAGGAGTCCTGTTCCTCTCCAGAATCATCTTCAGGCTGCTCCACCAGTGGCCAGCCTCTCCAGTTAGCAAGTATTGAGTATAAGCCAATTTGTTCTCATCAGGGCATCTCTTGGCTTCATAGATTCGCTCCATGTCCCTAAACCAGTGGTCGGCCTCATCTGGGCTACACTTCCCAGTGAATCTAGCAGGTTGATGTTGGAGAAAGCTCTCCAAACTTCATTCTTGGACAAGAATGGCGTAGGAATAGCAGAGGAGGAAGCACCCTGAGTAACTCCACCATTCGCTAGCATGTCCATGAAGTGCCTCTGAGTGTTCTCAGCTGACACTCTTGCGGCTTCCAGGTTCTGAAGGGCTATGGTATTTTGATGCACCAAGGCAGTGTTCTGCTGCTGCAGTGCTTCCAGTACAACCTCCAGCCTTCGAGTGTGCTCTGAAGGCTCCGACTGAGGAGGAGGAGGTGGAGGAGGCCTAGGTGCCATCTTCTATTCGCACAGAAAGAAAAAGGCCATCAGTCCAACTCAAGGAAAGCAAGATCACTCCCTACACATGGCTAAAAGCACACAAACACAAGCAATGCATACTCACAACCTACAGGTTCTCTAAGGAAGAAACTGCTCTGATACCATAATGTGACATCCTCAAATATAATAATAATAATAATCATATAATAAAGATGTCAACATCCAAATAAAGAGAACAGTTAGAGTATAAAGTATGATTAATTAGAGGATTACAGTCATCCAGAATGGTCTAATTTAAAACTCTTAACCACAATAAAGTATACCAAAATAACCTAATAAACATCTCAAAATTAACATAAAATAACTAGGTGTAATCCTAAAAAAACTAAGCTGCAGCGTCAGCGTCCTCCAGCACTTGCTCCAAGGAGACTTCTTCAACCACATCTGCTCCCATCCAAATGGATGATCATCGCAAGAGAAAGCATACCCAAGCAACATACAACACAAAAGTAAGGGTGAGCTAGATGAACAAACAATACACATATAGTACAATCAATCAATGTCATCATGCTTAATTACATATAAAAAGAACAAGCAAGGCATACCATTCAAACCATGCATCAAATACTCAACACGACTCATCCGGATTTTGTATAATTGTCTAGCTATTGGTCGTCTTTGCACTTGCATAGTTCAACTGGCCCATCCCCAACACTATGCAAGGTAAGTCCCCCAATCTGTCTATGTCTAAACTCCAAGACTATAGACGAGGACCTCCCTCTACTCTCACCACTCACACTGTTCTTCTCTATTTGAGTATGAACAATGCTTTGAGTGTAGGGATAGACATACCATTTCAAAGCTCCCAACATTATACAGATAACAACACCATCTCTACAATCATTCCCAATCATCTCTCCCTGAAATGTTCAGTTCATTCTCAATCCAGTCATCCAATTCAAGTATATAAACATACATTCCCCAAAGCAGTCAAACAACATCAAACATCATATAAACTAAACCACTTTTTTTTCTTTTATGAGACCCACCCAAAATATATTTTCAAAATAAGAAAATCAACCCATGAAATTATATATATATATATATATATATAATAGGATGTGATTTAACTTTATAAATTATATAGTATAGATTTATATATATATATATATATATATATATATAAAGTTACGTCACATTCTATATATATATATAATATAAAAAGTTACATCACATTCTATTTTATATATATATATATATTATATTATGTGTAATATAATATAATACCTAACTACATTATCCTCTGTACCTAAGCCTCTTTCTCCACAAAACGAGGCACCACAAAACCAGGCACCACAAAGTATTGCTAACCCCTTCTTAATAAAATGATTTCAAATTCAAAAGAACCAAAAACTCTTCACCACCAACCCGAGAACAAGCAACCCATCTCCACCCTTTTCCATATTCAATGTATAAATCATATCATCAATTTACTTCTCTAACATCAATCTTGCAATTATTTTTCAGCAAGGATAACAAGGCTTTATACCAATATCATAATAGCAACCAACAAGCATTTTATGCAATTTTTACATTCATTACAGCAAGTACATTATGCCATATTTACAATAATTACAACAAATATTTTATATTATTTTTTTTTTCATAGCAATTACAGCAAATATATTCTGCAGATTTTTAACCCAAAAACAACAAAACTTTAAAATTCCAAACAGCATTTTCGTTCAATCAGCTAACAACAAGTTTTTGATACAATATTTTCATTCAAACAGCAACATTTTCTGGTGTAGAAACTTTAAAAACAGCAGCATTTTTCCTGACAGAAACAAAGTAAAACAGCAACCATTTTTCTGCAGAATTTTATTTTAACACAACAAGGAATTTGCAGAATTTATAACAGCTAACAACAAGCATTTTTTACAGCAACCAGAAAATGATTTAGGTGCAATACAACATCCAGAACAACACCAAACAACAAGGTTTTCTTGTGCAGAAACAATAATTAAAATAGTGTGAAAAAAATAATTAAACATAGGCATTCTTTCACAATTTCCACAAAACTCATCTCATGCATACAAGGATTTCACAGGGCATAAATAAAAAGAAAACCCAACTCCCCTTACCTGGAAAACTTTACAGTAGAACAGTTACTTGACTGGAACGCTCTAAACAGTGCTCCTCACAGCAATTTCCAACGACACCCTATAAATCACCCAATGGTGATAGAGTAGCCTTTTTAGAGCTAGAAATTAACACAAAACAGAAATGGAACGTTGCTAGGGACATGTATTCAGTAAAATAGCAATGCCCTAGGTTCTAGAAACGATGGAGAAAAGGGGAAAGATGACTTACCGGTAGAAACAAGAAATTGTTCGGTCCGTTACGAAGCTCTCGACGCGGTGAACGTTTGAGCACCACCTATTCAAAGATTGAACGGTTAAATTTGCTAGGAATTTAGAGAGAAGGCAGAGAAAATGTTTTAGGACAAAAAGGATTTTCTGTTTTCTAGAGAGAGAAAGGGGAAAGTTGGCAGAATGGGAAACTGACTTTTTGAGAAAGACCCCTGCAAAGGTCATGTGCCCTCAGTTTGATGGGCCTGGCTGCCTTCAACTAGGGCCTAATAACCCCTTTTTCCTTAATTAATTTTTTTTCCACTTACTTTTTAATATAAAATATAACTATTTTATTTGGGTCTTCACAGTACACAAGTATACTGTTGAAAATTTTTACACATTTGTACATAATTATAGCAAATCAATACACCTAAACTATTTTTGATTAATTCTTCTTGAAATTCATTTTCTTTGTTTGTGTTTTTGGTTGAGTGAGTTTCTTCATTACCTTTTAGGGTCTGTCAACACCCAATTTCGTCTGGGTCACTAAATACTACACAATTTTCTCATATTTATCTTATTTGGAGGCAGCGGCGGCAAGAACGCAAGGTGGAAGGTGTGCGTTCTCCTCTCGCACGCGGAAACAGGGCGAGATTTCGGTGGTGAGCGGTGGTGTGCGCGGCGGCTGGCCAAGGCTGTAGTGGCGACCTACGTCGCCGGCGACATCTCAGATCGAGCTCGAAGGTCGTCGTGGCAGCTAGCTAGGGGGAAGAAGGACCGATGGTGGGGAGTGGTTGCTTCTGGTTTCTCTTTCGTTCAGAGAAAGAGACTTGGACTCTTGGAGGTGAAATGGCAGAATGAAAGGGAGTTAGCCTGAACCCCTAAAGCTTCTACTGAGATCCTTAGGCCTTGTTGGGCTCTAGTTTTTTTTTTTAAATAAAAAAAGTCACATTCACACCCCTGCTTCTCGTCTTCGCACCCCACTCCCTCTTTACAAACAAGAAAAAAGGCCTTGGGCCTAAGCTTCAGATCCAGGTTCTTTTTAAGAAAAAAATAATAATAAGTAAAAAAATTATTTTAAAAGGTTTAAGTACACGTGCGACCATTCGCGTCAGCCTTGTGTTGAAAACCTTTTCCTTCTTTTTTTAAAATATACAAAAAAATTATTATTATTTTAAAAAAGGTTCAAGCACACGTGCGACCATTCGCGTCAGCCTTGTGTTAAAAACCTTTTTCTTCTTCGCCAAAAAAAATTAACAAAAATATAAAACATCATGTTTTCAAACAATCATCCAAACATAAGCTAGAACTACGTAACCCTGATTTCTCAGTCTGACTGAGAATACGTAGGAGCAAGGTCAATCCTTGTCGGGCACAAAAAACACAAAAAAAATATTTTGTTTTCTTCAGAGTTTTATTTTATTTTTCTTTTTAGGGGAAGTTAAACATTTTTGAAAACCACATTTTATTCGTGTATTTAATTAAAGGTACTGCCTAGGGCAGGCGTTGTAGGGTGTTAATACCTTCCCTACACGTAACCGACTCCCGAACCCAGAATCTGGTTTTCGTGGACCGTGTCTTTTCTTTATGGTTTTTTCCGTAGTTTTCCAGAATAAACTATGGTGGCGACTCCAAAAATCTCTTTTTTCGAAGAGTTTTCTTTTTTTGGATCGTCGTCGTCCCGTCGCGATTTTCCCGGTTGCGACAGGGTCAAATTTGATGTGCCCCTGTGTATTGATGAGGAGTTGGACTGAAACAATTGGATGTTATCATTTTTCATTAGTTAATACCCTTCATTATTCCTTTTAAGTTTGTTTAATATTGAAATATTCCAACTTGACGTATTGGGGAATGCAAAACATTGAAAACACAGTCTTGAAAAACCTGGGAAGCGCTTCAGCAATGCCAGGGGAGCACTCACCAACTTTCAGTACAAGAGTGTAATCGATTACATGTGCATCAGACTTGTGTCCATGGTGTAGGACCTCCCATGTCAACCTAGGAACTCCTCTACTTGGTCTTCCCTCCACATAGGGGCGACAAAACTGGAAATTTCTTGTTGTGGACACATTCAACCATGGCCAACAGGGTTAAGGAATCCTCAAAACATTAAAAACACAGTCTTGAAACACATGGGGAGCGCTTTAGTCATGCCTCGGGAGCCCTCACCAACTTGCGGTACAAAAGTGGAATTTTCCGCTGGTAAGCGATTACAGGGCCTATGTAATCGATTACACATGCATCAGACTTGTGTCCATGGTGTAGGACATCCCCTCTCAACCTAGGAGCTCCTCTACTTGGTCTTCCATCCACATAGGGGCGACAAAACTGGAAATTTCTTGTTGTGGACACATTCAACGATGGCCAACAGGGTCAATGAATCCTCAAAACATTGAAAACACAGTCTTGAAAAATCTGGGGAGCGCTTCTGCCATGCCTGGGGAGCCCTCACCAACTTTCGGTACAAAAGTGGAATTTTCTGTTGGTAAGCGATTACAGGGCCTCAGTAATCGATTACACATGCATCAGACCTGTGTCTATGGTGTAAGACGTCCCCTCTCAACCTAGGAACTCTTCTACTTGGTCTTCCATCCACATATGGGTAACAGAACTGGACATTTGTTATAACAATCACAAAGGATAACTATTAAATAATACTACCAAACAACAAATGGAATGAAAATAACATTCAAAATTTGAATAACCACTATCTTTATTTATTAACAATCAAAATAGTTGTTCCAAATACAACTATTCATACTTCAACATATACTAAATACTGCACTATTAACAAATTACATAGATCAATCAAGTTTTGGACTATATCCAGTGTAAGGAGTTCTACAAGCTTTGCTTTTAAAACGCTTTCGGCGTACTCCTTCCTTTGAAATAATGAACTTCTGCTCCTTGCTTAATATTTCATTCAAACCAGCAACATACTTGGTTTTCAATGAATGACGAACAAACAACTGCAAACAAAAAAAGTATATATTTTAAACGATAACGGAAAAGGGAAAAACCAGTAAAATGACCACCAAAAGTCACAACCCAAAAGCAATAACCAGCAAAATGACCACCAAAGGCCAAAACCAAAAACCCAGCCCCAAAAAACGATAGCGGAAAAGGGAAAAACCAGCAAAATGACCACCAAAAGTCACAACCCAAAAGCAATAACCAGCAAAATGACCACCAAAGGCCAAAACCAAAAACCCAGCCCCAAAAAACGATAGCGGAAAACGGAAAAACGAGGAAAATGACCACGAAAAGTCACAACCCAAAAGAAATAACCAACAAAATGACCACCAAAGGCCAAAACCAAAAACCCAGCCTCAGAAAACGATAGCAAAAAAGGGAAAAAGTTCATACCTTGTTCGAAATGTCACTGGATGAACCCATTGCACAAAAAAAACGAAATCACCAAATGGACACCCAACGAGAGAGAAAGAGACAAAATCGACACCACTGTCAGACCTTCACCAAATGGAGAGAGAGAACTTGGTGAGAGAAACTGAAAACCTAAAATGGAGAAAGAGAACTTGATGAGAGAAACTGAAAACCTAAAATGGAGAGAGAAGAGAGTGTTTCGAAAGAAGGAGGGAGTGCTGAGTGGAAGGAGGGTAATTTCGGAATACACAAATGTCCAACTCTCAACCCTTTTTGAAATCAATTTTTTTTTTTAAAAAAAAATCAAAATGAGCCAATACAACTTTGATACGTGGCGTTGTCAAAACGTTGTTAAAATCGCGTTGTCGATCCCAACATAAATATACGGATAAGATATGAAAAAAATATTAATAGAATAAGATAAAATAAAATATTAATTGCCTTAAATTTATATAACAAAAAATAGTATATATCTAAATTATTTTATGTTGATTTTAACTTTCTAAATCTGTTATTTAAATTTAAATTAGATATGCTTTAGTTCCTTAAATTTGAAAAATCTTTATTTCTACTGTATTGTATTAAATTTGTTTTCTTTATCCCACAATTGAAAACATTGTTTTTGTTTATGGTCTTCGTACTTGGACGCCAATATTAGTGCGTGGCATGACAATCAAAACAATTATTTATTCACGATTTGTTACTATTTTTTCATGTTAGAATTTTATTTTTATTTTAATCTTTAAATATAATCTTTGACCGTTTTAATATGTTAATTAATTAAAGAAGAAAAACAAATTGAGGATGTAACCCGTGGCCATCGGCCTCCTCTCTGCCAATACCTCACCCTTATTTTTTTTTTTCTTTAGTTAGGAGATAAAACGAACATCAACAATAAAATCAGAAGTGATAATAGGAAGATAAATCCAAGTATGATTTGATCCATATACCTATTATATAAAGCAAAGTCAAGACAACCTAAACATTTCCTTTTATGATTTGGAACGGGGAATGTTGCCACGAAGGTATTGAAGTTTTACTCTATATTTTTATGGTTATCTTTTAGACTATTGCGTTTGGGTCATTTTACTGTTTACTAAGATTAGCACGCATATTACATGTTTGCTTGAAGGTATTTGGAAGCAAGGAAAAGAGATGATTTGGAAGATAGATGATTTTTTTTTTTTCATTTTCGCTACCTAGAAGAGATTTGAGGGTATTTAGTGTGAAAAACCATTCTCGTTCCTATAAAAACATGCATGAAAGCTTTTGATCATTTTCTGCCCAAATTCCTTACCACCATTCACACGTTTGTTCTTTTTGCCCCTTGAAGCAGTGGTTTTATGATAGGTTTAATCATTTCGAAGGTTCCTATGTTTGCATATTCGTATCAATTGGGTCCTCGTATTTTGAAAGTTCTTAATTGGGTCCCTATTTTGGTAAAATTGAGTCAATAATGTCATTGTCGTTAATTGCTATGGACGGTGTTAACTTTCTTACGATGTGGCATGCTGAGGTATCATTTAATTACGACGTGACACAATATGAAGTTATTACGTGAATATTTATATCATTTTAAATTTTAAAATATGCGGGAAGAGTGTAGTTGGTGGTTGACAGCAAAGGCGACAAGAGCCCAGCGGAGGCGTGGTGGGACGTGACGAGGGTGCAAGGGCACGTTTCTTCTTTTTCCCTCCATTCTGATTCGCGGGGCAAGGAGGAAACATCCTTCTCCTCTTCCTTTTCTGATTTTGATTGGGTTTTAGAGATTACTTTCATTATATGATTTTTGCGAACTGGGATGGTTGTTGTGCTTCTTTTCTATAAATGCGTTTTGAAGTTGATATTGGGGTTAGGGTTCATAATGAGAATGTTAAAGTATTGAGTTTGGGGATTTTTTTTTTGGGGTTCTGTTCGCACTGTTCTGGTCTGTGAGGGTTATTGATGAGGATGCCAAGCTAAAAGCTACCGGTTTCGGGTTGTCGATTTTTTACAAGCCTGGTGGGTTGTGGGTTGAACCGGAGTGTGTGCTTGTTGTTACAATCTTCAATTTGGTTACTTTGGTGGTGTGATGTGATGTTAAAATGCGCTTCCTTTCCTTTTTTATTTCAGTTTTTTGGTTTCTAAATTTGGGAAGTGCATTGGGGAGATTATTGATCTGATTGAGGGTGGGATGATTGATGGATTCCTTATTCCAAGTTATCTCTTAGGTTGGGATTTTAGTGTTCTGTGTGTATGGAAGGGAAAGGAAACCTAGCGGGGAAGAGAGGGAAGGAGGAATCAATGATTTGACTGACGTTTTGCTAAAAGCTCGAACACTCCCAGTTTGAGAAAGGGCAACGAGAGGGGGAACCCCACCCTCTCTAACAAGAAACCCTCTGTTTGTGATACTGTCAACACAGAGCTGAAGAAGGGTCAGAACCGCTAACTCCTTCCCCTTAACATACCCATCCTCAATGGCTTCCACAAGAGCAGCGATCCCACCTTCCACAATTGCGTCCTTCCCTTCCTGAATCCCTGCCAGGCTGTTCAGCACCACCATGGCCTTTTCCATCATGGCGCTCCCCTACTCCGCCACCAGCTCCACCAGCGGCTTCACTGCACCGGCGCTCACTGCCCTCTCCTGGTTCTGCCTCACAGAACACAACTATAAAGCGTCGTCAGTGCATCCTTCTTCCCTCTGCTCAAACCGTTCAGAAGAAGTGAAACCAAGGGTGGTATCGCTCCGGAAGCCCCGACGGAGCTTTTGTTCTCTTCCACCAATGCTAGGCTTAGAAGCGCGCATGCCGCGTTCTGCTTCGAAGTATCCATTCCCGTTTTCAACACATAAATCAGCGACTTCACTGCTCCGGCATTGGTTATCAGCATTTTATTGTCCTCGTGGAGAGATAGATTTAACAGCGCCGATAAAGTGACGAGGTAATTAACATAATTACAAGTGAATGTTCACACGTTTAAATATCCACCTAATAACCTCTTACTGTGTCACGTGTAATTAAAGCATACCTCAATATGTCACATTACATGAAAGTTAACGTCGTTCACAACAATTAATGATAAGGATATTATTGACTCAATTGTACTAAAATAAGGATTCAATGAGAACTTTCAAAATATGAGGACCAATTAATATGAATCTACAGAAATAAGGACCTCCGAAATGATTAACTTTAATGATACATTAGGCTTTTTTTTTGCAAATTTATTTTCATAATTAATTTTGACTTTTTCCCTCTTATAAAACTTTTTACAAAAATTATATTCTTAAAACATTAATAATAATAATAATAATAATAATAACACTTTTTTTTTCATGTTAAAAATTAATTTTTATTTTTCAGTTTTTATAATAATTTTTACAATTATATATAATATTAACAATTACAATTTTATATTATTTTTACTACTAAGGGTATTTTGGTAATCTTTAATTTCTATAACTTAAACTTTTTTTTGATTGAAAACAATAAGAATGAAAATTTTATTTTGTTTTTGAAAAATAGAGAAGCTACAAGAGTTGATAGTGCTTAAGGAAAGCACAACTCTCTAAAATTTATTAATATTAGACACTTGAAAGATTCCATTAAGTTTGACATTATATAGGTTTTGATGATAACAAAATCCATAATGAAATGAGAAAATTAAGTCATTAAGATAATATTCCAATTAAGTTAATTATGTTTAGGTTATATACTTAGACAAGAACTCAATGAGTAAACTAGATTAAAGATTTCATTTGACTATTATATGTATGCACTAGATAACTCAAGTAATTAATGATTTTCATCGGATTATATAAATCTTTATTGAACTAATATGTGTTCAATGAATTTTAAGCATAATATAGTAAAAGCACAATTCGTATTAAAGCGATGATATCTGAATACTTGAGCAAGCTAGAAAAAAAATGAAGATTAGACAAGTCCAGTTAAAAATGTTGATTAAACTAGTCAAAGACAAAAGTTGGATTAGACAAATAAGACCACTAGATGACTAAGGTCACTAAAAGCCATAAGTCACAAGACAACTAAGCCAATAGATGACTCAAACAGTGCAAACCCAGTTAAACTCAATAAACGAGTATGTTGACTAGATGAGTCAACATAACGAAGCAAAGTATTAGACTATTGCAAGCATTAGACGAGTCAAAACAAAGTGTTAAACGAGTTAACACATGAATAACAAAGCACTAAATGAGTATTAATATTAGATGAGTCAAAGTCAATTACTGAAGCTAAATGTTTAATATCCCCACAATATTACACAACTCAAATGGAAGGTTAAACAAACAAGTAAAGTAAAAAAAATGTATTAGATAAGTATCATAAAATCATCAGACTATGCAAAAAAGTCAATAAATAATTTGAGCTCTATCCAGTTGTAGATGTAGAACTGAGAATGAGAAATGATGAAGCAACAAAATGAAGTCATGAATGGGAGGTGTTTGATTAAAGGATGGAAAACAATTCTCGGGAGGTGATTTGGTGTGTGTGGTGGTGCAAATGAAGCCTAATTGGGTTCCTAACTAGGGAAGGTGGAAAGAGGAGATAGGGGACTCTCTCTGGCCGATGACTTTGAGAAGAATGAGTGCTATAATGATCTCAACAGTATACCACTACAAAAAGCTCAAAACTGTGTACAAAGGGGTGAAAGAGATGACTTTATAGAATGAGCCAAGCCTTCCCCACGGTGCTAACTAGTAGCCTAATCATCAGGTGCACAAAGTGGATTAAATGAAACATAGTAAACATATTTTAAATGCAATTAAACATGTGGAAAATAAGCAACATGTGAAAGGGATGTAATAAGCCGCTAGTGGTGAGTGCTCTAGGTCCTACATTGGGCACCTCTTCGTTAGGTGAGCCCTCTTGCATCCTAGGCAAATTCATGTGATTCCAAGTGACCAAACCTTCACTTCTTGCCCTTTAGATGAATCTTCAAGTCCTTCTTGGAGCTTTCTTACCATGCTACGAGTGATGGGCCCTTGAATGGAATCTAGGCTTGGGCTTAAGTCATTATCCCCTCCCTCTTGAGAAACATTTGTCCTTAAATTTAAAGAGTCATCCTCAGTTTCATAATCCTCTACAAAAGGACAAAGGTCAACAACATTAAAAGTGGCATCGACTCCATAATGCTTAGGAAGGTCTAGTTGATATGCATCGTTATTGACCTTTTTAAGAATTTTGAAAGGACCATTTGTCTTCAAGTTTCTTCAAAGTATTTTTCTTCTATTATAGGGTTTTTCTATTCTAGAGTCTTATTGGAAGTATTTAACTAAAGGGTTGATTTTCTCTTTTGGGTTAATCCTAGAGTCTAACTGGAAGTATCTAACTAAAGGGTTGGTTTTCTCTTTTGGATTGAGGTTTTTCTATTCTAGTTTCATCCTGATTTTAAGCTAAGATTGTTGAGATGTGTTTCCGTTTTTCTATCCTATCTCAAGGTTTGTCTAAACTAATGTTATGGTTTCCTATCAGAGTGTTCTAAGGATTGATTTCTTGTTCTAAGAGTTTTTCTAGTTAGAGTTAGCTTTTCATACTCAGAGACTTCTTCGTTTATGTTATTTAGTTAAACGTCAAGACTAAGATCAATGTTTCTGATAGATGATCTTATCTTATAATACATTGGCAGTCTTTCATGGTTTTCTTCATGAACGACCTTGTTTTACCTTGACAAATCTTGATATCATAATAGAAATCAAGAAATAAGAAGTAACTAGAAAAGATTGAAAAAGAAGAACAAGAAACATAGAAAATGAAAAATGTATTATGTTATTGAAAAAAAAAATGAAGTTACAAGAATGCTAGTTGTTTATTTTGTAAAAGTTTATCATTGTAACGAAGTAGAAATTATCTAAAATTGACATTTGTTTCATATAACTACAATGTGATTGGCATTTGTCTCACATATAACTACAATGTGCTTACATTATGGTTTGTTTACTTGTTTATGACAATATATTTTGTTTCTACTAATATTTTATTTTAAATTTTGTAAATGCTATGTGAATATTACACTGAACAATATTACCAATATATAATATTTAAATAAGTTACCTTTATTTTTTTAGAGTTCTTATATTTGCATTATTTACTATTGTTTATAATGTTACAAATTTGTTTGGGAATGAAAATTGTTCTCTTAACAAATATTTCACCTCATATTTCATGTACATCATGATTAGTGATGAATCTTGACGTATAATTTTAAGGAATCAAGTTTAATCTCTATATAAAGTTATTACACTTTACTTTTAACACATTATAAGGTAATATGAACGAAATTACTTTCCTCCACACGTTTATTGCTTTCGAAAGAAGAAATATTAAAAACTATAAATTTACCGACGCACGTTTAGGATATATGACAAAGTTATCCAATCTCTTCATCATAACTAAAGGTTTTTATGATACTTTTAGTTACTATGATGTTTTTAGTTACCGTCTATGTTAATTGTTGAAATATATAATCATTCCTTATTATTTTGAATTATTCTTGTTTAACTATTTATAATATTTTAATATATTTATATATTTTGAATATTTACTTTAAAAACAACCTAATTGTCACCTATAAAAAAAATAATAATTCCATCATATTTTTCAGAAAGTGAGCTGTTTTAGCATAATTTTATACATTAATTAAAGTTGCATAATTGTAGTCAAAGACATAATTTCGAGAGTAATAGTACTAATAAATTAAGAATATTAAGATTAAAAAATACATAAACCAAAGAAAAATAAAAATAAGTAATTACACAAAATAAAATAAAACAAAAACCCTTAATAATTTTAACTTGGGGTCCAGTTATTATGAGAAAGACAGGGCTGCTACTTACTGCACCTCTCCATTTTTCTTCCTGTACCCACATAAGTTTTAATATCTCATTTTACCCTTTATTAAAAAACTACTAAAATCCCTAAAATCGTAACATAATATCCCTTTTCTTTTTGTGCCTTAAAATGCTTTTCACCTTTGCCTCCCTTTGCTTAATTTATTTCTTTTACATAAAGTCGTGTAGGATTGAAGGTGAAATTTTCATTCGACATGTGATGGAAGTTGAAAGATTGAAAAAGAAAAAAAGAAATCATGAAAAAGAAGTTCTTCAGGCTATTTAGTAAAGAAAAAGAAACTTCAGGAATGAACGTTCTCAAAAGTATTTCTGGATTTTGAAAAAATTTTAAACATCCATTTTGAGATATAATTTTTTTATATTTAGAATCACTTTAAGGAATTTTCAGATTTGGAATATAAAATAAAACACCAGAATGAGTGTTTCCAAATCTGAAAAACTCCTTCGGAAGATTTATCCTGAAAATGATTTTTATATTTGAATATTCTAAAAGATATTTTCAAATCTGAAAATTTCTTTTGGAACACCCATTTCGACGTATAAAAGAATTTTTAAAAGAAGTCTTTCGAAGACATTTTTTGAATTTGTAAATGCCTTCCAGAACATTCATTTTAGAATTTTTTTTATATTCCAAATCCAAAAATACTTTATGGAACCGTGATTCCAAAACATAAATAAAAGTCATTTTCTAGAATGGATGTTTTAAAAATATTTATAGATGTGGAAATATTTTTTGAAACATTTATTATGATTTTTTATTTTACATTTTTTAATAATTCAAACCACTTCTTCTCTATGATTATTTTTTTTTTAATTTTCTTTTTCATTCAGTCTTTCATCATCCATTATAGGTAGAGTGGGCATTTCGTCTTTATTTATGCATGACTTTGTGTAAAAGAAGAAAATGAAGTAAGAGAAAGGAAAATGCTGAGCATTTCGCAGCACAAGAAGAAGAGATGTGAGATATTATAACTTATGAGGGTGCAGAAAAAAAAAGGTGCATGAAGTAGTGCGATATATTATAACTTATGGGGGTGCAGAAAAATAAAAGGAGGTGCATGAAGTAGCAGTTGAAAGAAAAGGCTTTTTTTTGCTGGCTATATTTTATTTAGAGCTCTCTCAAAATGGTTATAACTCACGGGTTAACCCGGTTTACCATGAATTCAGACTGGATTGGTTTGAAAAAATTATATTTTTTTATACAGATCAATTTTAATCTGATTCATTTAAATCTGACATATCTGCGTTAAACTCGTGATGAATCAGATTGACCTACCAACTCACCTACCTAATTTTATTTTATTAAAATTTAATTTTAATTTTATAAAAAATATTTATTATTTTTTTCTTAAAAAAATTATTTAAATTCCTTATTTCTAAAATTAATTAAACATTCATGTTGTTGATATTTATTTAAATTTGAATTAAAAAAAATTTATAATTTTTTTTTTATTTAAAAAATTAGACTAAGTTAGTGATGGGCTAGGTAACCCGTTTTAACGTAATTAATTTTATTGGTGTGATTTGTGGATAATGCATAATGATTCCTTGCAAGCAGCAGTGTGAACTGTGAGACTTAATCAGTTATTGCAATATGTAACTGCCAACACGTAATTCTTGTGGGGACCATAGCATTTAACATAGCCGACACAAAATAAAAGTGGGAAACACAGCACAAGGATATTTTTCTCGCACTAAAAATATATATTCTCAAAGCCTTTGTCTTAATCTTTAGTCATTAATTAGAAGTTGAAATGTCAAAGTTAGCTTCCATTCACCTCATGCATTTGCTGACTTCAATAATGATGGTCATTTTTCCATGAAATTTCTCATGTAATATCCTATCATTGGACAAGGTACAACTCGCCTTTCCATTTTATATGACTTGTGCCAATTTTCAATGGTTAATCTCATTTTTAATTGAGGTAACCTTCCATAACAAAATTTTAAACCCTTCAACTATAAAAAAAAAATTGTTTTGGAAATATTGATAAAATCATATGATGATTTTTAATACAAATTACCTAATAGAAAAAGTCAACGTTAAAGTTTTACAAAATATAGTTATTGAATAACACATCTCATCTCATGCTCTTTTTTTTTATAAGGAATGATACGAGAGATAAGGAGTTGAGGAATTTAGATTAATTTAAAAATAAGTTTGTGATATTTCTTTTAAAGATTTGGTGATGATAGCGAAGTGAATTTAAAAGTAAAATTTACAAGAAATTTAACTGATATGACAAATTAATTTTTTTAATAGATTGATAAATAAGATTACTAAATCGTCTTTAATGTTAAAAATAATATAAAATTATATTTATATAAGTTAGAATATTTTAATGAATAAAATTTTAAAAAAATCTTATTTGAAAAAAAAAATATAAAACAAAACTCATTCTCACATCCTAGAATCGTATATCACATTTAGAATCGTATTCCACATCCTTGAATCGTATCCAACCACTAATAAACAAGTTCTAAGCACAACAAAACCACTTCTCACGTTCTTAGAATTGATTTTAAGCACAACATAATTAATTCATATATCCCTGGATTCAGTTCCAACCACCACAAAACAGGTTATAAGCATAACATACTTGATTCCCATACCCCTAGAATCGGTTCCAACCACCACAAAATAGGTTCTAATTCTTTTCTTCAAGCACAACGGAATAGGTTCCAATTGTGCCAGATTCGGTAAGCGCTAGCCTCCATGATGTCATTCAAACTATGACAGGAAAAAAACAGTAAATTAACTCTTAAATAAATATCTTCGTTGAAGCAAGATGGCAAATAAACATCAATCTCGCAATTCGCCTCTTTCATCGCCTCCTAATCTCTACAAAAGAACACAAACTCCTCAAATCACTACTTCCTATTCTCTTTAAATAGTCATTCAATGAAAAAAGCACAACGTAACATTCCTAAAGATATGTTTATTAAAATTTACAATATTAAAAATACTTTTAATACATTACATTATAATTATAATTCATAATTTTCCTTATATGTCACATTGTAAATTATGTTATTCATTTGACTTGATTTCTATAGTATTCATTATAATAAGCATGAAATACAATCATGAGTTGTAGGTGAGTCTCTTACCACCATCTAAGAAATCTCATAACCCGTCGAACACTGACATGAATAAATATTGTAAGTATCATCGCAACAATGGTTACACCAAAAGATAATACGTTGCACTCTGGGTTGTCCACCTTAAATAGTTTGTAAGGCATAATAATGAGGGAAGTTCGCGTTTTAGATACTGAAGACCTGATGATCGAAGAGAGGGTATATAAGATAGAGAGAAGGAAGAGAAGAGAGAGAGGAATCGACCTAACGTGAGGACAAACGTTTCGATGCTAGACCCCCTATGATGGGTACAATCAATACTATATATTGAGGGTTCGTAGGTGGGGGATCCTCCTCCTTGACTAGAAAGAGGCATCTGAAGGTCGTGCATTCAATTAGTATAGTATCCTAAAACTTTTGACGAAAGAGGATGTAACCTATTATGTTCACGAATGCTGACTTTCAAGGGCTAGATCCAAATCAAGATGACCATAAGGTCATAACAGTTGAAGCGAAGAACTTTGTTGTAAAAAGGTCCTAATCAACCAATGTAGTTCAAAACAATCAAGGTTTTTATGTTTTCTATCGTTTAATCAGGATTTGACTGTTTGTGTTTTCTAGTGAGATTGCTAAATATTTCATGGGATTTTCATTGTTGACTAAGAGTGTGTTTGGTATGAGGTATCGTTTAGCCTGTAAGAGGCTTTTTCTTAGCTAGTGTTTGTTTGGTAGGTATTCATTATGTTTAAGCTTGCGTTTAGTGAATTGTCTTTCTATTATACGTTTTGAAACAAGTTTTGTTCTTTTGATGTGTGTTAGACTCATCATTTCATAGTGAGAGCTCGTCTAGCTTGGTTAGATTATGCAATTATTTCTAACAGACACATTTGGCACGATGTTGTCCATTTCATTGTTTGAGACTTTCTAGTTATGCCTTCAACGTTTGACACTTTTATCAAGCTGCAACATTATCATCTAATCTATTTTAAACGCTTTTGAGATTCTGCTTTCTTCAACTAGAGCGTTTAGCAAGTTTTGGTTTCGACATGTTTTTGGATTTTTACTTAAGACACATAAGGATTTTACCAAAATATTGTCTTAACACTTCAATATCCTTATCCATTTGAGAGTTGAACTGATTACTGTTTGGTACAGTATAGCTTACGCGTTTAGCATAACTCTCATAAACGCTTTGATTTGAAAGTCATTTGGTGTTGCGTCTGGATGCCTTGACTTTGGTTGCTTTACGTTTCATTTATGCCTAAGTGTTTTTCTAAGGCTTTTCTATGTTACTAGATGATTTGGGATTTTGAGCCTAACACTTATGTTTCTGCTTGTCCTATTATACTAGTTGTAGCATCTTCATATTCTCATTTCGTTTAATGTTGTGCCTAAGTGTTTTTCTATGAGTTAGATTTTTAACTTTGGAAGTCGTTTATAGATGCTTCTTACTGTACTTTTAATTCCTAGTAGTTTTCTTCAATACTTGTTTATCTATTGTGAATTCCTAGTGTTTTATTACTTATTAGTGAGTTAGATGTGTTAGTCTAATCGTGTGGACACCTTCTATTTTATACTTAGTGTTCCTATATATCATTTAGTGTTTTGACTATTTTCACTTTACAACTCTGTTCAAGACTACTTCGCTTAATGTTGTTTGCTTATACTTTAAAACAAAAAATGTTGTAGACAAGCTTATCTTGTCTCAACAAGGCTGGGTAAGGAGAGTCGTCTGTTATACGCTAGTAAATGATAATCTATTATAATAGATTATAGTCGGCCTTTGTTGAAATGTGTTACTCTAAAGCAAGCCGATTACATAATATGCAAGACACACAAAGGTATTTGTGGGTATCACTCTAGGGCGAGAACCATGGTAGTACGGATCCTGCTAGTAGGATACTTCTGACCGACTATGGAGGCAGATTATGTTGATTATGCTTAAAAATGCATACCTTGCCATAAGCACGGAAACATCATACATGACAAGCGAGAGGAGTGACACCATATCTTCTCCTTGTGGCCTTTTGTGAAGTGGGGAATGGATATTCTTCATCCTTTTGCACTAGGCAAAGGCCAAGTTAAATTTTAACTAGTCGACATTGCATACTTCATTGAGTGGATCGAGGCAAGACGATCACAGCTCAACAAATGCAATTCTTTGTTGGGAAGAACATAATATGTTGGTACGACTTGCCTCACATTATCATCACTGATAATGGACGACATTTATAGACAAAGAGCTAGCCAAATTCTACACTAGGCTCGACATAAAACACATAGCTAGCTCAATGGAGCACCCCCCAATATAATGAGCAACCTGAAGCCGTCAACAAAGTCATCTTGGTGGAATTAAAGAAGATATTGGACTCGGCCAAGGGAAGGTGGCCAAAAGACTTGCTAGAAGTATTATGCGCATATATAGGTTTATTACCCGGTCTTCAACCAAAGAAACACCCTTCAACTTGGTGTATGACACTTATGCCATGATCCTTGTAGAGATTGGAGAACCATCTTTGCAACGAAAAAAGTATGACGAAGAACACAATCAAAATTGTCTCGGTACTAGCTCGAACTTGCTAGTCGAAAAATGAGAAAAAGCCCAAATCTATGAAACAACTACAAAGCAAAGTGTGACCAGAATATACAACTCCAAGTTGTAATCCAGGAACTTTAGAATGGGTGACCTAGTATGATGAATGACAAGCAATGCCAGGAAAAGTGACAACAAGTTTTGCGCCAATTGGGAAGGACCATTCTATATAATTGAAGATGTCAACAAGGATGCTTATAACCTATAGAATATTTGTCACGACAACATGTACATAATACTTTGAATGTAACACATTTAAGGTTTTACTTTGAAGCTAGGAACTTGTAGATAGATGACTACTTGTAATCCTAAATGTATTATTTCGTTAATCAGTCTTTTTTCCTAACGAGAGTTTTGGCCAAGAAGGTTTTAATGAGACACTTGATCAATAAAATAAAGGGTTTCTACTTTACATCCTTTTAGAATATTTTGCAGGTAATCAAGGAGTTCTTTGCCACCTACCTAACTAGTATTGGTTGAACCTTTCACATAGTTTCTTATTGCTTACTTTGACAGTTTTTGTTGAACCTTTCATACAGTTCAATGCCACCTACCTAAACGGTCTTAGTTGAACTTTTCATGCAATTTTCTACCGTCTATCTAGGTCGTCTTGATTGAACATTTCATGTAATTTCCCACTACCTACTTAAGCAGTCTTGATTGAACCTCTCTTATAGTTATCTATCACCTACAAAGGTGGTCATGGTCCCAAATTCAAAAATTTTCATTTTTACACGACAACTTTGTGACAATAAGAAACATATTGCTCGATTGATTATTGTTTCACTTCTATTATTATCGAGGAAGTAAAGACCACATGAATAAAATGGGGAAAGATTGATTATTTTTTCACTTCTATTAGTTTTATGTATAATAATCATTCCAATTTATACATAAAAAAATAATACAAAAAATATTTGACATTCCCTGCAATCTTATTATAAATAAATTATAATAGCCTAAATGTTGGGATAAACTTAAATTTTAGGGCTTTATTAATAATTTTGTTTAAATCTTATTTTATTAGTTTTGGGTATAGTAATATTTAATTTGATTTGATAGAGATAAAATAGGGATGAGTAGTTATGATTTTCTGTTTATCTAGGTAGAATATTATTTTATGATAGAATAAACAAAAATTGATCTGAATGCTAACATTGGGCTAAACTTCACTCCAATAGAAAGGGGAAACGAGCAGAAGCATATTTAGTCTGTCATCCCTTAGGGCAAATCCGTGTTCATCACAGGCTCTGCTGGGACTGGTAAAACCCTATTGCTTGAGGAAATTAATTACTCAAAAAATAACCTATATGTGTTGTGGTTTTGTCATACAATAAGATCCAATTTGTTTGGACTCGTTAGGTTTGGCCCATTATCTTGAGTGAGGCCGAACGTGTACACCTTTTGTTATGAATATGTGATCTTATCTACCGATGAATCTTGTTTAGATTTTATTTTTAAAACAGTTAATATTTTATTTTTAGATTTTATTTTTATTTTCGTAATATTGTAAGTATCACGACCATTTAAAACTCTTCAATTATCAATAAATAACAAGACTTAATTTAAAAAAAATATCTGTCTTGAGATTTTTCCAACACTAAAACTCAACCGAATTGACCGGAGACTTCTTTTTCATAAATTTTTTGGTATAATGGAATATAGTTTTACGTAAATATTTATTAAAAAATAATAATCTATCAGAGTTTAATACCAAATTTTAAGGTTGTCATATTAAAAGAGTTACTATCTATGATAAATTGTTTCTAGAAAACAAGGCAAAATTTCTTCTTGAAACGTGAGTGCGATCGTGTGATCTTGAAACGCAGTTACTGAGCAATTTCCATTTTAATGAGAAATTGCGCAGAAGGTCTTACTTGCAGCTAAGCAATTCATGGTTGAAGGCTATAATGAAGAAGGTGATGTTCCATAGTGTTGAGGTTGAACTCTCTTAGTCTTTGGTGTAGCAGATGGCAGGGGGTTCAAATTCAAAGAGGCATCCTGTCAACAGGGGCACTGATTCCATAAACACACAGGGTATAATTGAAGGGAATAATCTGCAACCACAAAAGCAAGTGCAAGAACGTGTTACTGTTTTCGACCAACATTTCTATGATGGAATCCCATGCTTTGCCGATGTTTGCTTTCTCCACAAGTCAAGCTCAATCTCAAAGGTTGATTGCTTGGTTTTTAATTTTGATTTCAAATCATTCATTGATGTCTGTTCTGCTAAATATAACTGGGTTTAAGGTATATTTGTAGGTAACAATTATTATTTTTGAAACTGTCTTATCTTGGACATGACATGTTTGGATAAACTTTGAAGAAAGTGAATTAAAATGTTTCCAAAAGTTGTGCACTTCAGCTTTTAGAGGGTCTTTGTTTTATTTTGATTTTCTTTTTCTCCCCTGTGACTGTTTATTTGAAAGTTTATCCAAACAAATGTTGATTTTCAGGTCTCAGAGATGAGTTTACTCTTGAGCAGAGCTGGCTCTATTGGATGTGGAAAGGTTTTGGATACCATTGGGAGCAGCATCACAAATTTAAATGCTGGTAGTGGGTTTGCTTCTGGAGCTGCAATTAAGGGGAATGAAATTTCTATTTTGGCATTCGAGGTTGCAAACACAATTGTCAAAGGTTTTAATCTTCTGGAATCTCTATCCGCAGAAAGTGTTAGGAATTTAAAAGAAAAGGTGCTTCTTTCAGAGGGTGTGCAAAATTTAATATCAGAAGATATGAGTGAACTTCTTAGGATTGTTGCAGCAGACAAGAGGTAAAATATTGGTTAAATTTAATTACTAAGAATGACTTCTCTACCATCAATAAACTAAGAGTTTTGGGTTTGCATCAATTTCTCTATAACTACTTGGAAAAGAAAATAAAAGGAAAAAAATGGAATAAACTTCTCAAAGAGATAAAATTAACTTATGGAAAAGCTAACAACATAACATGAGAGAACTTTTACAAATTAGCAATGCATAACCTCATTTTAGTTTATGGAGAAATTTATTTAATCTTTTCTTCATATTTTCTCTTCCAATGTGTTTCTGGAGATACTTATGCAAATAGACGTTAACTACTTTATTGTTTTGCATTACCGTGGCTCTGTAAAACAGAAATATGAACTGTATGTCATTTTGGATTATGTTGTCAGGAAGGAGTTGAAAGTTTTTTCTAATGAGGTGATTCGTTTTGGAAATCGTTCGAAGGATCCTCAATGGCACAATTTAGATCGTTACATAGAAAAGTAATACAAATTGTTCTCCTTCAATTTGTCTAGCCTTTCATTCATCATCAAATAAATATTTAGCCTCATTTATTCTTTGATGTATTTTCTTTGTAAATTTTAGAATTAGCAGACAATTAAACACCGAAAGACTGTCAAGAGACGAGGCAGAATCAATAATGCAACGATTGATGACTTTGGTTCATTTTACAGTTGTGAGTGTATTCTTTGTATCACTAATTGGTAATAGTAACTTTTGAAGCTGATAGTGTAAGAAAACTTGAAAAGGAAAGAGGTCCATGGTATCACAATGACACATGTATTCTACAAGTGAAACCAAGATGGTTATGATACCTTCTTGATTAATCTAATTTTTGCTCATTTAATTTGATTGTACAAATTACGTCTTATAGAAGGAATAGACTGTTACAAGTAAATGTGGAATATAAATTGGTAGTTTAATAAATTACCTGAGGTGTCATATTTACTGCACCTTTTGTTATCTCTGCTCATTTTCTACCATTTTGCAGTTACTTGATCTTATAGATTTTCTATTTCTTTCCTTTGCCGAAACCAAGTTCTCTTTGCATATTCTTTTTATTGAACTAAATATTTTTTCTTTGTGTGGGTTTAGTTCTAAAATTGGTAAACAATTGTCTGGCTGCAGAAATTGTACCATGAGGTAGATGCTTGGGATAAACTTCAACAACATTTTCAGCGTAAGTGTGAGTTGGAGGATCAAAGATGGAGTTTTTTAATGTTACCAATGGGCCATAGCATAATATTCATCCTGTCTTTGTGTGTATGAATTTTTAATATTAAATCAGAAGCTCTAAAATACTTAATTTAAAATGAAGAACAATTCGGAATTAATGTTATTGTTCTTGTTTTAAATAGAGCCATCATTTTAGTCGGTGGTGAATGTGTAGAACCATGGGACAAGGTTCACACTGATCATGCAATAGGTTTCGAAATGGTTAAGAAATATATGCTAGCATCAACAACTCTTTCATCAAGGACTTTGCAATGAATATAGGATCTGTACACTAGTTATCTATGCTCTGCTTTAGTTGTATCCTATTTTTAATATTTTATGTCCCTGATAAATTTTAACGCTTTACAGACATAATATTTTCTAAAACCCCTACTTTTCTTTTTTGCTAATATTTGTTTTTTCTTTTGTTTGGAGCCATTGTTGTCTGAAGCCTAAATGATTGTTAACTATATATATTGGACATGTTTGAAGTAAAAAATACTCTATTCAGAAGTTTTACCTTTCAGTATATTGAGCAGTATTTATGCAGTACCTTAGATATACTTTTGACTTTCAGTATGTCTCTATTATATAGGTGATGATGATCTTGCAGTCTTGAGCGCGGAAATTAAAAGCCGAAAAAAGAAGCAAATTAATAACTTAAAGAAAAAATCACTCTGGTCTAGAAATTTGGAGGAGGTAATATCAGATTTCTTCTCTGCAAATTTATGTTTATCTTGTCGCTCAGTGTTGTCCTCCTTGTTTGTTTAATCCCCAATTAGACTTTCATAGTATCCGATCCACGTATAATCAAATATACTGTAGAGAAAATGATTTTTATTTATAGATGTGGGTTCATCTTGTGGATATTATAAATAGAGAGCCTGCATAAGTTGAATATGATTCAAATCTAATGTATTACAGGTTATGGAGAAGCTTGTAGATATTGTCCTTTTTTTGCATTTGGAGATAACCATTGTGTTTGGCAATACAGGTTTGCCCTTAGATTATGTTTGCTTCACTTGATCTGTAATGCTATTCTGTGCCACTTAATATTAATTATTAGATAGCAGTTCTTTCTTATCCATGTCAGGACTTATTTAACACAAGATTTGCTACAAATCTCATCTATGTTATCCTTATTTTGTAGTGATTCTTATTTTAAATTACATAGGGAGAATAGGGTGGGTGTTTTGTTTATATTCCCGTCAAATTCCTGGTGAAATCCATCTTTAAATGAAATCTATGTTCCACATACCTCTAATATTTATCCATGGGCACCTGCAGATTACCACGAACAATCAATTGGACACATGAACAATTGCCAAAGATTGGGCCCTGCAGGCCTTGCTTTGCATTATGCAAATATAGTGCTTCAAATTAATACTCTTGTGAGTTAATCTTTATATTTAATCCATTCTATCTGTTTTTCTTTTTCATTATCTTGAACCAGGTGAGCTCGAATTTCTATTGTGCCACTTCTCTGTAAAGTGAAAACGGATGATCATAAAAATTTATAAATGAATATTTGGTTTGTGACAATATAACTAAGGACGTCTTTTTGTCAATCACGTTTGTAATGTAATGTAAATAAGAAAATCTAGTAATTTGAAATATTTGAATGCACACTGCCTCTAAGAAAAGAAAATCTAGTATTTTCGTGGTTAATTTATTTTCAACTTGCCTCGGTGCCCTTCTACAGGTATTTTAAAAATGGAAAAATAGTTGTCGTGCCTTTTTTTCCATGCTGCATTAGATTCAACACCTAAATCATAGCGTAGCTGGTGCCAGGAATATTCTCAGTTTTATTTATTTTTTGTTTTCAACCATTGCTTGGCGGTAGTTGAAACTTCCCAATTTGTCAAGGCATCAAGTAATATATACCTTCAATTTTCTTTTTAACGGATTGAGTTGCTCAGCATCATGTTCTCTCATACATGACACATTCTAGTCACAGAACACCTGAGCCTGATCTAGATCATAACGAACCAGGGTTCCTATAAGAATAATTTAGGATATTGAAATATATATTCATGATATTTTGTATGTTTTAATCAGATTTCACATTCAAACCTAGTTATATGATATTGGGATATGATTTGTTCACTAATGATTCCCTCTGTACTTTCTTAGATTGAATAAGGTGTAGTTATATATACTAATCAAAGTTGTTCAATTTTGTGTCATTGTAAGCAAATACATTTGAGTAACATTCTACTGTGTCCTTTAATGACACTCAGGTAGCCAAATCAACCATGCCTGCTGCAAATACAAAGGATTCACTATATCAAAGCTTGCCTCCTAATATAAAATTAGTTCTACGTTCTAATTTACCATCCTTTCGTGTTGCAGAAGAGGTATGATTAACTGCTGATACTTTCTATTATTACCACTTTGTTAAAAACCATTAAAAATAGATAAAAGAAAAGTTTAGAAAAGACAAAAAGGCTTTAGGTTTAAACATTAACGCCAATCAACCTCATCATTTAGTAAAACTTGACTTTTTGAAAATATTTTTTTAAAAGTTAATATATTTTATATATTTGACACTAACTAATTTGTTTTTATAAATTATTGAAAATACACTGATAATGTACTACTTAGTTCTTGACTTCATAGAAATGACAATTTTGGAGTTCGGGAGCCTACGTCGATGCCCCCAAATTTCAAAGATGCACTTCTTTATGTATGATTGTAGCTTTAGTGGAAGTCACCTTCTTACTTGTACGTTCTCCCACACAAGGCTAGACGATCTCAAGTGGTCATGGCTGACTTGGATCTTCGATCTAACACAAAGGACTAATGGAGCCACAAGGGGAATTTAAGCCATTGAACATGGGGAACAAGACGACCAAGCAACTAATATGGAGAGTTCGAAGCAGGAGCAAGCTATGGTGAGAGTGTTGAAGACCAACAACGACTTGTTTGCGTGGATGGCTACAAACATGTTGGGCATTTACTTGCACGTAATGTCCATAATCTAGCTCTTTTAAAAGAAGCCCGACCAGTTGCCCCAGACAAAACGCCGCCTGGGTGAGAAAAGGAAGAAGGTCGTTGAGGCCAAGGTCAAGAAGCTGGAAGAAGCTGGCTTCATTCGAGAAGTTTCATAACATGGCTCGAAAATGTGGTGATGGTTGAAAAGTTGAGTGGTCAGTACAGGATGTACATTGACTTCACTGACCTAAATAAAGTCTACCCAAAGGATGTTTATCCTTTCCCGAACATTGATTGGTTGGTTGATGGTTCATCAGGCAATCAAATCCTTAGTTTCCTAGATGTTTACTTTGAGTACAATCAAATACCTATGTATCATCACGACAAGGATAAAATAGCTTTCCCATCGAATGAGAAAACTATTGCTACGAGGTTATATCGTTCGGTCTGAAGCAAAGTGGGACACAAATTTTGGCCTTGTTGACCAAAGGGTCAAAGTTTCATCTAACTTGATGGACAAGGAGGAGTGAGTTGTCCATGCCATGTGTCATCATTCATTTGGAGAGTTTTTCCTTCTAGTTAGTGGCCACATGTCACTCTAGGAATGGAGAGAATTCTCCATAAGTAGTGGCCACACATCCCCCTTTCATTGGAGAAGATTTTTGTCACTTCTCCTTCTCCTAATGGAGATGATTTTTTCTTTTCTCTCAAGTTATCCAAGGTAGGGTTTTTAGGTATAGCTTTTAGAAATTAAAAGACATCCTTAGCCTAAAAATAGAGGTGTCTCTCACTTTTGTATTCACCTTTGATTTTGAGTAAAGTTATGCTGTCAATTTTGAGTCATACTACTCATATTGGGTCACCTTAAACTAGAGCAATCCAAGTAGTCTCCTCTAGCCACCTTCCTCCAAGAGTTGCCCTAACCTCTCTTAGAGCATCACAAGCACCATCTCCATCAACCAAAACAACACCCAAAACCGAGACACTTAGTCTCTTCCTCATCAACTTTCACAAACACCTTCACCTCATCCATCACCATGGCTTTTCTTCTAGTTTTGACCCAACCTAACTAGGAGATTGCCATCATTTGATACCAAGAGCTTAGGTTCTTCAACATCTAAGTCTTTTGGTCCTTTATCTATCATTTTATTTTTGTGTCGTCCTTGTGATTTCCTAACCTTGTCTTATTGTAGCTATCTTGAAATGGTCCAAATCAACCTCCCTTATTTTGTAGTTAACGTTAATGATTTTCAAAATTAAACTACATCTACCTCAAAGGTCCAAAAAATAAGTGTGTAATCAAATGAAATCCCTTTGAGTCTAGTTTCCAACAAAATAAGAATCATATCATTTGGAGCTTTATGGTGAAAGTTATGGCTAAAACAGTCACCAAAGGTCAGAGTTGCCAGAATGGTGTCATCAAAATTTTTCAAGTTCTGTTTTGGTTGTTTTGGCTACTGTTTTGTGCCTTCTAGATGCTCCTAAATGTATTGGATATCATGTGCTTGGAATTTTTGAGTATTTTCTTGATATTATCCATTCAATCGTATCATATGTTTTGGTCATTTTTTTTTTCAAATCCATTCATGTTGCCTAGAGTTATATGTAGTCGTTTTTATGTCATTTTCTCCTAGTTGAGCTTATAAAAATCACAAAAAATATGTACAACTTGGATTTCAAAATTGCATCATATACAAGACTTTGAGTGACTTGTCTTTATAGTTTTTGGTTCATACTTGCCATTAGATCTTGGTAAGTTCATTAAAAAAAATTCTCTATGTCTTTGTTGAAGTTTCAAATTCTATTTTGATTTTAGTAAGTTTTCTTCTACTTTGTGTTTCTTGTTCTTTGAGTTTTCAAAACCAAAATATCATATATGTTTTTAGTGTGTGGTGGTGTAGTTTTACACTAAAAAAGAGTGGTGGAAAAAGAAATACCAAAGAGAGCATAGAAAAGTGCTGAAAATTTATGTGCATTTGACAACTACCACAGTTTTGATTGGTGAACATGTTTTAACGTTTTTCTCTCTGTTTTGTGCATTTTATTGCACTTTCCAGTAGTTTAAGTCTTTTCCAATGATGCTAAAAGACAAGAAGCACCACCTTTATATTCTAGTAGTTTTTGTTTTTGTGCATTTACTCTAGTACCTTTCTTTAGGTAATATTTTTGAGTGCTTAGAGTTCCTTTCTTACCATTTAATTTCTTGCTTGTGTTCTTGGTTTTGTTATACACAAATTTCTTTTGCAAACCCTTTCTTGTTTTTAGACCTTTCCTTGTTTTTTTTTGGTTCTCCTTCTCGATTTTGTGGCTTACTTTGTGGTGTAGGTTCCTTTTGTTGTGGTGAGTCAATCTCTTTGAGGTAGCATCCTAGGTGGTGGAGACCTAGTGGGAGCTTGAAGTCTATAGTGGTAGCTAAGAAAAAAAGAGTGAAACACTTAGGAGGAAAAACCATTTGTTTGAATTTCTTTGCTTTGTATATGTTTCCTTTTTGCATTGTAAGTTTCGACCTTGTTAGGTGTCTTGGGAGAGTCTTTGGTCCTCAATCCCATCTCTTAACAAGAACCTCTAAACCTTGGTGAATTGCATTTTTTTAGTTGATTAGGTTAGAGCAACCAAAGTTCTTCTAACTTAGTCATTAGGTCGCATACTTAGTTTATTGCTTTATTTAATTGTGGTAGCTTAGTGTGTGTCTACATTTATTTCAATTTTAATTCCCTTTGAGAAGTTTGGAGTAAGAGTACCTAAGGTAAGCTTTGGCTAGGAAAGACTTAGTTCTTAAGCAATCATTTGTGATTCACCCCTGTTATGCATATGCTGAAATCTGATTAAATCTAATAGATTATTCAAATAGTTAATCAATTATTTCATGTTGATATGCAATGTGCAATGTGTTTCAACTTATGATTCAATTCCAATTAATGAATACATATACCAATTAGTTCAAGCACACATACTATAAAGATCTAGCAATTGTGTTGTCATTTTTACTTGTGCAAGAAACTATAAAACATTTCTTTTGTCATCATTAAAAACTCATATGTGAGATATGGATTCAGCTGTACATAGTCCCATATCAACAATCTCCCCCTTTTTATTTTAAAATTTTCATAAGTGATTAATTGGTTATTTTTAAAAGTGATTAATTGGTTATTTTTAAAATCACTAAAAATACACCTAAAAGCTTATTTTTAAGTACAATTTTACAAAACTAAAAATTTAAAGAAAATTTCTAAAACTAACCTAATTCTTCACAATTAAAGACTAAAAGAAAATAAAAAAGACTTCTAAAACAAATAAAAGTGCAAAAATAGGGAATTATCAATTGGCCTCTGTTATTCCTACTCTAAACCCAACCCAAACTCTACTCAATTGATCTTAAGATTGTTAAAGCTACCTACAATGACACCGACGAAGACGAGGCATCATTCACATACTTTTTAAGACTTTGGGAAGTGTACCGAATCGTGTCAAGTAATATAAAATGGTCAGACCAAGTATCGTTTTCCTAAGAGACTCACGACACTAGACAGTTGTGCTTTTGGTTAACCAATTAAGACTATAAGAACAATATTTTGGGGTTTTTGAATGCAAAACAATAAAAGTAAGTATGCATGCAATTTGATCAATTGAGGCTAAACACTAGAATGAATGGATTAAGTTGATAATGTAGGATGAATATGTTATTAGGGTTTAAATTTCACCTAATCACTCTCGTGTATAAACGAATTCTTCTTCTTTATTAATGTTAATGTCACTTTCTAATTTATTTTAAACCCGATGTCTAGGTGAATAAAGCCTACTCTTAATTACTAGTTCACAATGTCTTGTATCCCTAACAACTAATTATGCATTACATTCGCACAGAAGCTTAAAAGCAACCAACCCTCCTATCCCTATGTCTAGGTAATATTGCTTTTGGGATAATTTCCCCAGTTCTAGATTTCTCTGTATGTGTCCATATCGAAAAAATCAATAATCATGCAATTGAATGAGTTAAACAAAGCATGCATAGAGTATAGAGGAAAAACCCTAACAATTAATGAACAAAGCATTTAATATATAAATCAATTCAAATACAAGAGAGTTTAGAGGTTACATCATTCCCCAATAACAAATGGGATTAGTTCTCCATCGCCATGGAGAAACTAGGTGTACAATGAAATGGAAGAGATAGAAACCCTAGAAAGAGAAGAGGAGAGCTCCCGCATCCCTAAATCTACTCCCAAAGGGGTGAAAAGTGTGTTTTTGTGCTTAAGTCATCAAAAGATACAAACCCTAAGACGTCTGAGTCTTTAAATAAGGCAGAAAAATAACAAAAAACGGGTCCAAGCCCAAAACAGATCAGAAAACAGGTCAAAACACGCATCACCGGCGCTCAACACTAAAAACGACTCTCAACAGTAGATGCGACACTCAACTGGCGCTCAGCGGTGGCGCTCAAGCGCGAAACAGAAGAAAAGTGGCACTGAAAATGGCGCTCAATGCCCCTTTTCCGCTCAGCGCAACTTTTCTGTACTCTGGTTGACTTTTCTGCACTCTGGTTGACTTTTTTACATTCTGGTTGACTTTTCTGCACTCTAACCATTTGATACTTTGACTCTTCTTTCAATTCATTCCAATAGCCTACAAAATCAAGGAAATTTAATAATAAAATCATAAAGTATAACCTCAATTCATTTATTCACAAAACTAAAACAAGATCATGAGTTAAAGCAAGTTTCTATGTCAAAAATGATGCATTTAATATCAAAATTACATCACAGATAACGGTATTTTCAACCGTTATCAATACATTCTGCCTCTTCTATGCAAAAATTCCTTACACGAAAAAAGATGCACGATCAACATTATTACCTTTTAGTGTGGTGAATAATCGATTTTAGCATAGTAGAGGAGAAGATGTGAAAATAACAGACCAAACCCACCCTTATTTATAGAAACGTGGACCTTCCCTGTTATTCATCCTCAATGGCCAAATCAAGTTGCATCTAACAGCTCTAAAGATCCTAACTCTATGTATTCTGACTGCGTGAAACTCAAGGCGTTACGTTCCTCTCCCAACAATAACAATTTCAAACACAACAAGCACCAAATGGTCAAAAGGAAACCCCTTATGTTTCCCAAATGGTCAACTAACACAACTCTAACACATTCACCGATCAACATGGACTGCATAGCCCCGATTAAAGCTCCTCTTGATCAAGTCACACCTAAGTTACACGAACAAGGGGGTTGAGTGACAAATTTCAAACCCATTCACAATCATTTAAGGTTAGGGCTTGGAGGGCTTGTGTACTGTATGATCGTTTAGTCAACCACAAATTGGACGGTCAACCATAGCTCGAATCATCTAGCAAGCCACTAGTGAACCCGACTAGCTACCAAGCAAATTAATCGATCATGAATCAAAGTACATTAACCTTAATGTTGATCAACTTGATCATGAATCAAAGTACATTAACCTTAAGGTTGATCAACTTAAGAGTTAGCATTATTACCCACAATTGGACTGTAATTATGCCAACGTTAATCAAAAGTCCATCCCGAAACCTATATAAATAGATGTTTGAGGTAAAGAAGTAGGTAGGTTATGTGCATTTACGATTACATTAATTGCTAACTATCAAACATTAAGCTGACTTTGACATTGAAGTGTCTTCTACATGTACTTTCTAAACAATTTGAACAAACGGTTTGATACAGCACTTGGACTTCTAGATCAAATTTAGACTTTGGATGGCATAGCATAACTCGGATAGTTGACCTCGTCCCCATACCCTAAACACCAATTATTCTTTCACGAAAGGACATGCCTTCATACTTGCTTAGATTGGTTACTCATGGCATAACATGATAATATTTAAAAAACTGCAGAAAACGCTTAATTTTTGAAGAATAACTTTTCTTCTACTTTCATATTTCTCATGGTTCTTATTTGAGTCTTGCAGCTAAGTGTAGCCGATGTAAGAAGTGAGATAAAGAAAACCTTACGTTGGTTGGTCCCCATGGCCACTAACACATCCAAGTAAGATATCTTGCTTGTTGTCAACTAGCTTCTAACTACCACCCATATGACAAGCCTTCTTTAATCATTAATTCTAATCCTTTATGGCCGTTTCTTTTGGTTGCTTTAAAATTGGTCCAGAGCACATCATAGATTTGGTTGGCTTGGCCAGTGGGCAAACACAAGGTAAGCAGCAAGTATCCACTGCTATATTTGAGTTACAAATCCTTTACATTTTTCCTTTTTTTTATATATTAATTCTTTTCTTACTTATATACTTCTTCCCTCCTTTTTAAAGGTACGAGGTAAACAAAAAGAGTGGTTTAATGTGGATTGAGACATTCCACCATGCAGATAAAGACAAAGTGGAACATTATATTCTTGAAATTCTCTTATGGTTTCATCGCTTGGCCATCAGAAGACTGACTGACTATGATGCTATTGGTGGCTAAGTAAGATCTGCCATCAAAGGACGCAATTGCCTGAATAACCGTCCAAATAAATCTTTGATATTAGGAATTATAACTTATATTTACACATTTTTGTGATGAAACAGGACGTGAACACCAGATCTTCCTCTTACTTTTCTTTAAGGAAATGCGTGTCATTTGCACAATCATTTGTTCAGTTAAAATAATTTTCTGTCATAGCTAGGAAAGAGGTATGTACTCGTTACATAAAAAATTGGTTGAGCCGGATAGAATATTGATTCTAAATTTAGGTAATGCATAGTTTATAATTAATTTTTTTAGATCAAATAATCTTTTAGCTCATTTATGATTCAAGTTCTATCATCACTTAGTTTTTATCAGTCAAATATAATTTTAGGAAAACAATTTTAATTTTACCAAAACCGTAATTTTGTAGCTAGGCAATGTTATTAAACCAATTTCAAGTCGCTGCACTACGTATTCTGTCGCACACTAGCTCACTTTTCTTTTTCTGGTTATTTCTTTTTAGTTTATTTTTGATCCGTAAAACCTTACCTAAAAATCTTAAATTTTAAATTGTTAAATCACTTTAGTTAACCTATTTATCATTATATTGTGTCTAAGGTTATTCTATTTATTATGTGCTTTTGTATCAAATCTTTCTTATATATAGAATGAGAGTGAAAGGGGTCTTTCAAACTCTCGAGAATTATTTATAGTTTCAATCTTAAGTTGGTACCAGAGCAGGTCGATCCTACTTTGATTTCTGTCTATTCTCCAAACCCTAGTTGTTGGTCGCAACTCTCCGGCACCGTTTGCCGTTATCCGACGTCGTTTGCCGTTGTCCACCATCGTCTGACACTGTTTTGCCACTATGAGAAGACATCCATTGAAGTTTATCACCATCAACCTCTATTCCCTGCCATTTCGACGTCGTCCACCATTGTCTGCCTCGACTATCGTCACAGTTTCGTCCGGTGACCACCAGATTATCCCTTGATCCGAAATGACTTTTGGTAGTGTCATCTCTTTTTCCGGAAGTCCCTCCATCACGTTTGAAAAGTTAAATGAAAAAAATTACTTGTCTTGGCCAGCTTCCGTTGAGATATGGCTTCTTGCTCAAGGTCATTATGATCACCTTAAGCAAGATGGCAGCCATGTTACCAACTGATAAAGCTAACCAGTGGAAACAAGCAAATTTCCAGTTGTTTGCTCTGTTATGGAAATCAGTGAAACCCAAACTTCTTACATCTCTGAGAGCTTTCAAAACTTGTCACTCCTTTTGGAAAAAAAGCTCAAAGTATTTATGCTCAACATCTCTATGACACGTAAACAAGCTTGCATCTCTTAAAATGGAAAACTATGATATGGTGTCCTTCATGGCTGAAGCCCAATCTACTGTTGAAAAACTTAGGATATTTTTGGAAGCAGACTCATTAGAGGATATCAAGAAGAAACTAGACAAATATTACATGGTGTTGATCCTTCGTGCCTTACATCCCGATTTTGATCATCTCAGAGATCAACTTCTGACCAGTCATGAGGTCCCTTTCATGGAAACATTGACCACTCGCCTTCTACGTTTCCTGGTACCTCAAACTCAGGAAGCGCGTGAACTAGTGGAACCCTCTGTCATAGTTGCCACATGAGGAAGAGGAGGACGTGACACTAGAAGAGGAGTACGAGGAATTCCAGGACGCCCTCAATTCACGTACTATAAAAGGATGGGTTACACTCAAGAGAATTGTTACTCCTTATATGGTTTCCCTTCCAAAATTGTCAATATTTCAAAGACTGAATCTTCCACTTCTAAGTTCACTAAGGATGAATATCAAGAGTATCTACGGTTAAAGTCTAACAGCTTGGCACAACCATTTTAATCTCCCAGTACATCAACAACTTGCATTTCGCAATCCATGGAAGGTCAAAATTCATGGATAATTAATTCAGGTGCTTCTAATCACGTTTTTAGAAATACCTCTTTGTTCTCATCTATTTTCTTTCGAGAAAAACCTTATTTCATAACCCTTGCAAATGGATCTAAAACTTCCTCAAAAGGAG
This sequence comes from Vigna reflexopilosa, assembly GCA_027742785.1. NCBI lineage: Eukaryota > Viridiplantae > Streptophyta > Magnoliopsida > Fabales > Fabaceae > Vigna > Vigna reflexopilosa. The sequence continues at coordinate 26,455,825 of CM050918.1, forward strand.
TCGATCCTGTTTCCTTGCTTCCCTCCTTCAATCTAAATTTTGTCCTTTTTGTCCCTAATTATCCTTTTAATTTAATTTCCCTATGATAGTTGATAAAAATGTTAAATTATTCAATAAATTTTTATCACAAATCTTTTGTTACAGGAGTCTGGTTCAAGGAGACAGATTGGAGAAGGATATGAAGGTAACGATTATACCATTTTGAATATCGACCAAGGGTGTCTTGTGTTGCTGCTCCTAATCCTAAAGTGCTACATGATCGATTTAGCCATCCTTATTTGTCCAAACTAAAAATGTGTCCTAAACTCAGTGGTCTTCAAACTTTAGAATGTGAGTCATGTTAACTAGGAAGACATGTTAGATCTACCTTTCCTAAAAGGTCTTAATCAATATGTAATTCTAGTTTTTTCGTCATTCATTCTAATATATGGGGACCTAGTTGTATCTCCTCCTTTGGTTTTAGATATTTTGTATCCTTCATTGATGAATATTCATGATGTACTTGGGTTTATCTTATGAAAAATCATTCTGAATTGTTAGCCATCTTTACATCTTTTTTGAATGAAATAAAGACTCAATTTGGTCAAGTAATCAAAATATTAAGAAATGATAATACCAAAGAGTATTTCTCATCCTCCTTTTCTGCCATCTTGAGTTCCCATGGTATTTAATTGTCCTTACACACTACAGCAAAATGGTATTGTAGAACAAAAAATAAACATTTGGTTGAAACTGATCATCCCCTTTTACTTGGTGCCTATATTCCTGTCTATCACTAGAGGGACGTCATCTTAAATTCATGTTATCTTATTAATAGGATATCATCTTCCTCTCTTGATCATAAAGTTCATTTCTCCATTCTGTTTCCTATTAATCCTCTATTTCACACATCTCCACGAGTGTTTGATTGTGTGTGTTTTGTTTATGACATGTCTTCTCGACTTTAAAAAGGATATCAATGTTATTCTCCTGAAACTAATAAGTATTACATGTTTGCACATGTCACATTCTTTGAAGAGACTCCTTACTTCTTTCCATTTATTCAGGATGTTTCTATCCTCTAGCAGGTCCTTCCTATTCTAGTGGCTGAGTCAAATAGCTCCACTATCTTTGTCACTCCAAGTCTTGATCACAATCCTCCTACACCCGTTTCTCCACATACTGAGATCATCCTACACAGGGTCCCAATGGATAGTCCATCTCCTCAAGAAAATAGTGAATATCCTACTTTAGATTCTTCTTCCTCGTCACCTCCTTCGATGCCTCTTAGTGCAAAGGATTCAGCATGGCTTATTGCCCTCAAAAAAGATACTCATTCCACTTAAAACCCTCATCCCATTTATAATTTTCTTAGTTATCATCGATTGTCGCCCTCTTATTTTTCTCTTTTATCCTGAGTGTCTTTTGTTGTTATACCCAAGAATGTGAAAGAAGCACTTGATCATCCTAGATAGAAACAAGCCATGATTGCAAAAATGCATGCTCTTGACCACAATTATACTTGGGAGTTGGTGCCCCTTCCCCAGACAAAAAAACAGTTGGTTATTGATGGGTGTATGCAGTTAATGTCGGCCGTGATGGTGAAATTGATCGGCTCAAATTCTGGCTTGTTGCAAAAGGTTACACTCAGGTTTATGGTCTTGATTATTATGACACTTTCTCTCTTGTAGCCAAGATGACTATTATTTGCCTCTTCTCTGCCATGGCCGTCAGTCATCACTAGCCATTTAATCAATTGGATATCAGGAATGTCTTCCTACATGGTGATCTTGAGGAAGAAGTTTATATGGAGCAACCTCCTGGGTTTGTTGATCAGGGGAAGTCTGGTATGGTATGTAAATTGCATCGATCTCTATATGGCCTCAAGCAATCACCACGTGCTTGGTTTGGAAAGTTTAGCTCCATAGTTCAAAAATATGGGCTAAAACGCAATGATGCAGACCATTCAGTTCGTTTTTTATTGTCATTCTTCTGTTGGGAAATGTGTTTACTTAATAGTATATGTTGATGATTGTTGATAAGGAGGAGCTTTAACCTTTTTATATCTTTGTTTTTTATGATGAACAATACAATGATTTAATGGGTTCTTGCACAACAAATGACATAATTTGTATAAATGTTTTTTATCTTGATCATGTTTGTGCTAAATGTGTGAATCCGTTATTGTTGAATAAATCATGCTTAAAATAGATTGATAATCTCATTTCTGGTTGAGATAATCGATCAAACAATTTATATAATCTGTTAGATTTAACTAGATCACTTAGAAAGCTTAACAGGGACAAACTACTCAATGAGAATGTTAGTATTTGAAAATGATAATGTTATTGAAACAGGTTTCAAGTCACATATATATAGGATATTCAAATCATATCACATTATAATCGATTACATTAATTATGTAATTTGTTATTCTTTGCTCTCGGTTTTAACAGATTATCCTGAGTGTATAATCAATTGTCTAAACCTTAAGCCTATTACTAATTCATTTGACAGTATTAACAGATTAGACTATTTATGTAATGGATTAGACTATGTTCCTATTTTAATCGATTAAGAAACTTATGTAATCGATTATATACCCTGTATAATTGATTACTACAAAGCAATTTGCCCATATTAAGTTTTCTAAGTGATCTTGTTAACTCTAATATCATATATACCTTGTTTAATCGTTATTTCAACGAGAAATGAGATTATCAATCTGTTTTAAGCATGATTCATTCAACAATAATGAATTTACACATGTAGCACAAACATGATCAAGATAAAACATTGATTATGTCATTTGTTGTGCAAAAACGCATTAAACCATTGTATTGTTCATCATAAAAAACAAAGATATAAAGAAGTTAAAGCTCTCTCTATCAACAATCTCCCTTTTTTTTATAATGACCAACAAAAAAACATAAAAACATGTTTTCCAATTACGCTCTTCCTTTAGACATTAGCAAAAAATAACAGAACAAATATGTAACATGGAATATATATGTGCTAAGAACATCAAAATCACTTACGAATTGTTAGATATATTATCTTTATTTTATATTTATCTTTTATCCTTAGTTAGTTTGTTATTATTTTTTATTTGTATTTTGGGATTAACCCATATTTCTTCTATTATAAATAGGGGACACTATGTTTATATTCAACAAAACAAGGGAGATTAATCCCATATATAATTTTCACTATATTCAACATGGTATTTGGTGTCACTCGAATATAGAAGCAGATATTTTTACTAAATCTTTATGAATTATATTAGTAACAAGCTTGGTACATACGGTTTGTATGCACCAGCTTGAGAGGAGTGTTAGATATATTATCTTTATTTTATATTTATCTTTTATCTTTAGTTAGTTTGTTATTATTTCTTATTTGTATTTTGGGTTTAGCCCATATTTTTCTATTATAAATAGAGGGCCATATGTTTATATTCAACAAAATAAGGGAGATTAATCTCATATATAATTTTCACTATATTCAACAAAAACCATTGAAGAATATGATACTCCACCTATCAAAAAGAGCTATAGCATACTATGGAGGTGTGTGAGAGATATATGAATGATATCAACATAAAGATCAACTCCATGTAACAGTATAAAAGCAGTATATCAGAGTTGTTTCAATAACGTTATCGTTTTCAAATACTAACATTTTCATTGAGTTTTGATTACATGTGATTTCAAGAAAAGTTCTCGGAGGATCTATATTACATTGATTTATTACCTATCAATATTTATTCAAGACTTTGTGCTAAAGTGGTTATGATTAAATTCGCAGTAGAGGAGTGTGTCTTAGAGATCAGGTTCTTCATAAACAATTTGTTGTGTACCCATGCGGGTTCGCCAAGGGCTAAAGGTTGTGATTGCTCTTAGTTGTTCTAAAAGATTGAGGTTGTTCATCTCTTGGGTTGCTATATTGATTTTGAGTGGTGAGAGGAGTGCATTGAGAGGGTTGTTTCTGTATTTCTGTATACTCAATCAATTATAGTGGATTTCCTTCCTAAGGTTCTTGAAGGAGGACTGGATGTTAGCTTGTAATAGCCGAACCAGTATAGATTGTTTGTATTAATTTTTCTGTACTTTTTCTTTAGTTTTTGTTTCATTACTATTTGTTTAGTGATTTCAAGAAAGCTAAGAACTCATAAAAATTTCGAAAAGATCATTAAAAAGGATTAATCTAATTCACTCCCCCCTTATGATTTGATTATACATAGGTCAAGAATGAAGAGTTTTAAAGAGTGACAAGAAGCACAAAAAGAGTAGAATAAGTTTCTTGGCTTGTATTTTGTCTCTCTTTTTTTCTTTCGCTTATTTTGGTTGTAGAGAAGCTTATAAACTCTTCTTTTCTTTAAAGTACAAGTAATGTGGAACTTCACATAGTTTGAACTTAAAAGAAAAGAATAATAAATAAGCCTTCTCATTTTGTTGCTTGTAGCGCAAGTTAATCATGCATAGTTTGTATTTTTTATTTCTAGACCTGTTAAGAAGCTTATAAACTTGAAAGAATTAAGAGATGTGGAACTTAATCACCCTTGGGACGTTGCTGTCGAAGCTTTCCAAGTCCTACATCCTTTAATTATCTTCACTTACTTCATATTTGTGAATAATGGAGAGGATTGGAAGAAATCTCTCTTATGTCTTTTACATACACATAGGGTACTTTATTTATAATGTAAGATATGGATCAAGGCCCTTAATACAGAATGGATTGAGCCTAATTAACTTAAACACACATCTTAACATCTAACACTCCCCCTCAAGATGGAGCATATAAATCATATGTTCCAAGCTTGTTACAAAGATAGTCAATTCTAGGTCCTCGTAAGGACTTAGTAAATATGTTTGCCAACTGGTTACTTGAGTTAACGAACTCAATGATATCTCTGGATATGATTTTTTTCCAAATGAAATGACAATCAACTTCAATGTGCTTGGTTCTCTCATGGAAGACAAGGTTAGAGCTAATATGGAGATCAACTTGATTATCACATATAAGTGTCATGTGAGTGTCATCTCCAAATTTCAAACTAAGAAATTGTTTAAGCCACATAACCTCGCAAGTAGCTGATGCCATAGCTCTATATTCTACTTCTGCGGTGGACCTTGTCACAACACTTTGCTTCTTACTTTTCCAAGATATCAAGTTGCCACCAACAAAAACACAATATCCAGAAGTAGACCTCTTATCAAAAGGGGAACCAGCCCAATCAGCATCTGAATAGCAAACGATTTTTGTATCGTTGTTAAGACCATATAGCAAACCTTTTCCAGGTGATCCTTTAATATACTTCAGTATGCGAACAACTACATCCCAATGGTCTTCACATGGGGAGTTTAGGAATTGACTCACCATGCTAACTACGAAGGAAATGTCAGGACACGTAACACTAAGATAGTTTAATTTACCAATTAATCTTCTATACCGTTCAGGATCTGAGAATGGCTCCCCCTGATTTGGTAGGAGTTTGATGTTAGGATCCATAGGTGTCTCAACAGATTTAGAGTCATTAACCTTGTTTCCTCCAATATGTCTAACGCATACTTCCTCTGAGATATGACAATACCAGTGTTGGATTGTGCTACTTCAATACCCAAAAAGTACCGAAGTTTGCCAATATCTTTGGTTTGAAAATGGTGACAAATGTCTTGTTTCATCTGAGAGATGTCAAGATAGTCGCTTCCTATGAGAACAATGTCATCGACATACACTATTAAGTAGATACATTCAGCACTTGAGTGACGATAGAACACTGAATGATCTGCTTCACTTCGAGACATACCAAATTGTTGAACAACACAGCTGAATTTACCAAACCAACCGAGAAGACTGTTTTAGGCCATATAAGGATTTGCGAAGACAACATACCAATCCAGATGACTCCCCCTGAGCAACAAAGCCAAGCAGTTGCTCCATATAAATTTCTTCATGCAAATCGCAATTAAGGAAAGCATTTTTGACATCAAATTGGTAAATAGGCCATTGTCGAAGATCGGCCATGGTAATGAATAGACGAACAAAGGTCATTTTTGCCATTAGAGAAAATGTGTCATCATAATCCAACCAAAAATATATGTGTAGCCTTTGGCAACCAGTCGAGCTTTCAGACGATTAATTGTACCATCAAGGCCAACCTTGATAGCATACACCCACCTGCAACCAACAACAGACTTTCCAGATGGTAATTGGACAAGCTCCCAAGTTTCACTTTTCTGTAAAGCACTTAATTCATCTAGCATGGCTTGACGCCAGCCAAGATAAGATAAGGCATCACCCACAGACTTGGGAATTGACATAGAAGAAATGGATGAGAGACATGTGTAAAAAGATGGAGATAATTTGTGGTAACTAAGAATATGATAATGAGGGGAAGGGTTACAAGTAAAGCGTATACCTTTACGAAGGGTAATGATTTGTTGGTGCCGGAGGAGACACAGGAGGCGGCACTGGAAGTGAGTCTCATGAGGGAGACGATTGCAGCGACTATAAACCTGAAGGGGTAGTGGTGAAGAACTAGAAGATAGATGTGAAAAGTAAAAAGAAGATTCATCAAAAGTGACATCAGCAGAGATAAAATGACGATTGAGGGAAGGGGAAAAACACTTATAGCCCTTTTGTGACCGTAGAAATCCTAGGAAGACACATTTGTGAGATCTAGGAGATAACTTATCAAGACCAGAACTAAAATCATGAACAAAACATGTAGACCCAAAAACTCTAAGAGGTAATGGATATAGAGGGTCTTGAGGAAATAAAATAGAACGAGAGATTTTGTTATCTAGGACAGAAGATGGCATGCAGTTTATAAGATAACATGCAGTGAAAACTGCATCACCCCAAAAACGCGAGGGTACTTGACCATGAATTAGAAGTGTACGAGTTGTTTCAATAATGCCAACAATATAAAGAATTTTGATCGTTTTTCCAGTTCTTCAGCAGGAGTGAAAGCAGGAGGTAATAGCTCATTAAAATCATGAAGGAGGGCATGAAATTTACCCAAATATTCTGTCATGGTACCAGGACTGCGCAGACTAATAACAGTGAATAGGTCCTGACAAACACCATAAAAACGTTGAGTGTCATTTGTGTATAAAAACTTCACTTATGCCCATACTTCTGAACATGTTTCATATGATCAAAACATTTATTTCAGTGAGGAATGAATGGTGGACTTTATAACAATGCATAACTGGGCATCAATTTTCATCCAGTGAGAAGTGTCATCTATGGTAGCAGTAGTCACATTTTGAGTAAGGTGATCTACATATCCCTGACTCTTCAACCAAAGTTTGATGTAGGACGCCCATGTTACATAATTTGTGTCATCTAACTTGTCTATGGACAAGTGTACATTCACATAAATGGTGTATATTAAAGGATCAGATGATGAGTCACCAACAGAGGTGTTTGTAGACGACGCAGTGGAGACAGAGAAACCCTAAAAAAACCAAAGTGCTCCGATTGACGCAACGAACACAGATCCAAAAAGAGGGCGAAGAAGCGATCACGACGATCCTGATCGATGGTGGAACTCTCCGACGACGTGCCGGCACGCGTGGCGGGAAGCGACGACGCCGAGGACTATTGTGGCAGTGTGTGGGTGGTCCGTTTGCCGCAATCTTTGCACCACAGTGGTCACCCAGCCGAGACAATTCCGATGGTGTGGTCATCGGTCAATTCTAGAACTCCGATGACGGCGACGGCGACGGCGACGGCGGCAGCGACTGCGACAAAGGCGACGACTACGATAGTGGCGGTGATGTGTGCCAGAGACTGTGGAGCTGGCTGGAACTAATCCTAAGCTCTAGATACCATGTGAATAATGGAGAAGATTGGAAGAAATCCCTTATGTCTTTTAGATACACATAAGGTAGTTTATTTATAATGTAAGATGTGGGTCAAAGCCCTTAATACATAATGGGCTGAGCTCAATTAACATAAACACACATCTTAACATCTAACAATCTTTAAGGCTATATAAGCAACCTAATGGTCCTCTTTTATATACACCATTAATTGAATGAATATAAGAGTGATTTGCATTTATTTACTTATCTTCTTTGGGATAGAATTTTGTCTCTTAGTTATCTTTTGAGGTTTTATCTTATGTAGAGCAAGTGGCGATCTCTTTCGCACTTATCTTAGATCATTTCAAGTAGCGTGTCTTCAACTCCTAAGTTTTCCTATACTTTCTCTCTTCCATTTTTAATTTTTTTCTATTATTTAATTGTCTTGGTCTTAGGCTTATTTCTCCTAAACATGTTATTTCATATCATATGGTCTCTAGAACCATTGGTTTGATTTTTGTTTAGGAATGCATGTTAGATTAAATAGCGTAGTTTTATTTCCACCAGCGCTCAACGAAAACGTTGATTCCATGCTCCACTTATTTGCTTCATATCTTGCTCATTTCAAATCCAATTGAGGTGAATTTTTTTTCCTAGTTTCGTTTACATGTCAGAAAAATATCCAGGTCTTATTTCGTTTTAATTCATTCCTTTACTATGTCAAATTGGTGTTTATTTATTGGCACTACAAGCAACAAAATGAGAAGGCTTATTTATTCTTCTCTTCTTTTAAGTCCAAACTTGAAGTCTCACATTGCTTGTACTTTAAAGAAAAGAAGAGTTTATAAGCTCCTTTATAACCAAAATAAGCAAAAGAAAGGAAGAATAAATAAACACCAATTTGACACAGTAAACGAATGAATTAAAACGAAATAAAACTTGTATATTTTTGTTGACATGTAAATGAAATTAAGAAAAAAAATTCACTCAATTTGGATTTGAAATGAGCAAAATATGAAGCAAACAAGTGGAGCATGGAATCAACGTTTTCGCTGAGCATAGAGAAAAAACATTGAGCACTGGCCGAAATAAAACTAGGCTATTTAATCTAACATGCATTCCTAAATAAAGATCAAACCAATGGCTCTAGATACCACATGATATGAAATATCATGCATAGAGAGAAATAGGCCTAAGACTAAGACAATTAAGCAATGGAAAAGATTAAAAATGGAAGAGAGAAATGATATGAAAACTTAGAAGTTGAAGACACGCCACTTGCTCAACACAAGATAAGACCTTAAAAGATGACTAAGAGACAAAATTTTATCTCAAAGAAGATAAGCAAATGAATGCAAATCACTCTTATATTTATTCAATCAAAGGTGTGTACAAAAAGAGATCATTAGGTTGCTTATATAGCCTTAATGATGAAGTAAGTGAAGAGAATTAAAAGATGTGGGACTTGGAAAGCTTCCAAGTCTGGATAGCAACGTTTTAAGTCCCACATCTCTTAATTCTTTCACTTCTTAAGGGTTTATAAGCTTCCTAACAAGTCTATAAATCAAAACTACAAACTATGCATGATTAACTTGCACTACAAGCAACAAAATGAGAAGGCTTATTTATTTTTCTTTCCTTTTAAGCTAAAATTATGTGAAGTCTCACATTGCTTGTACTTTAAAGAAATGAAGAGTTTATAAGTTTCTCTACAACCAAAATAAGCGGAAAAAAAAAAAAGAGACAAAATACAAGCCAAGAAAACTATTCTACTCTTTTTGGGCTTTTTGTCACTCTTTAAAACTCTTCATTCTTGACCTATATATGATCATATCATCTTGGCTTGAGATATAAGGCCTTTCTTGTTTTACAGTGATATCTCAACTGAAAGAGTACTTATGTAGACATTTTCATACCAAGAATCTTGAAAGTCTCAAATACTTTTTACGCATTGAAGTAGCGCAATCAAAAGATGGAGTTGTAATCTTCCAAAGGAAGTATACTCTTGATATATTACAAGAAACAAGCATGATTAATTGCAGACTGGTAGACAGTCCCATGGACCAAAACCAGAAATTAAGGGCAAAACAAGATAAATTATTCTATGATCTAAAGGTATAGGAGGTTAGATGGAAAACTGATTTATATAACAATTACAAGACCAAATCTATCCTTTGTAGTTGGAGTGGTTAATCAATTCATGTAGGATCTATGTGTTGACCATTGGAATGCTCTCATTCATTTTAAGGTATGTCAAAAAGACTCTCGGACAAAGATTGTTATATGAAGATAAAGGAAGCATTCAAGTCTCTCAGTATTGCGATGCAAATTGAGCAGGTTCGCCTATTGATAGACAGTCTACTACAAAATATTGTGTTTTTCTGAGAGAAAACATTATTTCACAAAAAAGTAAAAAACAAAATGTAGTAACTCGATCAACAATTGAAACCAAGTATAAGACGATGACGTCACTAACATGTGAACTTATATGGATGAAACAATTTGTTGGATCAAGCGATTAGCTCGCAAGTGTGTTGACCAAATCATTAAGAGGTCCTCAAAAACTTTATTTGTTCCAAACTTAGAACATACAATTTTTATGCTCTAACTTGAGGAGTGTTAAAATATTTATCCTATTTATCATCATTATATTCTGTTTATGATTATCCTATTTATTATCATTATATTATATCTAGGATTACTCTATTTATAATGTACTTTTGTATCAAAACTTTCTTATATATAAAATAAGAGTGAGAGGAATCTTTCAAGTCCTCAAAAATTATTTTACATTTAATTTTCAATCTCAAGTAATTGTATAAAGAAATACCAAAATCTGTTTTGCAATAGAAAACAATGAAAAAATTATCAAGGACGAAAAGATTAAAAATATATTAGAAACCACAGTTATAAATAATAAAAAATACACTTTATTAATCATCATTATTGTCTCTATCCCACTTATGTCCCTACTGTTTGTGTATATGTATATATTAGCAACTTAGCATTGACAGAGTCCATAGAGCAACCAGTAAGTGATCATTTCAGGTGGCCCAATTCGGGCAATAAATGATAAGTCTTGACGATTAAGGCATTAACTTAATATATCAAGTTTTAAAGCTAAACAGAATTTGTCAATGATCCAAAATTATATTTCATGCAATTAAGAATAATAGAATTACAATTGAAGAATTATGCCAAAAACAAAAAGAGACCAAGATTCTAATATTTTCTTAATATATTTACAATTTCAGATCATGTTGCAACTTACACGGAAACACAATCATATTACCTCCTTTTCAAGTTTCAAAACTGCCATGAAAGCTTCTTGGGGAACATCAACTTTACCAATAGACTTCATCCTTTTCTTTCCTTCAGCCTGGTTGGAAATAGACGATAATAGTAGAGCAATCAAAGGCATAAATCAGAATTAAAACATCAATTGCGTTTAAGTAATTTTACATTCCCACCATGCATATTGATCAAGTAATAACCATACTTATTTGTTAACGAAAAATACTACTGAAGCTGAAGTGAGAACACACATCTATAGATACATGCATTTCATTGTACTCTATATACATAGCTAGACATCCATTTTGATAACCTTAATACAACAAAAGATTCGTGAATTTATACCAGACTATACCTGTTTCTTAAGCAATTTCTTTTTTCTTGTAATATCCCCACCTAGAAGATCAAAGAGAAAAAATTGCAAGGCAATCCAGGCAGTCGGATCAGTACGAGGGAAAAATAAAGTGAAAGATGGTACCAAATACAATATTGTTCGTAGTTTCTATTTTCTAAATATCTACATAAGAACGAAATTTCACTTATAATATGAAGAGTCACATGGCTAGGAATTCTTCTCAAAATATGTGGGAAGAGGAACACGAAAAAACGAGTTAAGAGATTTCATCCCGGTGGTAATAATGATTTAAATATATTTAAGCATGATTAAGCAAGACAACCTCTAAGGTTTTCCATTTATCTCACCGTAGCATTTGGCCAGTACATCCTTCCGTATTGCAGATATCGCTTCGCTGGCAATCACTTTTGATCCTATACATGCCTAGAATAAAGAGACCAAGCATATATGTTAATGTTATCATGGTTAGCTTAATGATTTTGAACAAATATTTTTGAAAAATTAACAATAGAAGTGTACTCAATGCTTACTTGAATTGGTACTTTAAACATTTGTCGTGGTATGAGCTCCTTCAACTTCAAAGTCAAAGCCCTTCCCACAGAATACGCCTGAAAATAAAAGCTTCAGCTGATTTTCTGATAATTTGTAGACATCAGAATTAAAAAGTATAATCACGATATGCCCCAAATTTAACTATAATGGTGTAGCCTATATAATACATGATGAAGTATAGCTTATGTAGATGGGAGTAGCAGTGAAACATGAACAGTAAACCAAGCCATAGATAATTTTTTTAAGAGTTAAAATAGTATCTTGTGATATTTCATAGTTCAAGTCCTGCAATTAGTGGCAAAAGCACTTGAGGTATGTGCTAGGGAAAGAATCAGTGGTAGTAGTGTAGAGAAATAGTAGTTAACGCTGAGATGCGGGGGATTAAGTGGAGGGCGAGGGTTGTTGTTTTTTACCCGTCATTGATTCGAATATAGTAGTTTAAATAGTGAAATAAACCACTTAGGTTTGAATCAAAGCCGTACAATTTGTTTCCTTTTATTTTTGGACCATAGCTTTAAAAGTGGCAGTATGAGAAAAAATAGAAGCAAAATGAGAATGTTAAGATAAATGTACGCCCACACAAGAAAATGTAGGATATGTAATGATTGTATCCAAACACTTCACAGCACTCCAATGAAAAAAGGGAGAATTATAAAACAATCCCTCAACAAAACAGGTCAGATACTGATAGGTTTCAGAATACGAAACTGATAGGTATTACAGACTTATAAGAATGAACTTGACCAAACTGTAAAATATTATATAGCCTTCACTGAAATTCCTCTAAAGAGAGGACCCAAACAACATACAATTTTCTGGTTATTAGAGAGAACAATTTTCTTGTCATTAGAGAGAACCAGACTCTCCCTCCCTAAACTTCACAAGTTACAAAAATAAAGATAGAAACTGCTAAAACTGATCATTCTGACTTTACAGAAGTCAGATGTAACTTACTACAGACAAATAACTACCTTACAAACAATTAAAACTGTTTGTCATACAATAAACTAACTCATACAGTTTTTCTTCAACTGTAAACCTTCCCTTTGTACCTATCAATACCCCCTCCATGAAGTTTCACCTTGTCCTCAAGGTGAAAAGCAGGGAACTCTGTATTGATGACTGCTGCAAATTCCCAACTGTTTTCAATGGACAGTAGGTGTTGCCATTTAAGTAGAACTTCCAAATCTCCCGTTGGAGAGCAACAGTAACACAGATTGGGAGTGTGAAAATTTTACTGGAGAGTTTGACAACAGTAACATGGACTAGGAGTGGGGAAAATTTCATCCAAGAATTCAAGTTATTGGTGTCCCAAGTAAATCCAACATAGAAGATCAGTTGAGGGAGTATTTCTTGGCAAAATTGTAGGCCCTATGCAAGAAGAACAAGATTCTCACCCACACCACCAATGTGGACATGGTTAAGTTTTGTCTAGGTGTTTGGAGAGCAAGGACACTCGATAAGAGTGTGGTGTTATCGAAAGGAATGGTTGGTGTTTGTTTAGGGTGTTTGTGTTGAACTAGAGGCCTGGATCCAATCACATGCATAGGGATTCTTATGACCAGTTTGCGGCTGATAATAAGTGCAGTGACAATAATAGCTCAGGATGGAATGATGATGTGAAAATATCGAATTTTATCACTGTGGATTCGGGGTTTTTGGTGTACGACACCACGGTTTTTAGCACCTCATTTCAAGTGATAAGGGAATTCAGCAGCCTCTCCAAAACAAATTTGTGATTGCAGGGAGAAGTGAGAGTGGTGCTCGGAAGTCTAATGGGCATATTGGAAAGTTCACCTGTAGAAGTGAGAATTTTACTAGGTGGAAGGACTTGCTAAAGAAGAGGAAAATCACGGTTATAGATTCAAGAAATACTTCCAATAATGGGAATTATTTTGTTAGTCATTGTATATCCGTTGTTAACCAGAAAATGGAGGATAAATTTGTCACCAAGAAATCTCAGAACCGCTACTCAAAAGCTCCTAAGGATTGGGGTTTGTATGAGTTTGTGACAATCACCAATCTCTTTGAACAAGATTCAGGATTTCTTGTCCAGGACAATTTCATAGTCTCAGCTGAAGATTTTACTAAGCATGATTTTGAGTTAAGCAGCAAGGGCTCCCCTTTGGATAATTCTGGCAAAAGAAGTTCATTTACATGGAGAGGTGAAAATTTCCTCGCTTTGAAGGAAATAATGAAGACATGAAAAATGTTGTGTAAATTCTTTCAAGCTAGTGGAAGTGAACCTCAAATTAGAGTATACAAGTCGTTTGACACTATATGTATTTATTTAGAGAGTGACCAGGCTGTTGGCAATGTTCTAGATAAAGATGTTTGGGTGAGATACAAGATGGTTGTGGTGAATCAAAAGGACCCAGTCAAGACCGTGTGGAAAGAATTGGTTATCTGCATAAAAATGTGGAATAATTCTGTTTTGCAATTCATGAAGGTGTCTGATACGTTGGAAGTAGACACAAGATTTCTGGTAGGGGAAATATGGGATTGTTGTCAAGGGTTTGAGTATTCCGATTTAGAGGTTTTAACATCAGAGGATGATCAAGTTGTTTTGAGAAATATTCTTTCAAAAGCTAGATTCCATTTAGCATAAGGAGATAATCCTTCTCAACCACAAGTTACTTTGAGGAAGAAACTTCTGATGAATGTTGGTGCAATTGCAAGGACTCTTACTGACCTTCAGGTCTATCATGACGATCCTGCAAAAGTAAAGTGCCAGCTTCTACCTACCAAGCTGTTTGGTAGACGTGGTGGGAAGAAGGCCACCAAAGCTGATGAATCTTCCCTAAGTTGGATAAATTTGCGGATGGGAGATCAAGTCCTGCAACAAGTATTAATCCAAGGGCAGAAACGAAGCCTTGAGGTAGCCACGTAGGAAGTTATTGCAATAATTAAGGACCAGTTTCTAGACTTCATCCTTGAAGACAAGGTTGTTTCTGCTGCAGGGCGTAATGATAGGATATGTAATGTTTATGTTAGAAGGAAGGCTATTAAAAGATAGGTTGTTACAGGTTGTTGTTAGGAGGTTTGGGATGTTATAGTCTCCTCAGTGAGAAGACTATATATAGGTGTGGCTGGGTCTTTTGGAGGGTTACATTTTCTGAAAGTTTGAGAGGCTGGACAGGATTAGTAGCATTCTGTGTGAAGGAAACATTTTACCTTGATTGTTTTCTTGTAGTCAGGTTGTGGTGGTGAAATAAAAGATACATATTCAGTGCTAGGTGTGGGTGTCACTGGTGCTTTTGGGTGTGAAACAGCACGTTTTGGATTTCTTTCAATCAAGAAACCTAACATGTTTTTTATTAGTTTCATTAAAATGTCTCTATTAACTAAAAAATCTTTCATTATACCTACTCTCTTTTATTATTCTAATTGAATAAAAATAAGAATTACAGGTCTGGCCAACTATTCTGATTACTGAATTATGGGTCACTTCTCTTCCGTCTAAATGCCTGCACGATTATAATATAGTAGACTTGGACAGTGAAAATTTCTTTAGAGAATTGTATTCGTTTTTGTTAAATATGATGAAAAATTATATTTGGGATTAATTTCCCTTGTGTTAAATATACATATAGGGTTTTCTATTTATAATAGAAGAAATATGGGTTAAGCCTAAAATACAAATAAGAAATAATAACAAACTAACTAAAGATAAAAGATAAATATAAAATAAATATAATATATCTAACACTCTTCCTCAAGCTAGTACATACATATATATCAAGCTTGTTACTAATATAATCCATCAAGACTTAGTGAAAATATCTGCTTCTGCACTCGAGTGACAACAAATTGTTAATGATTTGCAAGACGACATAGAAGACGAAATACCAACCCAAAAGACTCCCCCTGAGCAATAAATTTGGGAGGTTGCTCCATGTAAATCTCTTCTTGCAAATCGCCCTTGAGGAATGCCACCAGTGGATAAAGAGTTAATTGTTGGAGAGCCACCACAACTATAAATAAACTAACAACAAACCATCTTTTCCATGGAAAAAAAAAAGCATATATGGACGGATCAAATGCAATGGTGACAAAAGAAAGGTCAGAAGAGACAGAAGAGAAGAAGCCATGAATGAATAGGAGAGAGAAACTATAAAAAAAATAAAAAAATTCTCCAATCAAGGGACCTAAAAAAGGAAAAAGAGCAACCTCGATGCTCTGAATAACTGTAAGACATGCCATCATGCATGACGGAAAAAGGAGAAGATCCACAACTTCAAAAGGCGCTAAGAGCGTGTAGGAGCTCCAATGAAGGCATCGTTGATGGCATGGAGGTTGCTTGACAAAGATGATCAAAACCATGTCATCGTCGGTCAAAACTAGAACTCCGCTATTGGCTGCAGTAGACGATGGCGCCGCCGACAGCAATAGATGGAGCCGCCGCCGCCGGATGTAGTGGTAGAGGTACTAGAAACTTTTTCCTCAAAAAAACCTGGCTCTAGATACCATGTTGAATATAGTGAAAATTATATATGAAATTAATCTCTTGTGTTAAATACACATATAGGGTTCTCTATTTATAATAGAAGAAATATGGGCTAAGCCTAAAATACAAATAAGAAATAATAACAAATTAACTAAATATAAAAGATAAATATAAAATAAATATAATATATCTAATAGTTTTCAACGACCGAGTACTAGCATTTAATCAATTGCAATAAGTGTCAGTGAATAATTTACCATACAATTTTTTCAGAAAAATAGAAGACAATACATTCAATTATGGTTTCTCCAAATCTGTATGATTCCTTAAGTTCTTCACATGGAAATTACAATATATATATATATATATATATATAAGGTTTTTTTCAAACTCGAGAATTTACGAAAACTTGTGAGAGTCAGTAAACTCGTGAGAGTCGTAACAAAAGAATATAAGTTTATAGAAATATTTTTCATAAAAATATATAAATTCAAATACATAAGTTCATAAAAATATAGTTCATTGTAAAAAATAAATTGAAATGTCAAAGTCTCTATGTTTATTATGTCAAAGTCTCTATGTTTATTCCTCTAATCCTCTAATAATGGTCAAGTATTGAACAAATATGTCTATCCCTCTAATCCTCTAATAATGATCAAGTATTGCATCTGCTTTGTTCACAGCTTCTTTCAACACCTTCTCATTTTAAGGGATGAAGATACACTTGGATTAGTTCCCATTAAATTTGATGCATTTGCTGAAATGATGTTCTAAATTTTTTCATTAAAAAAAGAGTGGCAGGCTTAGGGATTAAAAAACACAAACAAAAACTTTCATTCCTATAATAAAACCATAAGAATTTAATTTTTTAATAAATCATTTACATACTAAAATAAAAAATTTAATAAAATAATACAAATTTCAATTTCAATAAAAATCATTTACATAAAAACATAAGTATATTTCGTTTCTGTAATAAAACAATAAAAATTTCAATTTCTAATAAAATCATACAGGGGTTGTAATTTTAGGGTAAGAAAACTTCACCCCCCACCACTTGCAACTCGAAGAAGGCCAAACCAGAAGCTGCGGCGGCGAGGACGGCAACAAGTGCGACAGTGATTGCAAACCAGGCGAACAGCGACAAGGACGAAACGCGGCCACAGACGGCGAGCGAACGAACGACCACCATGATCGGCAAGCGGACCAAACGCGATTATGAGTGGGACCACGAACGACGATCGGACAGAGCGAAGCATGACCACAAGCGAAGAAGATACATGGTGGAGTGAAACAAAACAAAAATGAAGGTTATTAAACCCTAAACAAAACGACTCCTCCTTTCTTCGTTTCTACTATTTTTTGAACTCGCAAAATCGTTGCACAATCGCGATTCTAAACGATCCCACCGAGTCCATGTACGATTCTACCGAGTTTGATCAAAAAACGAGTTTTGTTCCAAATTAACTCGGAAACCATAATTGAGAACATAAACTCGGACGAGTTAATTAATTAGCTTGCAAGTTTAAAAACCATGTATATATATATATATATATATATATATGTGTGTGTGTGTGTGTATGTATTTCCAACCCATGCATAGACCAAAACAGAGAATTTACAAGTTACCTTATCATTGTGCACAATTGTGGCCAAGGGCTCCACACAGTCACCATTTATCCTTATGTCAAGTTTAATTAAATTACTTTCGATGTACCTGAAAATTAATTATCAGAAAGCATTAGAGCCTTAGAAGAATCTTTGAAAAGACAACCTTAATAGTTAATAATAAGCAAGGATAACTTTAAAACTAATATAAAAAAAAAAAAGTATTCTATGTACTTCAAATGTTAAAAAAAATAAATCTCGTCCTCTTCTAATGCAGAGTGCAGAGTTAAAACTGTATGAAATAATATACACTCAATAATACGCAAGGATAATTTTAAAACTATATAAAAGGACTATGTGCTTCCAATATTAAAATAATAAAGTTCATCCTCCTCTGGTGCAGAGCTAAGGTATAGGAAATAATATATAAATATATAAATACTTATAATATGAAAGGATAACTTTACAACCATATATAAAATTGTTATGTGCTTCAAATATTAAAAAAATAAAGCTCGTCCTCTTCTGATGCAGAATTAAAGGTATATCAAATAATACATTCTACAGTTATGTGTCATGCAAAGACTGCATTATTTACAAGATGATAAATCACCAATTTGGATAAACTTCTAAATAAACACTTACAGGAAAAGAAAATAAAATAAGTTAGGGAATAAAATGAATCAAAATTCCCATATAAAAGTGTGTTAGGATTGAATTTTTTCTGGAGATATAAATAATTTCATACCCCTTTCACTAATTGCACTAAAACAATTATAACTTCAGACAATTCAAAAGAAATAGATAACCTAAAAATCACTTTGCACCTTATCACATATTTAGAGTTCAGACATAAAATTTATTTCACATATTTGTTATAGAGTACAACCATACAGAAAAATAAAATTAAAGCACATACTAAGTTAAAATTTATTTATGCACCTCAACCCTTTTAGACCTCTCGTCTAACTTCTTCAAAGACAACTATTAACTTAAGAAGCTCATCATTCCTGCCTTAGATATGTCTTAATGGTAGGATTTTACAATTGAATAGCTTCCATGTCTAGAAGCCAATCCAAAATGCAGAGATGCCTGCATTAACTTACAGTCCCTAAACATTAGGTATGTCTTATTTTTTCAAATCTATCCTGATTACACTAGAGAGCGACAGATATTTACAGTAGTCAACAGTATCTTGAAAACCAACAGAACCTCATGTGGATTTTTTCTATAAATTATGCTCTTGGAGACATTTACCCAACAAACGTATACTCCATACTAGCATAACCCTTACTTCTTGACTTCAACTGATCAAAGAAATCACCAACCATCTACAAAATTGACATTAAAAACAATTCAGATACTTGAAAGAAAAACTAGTCAACAGAAACATGAGCTTTTAGGTCCATTGAAAAGAACTAAAGAGATTACCTCTGCTAATGGTAATTCATAGACAATTGATGCCCTATTTTCAGCAATAAATTTCAATTCTTTAAACTGCCCTCTTCTTTCTTGTGCCAGTTCCATAAGTGAACCAATGTAGTCTTTTGGTGTAAGCATCTCAATCTGTACACAACAACATTAATTACAAATAAAAACAATACACACACACATAAACTTATGAATTAAAATGTTCTTCCCTAACTGTTCCAATTCTTGAAAATGGTTAACAATAAATAGAATGAAGTGCAAGAACTAACCTTAACAAATGGCTCCTCAATTGATTTCCTTTGTCCAGGCTCAGGAAGTATAGATGGGTTTGAGCACTCGACCTTCAACGATTTTGTGATTCAGACAAAATGATGACATTAATAAGACATTTAAAAAATAGTGTAAATTCAGTTTTAACCAATAGTTCAACCAAAAATCTAGTACATAGAAAGGGAGCTTAGGAATAAGAAGAAATTACAGTATCACCATTTACACAGTTTACTCTGTACACAACACTTGGAGCAGTTGTTATCAAGCTCAAATTGTATTCTCTCTCAAGTCTCTCCTGTAGTGTAAAGTAAGACCAGGT
Organism: Vigna reflexopilosa; assembly: GCA_027742785.1. Taxonomy (NCBI): domain Eukaryota; kingdom Viridiplantae; phylum Streptophyta; class Magnoliopsida; order Fabales; family Fabaceae; genus Vigna; species Vigna reflexopilosa. The sequence goes on from CM050918.1 coordinate 26,475,894, forward strand.
TTCCATAGTTAATCAGAATGACAAATCATATTTCTGGGAATTATACTCTGTATAAGAACATTCAAGCATTTCCTCTGAAAGTCAAAGAGTATATGCTTCAAAAAAATGCAAACCTGGACAATTTCCATATGAAGAAGACCCAGAAACCCACATCTAAAGCCAAACCCCATGGCACTCGAGGTCTCAGGTTCAAACTGTAAATCAGAAAAGAAAATGAAATCTTTGAATAACTTATCACTAACCCTACCATTGTCAGCCCGACTCTTAAGAAAATTGGATAATTAAGAAAAATAATTATTTGGTACAAAACTTTAGATAAAACTGTATTATAGTCCATCAAATGTCAAAAGACAGCTGTGCATAAAGATCTCAATGGAGTAGTTTAAATAAATTTCAAGGCTGGAAGAGTCTGAATGCTTCTCTAACCAAAGAAAACTAATTCAAAAGTACAACTGAATAATTTAATAAACATCACAGTTTAAAGAAATATCAAATTGATAAAAGGAAATTATAACTAAATCAAGAAAACTATAATTGAATAGCAAATTACAGCTAACAGATAAGCATATACAGGAAAAGGAAAATTATGTTCCTTTGCCAAAAGTCTAGAAACAAAGATGAAGTATTTTCCAACATATCAGTATAACCTTTAGTGCAGCATCATTGAGTTGTAGCTTTTCAAGTGCATCACGCAGATCAGGGAATCTGACAATAAATGATAATAAGGAAATGATTAATGATTAATTTCAGATACATCAAAGAATAATAATAAAATTGTTTTGCTCAAGAAAGAAAGAAGATGGTCAACAAGAGATAAATACTGGTCAGCATCAACAGGAAACAAGCCACAGAACACCATAGGAGTGGCTTCCTCGTATCCAGGAAGTGAATTATCAGCCTTTCTGCCATAGTGAGTAATAGTGTCACCCACTCTAGCATCAGCTACTGTTCTTATTGATGCAGAAAGATAGCCCACCTATTAAAGCACAACTTAAGATATCATTGGTCATAGTGAGTAAACAATGTTTATTTTATCTTTCTTTAGAGAACAAAAATAACAATAATGAATTTACCACAGAACGGAATTGTCATGACAGCCAAAAATATGCACATACAGAGGCTTAGTTACTCAGCAGAAACAATACACCACTGCTATGCATTGTGTCTTGTCATCTTTTTAATTCCCCTTTTTAAGTATTTTATCTCATTTCTCATAGAGAGAGTACATAAGATATGTTATAAAAAAAAAGGAGGGGGGAGAAAACCAAAAATACCATAAGCAATATGAAATACATCAACCAGCTAATTTAACCATCCAGCAGTACTATTTTACCTCACCAGCATACAGTTCTTCAACTTGAAGTTGATTGGGAGACAAAACTCCAATTTCATCAGCAAAATAATCCTGTAATTTTATAATTAGATAAGTTCAGACTTCATAATGACCAATTTTTTACTGATGATAGGTTAAAACTTGTTTGAATTTGTCTGCAGTCATAACTAAAGGTTTGATAAATGTTGAATAAAATTACGAACAGCCAACTATACCACAGCTTGTCACCACCAAACTATATCTTTGAAGGCAAGAATAAGGGATCAAAAAATAGGAAACGTACTATACCTTCCCACTAGCCATGAAATAAACTCTGTCACCTTTCTTTATAGACCCATCTACAACTCGAAAGTATACAATAACACCTCTATATGGATCATAGTAGCTGAAATAAAAGAAATAATAAATGTGAGTGCCTGAAGGATATATACCACATGTAAAAGAATTTTAGCTGAAATAAAAGAATAATAAATGTGAGTGCCTGAAGGATATGTACCACATGTAAAAGAATTTTAGCTGAAACAACATGCAAGGAGTGTTAACCGGCTATACATATTATAGGAATTTTATCCACGTAAATACTTCACATCTTTATGGAAGTTAATGCATCCAAGGATGTCTGTGTAGAGGGTAATTGCATAACAACTAGATGCATAAAGTACAGGTATCTGAACTTGCATTAAGCACACAACAACAAAATTAATGGGAAAAAGAATTGCCTAAAGTATGGGATGAAGCCTAGACATGCAAATTAGATCCTAAAATTTTACAATAAGTCCACCAACTCTCAGTTCAACATGTTATCATTTTTAGATTGTAGGGACCTTATCTTACCAAAATTATTTCATGGTATCAAAGTCATCCAAATCTAAAATGACAATCTATGCCAATCTATAGCATATTGCTGACATTTATCATTAAATGGATTAGTCTGATAACATTTTGAAAAGAATGAATAGTAAAGTACCTGTCAAATATTAAAGCCCTCAATGGTCTTTTAGATGTATCTTCAGGTGGGGGGATTCTTGCAACAATTGCATTGAGAATATCAATTATACCTATTCCTTCCTAAAGCAGAAAGTAACTTCATCACGTAGAAACATGCACATATCAACGTAAAATCAGAAACCAAAGAAAACAACAGGGAATGAAAGTATAATAACAAACCTTTGCAGAGCAGAGAATCGCATTGCTACAATCTAGACCTACAATCTACACAAAAAGTAAATTCCACTCACGATTTTTCTTATTAATATCACAAGAATAATTCAAGAATTAATAAATAAACGAATTAGCAATGCCCAAGAAAGGATACCCTTGTTAACCCATTCCCAAAATGTATACCTGGGGCAGTGTATACTGTAACAATTCTAGCAGTAGTAATTAAACTAAGAAATTACTACTATAAATTATTACTGTAACCAAAATGTATACTGCATAATGCCAAAAAGTTTGGTTGCATTCTCAAGCTGCACTTTTGTGTATTTGGTTGGAAAGAAATTGCTAGAATCTCGGGGACAGCAATCTTCTTTTGAGTTCGTTTGGGAGTGAGTAGTTTTCCTAGCCTCCTGTGTTGTCCTACCCTTATGTTCATGGTTGCCTTATCTTAATCAATTCATTTCTTACCAAAAAAGGAATTTTATAGTGTCATAAGAGTACAAACTTAAATGAGAAGTATACTAAACTATCTCCCTTTGAAAGTGAAAAATTTTAACTAAGAAAATGATGTCAGGGGTCTAAGTAGGCAGACAAACCTCTTCAATCTCCTTGATAACTCGATCTGGTTCTGCACCCGGAAGATCAATTTTGTTCAAAACCTGTTACAGAATATCTAGTGTTACTAAACATGCAACACATTCGGACATTTTATCTAATCATTTTATGACTTGAGAAAAGTGATATACAAAAAACAATTCATCCTTAATTTGAAAATAGATAATCCCATGTCACAAAATTACACAACTGTTTAATAAGTGTAAATATGCAGCCTTTTATCCTGAAAACATACATACATACATGCATACATATATACATACATATATATATATATATAGATATATATGTGTGTGTGTATATATATATATATATATATATATATATATGGGTTTATTAATTGAAAAATAGCATCAATAAAGGATAATGTGTATCTCAGTAAACTAAAACAAAAATTAAATATAAGTTAAAAGTGGAATAACAAAAATAATGTACTTACAGGGATAATTTCTAGGTTGTTCTCCAAAGCCAAATAAACATTAGCTAGAGTTTGTGCTTCAACACCCTGTGATTTGAAAGCAATTTTTTGCAAAAAGCACAAACAAGAATTATTGAAAGATCACTCCCACATGATAAAGGCCATAAAATTAGAGGGGAAAGAAGAGCATGAAAACATAGAGATTCACCTGAGAAGCATCTACTACTAGAAGAGCACCCTCACATGCAGCAAGTGACCGTGAAACCTGATCACAGTTGAATAGTCCCAATGTATTATTGTATTGATTCTAAGGAGGGTTTAACCTCGACCAAAAAAGAAAGAAAAGAAGATAATGTTCATTTCTAACACTTGAACTCAATTGAGTGGGAAGTATCATTTAGAAAGAACAAATGGAAATTCTAAAATGTGATTAATATATAGCGTTTTATTTTCCATTTTAATGCATTTTTAGTTCTCATTGTTAGCTTAAAAACAAATTATTTTCAAAACACGCCATTTAAGCCAACAAATTCTTGAAACTACTACTTTGATGGACAGAGTGGACAAGCCAGACAAGTGGTGCTTAAATTTCTTTGTTCCATAATCATATAGATGTTGCATGTCATTATGGCTCCTAAATTTGAATACAGAAAGAAATGAAATGAGATAAGACTGCCGCAGAATAATACAATATAAAGAAGCATATAACAGTCAGGCAGTTAGCATGTATGTATAACTAACTACATTACATACATACCTCATACGAGAAGTCGACATGACCTGGTGTATCAATGAGATTCAAGCAATAAGGTTCATTTTGAAACACATAACGCATTCGAGCTGCCTGCCATGATAAAATTCAGCCAAAAATACCTTCTCAAATATCTAAACATCGAAAAACAACTTTAAAATCACATTTCCCAATCTCTACACAAGATTAAGCTAATATAATACTGGATTAGGAAATGGTGGAACCTGGAGCTTAATAGTGATGCCTCTTTCTCTCTCCAAGTCCATGTTATCGAGAAACTGGTCCTTCATTTCTCGCTGGTGAACCGTGCCAGTAACCTGAAGCAACTTATCCGCCAACGTCGATTTCCCGTGGTCAATATGCGCAATGATGGAGAAGTTTCTTATATTACGCACCGGCACCTAAAACCAATACAATACAAACATGTTTACTGCAACGAACGACGGGCAATTTGGGGAAAATACGAGAAAAAGTAACGGACGATACCTTAGAGAGACGATGCTCGCCAGCTTTGGCGGCGGATTCGAAGTCGGTGCTGGCGACCTGGCACACAAAACCGCGGCGAAACGTGGAAGCATTTGGAAAGCCGGAACTAAAGCAGCGTTTGGATGAGTGGAACCTGGTAGTGATTTTTCTTGTTCTGCTTCGTTGAGAATGGATGAACGGGCGTCGCTGGTGGTGTCGTTGTTGCAGTTGCACTTGCAGCTGAGTTTTAGCGGATAAGAATAGAGACGCGCCACATATTTCTGCGGCCATTGAAAGTTTTAGTCTACTGCACCGTTGCCAATGGAACACCAAACTTAACTTTTGTAAATGTGAGCAATGGATTGGGTTGGGCTCGATCTGTTTGAACAGGCCCGTTTATATGGGTTTTGCTTCCTACACCAATGTATTCAAAATGTATTTCCTCATTATTGTATCCAAGATTTATAATCCGTAATACATTTTTAAATTGTGTAATCTAAACCACATTTTTTAGTTCGAAATAATAAAATTCGTAATATAGTTTTAGATTACGAAATTCAAAAATATATTTAGAGTTGTACAATTCATAAAACATTTTTTTATGATTATTTATATTTTTCAATTTCAATTAATGTGATTGCTATATTTGAAATATGTATTACAAACGCACAACTTTCATCTAAATATTGTCATTTCCATAACACATGTGCAGATTAAAATAGTTAATATTAGGTAGTGAGTTATATAAAATAAACAGAATACATTTATGTGAATGCTTTTGAAAACTTAGGATTAAAACTTGAATTTAGAAAAATGAATTGACAATATATGTCAACATTCAGTATTTTCATTCTCTTCTTCTCTGAGTTTCATTCTTTAGCTCTTTTATTCTTCTACAAATTATTCTAGATTATTCTTATACTCTGTTTAGAGATCCTTGCTAGTTCTGAGATCCTCAGAAATTCTAAGAAGTTCCTGTTGTATTCTGGGAGACTTGCGCAACACACCGCGGATAAGTCGTTAAGGACAGTGACTCTACACGCCTCAGGAAACACTGTTTTGTCAGCTTTTTACAACAATCTTAAGGACTTATGGCTAACGTCAACAACATGCCTTCGGAGAGCCAAACCATTATTCCCGGAACCCGGACGGTCTTCACAAAATCACTTTCGGACGTGTCAAAAATTGAGGTTTTCTCTGGACAGAATTTTCGGCGCTGGCAAGAACGTGTCTCCACCCTTTTAGACATGTATATTGGATTTAATTTATTTTCCGTTCATATCTGTGGATTTATGTTCATATATTTATATTTTGTTTTTATATCTATATTCCGTTTTTATATTGCTTTAAACAGCTACATATATATCAATTGTACTATCTCCTTATTATTGAATAAGATACGCAATTTTCATCCTTTCTTTTCTTATAACATGGTATCAGAACCATGATTAGAGCCTACCCTAGCGAGTTTTAAGTGGGCATTTCATTTTCCACCCGTTGTCGGACCGCTATTGGACCACCAAATTTCTACTATCACGCACGAGATGTCTATACCTCGGCGTGAAGGGGTGTGTTGGAAGTCTCACATCAAATAGAGATAAGGCCAAATTATAATATATAAGTGAGGTGCAAACCTCACCTTAAAAGTCGGTTTTGTGGGGATGGGTTAGGCTTAAACCCACTTTCTAACATGGTATCAAAAGAAAATTAATTCTTGATCACGTTCTTCTGCAATCAATTCTATTACTGCCAAGATTTTCATCTTCTACCTCTCGTTCTTGGTTTTCTTACAATTTCTTCTCCTTTTATGGCTACTCCCTCTATTACTCTCGCATCGTTATATTTTATGTTTTGACTTTGTTTTCTAGGGTTTTTAATGAGAAACAATTGGGTGCTTTAATCACTCATAGCCCTAGATTGATTTTTGAGGAATCTGGAGGAGTTTCCGGATTATCGGGTTGTGAAATTTTTGTTCAATTTGAGGTTGTGAAATTCAATGGCTTCTGGAGTTGTTTCTTCTTCTAATAATTTTCAAGCGCAGTCACATTCCTCAACTCTAGGACTTTCTTAAGAGTAAATTCATGGTCTATTGGAACTTCTTTCTCAATCTAATCCCACAATCACACATTCTACAGGTCTAGTGAGTTCTCATAATGTTTCCACTTCTTCTTAGGATCAAGGTAATATTTATTCCCAATGGATTCTAGACACAGGATCTACTGATCATATATCTAGTTCTTTGTCTCATTTTATTTCTTATCATAGAATCTTACCAATTACAATTTCTCTACCCAACAAGAACTCTTCATTTGCTCATCTTTCTGGCACAGTTTCTCTTGGCCCACACCTTACTTTACATAATGTCTTGTTTGTTCCTAATTTTTCAGTCAATCTTATTTCAGTCACAAAGTTAACTAAATCTCTATCTTGTAAAATTACCATTTCTGAATTTTCATGTGAAATACATGATAAGTCAACCCTGCAGATGATTGGGAAAGCTGAAGAAAGAGACGGCTTGTATGTCATGATAGTTCCTGCATCCATACCCCTTGGTTCACCAACTACTATTACTCCTGAGAATTCTATTGCGTGTTCTACAATAAGACCTAACTTTATAGATATTTGGCACTCTAGACTAGGGCATCCTTCTTCTTCTTGTTATACCAAATGATGCACCATGTATGCCACTTTACTGATACAAAATACACTCATTGTGATACTTGTCACTATTCTAAGCAAAGAAAATTGCCTTTTCAATTAAGTACTACTGTTTCAAAAGCTCTGTTTGATTTAATTCATGTTGATATTTAGGGGCCCTATTGTACTTCTTATGTTGATGGTTTCAAATATTTCTTAACTATAGTGAATGATATGTCTAGATTCACATGGATTAAATTGATGGCAAGTAAGTTTGATACAAGATCACAACTTATTGGCTTTGTTTCTTATATCAAAACTCAATTTGGCATTGAAATAAAAGCTGTTAGATCAGATAATGGTAATGAGTTTGCAATGACAGATTTTTATAAACAAAAAGGGATACAACATCGATTATCTTATGTTGAAACACCTCAACAAAATGGAGTTGTTGAGAGAAAACATCAACACATTCTCAATGTTGCTAGATCTTTAATGTTTCAATCCCATTTGCCCATAATTTTCTGGTCTTTTGTTGTTCGTTATGCTGTGCAACTCATTAATTTTTTATCTTCCAAAGTTTTAGCATATTTTTCTCCATCTCAATTGCTACACAAAGTTAAACCTGACATTACTTACTTACGAGTTTTTGGCTCACTTTGCTATGCTTCAACTCTTCAAGCTCATAGAACAAAGATTCAGCCTCGTGCAAGAAAATGTGTTTTACTTTATTTTAATAAAAGGAGTGAAAGGCTACCATTTGTTAGATTTCAACTCAAGGGAAATTTTTCTATCAAGGAATGTAGTATTTTATGAAAACATATTTCCTTTTCTTACTAGTAACAAGCACTCACCTATTGATACACAAAATTCAAATTCCTTGGATTTTGTCACCAAAATAATTTCCTCTCCATCACCTCTTTTCTCAGAAGCTACTGATCAACCCTATTTACCACCTACATCTCCTTCTTCTATTGTTCCAGACACTGTTATTTTTTCTTCTCAACATGTTTTTGTTGAACCTGTCACTGCTACTCCACAAAAGAAATGAACCAGGCCAAAACATAAAGGCTTCATATCATTATTAGTCCCAATTTTGGTTGGGAATATTCGAAATGATCCCAATTTTTTTTTTGCTGTTCAATGTAGTACTAAAGATCGTAATTTGTGTTCAAATTAGTCCTTTTTGCAAACGCTGTTTAAATCGTTAACGGCCAAATGTCCAGCAGTGCAATCAGTGAATGACGTGGACCACCACCATCGTTGTTCATCTTCTCCGTCCAGCAACCACCCAGAAACACCACCAGGACCATCTTCCCCTTCCTCCATCGTCGTCAACCTTCATGGCCATCGTGAAATCAACTTCATCTTCATCGCCTGCAAACCCAGAAATCAGAAAATTCCAATTTCCATGGAACCCTAAATGGAGTCGCTGTTCAACCTCGCGAGCATCACGCGCAATCCTCAACGCATCACCATCATCGGCCGCATCAGAAACCTGCATAAGAACCCAGAAATCGCAAACTCCATTGATGCACAAAGCTTCAACTGCCATCACAGAAGACCATCTTCGTCTTCTTTAATGCATAGCCGTGGAAGCCTCCATAATCGAAAAAACCATCGTGATGCCAACATCTTTCACCTGCAAATTCCAAAATCAACAGAATCCTAACTCGTCTAAACCATGAAATAGACCCATCATCATCTCCATTGCGCTTCATGAATCCAATGCGCCATTACCATCAACCCTTGAGCAGCACATCAATTCCCTAAAGCAGAAAAGAACGCAAGTCAGTGGCGTAGTAGAAAGAAGCCTCTAGGTTTTCCCCTTTCCCCCAATCTGAAACCCTAATTTTGGGTGGGGAAGGGGCTGCCACGCGACAATCCCTCATTGGTTGCAGTCGAGACAGGTCCGCAGTTAAAGTATCCACGTCATTCACTGATTGCACAGTTGGACATCTGGCCGTTAACGATTTAAACGACGTTTGCAAAAAGGACTAAATTGAGTACAAATTACGATCTTTAGGACTACATTGAACAACAACAAAAAATTGGGACCATTTCGAACATTCCCAACCAAAATTGGGACCAATAATGGTATTAAGCCAAACATAAACCATCTTATCTGCAAGACTATCATTGCAACATGTTATCTACTTCTTCCGCCACTCAGTCATCCATAGGTACCTTACATCCTATCTCTTCATATATCTCATATGATGCATTATCATCTCTTCATAAATCATATGTCCTTAATCTTTCCAAAGTTAGTGAACCTAAAACCTATAACCAAGCCATCAAACATGATTGTTTAAGAAATACCATGGATCAAGAAATTGCAGCTTTAGAAAATACAAAAACTTGGGTTTTGACTGATCTACCTTATGGAAAGCAACCTATTGGATGTAAATGGGTATACAAAATAAAGAGGCATATTGATGGGAGTACTGAACGATACAAGGCAAGGTTAGTAGCCAAAGGCTACACACAACAACAAGGCTTAGATTACTTTGAGAATTTTTCACCTATTGTCAAACTTACAACAGTAAGATTGGTTCTGGCTTTAGCAACTTCCAAACATTGGTATTTACATCAACTAGATGTAAATAATGCTTTTTTACATAGGGATCTAAATGAAGAGGTATACATGTTTCTTCCTCTTGGCTACAAAACAAAAATCCAGGGCAAGTTTACAAGTTGACAACTACTTTACTTTCTTTGGGCTACATACAATCAAAATCAGATTATTCACTTTTTGTCAAAAGTGATTCTGCTCATATTACTATCTTACTTATTTATGTAGATGATATAGTTTTGGCAAGTGATGACATCCATGAAATCCAAACTGTGAAGGCTCTATTGAATGCAAAGTTCAAAATTAAAGACCTAGGTCAACTCAAGTATTTTCTAGGCTTAGAAATTGCAAGATCTCAACAGGGCATTAATTTGTCACAAAGAAAGTATGCTCTAGAGTTACTAGAAGATGCAGGATTGTTGGGATGTCAACCTGTTTGTACTCCCACACAGTCAAACACAAAATTCTCCAAGACAGAAGGGAAACCCTATTCAGATGTGCAAGCCTATAGAAGACTTCTTGGCAGGTTATTATATCTAACCAACACAAGACCAGATTTATGTTTTGTTGTTAGTACTCTCAGTCAATTTCTTTCCAATCCTTTGGAAGATCACTATGCAGCAGCAATAAGGATCTTGAGATATATCAAGAATAATCCAAGACAAGGATTATTCTTTCCCTCCAACACATAACATATATCAAGAATAATCCTTTGGAAGATCACTATGCAGCAGCAATTAGGACATTGAATTCCCCGTATGTTTTGAAATTACAACAACTAGGATTAATTAATATACATGATAAACAAAGTAGTAAGTGTGATATATGTGTAGAGTCTAAATTAACAAAGAAAACATGTTTTTCAATAGAATGCCAAACTGAATTGTTAAGGTTAATTCATACTAATCTAGCTGATTTAAAACAAACCATGTCTAGAGGAGGTAAAAATTATTTTGTGACCTTTATAGACGATTATTCTAGATACACCAAAGTTTACTTAATCAAACATAAAGATGAAGCCTTTAATGTGTTTTTAACCTATAAAGCAAAAGTAGAAAATCAATTGAATAAGAAAATTAAGAGGATTAGATCAGATATAGGTGGTGAGTATGTGTTGTTTAATGACTATTGTGTTAAAGAAGGGATTATCCATGAAGTGACCCCACCATATTCACCTGAGTCTTATGGAGTAGCTGAGAGGAAAAATAGAACCCTTAAGGAAATGATGAATGTTATGCTTGTTAGTTCTGGTGCACTTAATAACCTTTAGGGAGAAGTCTTGCTTACTGCATATTTTTTACAAAATAGAATACCCCATAAGAAAACCGGTAAAACTCCTTATGAGTTGTGGAAATGTTACCAACCTAACCTTAAATATCTAAGAGTGTGGGGGTGCTTAGCTAGGGTGATGTTACCCAATCCTAAGAAAAGGAAAATAGGCTCTAAAACCGCTGATTTCATGTTCTTAGGTTATGCTGAATATAGTGCTACCTATAGGTTTGTAGTTGTTAAAAGTAACATACTTGAGAGAAATTCTATAATGGAAATGAAAAATGTTGAGTTTTTTGAACATGTGTTTCCCTTAAAGGTTACTGAAATCTCTCAACCTGTTGATGATAATAATAATAGTGATACCATGTATGAGGATTTGAGAAGAAGTAAAAGACAGAGAAAGGAAACTTCCTTTGGAGATGACTTTTATACTTATCTTGTTGATAGTGATCCAACAAGCTTTGCAAAAGCTACTAGTGCACCTGATGCAAAATAGTGGGATAAGGCCTTAGGATTGAAATTGAATCAATTCAAAAAAACAATACTTGGACTTTAGTATATTTGCCTAAAGGAGCAAAAACCATTGGTTGTAAGTGGATCTTTAAGAAGAAATATCACCCTGATGGATCCATAGAAAAATATAAGGCAAGATTAGTAGCAAAAGGATTTACTCAAAAACCCAACATAGATTACTTTGATACTTTTGCTCCTGTGACTAGGATTTCCTCTATTTGTTAGCTCTAGCAACTATCCATAAACTAGTGATACATCAGATGGATGTTAAAACAGCATTTTTGAATGGTGATTTAGAGGAAGAAATTTATATGACTCAACTTGAAGGATGTGTTGTACCTGGTCAAGAGGATAAAGTATGTAAACTCTTAAAATCCTTATATGGGTTGAAACAAGCACCAAAACAATGGCATGAAAAACTTGATAATGTGTTGCTTTGTGATGGTTTTTCACCTAATGATGCTGATAAATGTGTGTACTCTAAATCTGAAAATGGTGATAGTGATTATATGCTTGTATGTGGATGACATGTTAATCTTTAGTACATGCAATGAGATTGTCACTAAAACTAAATTGTTTCTAGGATCAAAATTTGAAATGAAAGACATGGGTGAAGCCAATGTGATTTTAGGTATTAGAATCATAAGGAAGGGAGATAGTATATTACTATCTCAAGAACAATACATTGAGAAAGTTCTTAAGAAGTTTGGGTTTTATGACTTAAAACCAGTGAGTACCCCTTATGATGCTAATTCTAAATTAATGAAAAATAGAGGAGAATCATTATCTCAGCCTCATTGATATTGCTTATGCAGTAACTGAGTAGATACACTCAATGTCCAAATCAAGAACATTGGAATGAACTTGCTAGGCTTATGAGGTACTTAAGAGGTTCAATGGATTATGCCATTGAATATAGTGGATTTCTCGCTGTATTAGAAGGGTACAATGATGCTAACTGGATCTCTAAGTCAGATGAGAAAAATCTACCAGTGGTTATGTATTCACACTTGGGGGTGGTGCGATTACATGAAGATTAGCTAGGAAAACAATTATTGCAAGATCAACAATGGAATCTGAGTTTGTTGCTCTTGAGATGACTGGTAATGAGGCTGAGTGGTTGAAAAACTTCTTAGCGAACATTCCACTAAGAATGAAACCAACCTCATCGGTATCAATACACTGTGATTGCTAATCAACAATAGCTATAGCTAAAAACAAGAATTACAATGGAAAGAATATACATATATAATTGAGACATAATTTGGTGAAGCAGCTGCTAAAGATTGGAACTATTTTCATTGATTATGTGAAGTCAGAACGAAATCTAGCGGATTGTTTGACAAAACCCTTGGGAAGACAAATGATATTAGAAATTTCAAAGGGAATGGGACTTAAGGCACTTGCAAACAACCAAGTGATGGTAACCCAACATTTGTGATTGGAGATCCCATGAATAAGGTTCATATGGGTAAAAACAAGTCACTTGTTAGTTTTGATAGCATTAAATTGATTTTAATCAATTATGTCTCTTCCTATGGTGTGTGTGAAAGTGCTAGAGACTGCATTATTGAGAGGTTAAACTTTGTCATTAAAATTCTATGTTGTGAACGAATTTTAGTTTAAACAAAGTTTTTAATGATTTTCATATCCCTTATGGGTGGTGCATGATTTGCAGCATACACTTGATGAAATCACCTATATGAGTGTCGAGTGGGGCCGCTTGCATGAGATCTTGGCATGAGATCTTGGCATGATCTCTAGAGCACTCATGAATACCGGGCACGCGCATGGCCTAGTAAGCGCAACACAACGTTAACAACGTTAACAACGGTCAGACACACTAGTCAGGAAAAGTAAATATTATTAATGGCCAATTCATATGTTTAATGGTCATATTAAATGCGAATATACGCTATTTATGAGTGATTGATAGGTCATATTACACGAGAATATGGTATTAATGGACAATTAACAGGTATTATTGAATTTGATTGTCTGGTTTAATGATTAATCAATGTACTTAGCTACCGCAAAGTCTTATAAATATATTATTCACGTAAAACAATTTGGATCTATCCTAATAAAAATATAGACCTCTCTATGAAAAATACATAATTGTGAATTGAGACTCATCAAACCGCTCCTAACTTGAGCGTCGGAGTGCCTTTTGCAGGTACCTCCCTCCTCTATCAAGAAGGAAGGCAGGTCATTCAAGCGTTTCAGGCGGCTAAAGGCAAAGAAAACATGTCGGAAAGGTTAATGTCTCGGTCCCATAAAATATCTACCTAAACACAAACCAAACTAACTAAATACGAACCGACTTTGGATGCATGGTTTTGATTGACAATAGGGTCCATTTTTTCTCTTCAGAAAATGAAAACATAAAAATCTGAACGTCACGTTATGTTAGAAAGATAGTCCTTTGTGCGGCTTCATGACTCTGCTGTGTCTATGTGCCAACTTATTCCTTTATGTTATCAATTGTTTGATTTGCTGTTGCTGCTGGTTCCTGACCACTTTTGTTCCCACTATATATCATCTCATTTGATTCTTTGTTGTTCACTATCACCAAAGAGGAATTTGCTTGCTGGGATATTCCATATTTCAATGATGTATGTGTAATTAATTGTTTTTATTTCGTTTTCCTGTTTCATTTCACATGTTACAAAATGAATTAGATCCACCGATAGTGATTGTATCTTTGTCACTACTCACTAGTGCGTGTGTTGTGCTCATGATTATGTTGCAATTTGAAAAAGTTCAAAACCAAACATTTATCCAAAAAATATAGTTTAAAAAATGTATTGTGTTAGAAAATTGTACATTAAACTGATGATATTAAAATTCTCACAAGTCAATATGGCCAATAGTTTATTTTCACATATTTTCAATAAAGTAATATTGTTGTAACTGTTATTCATTATTCACAAATGTATATTAAAAGTCTTACACCAAGTATTAACTTGAGACAACACTTTCAACTCGATTTTTATATTGTTTTAGCTAAAAGTCAACCCTTACGTGAATTATAAATAAGTGAAGTAATGTAAAGTTTAATAACATAATGCAAGAAGCAAAGCTAAGTCGAAATATATATATATATATATATATATATATATATATATTAATAATATTGGTTGAGATTCATATGGTAAAAAAATAATCCTTTTGAAACGAAAGTACACAAATAAAAATAAAAATAGAAACAGATCATAAATTTGATGTGGTTTGTAAAGATTGAGAAAAGAGTAATTTTGATGGTGCACACGTAAAAATATTTTTTAAGCTCATACGACTTTTCTAAGACATCAACACCATTCTTCAGAACACCCTTTCTCCTCATCTACCTTCTCTCTTAAATTCCTACACATTAAACCATTTGATCTCTGGTTAGGTGGTGTTCAAACACTCACAATGTACAGGGCTTCCATTTTCACCGGTTGATTTCTCGTTCCACCACCGGTAAGTCATCTTCCCCTCTCCCTGCATCTTAGGGCTGTAATGCATGCAGCAGATGTGGAATTTTCTTGAGAATTCTACTCTTTCTCTTAAATTCCCAACTCTTTCTAGGTTCCTAATCCTGCCTCCTACCATAAATTTGCAATCTATAGGTGTTTCTAGCATTTCCTCAAGGTACAAGAGAGCGGGCAAGGTTAGATTGTTTACTGTGCTGTCAATTTGAGGTAAGGGGAGCTAGTGTCTTGTTAAAAATTGTTGAATGAGATGTGCGTATGCTAAATTTTGAATTGGTATGTGGTTTGGCTCTTGTTCTTTGTTTTGAGTGGATTTAATGCATGTATTGGAATTTTAAACTGTGAAATTTCAGTATGAATGTTTGAGAGCTGATTTGAATGAGTTAATTGGTTATGATTGAAAACGTTAAAAGGGGATTTAGGTGAGAAATCTGTTGTGGTATTGATTAGACATCATACTTAGGAAATTGATATTGTTTTGGGGTCTTTTAAGAGGAAGTAAGGTGGGGAATTTTAGAGTTAGGGGTCTTGGGCATATTTGAACTGTTGAGGCAGTTTAGGCAAGTTAATTATAACTTGTTAGGACTATAAAATTGGTTAAAAGGAGGTTCTAAATGGTAGAAGTGGAGTTGAGTCCTTAGGCTGAGGAAAACTAGTGTTTTGAGTGAGTTTAGAGGAAGTGAGAGGGTGTTTTTGAGTAACTGAGGTCTAGGGTGTAAGTGGGCAGTGGGAACAGTTTGATTGAGTCATTTGAGACTTGTTAGAAGTGTTAAATTTGCTAAAAACACATTTTAAGTGGTAAATTCAATTTTAGACCTCTAGGTTGATGAAATTAGGTTTTTAAATTTTGAAAAGTGGTTTGATACACCTAGTCTTGGATCTAGTGATCAAATAGATGTTTGTTTTAACGTATAAACATGCTTTTCCATCAATACAAATGTGTAAAGAACCCCTTTAGTCATTAGAACCAGTTCCAAGTACATCAAAAACCAATTTTCATGGTTGTTGTCAACTGGTATGGCGCCCCAGCGCCCTGGTAGAGCCCTGGTGCCCCTGGATGCCGTAACAATTTGCACTGAGCACCCTCGAGCGCCTCTGAGCGCCCCTGGGCGTACCAGCATGCTGTTTTTTTTGTTTTTGATAGTTTTTTGGATTCCAGATGTCTGTTTTGGACGTTCCTTAGGTCGTTTTTGGGGTTTTGGTCCCTTTTGGAGCTGTTGGTGATGGTTTCGGAGCTGTTTTTCTTACCTAAATATGAGTATCCTTATGCCATGGATTGATTGATGTTGTTTGATTGAAAAAGTGTCTTGTATGTTTATATATATGGCTTGATTTTGTAGCATGATTGAGGGCATGTTGTATTGTGTGTGAATTATAGTTTGAAAGTATGTACATATAATGGTTATGAGTGGTGTTGAATGTAACAAGTATGGTATGTTGATGATTCAAAGAGGATTGTGATTTGATTTAGGTGACTTGAATAGTATTAAAATAAGATCTCTAGGTGAGATCATTTAGTGTTTAGAATGAATATATGAGACTTATTCATGGGGGGTTATCCTTAATACTTTAATGGTCTTTCATTCTCACTTAGAGAAGATTGACGCATGTGGTGAGAGTAGTAGGAGGTCCTAGTGATAGGTGCTACGTGGAGGCCTATTGCGCGGTAACGGACTTACATTTGTGTGTGGTAGGGTGAAACTCATTGGCAATGGCTTTGCAAAGCAGTAGAGGCCACCACAAGTGCACAACCCGCCCCAGATCGATATTCATTCTAAGTTCGGACGAGTCTAGTTGTGTCATAACATGATAGGTTGTTCTATTTAGTCACATGTATGTATATGATTTGCTATTTAACTGTTGTATGATGATTAATATGCTTTTGAAAGCTAGCTTACCCTTACTCTTGTATGTGTTGTATTTGTTGTGCTTTTCTCTTTGCGATGATCATCCACTTGGGTGTGAGCAAAGGGAGATGAGGCTTCCCTGAAGCAGACCTTGGAGGAGACCGATGTTGCTATCCCTAGCTCTTAGGACTTTTAGTTACATCATGTATTTTTTTGAAATATTCTTAAACTTATAAAATTTTAAATTTTGCCTATATTTTGGATGACTGTATTTTGATACTGTCATATGTTACTCTAACTGCTTTCTCATATTATAATAACTGAATCCTATCCTATTATATTGTATGCTCTATATAATATTTGGGATGTCACATGGTTCGTTACCCTCAAAATTTATATTCACGACTATTTAACAAAAATATTATTTACTCAAAAGTGATTTAGTTAAGGATGGATATTGAATATCTTTTTTATTTTTCTGTTATGAATTATTTTCTTCCCAACTAGACTATTGGCTAATTTCACTCACAGTATTATAATTCTCATTTGAGGAGTGCAAAACAAATCCATGTGTCAGGCAGGGGGAATTTTGGCTGATGGGGGTAAATTTATTGCTCTCTTGGATCTAGTAAAGGATAGTTTAGCTTTGCAGAAGAAATAAAAGTTTACTATATTCCATGCAAGAGACAATAGTTCACTCCAGCAACAAAATAAGCCCTGCCAGATTCTGGATCAAAGCAAGCAAGGCAGCGCAGTAGAGTTAGATATAAGAGCCTTCTCTTCTCGACTTCATTCCACTCATCTTGTTCACAAGATCATTAGATCATGTTATGTCAAATAAAACATCTAAACACGAATTACTTCACTTCAATGGACAAAACCATTAACTGTGCAGACATAGGGTCAAGTTTCACTATTTTTCTGTTATTAAAATACAGGGGCAGCACAACATGCATAGATAGTTATTGCTCTCAAATACAAAACAGGTTCACATTACGTGTCCAAATTTATTCCTTTGTCGTGTTGTTTGTTTCTTGGTATTGTTCAAAAGAAGAAAAAAGGACACACCCTTGTATTATTGTCATTCTGCTTTTTTAAACTTGGTTTATATAGAGTGACAAAGAAAGAACATGAACCATGGAATCACCCAACTCTTTCTTTCTTGTGCTTTTCTCTTCTTTTTATGCCTTATTCACTGCAAAAGCGAAAACACCCATTTGAATCCATACAGTAGAGAGAGAGAGACTGAGACAGAGGGGTCCTCTGTGGGAACTTTTCTTTGTTGTTCAACAGGCAAACCTTCTGTTTTTGATCTAACCAACCAAAAATGTATGTTCACTCAATTCAATTCCTTTATTCATCTTTAACTGTACACCCCCCGGTCAAATATGAATTCCTCCATACCCATTTTTCTATTCCCTATACCCCCTTCTCTCCACAACCACAACCAAAAGTCATCAAAAAAGAATACCTCATCACATGCCCTATGATGCATTTTACATGTACAACCAACTATCGTCACAATCTCTCCCCTCAATGAAAAAAAAAAAAAAACAACTAAATAAAGCATCCCCTGCCATGTCTATCATCTACCAACACCCCCCACCAGTTTTCACTTTTCATTCCATTTGCAATGGCTATGAGAAAAATTTAGCCATCAAGAATTTAATTTTGGCATCAACATCTCTGTTCAAACTTTAAATCGCCAACATTTGCAGCATTCACTGACATGTCCTGATCCTGATGCTAAGGTGTCACCACGCCGAAGTTGGTCCCGTTTCAGTTCCAATTGTCTCTCTCCAAGTATATCTATCATTTGTCCTCCACAAAGATTCTATGTATGAAATCCCTAAACCTTTTGGAGTATAGCTTGGGATCAACGGCTGAGATGGAGGAGGGATCCACTTGCAGCGACTTGTATGCATGCTCTAGCTTTTTGCTTATATCATAATCTTGGAGAATGTCAATTATGCCAAAGTATAGGATTACATCAGAGACCTCACCACCACTCTCTGAAGGGTTAGAATTGCTACTTCCAGTACCAGTGTGCTGATCCAACCCAGCTTTACACACTCTCTCAGCTCTGGCAGGCATGTTTGTTCCCAGTCGAATTAGAAGTCCCCTGCAATACCAAGAATCACCATAATTTACTGAAATACTAGAATTAGAATTCAAATCAAATATTTGCATAATTGGTATATAAAACCAACCATCAGGAAGGGAGAACCACAAATTTGTACATTAATTTGGTTAATAAGGAATTTTATAGTTCAGTTGATTAGATAAAATCTTAAAAGTAGAAACATAAACAAAAATACTTGTATATACTAGCAAATAATGGTCACATTTTTATGTTATATATACATACATAATATATATCTCCCGAGCTTCAAAAGTCCTAACAGCAACCACTGCTTTATGAATATCACAATCGCAATCGCGATTCAACTAACAACTAGCTTTGCAAAGAAGGGTTTGCCCTTCTTAGAAAAATCAGAAGACCCCACCAGCATTTGTTGTCAATAAAACTACCTCCAATTTTGCCAATGATAACTCAAGTCATTTTCGGTCCATCTCCACCAACAGAATCATATTCCAAAATGGAGATAACTAGCAAGTTACCTGCTCCTAAATCACCAATGGAGGGGCTAATTTATTTGCAATTGCTTTATTTCTACATGCGTGTGGGCCATGTTGATAGTTTAAGACATGCATTTTGCTTTTGTTTGTTTTATGACTGGGTCCAGACAGACTAAGGCTCGAAGAACATGGCACATGCATGCAAAATTAGTCATAGAAGTGAAAGCTATGGCTACCAATGGGTGTAAGTATCAAGAGACTAATACAGGTATAACCCCACTAAGCCATCTATGGTCATAAAATATTGCAACTTAGAATGGTCCATCTTTTCCCGAAGCAAATATCATTAATTGACTAGGAATAGTCCATCTTCAAGAAATGAGGGGTTGCATTGGAAGTCACATGACCGCTCAAGCTAATAATAGAACTGCACAAAGATCTCTAAAATCCCTAAATATTTTCCTTCTTTTGGGAATATAAATGAAAAATTCAAGGAAGTCAATAATTTCAGTTTATTTCCATAACTTCATAGGAATTTATTCGTCATGATGAGACAACAGAAACAGTCAGATACTGTGGATAAATGGTAAAGGGCATACCGGCCTATGGGTATCCACTTCATATCTTGTGTGTCATCATTTTGCATGTCTCTCTTGCCTGTTATACCCATAAATTCCAAAAAAAAATTACTTCTCGGATCCAATCAATTAATTCAAATGAAGAGAAACACAGAACAACGAGGAAGTAACCTGAACACAACTCATTGGTTAAACTCTTCCCGTCATCAACTGTGCTATCATCACGGAAATGAAGGCCAATCAAAAAACTGTAATCCATTATTCCCTCTGCTTCCAAGAATTCACAGTCTCTATCAAGTTGCCTGAACAGAAGTCATCACACGAGACCAAAATTGAGAGCATAAAAAATGTTCAAAGTAAAAGCAATATGTAAAACCCTGGAAGCAGATTCTATACCATTTTAGCTCTTGAAACCAAGACTGTTCCAGGCGGAAGACAAAACAAAGATCAAGGTCTTTAAGAGTGGTAGTCTCATCGATCTCCTCCCGAGGTTTATCAGTTGTTCGACCATGAGAAGAACCTTTGAGGTCAAACCGCCTATGGATCCGGTACTCCGAACAAAATACATTGGCCATCACAATAAACCGAGTCTGTTTTCCACAATATAATTTACAAGTGTGAATATAGTTGTAAGTTGTTGCAAGTATACACTCACAGTACACCAGTGGAAAGCAAAGTTCAAATAAGGTAAGTTCATTCCTACCTTTTGACCTCCAATTGGTTTGACACAGTGAACCCCCAAAAATTTTGTTACCAGCGAATTCTTGTACTGACACACATGTTGATAGTAACTGGTAAGCATCCTGGTGAGCACCTGAAATGGCCACCAACTAATTATTGAATGGTGAATAACCACAGAAAAATGGACGGTGGCCTAGAACTGAAAGTGAGACCTCACCGTACTAAATATAGGTTTTATGGTTTTCTTTCTCATAAAAAATGAATGCATCTTGAAGTGTAGTTAAGGATGGCAACTAACCTTGACTTCAGACTTCTTCAAGGTTTTGATAATGAACCGGTCGTCCTGAGTGAGGTAAAAGAAGCTTCCACTTTTGCCAGGAGAAGACATTTCCCTCAGTGTGTCATTGCCGCAAATAGCAAGCATGTAATCCGCAGGATCTATTCCAAATAATTCCCTTAGATGTCTAAATGCCCACCAAGACATGGCCATAATTAGTACAACACCAATCCAACAAAGTTCACGGAAAATGAAAAATCATGTCCATTAGTCGATACCTGAACACCATAGGACAATAATCTTTCCACCTGAAGTCCACAGATTGATGAGGAGGTGTGAACTTAGACCCCTCCGAGGGGAACCTCGTCCAGAACTTCTCCTTCGGATCAAAATCCCCGGGCCTAAGCTCTCGCAAAACAGAAGCATGCTTTCCAACAGAGTATCTACAAGAACAATTCAGTCCTCAAAGGGATGTATCTAGTTAAATTAAACAACTAGTATAGGTAAAATCAAAGTAAAATACCTAATACCCAGTTGAAGATTGAGCATCAAATCATAATTCTTATGCCCTTTGGAAACAATGTGACCAGGCTTCTTAACATCCCCATCAACAGAACCACAAGGACTCCTCTGCAACTGCACATCACTCTCACACCCTGTGCCTCCTCCACCACCACCACCATAAAACACAGAAGCCTCCACAATGTCACAAGTGATATCCCCAGCCTCGCCATCAAGCTCCCAAATGCAAATCCTGGGAAAACTCACACTCTTTATGTTGTTGTTGTTGTTACAACACTCATCCACCGACACACGTTTCTCATTGACAAACTCCTTCCCCCAATTCCCAGAGGAGGTGCTCCCATCGCGCCATGTGAAGACGCCTCTCCCTTTGGGAACCCCGTTCTCCCAACACCCCTCGTAACGGTTCCCGTTCTTCCACACAAGCACGCCCTTCCCGGAGATGGCGCCATTCTTCCACTCCCCGACGTACTCATTCCCGTTCCGCCACGTGTACCTTCCCTCCCCCTCCTGCAGGTTGCACCGCCACCACCCCTCGTACACGTCGCCGTTCGCGTACCGCTTCTCCCCGAACCCGTGCTTCCTGTCCGAGAGCCGCGCATCGCGATACATCTCCCCGTCGACGCCGACGAAGGTCTCGGGGCCATGCATCCTCCCGGCAGCAAACTCGCCCTTGTAGGTTGCACCAGAGGGCAAGGAGAATCGCCCCTTGCTGCACACCTTTCCCTTCCTCCACCCTCCCTCGTACATGCACCCGTCCAACCAGAGGTACTTCCCACTGGCGAGCAGCGCGTTTCTCGAGAGGCTGCCGCTGTAGATGTATCCGTTCGGGAGCGCCCTCTCCACAGTCTCGGGAGACACACGGCGCGTCCTCGTTGGACGGCGGCACAACGGCGGTGGCAGTAGGAGCTCGATGTCCTTTGAGGTTGCGTTGTTGTCCTCTTTTTGCTTCGACAGTGTGAATAGCGTCTCTTGCATTTTTCCTAAGCTCCTGAAGACAGCGTCACATTTGAAAAGCCGTTGCGAACTCTCTAACGGTAATAATGGTGTTCCTGCTGCGAGCAATGGAAGAGATTATCGACAGAGAAAGAGAGAGAAGAGAAGTGAGTTACAGTGCCTTGGGAAAAGAGAAATAATAACCGGACAAGTAACAGAGAGAGAAAGTAGTTATGGTTATAGTTATGTTAAGGACAATAGTTATGGTTAAGAACAGCAACATTGCCATAGCAGGCGCCAAAAGCACCATTCTGTTCCTCTTCCTCACTTTAATTTCCGTACTAAACATCTGCATTAGCTTTTCTGTTGTTTTGGATTTCCTTTACGCATGGCTTCCACCTTAATTTCGTAAAGGAGTTAATGTTTTGTTTAAGACAATGAACAGATTTTTTCCACAAAACAGAACATATTTATCGTTTTTTCATTAAATTTAAAATAGTTGGCGTCACGCATAATAATCCCACCCACCCTTACCTTAACATGTTTTTGTGAACTTTGATGTAAAAAAAAATGGTGGCACGATGAAATTAGGAGAAGCACTAAGTGGTGGGGCTGGTGAAAGCGATAGAATGAATGAAATACGAAAGTAGCATATGCTACGTGACTTTGCGTCATGTTACCATCCCTATATCATATGCAGCATTTACTATTTTATGAACAAAAAATGTGATTCCTAGCTAGGTTCTTCATCACACCAAACGACATGCATTTTCATGACCTACGTGGGTATTATGTGTATCCTTTTGAAAAGTGTGAAATGTGAAAGAATGTTATTACACTTATTTTCATGCTAGTAACAATTTTGATATTTATTAATATGTGAAGTGAAGGATTGAGTTATTAGAGAAAGAGGAAAAAGTGGTGTGTTGGTTTGATTTTAAGAAATTATAACAAAACATATCTGATCTTCCATATTTGTTGCAATGATTTCTGGGCCATAACACAAGGTGGCCTCAAACTCAAGAAAACGCATTATGATATCAACCAAACATGACCTAATGTCATCAACTAAGCACATTTTTGCTTAATCAATCACTTGGATTGGAGGGGACAGTTGACGACATATCATGTCTTCTTAAATGTATTCCACCATTGCTTCACTTTTTATCCATTAATCGATCATTGAACAATATTCTATGTTTTGTTTATAAACATTTTTTTCTTTTAGACTCAAATAATTATAACATATTTGAAAGGTTACTTTTCGTAGAGAGTATGTGATGACTTTTAGGTGAGAGACTCTAACGTATGTATTTGATCAAATAATACAACTAATTTAATTTAATATAGGACAAAATCATTTAATTAAAAATAACACCAAAAGTAGTTATAAAAAATTACTTATTATTGTACAAGTGTAACTTCTCTTTCTAAATAGTATTTTTGTTAATGGCAGTTGAATAAAAAAACCTTATTTATTTAAAGTCAACCCATATTTAATCTCATATTATCATATATGTCTTTCTTGTTTTGGTAATGTATTTTTAAATTTTTGAAATTGAATATGCATAACATCACAATATTCTTAATACGGTAGACATTAACACGATGATATTGATTTTTTACAAATATTTTTGTCTCTTAAAGGAGTTTCATAACATTTGCTAAAAAATAATCAATCTATTTTACATGAATTTTAGAAATTATAATTATTTCTTTAACTCTTTTAAAAATAATTATTCAACAACTTTTTAAAAAATAACATATACTATATTTAATTCATCCAACGAAATATTAATTTATTATTTATATATACATATGTCCAAAATTAGAAATACATAATTAGATATAGAAGATAGCTTACCAAACACTTTTTCACATAGGCTTGCAGACTCGTGGCACATGATGAGTCTTCGGGAGGGGAGCGATGAAGGAGCTGATCGATCATTTCCACCGCGGTCACTTCATCTGGTGTCATTGTGGACTTATGTCATGAGGTTATTTTTTGAGGAATTTGAGTGCAGTACAAAGGAAATTTAAGTCGATCGGTCTCTAAAAAACATAGGTTGACCAGTATCTGTTATTCCCACTTTAAAGTACTCGCTCTTGAACCCTTTGAAGGAGGTGATATACAAAGACGATAACCACCCCTCTTTTTTGAATATCAAGGAGACCTAACCCTTCTTGGCGTTTAGACGGGTACAAAAGTACTGTAGAAAGATGAGGGGAGTTTGAGTGATGTCGAGGGTCGAGCAGAGCACCTTAAAGGACTATACCCAAATTGCTAACAGGATATAGAGTTCAAATTGCTAACAGGGTTGTTATGAACAAATTAATCGATTGAACCCTATAACCTATTTGGTTAAGTATTAGAAGAGGCCCATTTGAAAATTTGAAAAGGCTCAACTTCCATACTTAATCGATTGTCCAAAGTGTTTAACCGAATAATTCAATTTATCACACAGAAACAACAATCACAGCAATAATGAAGAATATTAATTGATTATATAAGTTCCCTAACCGATTAAACTACGACCAATATCAAGTTTTTGAAAAATAGAGAAATATTGAGAAAAGTCTAATTGATTTACATTATCTATATAACCGGTTAAAATTCACAAAACATGTTTCATACAAGATTTCACACTAAATCAACACAGATCAATCACATGCATCAAGATGAATAATACAGCGAGAATGATGCATGATTGATAGAAAGTAAATCTTGTTACCACTTGTAGACCTCAAGAAGTAGAAGATTCATCCTTTAAGCCTTCCTTGAGTCTTTGTGCGAAACCAATTCCCTTTATTTACCTGCAAAAGATTCATATGGTTTGGATGCAGGTACCCAAATAAACTTAGTGCCTTTGTTAGTGGTCTGAGTTGGTTTCTTGGGAATCCACTTGAATGTTCCCTTTGGAATACCAACTTTCTTATAACAACAAGATTTTGAGATATGACCAATGGTATTGCAATAGAAACATGTAACAGAGGAAGGTTTACTCAAGTTTAGAAAATTTCTTTGAGTTTACTCTTTCACTTTTAGCAGAGTAACCTATTCCCTATTTGTTACCCTTCTCTAGGAACCTAGAACAACTTCTAAATTAGATCTTCCTAGAGTAAACTTAGCTAATGTACTAGTCAAGTATTCAATCTTCTCTAGGTGAGTAGGGCAATCAGTACAGTCTTGAACAATGGTTTTAACTTCAGTTTTAGCATTTTCAATAGACTGTAAAGCCTTGTCAAGTTCAGTTTTCAAGAAGCCGTTATCATCAACAAGGTTATTTATTCTATGTTCAGAATCTCTTCTTTCACTATTTAATCGATTAACCTTGTATTATAGCTTCATGGCTTCAACATGTAGTTCTTGAAAAGCATCTAGTAGTTGATAGTATTTGTCTTCTATCGGTTCATCATCGAAACTACAACCACTGCCTTCTGAATTCACTAAGCCAACCATGAGACATAAATTTGTCTCTTCTTCTAGACTTTGATCATCATCATCATCATCACTTGACGAACAGCCAGAATCATAATCTTCCCAGGAAATATAGCATTCTTTTGCTTGTTTCTCCTTCTGTCTTGATTTGATTTTTCATCAATCTTCTGCTTCATTTTCAAGATTTGACATTATGGTTTTATATGGCCTTTTTTGCCACATTCATAGCATGTAGGAGTCATAGCTTTGCTTTCACTTTTGTTGCCTCTAGCATTCCCTACAAAATCAAATACATCATTTCTAGATTTCATAAATCTTGAAAATTTCTTTACCATCATATTTAATACTTCCTTTTCGGGTAGTTTTGTATCTGAGTCTGCATCATAGTAACACTTTCTTCAACCATTCTTACTTGTAGTCTTGAGGCCAATAGAGTGCTTATGCTCACTTTCTTCTTCCTCCCTCAATCTTCCCAGCTCAAGCTCATGTTCTCTAAGCTTACCAAACAAGGTGGCCATATTAGTTGTAGTTAGATCTCTTGATTCTGAATAACACTAACCTTTGGTTGCCAATTTTTATTCAAACTCTTCAAAATCATGATGTTGATTTCCTCCTTGTCAAATGACTTTCCAAGAACAATGAGATGATTTACAATGTGAGTAAAACGTTTATGGACATCATAGATATTCTCTCTAGCCTTCATCCGAAAAATTTCGTACTCCTCGACTAAAGAATTTTTTTGCTCTCCTTACTTCATTTGTTCCTTCATGAGTGACTTCTAGAACATCCCACATTTCTTTTGCTAAAGTGCAGTTTAATATCATGAAGAATTAATCCATTGTTAGTGTTGAGGAAATGACATTCTTTGCCTTCACATCATAATGTGTTCTTCTGCTCTCATCCAGATTCCATTCAGTGAAGTTCTTTATCACAGTTTTGCCATCCACCACTTTATTAGGCCCATATGGACCATTTATCATTGCATCTCATACACCTTTATCAACTGATTCCAAGAAAATCTTCATTCGAATTTTCCAAAAGGGATAGTTTTCTCCTGCAAACAGAGGTGGTCTGTTTATGGAAGCACCTTCTTCGAAGGTTTGAGATACAATTCCCATTGGGATAAGTTTAATCGATTATATTGAAAACCTAATTGACTAAAATTCGTGCAAAATTTGAATTCCCAACTCTGGTACCACTTGTTGAAAAAGATAGGTCAAGTGTTTCAACCAAGAAGCGGTGTGAATTGGTTCCCTTTATAAAAATATGTTATATTAAAATATTTTCAAAATCTTTTAATATTTCTTGGAATGCAATCAATAAAGAATAAGAACAAAAAGAGATGTAAAAGTGTAGAGAAAAAGAGATTCACATTGTAGTTTATATTGGTTTGGCCAACCTGCCTACGTCCAGTCTTCCTTCAATCAACCATAGATTGAAAGGATTCCACTATATTGATTGAGTTCTTTACAAGCAAGACATATAGAGACAACCTTATCAATGTACTATCTTCTCTGACTCCAAATTTCATATAGTAACCCAGAAATAACAACCTCTTTCTGTCAACCTTAGAGATACCTCACTCTAAGTCACTAAAATTTCTCTGAGTCCTCTTCCTGGCCGTAGCAACAGGGAACACAATCAGCCTTGATTGTAGATAACTCTGATCTGATATGATACACCTTCATGTGCAGAAAATGATCAACAATGTTGAAGCCAAAGTTCTTCAAAGAATCTTTATGAATTTCCAAATATGACAATCTTGATTCTTGAAGCAATCAGGACGCTCCTGTAATAATATCTCAACAAACAAATCAGATATTGTTGAGATTGTTGATAGGGGAGCACTAGTTTAGCTTAACCCACAATCTCAGAGTTTCTGATTTTTTATGATGACAACACATAATTAATAACACATGTGTATTTTGTGTTACATGTTCCATGCTTACATGTTATATGATTATATATTGTGTTGATTGCTGTGTTGTTGATTGCATTTCATTGTGATATATATGTGATTTTATTTGTGAATGCATGACAAATGATTTTGGAAAAGAAAAACACAAGCACTTTTGTTGAACTTAAATTGTGTTGCAAAACACAGTTTTAACTCGACTTCATTATGGGGTAGGTCGATTAAAACTTGTGTCTTTGCACAGACTTTTTCAAAGTGTGCATTGAGATTTTTCAGAAAAAATATTTCAAAACTATGTTTTAAACTGTCACATAGTCGACTATATGCGCAAGGCATTCGACTAAGTCTGTTATATTTTGAAATTCTGTTAATGCTTGACATAACTGTCTAACGATCATATTTTTAAATATGTTGACCAAGCATTAAATGAGATTCGACTGTATTAATTGCTAAATCAATTAACTGCATTGATTATTGCTAATTGTTATAACTGTTTATTATACTCGACTGCATTAGAAGCAAAGTCGACTAAAATGCGTCAGAGTTGCGAATTCCTATAAATTGACGCGAATTTGAATTCTATAAGAAGCTTTGTGATTCTAACAATTTTTGTGATATCTTTCAGATTAGTGCTCTCTTACAGAACGTGGAAAAGCTCCAAGAATCAAAGAAGAAGATTGTGGTGATCATCTCTTGTGATTTCTTGAAGAGCAAGATTGTTGTGCTGTGAAAGTCTGATCGATCTGCGCATTGGGTGTTAACTGCGTGATCAGGTTCAAAAATCCATAGGGATTGACTTGTTTCCCTATTGTGATTACAGGAAGAAGGACATGTTGCGTTCTTGACTTTGAGGGGTTGCTCAAAAGGTGAAGACAACAGGATAGGGGATTCTTGTTGCTGATCTTTTTGTTATATGCATATATTTTGATTAAAGGGTTAGATAGGTGTTTTATATTTTTTACGTGTGGTCGCTATAAAAGCCTTGTTGTAAAAACCTTGATCATTATAGTGCATTTGCTTCCTATGATTGGAAGGACACTGGATGTAGACAGGTTGGCCGAAGCAGTATAAAAACCAGTGTTTGATTTCTCTGATCCCTACACTTTTTATTTTAAGTCAACTCTGTTATGCATTAAGTCAACTTTATTTCCGCTGAATTAACAAGTCTTTTTCCTTGCATTTCAAGAAAGTTTTAAAAGGCATCTACTTTGCGAAAAAGATGTTAAAAAGACTCTGATTTTAAGTTTCACCAATTCACACCCCTCCCCTTTCTTGGTGTGAGAAGCTAAGCCATTCCATTTTAAAAATTGGCATTAGAGCTGGTTTTCATAAGTTGATTACTATTTTTGTTTAGTCGACTGATCCTGGAAAATTGCTTTTTTTTCTCAAACAGGAAGGACGAGTGAATATGCATTTGAAGTAGTATTCGTTACTTACAATGCCAAGCAAAATTCTATAACTAACGATTTTTATGAATCCTTTGAATCAGGTTTTTTGCGAAACAAAGAATCTTGTGTTGATAAATCGGATTACAGATCAGAAAGAATCAACCTGCATGCAGAGAGATTTACGAGATTTCTTAATGTGCAGAAAAGTCAAGGGAATCAGAGAGATAACAAGGAGAATGTATCTGAAGGTGATCTCATTATGTTGGCAAAATCTGAGACAACAGAAACACACTTGAAACAAGGAACAAAAAGCTCCATGTGGTACCTGGACAGTGGATGCTCAAGACACATGACAGGAGATCCAACCAAATTCACAAGCATCTCGTACAAGAATTCTAGTCAGGTCACATATGGTGATAACAACAAAGGAAAAATTATCGGCATTGGTAAAATCCAAACCCCCTCTTCTTATGAAATTAAAAATGAGCTTCTTGTTGAAGGTTTATGTTGGAAAAAGAATGGCTTTGTTTCAACACCAAGAGAGGGGGTGAATTGGTGAAAATCAGAAATCAGAGTCTTTTCAAATATCTTTTTTGCAAAGTATAAAAGTTTCAAAAGTTTCTTGAATCTCAATGAAAAAGATAAATCAGTGCAGCGGAAAATAGTTGACTATACTGAAAATGAAGTCGACTTGAAAGTAAAGAGCTTAATGATAGAAAATTCAAACACATTTTTTATACTGGTTTAGCCAAATTGCCTACATCCAGTGTCCTTCCTGTACCCGGAAGCAAATGCACTATAATGGTCAAGGTTTTTACAACAAGGTTTCTAAAGAGACCTCCACGTCAAAATATAAAACATCTCTCTAACCCTCTAACCAAAATATAGGCATACAACACCCAAAGAACAACAGCAAGATATCCCCTCTCGTACAGTCTTTGTCAACTTTGAACAATCCTCAAAGCTCCCAGAACGCAACACATCCTCTTCCTGTAATCACAACAAGGCAGCCACAATCTTCACAAGATTGAGAGAAGTAGATGATCACGTTTCCAGTACACCTCAATGTGCAGTATAATCAAGGCTTTATTTCAGCACAACAACCTTGCTCTTCAAGCAACTATCAAAGAATGATCTCCACGGTCTTCTTGATAAGTTCTTAGAGCTTTTCACTTTCTAACAGAGATCAGGATCTGAAACAATAGAACGAAAATGTTAGAATTACCAAAACTCTCTGTAGAACACAAAATCACGTCTATATATAGTTTTCTGTAAAACAGACGCTCCCAAAATTAACTACACTACTAATACAGTTGACTTCAATCAGACAATTAAGACAATTAGTAGCAGTCAAACCAACTAAATTGATTGCACATTTAATTCAGTTGACTAGTAATTAATGCTTGGTCAAAGAACCAAAATATAGCCGTTATAGTTCACAAGCATCAACAGAAATTCAAAACATAACTAACTAAGTCGAGTAGCTTGCACAAACAGCCGACTATGTCACTTCAATGCAGTTTTGAAAATCTTTCTTTGCAAAATTACTCACAACACTGTTTTTGAAAGTCTGTGCAAAGTCACGAGTTTTAATCGACTTGCTTCATAATGAAGTCGACTTAAAACTTGCAGTTTTTCCACATAATATAAGTTCAACCAAGTGCATGTGGTTTTCTTTTCTAAAACATAGGTTATGCAATCACAGATGATATCTCATTCAGAAAGCAATGAAAATGCACACATAGATAGAACAACACAATCATGTTCTTCAAAAACTCATTCACAAGAAAGTCTTAAACATGTAACACATATCAGTACATGTGTTATTAATAGTGTGTTGTCATCATAAAAAACCAGAAGCACTGTGAGATTGTTAGGTTTAGCTAAACCAGTGTTTTCCTTCTCAACAGTTTGAAACACAATCTGCTCAGCATCAATCAGTTGTGCGACAGAGGGCTTAAAATTACATTTGAACCCAAATATTGTTTGATTAGCAACGGTTCAACCGATGAGTTGTTATTTGTGGGAAAAAGATATAATAATATTTACATAATCGGCTTTAAGGAATCGTCATTCAAATCTGTTGTTTGCCTGATTACTAAAGAAGATGATGCATGGCTCTAGCACAAGAGACTAGCTAACATTAACATGGGTTAACTAAACAAGCTTGTATCCAAGGATCTTGTCATTGGTCTTCCCAACATTTGCTATGCTTCTGGTAGAGCTATTGATAGGCAAGGAATCGGATATAAAGCCTAAAATAATAGGTCAAATGCAAAGAAATTTGTTGATATAAGCAAACTTGTTACAAACGCATGCTTTTACTGCAATAACATTGGTCATATGGTTAGAAATTGTTATTACAAAACGGTTGGTGTTCCCAAAGGAACGTACAAATGGATTTCCAAGTGTCGCAACGGGAATCGCGACGGGTCGAGGATCCAAAAAAAGGAATTGGGTTTTTGAAAAAGAGATTTGGAGTCGCCACCATAGTTTATTCTGGAAAACTACGGAAAAACCATAAAAAGGATAAGGCGGTCTATGAAAAATCAGATTCTGGTTTCGGGAGTCGGTTACGTGTAGACAAGGTATTAACACCCTATACGCCTGCCCGAAGGCAGTACCTTTAATTAAATACGCGAATAAAATGTGGTTTTCAAAAATGTTTAACCTCCCCTAAAAAGAAAAAATAAAATAAAACTCTAAAGAAACAAAATATATTTTTTTTTTATTTTTTGTGCCCGACAAGGATTGACCTTGCTTCTACGTATTCTCAGTCAAACTGAGAAATCAGGGTTACGTAGTTTTATGAAAAAAAAAATTATTCGCTGTTTAGAAAAGGATGTTTTGTGTTTTGATGTCTTTGTAAAAAGGGAAAGGTTTTAGCACAAGGCCTACGCGAACGGTCGCACGTGTGCTTAAACCTTTTAAAATAATTTTTGTTAATTTTTTTGTAAGAAGAAAGAAGAAGAAAAAGGTTTTCAGCACAAGGCCGACGGAATGGTCGCACGTCTGCTTAAACCTTTTAAAATAAATTTTTGCTGATTTTTGAAAGAAGAAGAAAAGGGTTTTCAGCACAAGGCCGACAGAATGGTCGCACGTGTGCTTAAACCTTTTAAAATAAATTTTTGCTGATTTTTTTTTAAAGAAGAAGAAAAAGGTTTTCAGCACAAGGCCGACAGAATGGTCACACGTGTGCTTAAACCTTTTAAAATAAATTTTTGTTGATTTTTTTTGAAAGAAGAAGAAAAAGGTTTTCAGCACAAGGCCGACAGAATTGTCGCACATGTGCTTAAACCTTTTAAAATAATTTTTTGTTGATTATTTTTGAAAGAAGAAGAAAAAAGTTTTCAACACAAGGCCGACAGAATGGTCGCACATGTGCTTAAACCTTTTAAAATAATTTTTTGTTGATTTTTTTTGAAAGAAGAAGAAAACGGTTTTCCGCACAAGGCCGACGGAATGGTCTCACGCGTGCTTAAACCTTTTAAAATAATTTTTTCTTGATTCTTAGTATTTATTTTAAAAGTAGATAAAATAACTAAATAAATAAATAACTAAATGAAAATAAAAAGTGGGAATAAAAATAAAAAGTGGGAATAAAAATAAACTAAGAAGTTAAAAAATAATAAGTGAAAAGGGTGTAGTGGGGCTTAGGCAAAAGAAGGGTGTTCAAACCAATTTAATTCTTATAATAGGTTGGCCCAAAGCCCAAGTAAAAAGGGGGGTGTGAATATGAGACAGGGGGAGCTACAAATGAATTTTAATTCTTATGACAGATTAGGCCAAAGCCCAGGTAGGAAAGGGGGCTCGATTTAGCAGAAACCGGGGTGCAGGAAAGGTTTTTATATTCATTTATTTTTTGGTTGGGACCAATACTGGACCAGGATTTAGGAGAGGAATCAGAAAATGTGAAAGGGGTGCAAAGACAATTTTTTTTTCTTTGACGTTTTTGGGTTTGGCCCAACAGCCTAGGCACCCAGGTTCAGAAAGAGACCCCATAAGGGCTCTCATTATCCACCTCACTTCAACATCTCTGAGCCTCAAGACCAACAGAGACCTTGAGTCTCTTCTCTCGAAATGCCTAGGGTTGGGGTCGCCTTTCTTGAACGCTACCGGCCACCACCTTCTGCCAGCTTTGGCGTCACCGGCGACACCATACCTCAACAAAACCACCGCCAGACACATCGTCCTCCTCCTTCCTTACACTCTCCCTCTCCGCACGAGAGCGGCAACCCAGGAAAAGGGGTTGCCTCCATCACACATGTTCCACCACTCACCGTCGTCGGACAACCACTGCGGGCTGCGCCGTCCTCGCCTTTTTTCCCTCTGATCGTGCTAACCTAGGCTGGGGTTTTTCACCCTTAAGCATCACCGACCATCGCTTACCTCTCTTCCACGAACCGCCATCAATGGCGTCGCCGGAGAACGAAATCCACTTTTCTCTCCAGTCTAGGGTCGGCTTTCACCGCCATTCACCGACTCCACCTTCTCCATCCCCGAGGTCACGGCTTCCAAACAGAACACACTTCTTCCCTTTTCTCGACTTTCATCTTCGATTTAGCTTCCCAGGGGAACAAAGTTGTATAGTAATGAATGGAATTTTCGATTTTGTGCTAGTGTTCTTGTGCTTGTGTGTGTTGATTTTGGGTTCCCATTAGGGTATTGTGCGTGTGTGTATTTGGACCTGTGTGAGGAACAGAGCAAATTGGGTGGGGAAAAAGGGATCGGTGAAGCTTGGGAATATAATGGTTTGGTTTTTTTTTGTTATGGTGGTTGAATATGATGATGAATGTGGAAATAATGGGTCATGCTCTTCGGTTAAGGGAAAACGACCATGTGGGTGTGAGTGAAGGTTGAAGGTTGACGAGGATAACAAGGTTGTTTTGGGTGATTTTAGGCTTGTGTTGTTTGATTCAGCAGCGTGCCATGGTGTTGATGTGTTTGAGTTTGGTGGTTTTTGGCTTTGTGAGACCGGTGCGGTGGTTGTTTCCCGACTTAGGTGTTAGGCGTGAGGGGGTATGAGGATAGAATGGTGATTGAGGGTTGAATCAAAGCACGATTTGAGTCAGCAGTGTACTATGGGGCAGCCGTGTTTGAGTTTGGGTACTACGGTTAAGCTTGGTACAGGTATTAGATTGATGATGGGAACGTTAAGCTGGTGGAAAGGGGAATGGGATAGATAGAAGAATGGAATCGTCGATCAACTTGGAGCACGACAAAGGGGCTAACGGGGTCGAACAAGTTAGAGGAAGAAGTAGTCGAAGCATGGTTTAAGAGGAGGGAGAGGAAGTGATGCTTTACTCTCTGGATTGGATTCTCCTGGCACTTCAGGGACATTGGGAACTTGTGAAAATCACAAAAAGAATCACGTTGTGGCCTCTAAGAGGAGGGATAGAAGAGATTCACGAGACCTTGTTGTGCAAGGCCTACCCATGGCAAGGAGATAAAGGTGCAACGAAGGGAACAACTATACCAATGCCAGTGTATTGAGTCCATGAACATTAACATACAGTCATCACAGCAAAACAATGATTCATCTTCATGATCACACTAGGATGAAGAATTGGGATAGACGACTTACCTGGGTGTTGAAGTTTTTGCTGGATTTTCCTCTGGTGATAATCTCCTCCTCTTCTCTCGGTGCAGGTCTAGTTCTCCAAAGAAGATGGTTCTCCAGGTCCTTGATGTTGTGTGTAGCCTTCTCCTCCTTCTTCGTATTCTCTTTGTAAAAATGAATGAATAATGTAACACTATGTGTTTTGTTTTCTTCTCTGGTTTCCAGCCCCCTTTTGTCGCTATAGCTTTTTCTCCTGCAAATTTCCTTTGCTAATTGCCAATCCCCTCACCGCCTCTGTTGTGCCCCTGCTTCTTTTCTTAGGTTGTTATGCTTTTTTTTCTTTTCCCCCCTCTCTGTTACAACCATTTTTGTAACAATTCCATATGTCTCCCGAATCGCTTCTGCCACCACTCAATCTGCCTCGTCCTTGCCTGCAGAAAACGGTTTTCTGTCACTCTCTCTCCAACACGGGTACACGTTGTACCCCCGACCGAAACACTTTTCCTTTCTTTTCTCTTTTTTTTTTAATTTTTATCTTTGCTTTCCTTTTCTTTTATTTTTATTTTTATTTTTAAACTATTTTTCGGTTTTTCATTTCTCTTTTTTTTCTTTTTTTCATTTTGCTTTTCTTTTTTTCTTTTTCTTTTTCGTTTTGTTATTTTTTTTTTCTTGCTCTCCTAAAAAAACTAATATAGGAAAACAAATCAAATCAAATAATAATAAAAACAAAGTAAAAGAATAGTAAAAATTAGAATTAAAATCATAAAAAGACATAGAATAAAAATAAAAACAATAAAATGAAAATGAAAAATAAGACAAAAGTAAAAACAAGTCCTATTATTTAAACACCCGGATGAAATTGGGTGTTGACAGTTGCCCCTCTTTACTTAGATATTACTAGATAATATGAAAATTTGATATTTTCGTATTCTCTCAGTAAAAGCTAAGTAAAGATAGAAACACTATTTTCGTCTGGGTTCAAAAGAGAAAGAGGAAAAATAAAAATCTATTCAAGTAGATTGAAATTAATGAAGAGTGCTACGATGCAATAAAGAAGATTCGATAATTGCCTTGAGCTCAGGGTGCCAGGTAAAACTGGGCTTTGGAGGCTAGTATGGAAACTAGGCTTGGGGGCCAGTGTAGAAACCAGGCTTTGGAGCCAGGTGAAACTGGGCTTTTGGGCCAATGTGAAAACCTCGTGAAGGGTGTACCAACCCTATGGATAAATGATGTGAGGTGTACTAACCTCGTGCAAAGGGTGTACTAACCCTATGGATGAATGATATAATATGTGAGGTGTACCAACCTCACGAAAAGGGTGTACTAACCCTACGGACGAATGTAATGATATGAGGTGTACTGACCTCGTGGAAAGGGTGTACCAACCCTATGGATGAATGTAGTGATATGTGAGGTGTACCAACCTCGTGGAAAGGGTGTACCAACCCTATGGCTGAATGATAATGATGTGATCAATAGGTTCGACGATTGTTTTGTAGCAGGGCGCTATCGTAGAAGAAACACTTGGATTCAAACTTTTTGAAGAAACATTAGTAAACACTGAGCGAAACATTGGAGAGATTCAGAATCACTGGTCGTATTAACCCCTTTCACAATTCCTCTTTCTCCTTAAGGATCCTTTCGAACAATTTTCTTTGCTTTCTATGAGATGATGTCATGTCATGATGGTGCATGAATGCATAGACATATGAGCCATTGGTTTCCTTCTTTTCTTTTGCTCTCGCTTTCTCTTTTCATTTTTCTTTCTTTTTTTTTCTTTTTTTTTGAAAGTTCCATGCTTGGAATCTGTTGTCAATATTGTCGTCAAACACGAAGTACATTCAATACGTGTTCATTGAAAACAACGTCGAGAGGTAGAGAGCCCTTTGATGAAAAGGAAAAGAGTGTAACCATGAATTAAAATTCCCGTTATCGCTTTTTGCAATCCAAACTAGCTTGAACCCTGGAAGGTATGGGGAATGGGTATGAAAGGTAGATGGTAAAATTTTTATTTGTGAGCAAAATTACGTTTGTGTGTCTCTTATTTGGGTGGAAGTGTTGTTAATATGTTGGGCTCACAAGACTACGCCAATTTTGCACTATAAATATGCTTTGGAGAGGTGAAAAAGTTTGGGCAGGAAGGATTGCCCCTATTTGGTGATTCTCGATTGACGGGGAGACTTCTCATCTTTTTGTCTTTTCATTTTCGATGTTTTTTTCATTTTTTTTTCAAGTGATTGTGTCATTCACCACATCATTTTGCTCCAGAGTTAAGTTCGTGAGAAAGATCAGGACAAACAGTCTTCAGTCAGCGTGGACTTTTATTGGCTTATACCGTGGCTAAAGGTCAAAGGGTTTTGAAAGAAATGGATAATGAAGGCCCAAATAAGTGTTTGGCAGTTAAATTGTTTCAACAAGAATCATTTGCAAGGTGCCGACTCAACTGACTCTACGGATTTGAAACTTCGGGCACCCTTTTATTTTCCATTGTTTGTTTTTGTTTTTTTTATTTTCTTTCTTTCCCTTTTAGATCATTCTTTTCGTTGCCCTTGTTGTGGCCCTTTATGATACTTTTTCTTTTTCATTTCTGTTTTTTTTTTCTTTTCAGAAATTTTTTCCTTGATTTTGGATGCCCTTGATGTACCCTTTTAGGTTGACATCAATATGCCGATGATTCTTATCCAGGGTGATGAAAACAATTATGACTTTTGGCTCAAAAAGGGTGCAATTGGATAAACTTCTTGGTCGTTTGGGTAAAGAAAAATGGCCACACGTCATACTAAAGCTTGCTTACCTTTCTTTCTCACGATCTTAACCCTGAGACAAAACTCGGTAGCAATTGACACATCGACTTCATTTTTCTTTCCTCCTTTTTTCTTTTTTTTTATTTCTTTTTTCCTTTTTTCTTTTTACTTATTGTATCTCCCCGATCAACGGATCATTGGGCACGTGTACCACGATGAAAACTGCCCCAGTATTATATTCAAGACAATCCTTATTTTAAAGGGGAAACGAAAAGGTTAAGGGTTCAAGTAATATGGACGCATATGCTTTATCAGGAAAAGAACACTGGTTACCCCGAAGCCTTGAATCAGGAAAAGACTCAACACTAGTGTTTTTTCAAAACTTTGTTTTCTTTTGCTTTTCGAAAGTACTATGCCATTGACAACTTTATTGACAACGAATTCAACATGTGTCTTTTCCTTTTTGCTTTTTCTTTTTGTTTCTCACGACATCCACCAGGACCGAGCTTGCCGACTGAATATACTCGTGATGCTTTTATTGACCTTCGTTCAATTATTTTCATTTTCCTTTATTTGCCTAACAGCTCAGCGCGACATGCAATATTTCAGAAACTATACGAACAAAAATTAAAATGTGAGAATATGCGGTATTTATTGAATAACACAGAGTACAAAAATTTTTAAAGACAATCTCAATATCCCTTAACAGCATCCCCTATCACGAAATCGTCATGCATAAAACTTTTTGACCGCATCAGAATTGACCGGTAACGGTAACTCCTCTCCATCCATCCTTGTGAGAATTAGTGCCCCACCAGAGAATGCTTTCTTCACCACAAATGGCCCTTCATAATTTGGAGTCCACTTTCCTCTATGATCCTTTTGAATGGGCAAAATCTTCTTCAACACTAGCTCGCCTTCGTGAAACTCCCTCGGGTGCACCCTTTTCTCAAACGCCTTCTTCATTCTCCTTTGATACAGCTGTCCATGACACATTGTTGTTAACCTTTTTTCTTCGATGAGGTTGAGTTGGTCGAATTGGGCTCGAACCCACTCAACTTCCTCAAACTGAGTTTCCATTAACACCCGTAAGGATGGGATTTCCACATCAAATGGAAGTACTGCTTCCATCCCATACACTAGCGAGAATGGTGTTGCCCCAGTCGATGTTCGTACCAAAGTGCGGTATCCATGTAAAGCGAAAGGAAGCATTCCGTGCCAATCCTTGTAGGTGACCACCATCTTCTGCACAATCTTTTTGATATTCTTGTTAGCCGCCTCTACTGCCTCATTCATCTTTGGACGGTATGTTACCAAATGATGTATGAACATGATGCACGAAGTAAAACTAACATGACTAACAAAATGTGCATGCACAGTATGAAGATGCAATGACATTGTTATTTATTTTTATTAAAAACCAACAGCGTGAGGGCTACGGGAATGCAAATTTCTCCCTTTGTGCCCTAATAAAGGTTCGGCGCTTCAGAATAGAGGTCCAGTATATGCAATCTCACTAGTATGGTTCCCCAAACCTAGAGGCCAACGGTCACTAGAGCCATGGCCCCCTCCACAGCTTCTCCACAACAGTCGAGTAATCAAATAGGTGTGAAGACACAAATGAAAAGAACACACTCTAGTTGGGGTTCTCACGATAGCCAAACAGGAAGTATGGCCCAAGTGGCACCACTACACAACTCCTCTATTTCTAAGCTGCACTCAGACCCGGGTATAGGGCCCCAATCAATGGATGCACAAAGTGTGTGTGAAGGGAGAATGCAATGCACCCAAACCCTCACCTGCAAAACAACCAGAAGATTCTCAGGAAGATATAAACATGTTTTCTATCCTAGGGTTCAATATAGAATAATCAAAACAATTCACATACAATTATTTCAAATATCAAACAAAGATAAAGAAAAGGGGGAAGAAAAAACATAAAGCAAAACCACGGCGAATTCGCGCATCTAATTACATGGCTTGACTCTCTTCGATCCCCAATGGAGTCGTCATCTGTCGCAACGGGAATCGCGACGGGCCGACGATCCACAAAAAGGAAACGGGTTTTTGAAAAAGATATTTAGAGTCGCCACCATAGTTTATTCCGGAAAACTACGGAAAAACCATAAAAGGATAAGGCGGTCTATGAAAAATCAGATTCTGGTTTCGGGAGTCGGTTACGTGTAGGGAAGGTATTAGCACCCTATACGCCTGCCCGAAGGCAGTACCTTTAATTAAATACGCGAATAAAATGTGGTTTTCAAAAATGTTTAACTTCCCCTAAAAAGAAAAAATAAAATAAAACTCTAAAGAAAACAAAATATATATTTTTTTGTTTTTTGTGCCCGACAAGGATTGACCTTGCTACTACGTATTCTCAGTCAGACTGAGAAATCGGGGTTACGTAGTTCTATGAAAAAAAAATTATTCGCTGTTTAGAAAAGGATGTTTTGTGTTTTGATGTCTTTGTAAAAAGGGAAAGGTTTTAGCACAAGGCCTACGCGAACGGTCGCACGTGTACTTAAACCTTTTAAAATAATTTTTGTTAATTTTTTTGTAAGAAGAAAGAAGAAGAAAAAGGTTTTCAGCACAAGGCCGACGGAATGGTCGCACGTGTGCTTAAACCTTTTAAAATAAATTTTTGCTGATTTTTTGAAAGAAGAAGAAAAGGATTTTCAGCACAAGGCCGACAGAATGGTCGCACGTGTGCATAAACCTTTTAAAATAAATTTTTGTTGATTTTTTTTTGAAAGAAGAAGAAAAAGGCTTTCAGCACAAGGCCGACAGAATGGTCGCACGTGTGCTTAAACCTTTTAAAATAAATTTTTGTTGATTTTTTTTAAAGAAGAAGAAAAAGGTTTTCAGCACAAGGCCGACAGAATAGTCGCACGTGTTCTTAAATTTTAAAATAAATTTTTGTTGATTTTTTTTTTAAAGAAGAAGAAAAAGGTTTTCAGCACAAGGCCGACAGAATGGTCGCACTGACAAAGTGCGAGCGATAATGGAAATGCCTGCGCCTAGAACACCAAGGAACAACCTTCTGGAACTAACAGGACAAGACTCAAATTCAGATGGGTACCAGCATCGCAACAATTTAGTTTTTTTGCAGGAAAGTAGTTGCATTGAAAGGCAGTTCTCAACTCAAGAATGAACTACATGGTGAACTCAAAAATCTTGAGGTTCTGCAAGTGATAACTGTTGTAATTCCATTGCATCATGCATAGTAATTATTGATATGATTGATTGATGATGCATGAGTGTTTCTATGATTGTTTGAGATTATTTTCTGTGAAAATGTTTTTGCCCGAGTTTTAACCGACTGTATTAAGTGTGAAGTCGAATACATTTAAAGTTTGTAGAACTCTGTTTTTGAAAATATTTTGAAATACATGAGTCGACTTTAGACTTAATAAAATCGATTAGAAATCTCTGTAATGGGCTTTCTTATTTGAAAATTTAAATGGGCCAAATTGAATGCTTCTTGATTCGCGCCTTATATATGTTTGTATGCTCTGACTTCATAGATATAATACATAAAACCCTTGTTTCTGCCAAAGAGTCTCTACATTCTCTACAAAGTTGTGCAAAATGGCCGCTTCATCTTCTCGTCTAGGAAAGCGTCCTGCATCTTCTATCATAGAAGCTAATCCTTTTGGTTGGTTCAGTGATGATGATCAACACACTGATTTCATATGCCAGTGGGGTTTCAAAGAAGTAATTAGACACAAGTGTTTGGGCATTTCGTTTTTTCGCAGTGAAGGTTTTGTGTTTCAAGAATGGTTGGTCAAAGTTGGTCTGACAAAATTCATTGAACTTCAGGGAGACTGTTATCCAAATCTTGTGAAGGTATTCTATGCAAATTTGAAAAAGGAAGGAAAATTTCTCACTTCCAGAGTGAAAGGTGTGAATGTCAACATTGATCCTCTCATCTGGAAATATGTTGCGGGATTTCAACTGGGAGGAATGAAGGCTCATCAAGGCATTCCAGGATTCCACAAAACTGAAATCTATAATAATTTCCTGAAGAATCCTGATATGGTAGGAAAATATGAATCCTTTAGTATTAAAGATCTAAGCAAGGAGGAAAACTTATGTGCATACATGATCACCTG
Organism: Vigna reflexopilosa; assembly: GCA_027742785.1. NCBI lineage: Eukaryota > Viridiplantae > Streptophyta > Magnoliopsida > Fabales > Fabaceae > Vigna > Vigna reflexopilosa. Next base: position 26,517,686 of record CM050918.1, read on the forward strand.
GATCTTACTCCCGAGAGATGAAGATCAATCCTTACTGAATAGTGAAGATGTGTACCTATTGTATGCATTGCAAACTAGTACTCCAACATATTGGTCTTTTGTAATAGGTGACTATATGATAAAGGTTTCAAAACAAAAGGAACATCACCTGCCATATGTTGTCTTCATTAGTAGAATTTTGAAAATGCAAAATGTGGACATCACGAATGAAAGAACAATTTGCTGCAATAAGCGGAATGTTTTAGAGAAATTGTTCTTAGATTCTGTGGGATTCAGAAAAGGTAGAGAAGGTTGGTTCTTCAAGTATGAATACATTCCTGGTACTGATGAAATGAATCCTATAAATGTTGATTCATCAAGATACAAGTTCAGACCCCAAACAAGATTTGAAGAATTTGTTGATGAAAGATTCGAAAGGCTTGATGAGAAAATGATAATGCTTCAAAGATCATTATCTGAGCTGCATCGAGAGATGGACTATATACTGAGGATAAATGCTTTTAGAGATACTTCAGTAGATGATTCTGAAAGTGAGAAGAACAGTGCTGATGAAAAGATTGTAAAGTCATCTGAAATAGAATAGGGGTCTTGTGATTACAATCTAGAGTCATTTGTTTTTATTTTAGTAGGTTTTTGTTTTTATTTTAGTAGGTTTTTGTTTTTGTTTGATTTCTTAAATGTTTTTAGTTTTCTTTTGTAGTTAGCTTTATATGCCATATTTCTTTTGGTATTTCTGATTGTAATTCCAGCTTAAAATCAATGAAATCAGAGTTTGTTATATATTGAGTATATGATTAATCTGATTAAATTTGATTGTGTTATACCTGTAGTTCAATGCAAATGAACTATTGTTTACTGTTTCATTCATACATTTGCATACTCAGTTCTTATTTGTGATAATTCCTGTATTATTTTGATTCTAAAATGCTTGATCCAGAAGGATCTTGAAAGGTTTTTGTACGAACATTGCTTAATGGATAAAACTGGAGATTCAACTCACAGGAAAAGCAATGAAGTCGATTATGACTTGGGGAAAATCGACTGTGTTTCTAACAGGGGTTAAAGAATCCAATATTTGGAATTGTATTATTTTTTATTGATTATATGTTGTTATATGTTTGATCTTCAATATATCTTTGTGCTATACATGTGAAATGATTAAGAGATTATATTGTTGTTGATGATTAATATTGTATTATTGTTGCATTGATATGTTTGCACTGGTTTTTAAATCTGATACAATAATTTCATATGCTGATATATGCTCTGATGTAATCTGTTACACTACATTGTGTATCTATATTCTGTGATTAAAACATGCATAATCAGGGGGAGCATTGCATATTGCTTGAGATAATTTCACATTGCATCATTGTTTGTTATTTATGATTATCTAATGCATCTCTGTATGACTGATTATTTGTATATCAATACCATTGTACTTACCTTTTTGCTAATGCCCAAAGGGGGAGAATTATATGAGAATTATGTGATTGGTATTTAATTGATAATTTGTATTGATTTGTACAACATGGTTGTTTATTAATATGGTTGTGCATCATCAAAAAAGGGGAAGATTATTGAGATTGTTGATAGGGGAGCACTGATTTAGCTGAACCCACAATCTCTTTCTGGTTTTTGATGATGACAACACATAATTAATAACACATGTGTATTTTGTGTTACATGTTCCATGCTTACATGTTATATGATTATATGTGAACATGATTGTGTTGATTGCTATGTTGTTGATTGTATCTCATTGTGATATATATGTGATTTTATTTGTGAATGCATGACAAATGATTTTGGAAAAGAAAACCACAAGCACTTTTGTCGAACTTAAATTGTGTTGCAAAACAACAGTTTTAAGTCGACTTCCTCATGGGGTGAATCGATTAAAACTCGTGTCTTTGCACAAACTTTTTCAAAGTGTGCTGTGAGATTTTTCAGAAAGAAAGTTTTTCAAAACTATGTTTTCAACTGTCACATAGTCAACTATATGCGCAAGGCATTCGACTAAGTCTGTTATGTTTTGAAATTCTGTTAATGCTTCACATAACTGTCTAACAGTCATATTTTTAAATATGTTGACCAAGCATTAAATGAGATTCGACTGCATTAATTGCTAAATCAACTAACTGCATTGATTGCTGCTAACTGTTATAACTATTTGTTATATTCGACTGCATTAGTAGCAAAGTCGACTAAAATGCGTCAGAGTTGCGAATTGCTATAAATTGACACGAATTTGAATTTTGTAAGAAGCTTTGTGATTCTAACGATTTTTGTGATATCTTTCAGATAAGTGCTCTCTTACAGAACATGGAAAAACTCCAAGAATCAAAGAAGAAGACCGTGGTGATAATCTCTTGTGATTTCTTGAAGAGCAAGATTGTTGTGATGTGAAAGTCTGATCGATCTGCACATTGGGTGTTAACTGCGTGATCAGGTTCAACAATCCATTGGAGATTGGCTTGTTTCCCTGTTGTGATTACAGGAAGTAGGATGTGTTGCATTCTTGACTTTGAGGGGTTGCTCAAAGGGTGAAGACAACAGGAGAATAGATTCTTGTTACTGGTCTTTTTTTTATATGCCTATATTTTGATTAGAGGGTTAGAGAGGTGTTTTATATTTTTGATGTGTGGTCGCTATAAAAGCCTTGCTGTAAAAATCTTGATCATTATAGTGCATTTGCTTCCTATGATTGGAAGGACACTAGATGAAGGCAGGTTGGCCGAAACAGTATAAAAACCAGTGTTTGATTTCTCTGATCCCTACACTTTTTATTTTAAGTCGACTATGTTCTGCATTAAGTCAACTTTATTTCCGCTGCATTAATAAGTTTTTTCCTTGCGTTTCAAGAAAGTTTTAAAGGCATCTACTTTGCGAAAAATATTTTAAAAAGACTCTAATTTTAAGTTTCACCAATTCATCCCCCTTCCACCCCCCCCCCTCCCCCCTCTTGCCATGAGAAACTAAGCCATTCCATTTTAACAGATATGAAAGTTATGAATCATAAAAGTTGTTGAATACAGAGAGAAATGCGTCTATATATAGATTTTCTCAACTCTGACGCATTTTAATCGATTACACAAATAATGTAATCGGTTAAGGAATTAACAGATTTACATTTCAAGCATTTAACAGATTAAGTAGCGCATGTAATCAATTAACCAAAACATATAAGTCACAATATTTAAAAATATGACCGTTATGACTATCCATGAAAAGTGTTTTCATACAAAACGCATATTAACCGATTAGGAAATTAATGAAATCGGTTAAGTTCCATACTTAAGCATATTTTGAAAAAAATTTCATTCAAAACACATCAATGCACTCAGTAAACATGTGCAGGCATAACCACGAGTTTTAATCGATAATACCCATAATCTAATCGGTTAAAACTTGGTGTTTTGTCACAGATTATGTAAACAGTGTAATCAATTAATTCATACATATATGCAATGTGCAAAGTGTTACAATCAATGATTCATTTGTAACCAATGAATACTCATCAAAAATATAATCAAGCAACTGTTTTGTCATAATGTTGTGTAAGAAACTATCAAACATTTATGTTGTCATCATCAAAAACGCATGTGAGATATGGGTTAACTTTACATAGTTGCCCCTGTCAACAAGGACTTTGAATAGTACAGGGGACACATCAAAAGAATCCTGGTGGTGGACGGATCTCAAGAAGGTGTATGAGATAGGAGAACCAAGTAGGTGGTTTGAAAATAATGTCATGTGAAAAATAGGCACAGGTGGAAAAATTAAATTCTGGGAGAGGATAAGTGGGTGGGTGAGGTGTCTTTAAAACCCATTTTCTTATGAATTTTTAACAATTCAAATTTTAAGGATGCTTACATACGAGATATAAGCAACTGGAAAGAAAATAATGGAATAAAATTTTGAGTGGTGAAAAGTATGGTTTGAATGTGAACTAGAACATGTAGCGAAATTCTTGCAAACCATAGACACGATTCATGTCAATAGAGGCCTCAAAGATGAATGGAGTTGGAAGGGTGATGAATCGTAAGAATATATTATCCATGCATATAAGTTACTACAAAATAGTATTATGGGAGAAGATACAACCTTCTATGAGTAGTTTTGGAAAGTTAAAGAGTTACCATTTTCCCATTACTTTGCGTGGAGGGTGATTATAAATAAAGTGGCTACAGGAGAAAATGTATGTCGTTTAAGGGTGGTAAGGGTGGTAATTGGGAGTACAACTTGTGCTTTCTATAGTCAGTGCGAAGAAACACTTAGTCATTTATTCTTTAGATTCAAATTTTCAAGTAAAGTATGGAATATGTGCTATATATGGACAGGTGTAAGCTTTGTACATCACCATATTCCACAACAAGTAGTTTAGTTTATAACAATTGAATAGTAAAGGAAACAAGATTTACTGTTGTATATGGGTGGCAATTGTGTGGACAATATGAAACCATAGGAATAGAGGTAGTTTTAGTAATGAGGTACAAGATGTCAGAGGTAATGTTTACTTTAATACAACTAAAGGTTTGGGCTTGGATAACACATAAAATCCCATAGGCTAATTTCACATATTTTGATTGGTGTATGAGTCTAGTAACATGCTTGAGGATTGTACAATAAGGACTGCTGCAAAGATTGTTTAGAGGATGAGTATGAGTAGGACTATGTCTAGAGACTACAAAATGTGGTACGGAATGTATGAAGGTGTTTTAGTATGTGTGCAGAAGTTATATACAAGGTCTTGTGAAGAAGTAAGTGAAATGATATGGAAGGATTACCTATGAAGGAAGATTTGCTAAGGGAATCAAGGGGTTGCACTTTTTTCTTTTATTACAAGATATGCAATCAATGAGTGGATGCAAACGCAAGACCACGATTGTAGTGGTATTTTCATCCAAATATAATATACAGAAACATTTTTTTCTTTTTGGATTGTAACCTCAAGTATTCGATGACTTGCCTTGTGACCGGAAACTTGTGTATTTATAAGGTGTAATATCCATATTATACATACTATTATTCTGTTTTGGTAGAGAAAAATATTATGTATGAGATTTAGCAATCTCTACATACTTTGACTTTGTAGGGATAAAGCATCTAGTGTTCTATCATTTTATATATTTTATTTTCGCTTAAAAAAAAAAAAAACTCCTCTTTTAACCTAACTTCCATAATAGTATATCACAAAGTCTTTTGTCAGATATGTATGTTTGAAGAAATATTTTGCTTTTGCAAATGTTTATTTTCGACGATGAACAGATTGAACTAGGTTTGGTAGCACGCCACTGAACAAGAAATCACCTGGATAGCATTTTTTTTGCCCCACTGTTAACTTGTTATTTATTCTCACAGAACAAAGTACTGTGAAAATTTCATTTTGTTTCTTTGACATGGTCTGATCTACAACAATCTCAAGGATCACAGGCATAGCAGCTTGATCTTTTGGCAGCACATAAAAGATCACTGTTTCTCCCTTGTTTCTTAATACTTTCCAACAAGAACTTTCACACAACAACCCCATCTTTCGTCGAATAAAAACAATAAATAAATACAAGATTTCAGTCAGTTATGTTTTCTCACGCACGCGCAGCATTTTTCTGTTGTCCCTTGTGGTGGACTGCTTACAAAATTTAAGTTGCACCAAATTGGAATAAACGTGTGTAAACAGTTAAACATGTTTGAATGGATAATCAGAGTAAGCATTAAAATAGGTGCATGTTCATTTAATGAGTTTTCATTCTATTCCACAGAGTGGAATGTTGTGATACTGAAATGACTAGGATACCAACTATAATTTTCATACACAGCTCCACATCATCCCTTCTCAGTCCAACTTTGAAAGAAGCATCTGACAGCAAGAAAAGAAGTTGTTGGAATAGGGAAATGGGAGGTTGCCTTGTTGAGAAGAAATGAGAACCACTGTTTTTGTACGTATCTATATACCTGTACACGAAGGCAGTAATCAACCATATTTGTTGAATGGTAAAAGAAGTTGTGATCATAAATATGGTTACGAATGTATATTTTGATCAAAAGGGTGTGGTGTTAGGGGCAGCAGGTAGAAATCTCAGGTAAAAAAGGGATGAGAATTTATGGAGTTGGGTTAACATCAGTATCGGTTGAGAATTGACCAAAAATGTCAGGACAGGATTCCCAATTCCCCTTATCCCTACTCTCCCAGTACCCTCCAATATAACGGTAAGAGATGCTGCCTTTTTCCTTAGCAAACCACCTTGGTTTCCAACCCTTTTCTTGCATCTTTCGTGCCTGCAATTATGGAGAGTCTCTTGTTTATTAATGAATGAGAGCACATTAGCCAGCATAACATCATGCATTTCATTACAGGACAGGGTCCAATAATGCAACATTTGTACCTGCCGCTGTCTTTGTTCCAGCCGCAACTTTTCAGAATTTGCCATTTCATGCTGTCCATTCTCCAAACACCTTTGATCAGGTCTTAGCCTTGAATCTGTCGGTGGCAACTTCTCCTGTTTGTTAACACGAAATGTCAGACACTAGTACAAATCAACATCATTATTTCAATGTGTTCGATTGCTCGTTGTTGAAGTGATTCTCCATTGAACTGCATGATTATTTACTATCTGATGAGTTTTTGACTGAACTGTAATGATTTTAGAAAAAAGTCATTTTATGCTTGGATGTTTTTATACAAGCAGTACAAATTATTATAGCTTTCTTATGGAACGGAAAAGCTATTTAAAATCAATTTTCAGGGCATGATCAATTCTTTAAAATGAAACTAAAGATGTGAACATTTAGTATGAACAGCGTAACCCTGTTGTTATTGTCATGAGTTTGGATAAGTATTTGGATAAAAATTGAAAAATCAGTTTTGTAAATTTCAGTGTGCAATTGTGTGATTTCATGCTCACCTTTAGTTCTGGTGTGATTTCATTGAGTGTAATAGCAAATTGTGTGAAGTTATATCTTGTCGGGTGCTCTGGTGACGGGTTCTTCTTCCACAGAAGATGTGGTTTTGATGACTCATCGGACCCTTTTCCTTTCCCAAAACCCCCTCCAATTACGCAGTGCAAACTCTCATCCCACTTCCCAATTAGAGTTGCCACTGTTTTACTTTTCTTATCCTCCACTACGCCATGAATCTGCAGCAGAACTTAAATTACAAAGCATAAGTTACATAATATGTCTGTGGACTATCTATACTTAAGAAAATTATCTAATTCATAATGTAATCTTACATCTCTTTAGTCTATGAAAATGGTAAAGTGGGCATCCATTGTTAAGCTAAAACTGACATGAATTCATTTGATTCAACAACATAGAACTGTAAAATTAAGTTCATAGTAATTGAAATCGAACAGTGACATTGATGAGAGTCGATTGAAATTAAAATCACTACGCGAGTTTAACTTCCTTGTGCAATTATCATTTATAATAAACAATGAATGAAGTCAAGAACCATGTACAATTTTTATCATTTTGTACTTTAGGGGAGTTGCAATCCCAATAAATATTTTACTTTTCATATGTTCCCTTTTCTTCCGGACTTTTCTAGATAAAACTTCTTTCAAAGGCAAATGTGTCTTTCCTGAAAAATCCTCCGAGTATTATACTTTGTTCGTCAATATCCAAATATTTCTGATATTAAAAGGGTAATGGTAACTACGCTTATTTGATATGATTTTTATAACTGAAAAATAATATGTTAAATGAGTATAGATGTATGTAAAAAATATTTTCTCATACTAAAAATTCGTAGGAAAATTTTGGATTAATCGAAGATCTAATATTATATTAAAAAAAGTTAATATCTTTTATTTTTAAAATGAAAGTCGTGTAGGCTTTTTTAATAATGGAAGGTTTTTTGTCTGTAGGCTTCCTTAGACCTAGTCTACGTGAACTAGGACCAAACCCTTGTGAACAAATTCACACTACTAGCCATATGTGTGAATAAAATAACATGCTACCAGCATAATTCTCCTACTTGAAATGGAACTTTTGTCCAAAAAGCACAGGTGCCACACGTCATAGTACAAAAAAATTGTAAGACATTTAAATTTCGACCAATATATCAGGAACGAAATAATAACATAAAAATAAGATATGAGAAAGGGCACCTGGTGAGGATTCCTATCAATGATTGACTGCTCCTTGAATTTGATCTTACATACATAGCTACTGTTCCCCTCTAGGCGCATTGTACCATAATGGTCGCAGTAGAGTTTTCCTAAAATGAGGTTGTAAATAGATGTTGTTACCTGGTGATAGAACATGAATTAGCTAATATTCAGAGTGTATTTTGGAAGAGATTGATAGGTACATGTATTACTAATTAACTTCATGCAAAAAACTATATATACCTTGCTCCAATGAATTGTTTCTCCATCATCAAACTCTACTGTCAATACACCAATAGGATCAAGCTGGATTGAACGACCCCAAAATTTACTTTTTAAATTGACGTCACCCCAAAATTTCCAGCCCCTGCCCTCACAATGGCATGCTACAATCATGGGGTGATGACTGACCTATTTCAAGATGAATAGCGTGAGTATTTTTCATTAAACCACTTTACACAAGAAAAAATAACACGCCAAGCTATTGATAAGCAAGTCTATGGCTTATTATCATGAAGGATTCAATATGAATGGTTTGGAATTATATGAATGAAGATATCTTTGTACCTTCTCAGAGATAAAGCGAATGCCTTTGTCTGGGTAATCTGCTTCATATGTCTCTCCCAACAGTGGATTAAATGGTTTGCAACTTCTACCTTTGGTGCTAGCATATGCCGAAGCTGCAAATCCAGCTACATGTATCATCCTCTTCAAACCATCACCCTGTGCACAAATAAGTATGCATGTGACAAATCTCACACATAACAACTCCTAGTGAATAATGACAATAACTATAAATGATCTATATACTAAATAAGAAGATTTAACAAACTAACCATTTTACCCCATTCATATGCTTGGTCTAGAAGGTAAGAGTACTCAACATCTTCAAAACATTTCTGCAGTGAGGAGAGAGGCTCGTTAAAGTAAACTGGAAGACAAACTTTTGTAAGATCCTTCCCGATATTATCTTTTATGATGGACCATAGACTGATGCTACTTTCTTTCTCAACAGGATCGGGTAACTTCTTTCGTCGCTTGATTTGAGGATAGTTAAATCCAACAGATCCAATGGGTGACTTTTCATCACATATCTCATTTGGACCACTCTCATCCTGCTCAGAATCATGGCAGGACCTCAGTTGATCTGAGCCTGTTGATAGAATTTCACATGTATCAAAGAATGCATCGTCGTCGTCGTCTGAAGGATCCAGCCTATCGTTCTCATCAGAAGAATCTTCCCCACTTCCCTCTGTCACAATCATAATATTTCATGTTTAAAATTGATGACAAATGTGACCACACTATCAGTAACTGCATACACCTACTAAGAGATACCAAGAGAAGAAAAAAAAATGGTACACCTAATGTTACAAAAGTAATAAGAAGCAATTAGAGAAATGAGGTCGAAGAGACATACAAGTAGTGGTATAAAAATATCGTTGCTAAAATTTGTTTGCAAAAGTAGTAAAAGTAAGTCGCTCAGGAGAAAATACAATACGTGAAACATGAAGTTTCTGTATAATTTGGTTTACCAATGCAAAACTTTATAAGGAAGAGGAGTCTAAGCATAACATGAGACATACTATTGCAGAGAAATGTGCATTATAAATTGAGAAGGAAGGAGGAACCAGTGTGCTAATTAATGAGTTGAAAATGGCAAAAGGTGTGCTTACTGAAAAGCTACATTCAGATTCATTCGAATAATTTTGATTATATGTTCGATTAAGGACGAAGAGAAAGCAACAGAAAGAAAAGATTATATGAATAAGGATGAAGTTCAACATTCACTATAGCCTTCAATGAACAAGTGCAGTAAGACAAACTGGGTGCATTAATTAATTTCCATGCACGTACCGCTATATTTTTCTTGCGTTAATGGATGAGTATCTGCACCATCCTTTGATTGCCTTTGGTCTTCGATAAGTGTGTTCTCCAAATCAACTTTCTCTGACTATATGCATGAAGGAATGAATATGATATTACAATATGGTTTGGTTAAGTTACACTAACACAATGAAGCGAGTACCTCTAACTGGCGTAACGTGTCTATTAGTAGCAAATGCTTGTGCTTGAGAGCCACGATTTGCTTCTTCAACTGAGAGAACTCGGATTTCATGATTTCCTCACATTCCCCGATTGTAGCTTCACTCACACCCTCTTCTAAAAGCCTCTCTCTCAATTTTTCAGTGGAAATAGCCACTGATGCCACGGGTGACAAAACCTCTGCTTTGGGCAACCGAGGATACATGTCCTTCACTGCCATCATTGCATCCACCCACATTGCTCTATCTTCCTTGCTCTCTGCCCTCAAATGCAGTCTCTTCTTCGTCCCCGTACACACAGAAAACCTCCTCTTATCTGAACTGTTCTCTCGCACCGAACACACCTACAAATGTATACAATGAACATAAAAATAAATGGACAACACTATTGAACCACTGAAGAATTAACTCACTTCTGTTAGAACAACACAAATGAATGAATAATTTTTAGATATATCACTTTTTCAATGTTTAAGGGTGTTTACCATGATTTTGTTTTGGAGGAAACTAATAGATAGATTCGGGGTGAGTTAACCACAAAACTATAATTAACTATTTTACCCCCATAAAGGTCATGGTAGTCTAATATTATCAAAAACACCCTTCTTCCCAATAAAAATATTTTTTCATACACCTAAATTTTTTACACTCATTTGACATTATCCTTCTCTATTATTTATTTTATTCTTTTGAAAAAATACAAAAATTTATACTTTTATTACCATGCATCAAATGAATATAAAAATGAATGTAAAAGTGTCTCATAATACCATTACTCTTTTCTCAAAACTATTTGTCAATTAATTCAATTGACTATTTATTCAAAAAAAATGATATTTTGACACACATATTTTTTTTTACTTTCTTTTTTTTTTCAAAAAATTACAAAAATTTACTCTTTTAAAATCATTTTACCCTTATTAAATGTGTCAAATGAATATAAATATTTCATTCTATTCTTACTCTTTATTCAAACATTATTAACTCATCATTTTCTCTCTCTCACTTTTTTTATTACATTATATCATCAATCTTTTGTAGTTACATTTCTCTTATTCATAAATGTTGTTTTAGTAAATAAAATATTCAACACAACTTACATATATCTTAAATAATTTTTTACTTTCTCTTACTTTGTCGCCGAGTAAAAGTAAAGTTAAATAATTTCGTCCAAAATTATTGAAGAAATTAATATCTAAAATCAATTATTTGAATGGGACTAAGGATAGCAAAAATATCCCTGAATGAGATTTAGCGGATATAAATTGACAATGGATACAGATATGTAATTTTAATAGATATATGTATGGAAATAATAAGAATAGATTTTTTAATTATATGTTTATTAATTAGAGTATGTAAATATAAATATTTCTTATTCGTTAGATGAATATTTTTGTATACGAATAATTTTCTAGAATTAAGTGATTAAAATAAGGTTAGTGATGACAAAATCATTAATAATTAAAGAATTATTTATAATTAAATTTTACAAATTTATACGTTTATTTAAACTTATAAATTAAAGTTGTTTTTAAATTATATTTTTGTTGTGCAATTTATTTAATTTGTCTTTTTTGAAAACAACAATTTTATCGATAAAATATTTTATATATTATTTTATTTAGATTATATTTTAAAATTCATTTTTAATTTAAGTTTGCATTTTAAAGAATACGTTTTAAAATAGTTTTATTTAAAACTTACAAAAAGAATAAATAAATATTCACGTGACCCATCTATTACCGTGAGTATAAAATTACTGGCATAACAAAGACGATTTTTTTTTTTTTTTATGGAGCTGTTGATCAACCTATTATCATCAATATAAAGTCAAATTTAATGAGAATAAATTAGGCAGGTTCTTATTATATAATTGATAAAATAGGTCTTTAAAATACATAGTTTTTCAATTTAATGAATACTGTAATATATCAAATTAATATTTCATTAATGAGAAATTAATGTGTCTAAACCGTCTTAGCATGCTTTTTAATAACTTACTTTTAAACTGTTGATCACGTCTTTTAGATTATTAAACTTTGATTATGACATGATGTTTGTGTTAAAATAACGTAACATGAATGAACGAACGTTTACGAGTGAATTATACCTAACCAAAACGTAACTTGATAATTAGGGTTAAAGTTCCGATAGCTTTGATTTTAGAGAGAGAACTAACCATGAGATGGATTTCGCTGACGGGTTTGCGATTGCGGGAGGGGCAGTGGCGGTGGCTATTGATGCGGCGGAGGGACTCCTCGCCGATGACCATGGAACCGTCCTCCACGTCTTGGTTGAGGACTAGCTTGTCGGGGCCGTGGATCTTGTAGTAGGAGAGTACGCCGTCGTGGAGGACGAACCAGCGGGGGCGCCACCCGCGCCCGTAGTTCACCCACTTGTGAAGGATGCCGGAGATGCCGTTCCCGACGACGTCGCTGAGCATTACCTCGCCGCGTGTGGTGGTGTGCTGTCGGGTGATGCGCGCGGAGGCGGAGCGCTGCACTACGCGGGAAGCGGAGGGGCGGTTGTGGCTGCAGGTTGAGAGGGAGCGGAAGCGCAATGCGGGCGGCCCTGCCGGCGGATTCATGGGTTTTTCGTCGGTGGTGGATCCGGGTTGACGCGGGATTGGAGCGTGTTTGTTTCGGTTTTGTGATCCGCGAAACGAATTCATTGGAGAATTGAATTGGATAGGGTTGGGATGAAGATGATGAAATTGAATATGAAGATGAAGAAGAAGATGATGATGATGCGTATGAATGCATAAAGGAGGAGTTGTGTTGTGAACGAAGAGTTTCCCTCTCTCTCTTTCTTTCTGTTGTGTTGTGGTTACCGGGGCAGCGTTCTTAGCGGCCACACCACCATGCAAGGGTGGCTCGTAGTAAAAATCGCCCGTTTAAAAAATAAGAAATAAAATTAAAATCGTCGTTCGACGAGTGAGACAAAGAAAGTAATAATGGAATTAAATAGTTGAACTGATTTAAACTGTAATATAAATAAGTTTATTTATTTGTAATTATTTTCTCGTTGATGTTCTGCTAATTGTTTATTTTTAATCCATACAAAAGCATGATTAAAATAACTAAAGTTATTGAACAATTATATTGTTAATGTTATATAGATTTTAATATATTTCCAGGTACATTTTTTTATGATCAATGATGTTGATGATTTCAATTTTTGAACTTTCCTTTTATCTTTTTCATTACAACAATAAATTCAATTTATAGCGGATTTTGTGAAAATTTCTTTCTCCATGTGTCTTTTAGTCTTAATTGCAGACACTTATATTCAAAATGATTGAATGAAAATTATGAATCTTCGTACTTACTATATATCATTATTTTAACTTGGGGAGTAAATAGTGTGAATCTTGTAGGATTTTTTTGTTTTTTTACTTGGTTGAAAATTAGGATCCTAATAAGGTCATTTTTGCAATATTGCTGAAAATTAAGGAATTAAAGAAGGAATTGAATAATGGTATTATTGGTTAAGAATTTAGGGGAAATGTGGGACTATATATAGGTTGGATAAATCTTGGCTATAATTTGGAGTGGTTTATTTTCTAGAAAATAGTTAAAATTAAGATAAATATGAGTTTCGTTTTTGTTTATGATTTTGATGGTAGTGTTGGTTCATCTTTTTAAAATTGAATTTTTAGAACAATAAATAGATTAATGGAAGAAATAGTGTAAGATAAATGTGACTTCAATAGTGGAAGATAAAAACTAGAATAATACAAGAGTGGTTATTTTTCTTAATAAATGTTAAGTAGGGTATAGGGGAAATAATTCTCACAAAATATAAAAAATATCCACATATGTCATCTTCCTGTTTTAATAAATGTTAAAGTATTAATTACCACAAAATTTAAAAGTTTATTAAAATAATTAATTATTAAAAATTATCAGTATCAATATTGATAATTTCTTGTACTTGATCGTGATTTAGTTCGTCTATATTTTTTCATACGATAATTTTAAAAATCTTTTTCAAATTATGTAAATTGAAATTGCTTTTAAATCAATTAAAATTTGATTGAGATTGTATTCAAATCAAATTTAATATTCAATTAAATGTAGTATATACTAGGAGAACGATTCCTAAGTCGTCTTTTAATGACCAATTATGATTTAGGAATTAGATCAAACATTTGGTGGGAGTGTTTTTGAACAGTTTTTGTGAATGAAAATGAATTAATTAAAGCTCACAATTAAACATAGAATTAAAATGGTGGATCATTAACACAAATGCAATGTTCTAATCACAGATTAACATCAATTACTCACTACTTTAACCCTTAATCCAACATAAGATAATCAATTAAGCGAACACTAACCATGTTTTCATAATTGCGAACTAAGCGAACACAACACACCTATTCCATCCATTATGTTCCATACAGATTGATCAACTAAGCGAAGATTCAATCACCAATTTGGCAACTAAGTGTATACCCATTGCAAGAACACAATTAGATTTAATAGAGTGTCAAGTCAAAGCAGCAAAAACACACTACCAACTCAGAAATCTCATGGAAACAATGCAAAATCACTAGTGACCAACTAAGAACATTTAAGCTAACATTAAACCAAGATTAAAAACAACAAGCCGAATTGAATTCATGAAACCCAGTAACAACAGAACAATAAAAGGCAATTCTGGAATGAAAATGCAAAACTAAGCGCAACTAGAAAACGTAAATTCAACTGGAAAACGTAAATGCAATTGGAAAAGTTAAATGGACAACAATGAAAGAGGGAAAAACGAAAGTGCAGAGATGAAAACGAGAATGAAGACGGCAATGAAGGAAAAACACGAAACGGAAATGAAATTGCAATTAAAATGAAACTAATTCAGTACATGAAGAGTAAAAGGAAACAAAACCTAGAACCCCTAAGGGGGGGGCTAGACACGTGAACATTAGGGATGGCAAAAAAATTCGCGCTCGCGGATATCCGCGGATAAAATCCGCGACGGATAGTTGATACCCGCGAATATTTACTACCCAAAACCACGGTTAGCGAGTATTTTAATACCCGCTTATAAATGGATCGGGTGCGGTATTATACTATCCGTTACCCGCAAAAAATAAAAAATAAAAATTTAATTTTTATTTTATTAAGTTAAATTTAATTAAAATTAACATTAATTTATATTTTACAAGGTTAAATTTAATTAAAATTATACTATATGAAGTATACCGATCGGAATTAATTGTCATTAATGGACAATTAACATGCATTAATTGGTCAGATTGTCTTACGCTTTACAAAATATACGGTATTGATTATTTATTATTGGGTTTGATTGCCTAAAAATATACTGCATTAATGGTTAATCAATGGGCTTATCTGCCACAGGCCCTATAAATATATTGTCTAGGTACAATCATCCTCTTCTATCCTAATAAAATATAGACTCTCTATGAAACATATCTGACTTGAGCGTAGGTGTCTTCTGCAGGTCAACAACCCATCGGAGTGGATGATATTCTCACGAAGGATTGAAGATCAAAAGAGAACAAAGCAAAAAAGGACGCTCGGACCAATTCAACCTAAACAAAAATAAAATTTTAATTTATATTTAATTTAATTTATATTATAATTTATATATTTTTTGTAATTCTATTTAAATTTTATTTTAATAATTTATAAAAATATATTATTTTAAATATTTGCGGGTATCCACGGGTTTTAATCCATGGATATTTTTTAAACGGGTATCCGTGCGGGTAGCAGGTCGGGTAGCGGGTGGATTTTTTTTTTGTCGGGTCGGGTTGCGGGTAGGCACTATCCGTGCCCGACCCGAACCATTGCCATCCCTAGTGAACATTGCTCCAAGCCTAGAGAGAAAAACACAAATGAGGGGAGAGGAACCTTTCCCAAATCTGATTTGGGGTTTTATAAACCCAAATTATGAAAATACCCTTCCTATATGGACTTCTACAAAATATGACCTAAAAAATTGAGCCCAAAGTCATAAAGTTTGACCCAATTACATAATAAACGAATTCAAAATGAAATTAAACTATAATATTGATGTGGCCACCCTCTTGAAGTCCCAATATATGTTTCCAAAATTGTTCTGTAAATAATAATTTGAATAATTAAGCTCAAATAATTCAAATAAATTAAAATAAGAATTAATATTAATTAAGCCCAAATAGTGAAAATGAGACAATAATGGAGAATTAATCACAATTCACTAACATATTTCTGTGCAAAAAGCTAAGTGAATAGTACAAAATAATGATTCATCAATCATCAATCAAGGTTATTTTTATGATATTGACGACTGAGTTTCACCAATTTTTTTTTTAACAAAATCAACTAACAAGTTTCCCATTAATATTGATAAAAAAGTTATAAATTAATATTGTTTAAAAGTTTTTTATTTAATATTAGAAAATAAATCCTAACAAATTATTGACAAAGTATAATATCTCTAATGTACATATAGACAACTAAACACTAGTGTGAAATTTGCCTTCAAAGTCACGCGTACAACGTCAGAGCATAAAAGAGTCAACATTAAATATGATCGGTGACAGTTTTGTAAATAAAATAAAATATTAGATGTCGGCTACCTTCCACCACGACGTTATATCCTCTTTTGGCATCGAACTTCTGACCATTAGTCGTCATATCTTCTGTCATGAGCATTTAAAAGTTGAACTGAAATGACCTTTTGACAGCTATAAGAAGTCGACCTATCAGTAAACAAACGTCTTATGGCATTTAACGATGACCATTGAAGAAACAAAGGTCATATGGTCTGTTTCTAGGAGCGATAGTCTAGTACTAGGAGTGGTTCGAATACTTGAAGAAAATCTAGGCGTGATAGTCTAGTACCAAGAGTAGTGCGAATACTCAAAGGAAATCTAGGCGTGGTAGTCTAATACTAGGAGTAGTGCGAATACTCAGAGGAAATCTCGGCAAGGTTTGCTAAGTATCCAAGAGTGGTGCTAATACTCAGACCAGGAATTGTGAGAATACTCAATTGTAATCATGTGAAGATTATAGTGGAACCCTCTACAAACCAGTATAAAAATACTTGTGTAATTATATTTTCTATCATCCAAGCGATCCTCTTATAAAATACAATTGTTTTTTATTTCCAAATACAATAATCTTCCAAGCTAAACGATTACTTTTCTTAAAAGGAAGTTCTTACAAAACGCTGCAGTATATATTCTGAATAACACGATAAAAACTATTTTTGTTAATTAATAATGATAAAGTCGAGCGTCTAAACTTCTAAAAGAAAAACTTCAATGCTCGATAACGTGCTATCTTAGAAGGATTGCGAAAAATTTTCCATTAACACTATTCACTCCCCTCCTTCTAGTGTTTTTCAGGTACTTCATATGATTCGAAGAAATGAAAGAAAAGAAAAGATGAACGAGGGTTGATTTTTTGAAGGAAGGTAGTGTAAGTTCTCTCGTTTCTCTCTTCGCGGGTTAAATCCCACTTGCAAGGAAAACAAGGAAAACAACATCCCTCCAGCCATGCAAGCACAAACAAGATCAACACATACCACTAAGTCGAGCTTATTTTATTGATATCATATCCACACATATCCACAAAAATGTAACACCCCTTCCAGTGTCATGGGTATAAAAAGTTTTCGCATCCATTTCATAAAACATGCATTTACGATAATCAAATTTTATTCAATTGAAAATGCAGGAGCAAAACATAACCATAAATGTCGTCTGAAAATTTCAGAATATATCTTTTACATAAAAATACCAAGTTCGAGAACTTTTTAATTAATAGAAAACATTAATAAATTCCCAAACTTAAACCCCAACTCTCGTTAATTACTTCGATCTGTTCTTATCTGCAACACCATATACTCCCATACAAGTACGATTATCATAGGTGGAAACCACAACCACAACATGCAAGGGTGATGAGCAACCGGAAATATCATAATACACAATATACATCAATCATTTTGACTCAGAATAATATAGTCATATATCATCACATCATTAACATCACATCCAAATCATTCATAAACCAATGTCGTTTCCTTGTATTGTGTTGTCATAACCTGTTCTCACTAATAGAACGATTTGAGTCGTCTTCCATCGCAAGTTTAGACCTAGCTCCCTGACTTCTCAAGGACCAACGAGTAAAAACACCAACACTACGCGTACCAGTGTACTATACTCAGCACGAGTCTAAGCCTTTAGGTGAGACATCCAACCCTCTTGAGTTCTCGCGAAGGAGAAAAGATGACACTCGAATCTTTGTCTAGACACGAGACTCCAACATTCTTAATGTAGCGCAATACGAAAAACTCACACATAACCGACAATAATACAAGAAAATAACATAGTTTCATATTCGCATCATGAATCAATACACATTCTCAATAATATGCATTTTCCAACCAATCATAAAATTTATGACACAAACCACATCACACTTCCTGAAGATTATAAACATATACATATATTCATCAAATCAAGGTTTTGAAACACCAACGTAATTAATTTAAAGTAATCCAATACTAACACATAATATATATCACGTAAAACTCACCAACATATACACGAGTAATCATATTTTGATTGTTACTCTATAACCCAACACCACTCTTAATTCATTTAATATTTTCTCTTTTAGGTGAGTGGGACCCACCCATAATCATCTACTATCCCATTTTTTTTATAGAAACCAAACAAGAATATTTCAAGCTGCTAGACTACGAAACATGAAGGACCTAATTAATCCTCCATACCTAATGGTTAGGGATGGCAACGGGTCGGGTCGGGCACGGATAGTGCCTACCCACAACCCGACCCGACAAAAAAAAATCTACCCGCTACCCGACCCGCTATCCGCACGGATATCTGCTTAAAAAATATCCGCAGATATTTTAAAACCCGCAGATATCCGCGGATACCCGCAAATATTTAAAAAAATATATTCTTATAAATTATTAAAATAAAATTACAAAAATTAAATATATATAAAATATAATATAAATTAAAATGATATTTTTGTTTCGGTTGAATTGGTTTGAGGGTCAGTCGTTCTTCTTTGCTTTGTTCTCTTTTGATCTTCAATCCTTCCTAAGAATGTCATCTACTCCGATGGGTTGTTGATGTGCAGAAAACACTCCAACGTTCAAGATATAAAAAGGTCTAAATAAATTTTATTATTAGGATAGAAGAGGAAGATTGTACCTAGACATGAATTGTATATTTATAGAACCTGTGGCAGACAAGTCCATTGATTAATTATTAGTGCAATATATTTTTAGGCAAACAAACCCAATAATCAATAATTAATACCGTATATTTTGTAAAGAGTAAGACAATCTGACCTATTAATTAGTGCAATATATTTTTAGGCAATCAAACCCAATAATCAATAATCAATACAGTATATTTTGTAAAGAGTAAGACAATCTGACCTATTAATACATGTTAATTGTCCATAAATGACAATTAATTCCGATCTGTATACTTCATATATTACAATTTTAATTAAATTTAATCTTGTAAAATATAAATTAATGTTAATTTTAATTAAATTTAACTTAATAAAATAAAAATTAAATTTTTATTTTTATTTTTTGCGGGTAGCGGATATCCGCGGGTACGAATAATATAATACCTGCACCCGACCCGTTTATAAGAGGGTATTAAAATACCCGCTATCCGCGGGTTTCGGGTAGTAAATATCCGTGGACATCAACTATTCGTCGCGGATTTTATCCGTGGATATCCGCGGACGCAGATTTTTTTGCCATCCATACTAATGGTACAAGGTTGCAAGTAAATGATTTGGAAAAGAATGTTATTTATGCTATAGTAATAACAGGCAAAAATTTTGGTGATAAAATATTCATACCAAGAATGAACTTGACTCCTTATAATTTAAGCATGCCTTTCGAGCTTCAAAAGAAGAAATTTCCTATATTTACACGGTTTTCAATAACAATAAACAAAAGTTAAGGCAAACTTTCTTTAATTTTGGATTTTATCTTCCTCATTCCTTGTCTCCTGTTCACCCATGGGCATTACTACAACTAGGGTGAAAACAAAAGAAGGATTGAAAATATTAATTCAGGATAAAGATGGAAATGTAATTACTACAACTACAAACATGGGTTACAAAGAAATATTTGAAAATCTTGAATAAGAGGTATACAAATTAATCTTACATTATTCTGATTATTTGTCAAGTATTTTATTCTTTTGTTTTATGAATCCCATTTTAAATGTAATAAAGTTGAATATGTTATACATGTGCAAATGACAATGACCTTTTGTGAGAGGAGATTGAATAAGCAATTGTGTATAAATGTTGATTACATGTAGATGCATAGAGGTTCAAAAAATTGAACCTTCATATTCGACAAGACAATTATTACTATCAGTAGTGATGACACATTGGCTTGGTGAAACCAGTAGCCAAAACTGGAATGGAAGCATCCATTAATTATCTTAGAGATGAAGATGCAGTGGAATGAACTAGAACTTAAGGATAAAAGGTGTTTAGTGTGTATAAGAGGTTATGCTGCAAAGGGAGGTTAAATATGAAGAACTAGTTAGCATGAATAAAAGGTGACTAGAGGAGGATCTCTCGGATTCTCTAACCATGACTCTCAAGTAGGAATTGACCTAGAGTATTCTCAAGAGGGAATCAATTCAAAGCTCAAAAGTATAGAATAAATGGGAGGATCTTGACTTTTATAATGATGCTAACGCTCCTAAGACACAACTACCTAGTTGATCATCAACCTATATTCATGGATCAAGTGACACATGGTAACCTACATGTACAATGCATTATAAACATAAAAAATATGGTAAAAGCCTTTGGACATGAGTGTTGAGCAGTCGACACTGGTCATTAGGTGCCTGGTATGCAAAATGGGTGCAGGAAGCTCTTGGAATGTTTGCACTAAGCGACCTGAGGTTTCTGATGAGTGGTCACTCGCTGGACAACCTGACCACGTCGTTGGGCGACCATAGAAAGCCTTGGTAGGTTGGTCTTAAGCGTACATACTTCTTGTTTATAGGTTTTGACAATCTTATTTAATCTTTATTTCTTTTGGACTATGTTTGGTACATTCTAGTTTTAACTTAAAACAGATTAAGATTGATAGTAATGCTCAATTACATTCAACACAACACAGATATACCTGACAGCTTCCCAGGTTAGCATAAAGGAACAAACTTGGCACCAATGCCTAACGCAATTGAGGAACCAAAAATGAATCCCCTGGCTTCAACCCTTTCATATAATCCAATGAAAGTTTACAGTAATTAATAAAGGAAAATGCTCTATAGGCTTTTGATCATGAAAATCAAATAACACACTGAATCATGTAAAACATCATATCCAGGTGAATCAAACGGATCTAATTATGAGCAAATAAACACTAGCTTCACGAAAATGATGATGAAATCAAAGTTACGAAGGTTTTTAAATGATACAAACCTCTAGACGAAGATGAATCGGTAGAAAATGGTACAAAACCCTACCTATTGAACTGAGGTGGATTTGAACAAATTTAATCGGTGAGAAAGTGAGCCAAAGTAAGGGGAAAGTAACAGATTTGTTTGCAAGAATTGCCTTGATTGCCAAAGTGAGATTAGCCCCAAGAGCTCCATATACCTTGAAGATGAACATACAGCGCAGGAAAGGGATACAATTGAAAGAAAATGAGATCACAGAGACGAAAAGCGAAAGCGGCGTGCGCAAACGAAACTAGGATTAATAGAAAATATGTAGTGATTAGTTCGAAAAATCATTTTAAAAAAAAGTAATTAAATGTTAGGGACGATTTTGTTTATAAACCGCTGAAATTATCTGAAGTTTTAAAAATCACGGAGAAAAAACTCCAATTAAAATATATTATTTTTGTAGTGTAACTTCTTTTATAATAATTAGTAAACAAACTAAAAATAATAATTTCGTAGATTAAATCAATTCATCTTATTTTTATCTTCAATATCTATCTTACTTTTACAAAATCTATTATGATGGATTCGTGCATTTGTGATGGTAAACCAGACCTTTTAATATTTTATAGATTGCTTGTTGAAATAAGTCATCATTCTTCCCAAAAACATTAAATAAAATGATTGAAGATTGCTTCAAGAACGAGACAATATAATGCCAACGTGCTAATAGTAATGAATAACACTCAATGCACATTCTCTCATAATTACTATATGCATCGAAACCCTTCCATACACATAAATATAATTAGTGTTTTGGACATCTTCTTAATCAAGAGATTCCAATAATTCTCCCTTACCTCAAACACAACGTGACACAGCTTATGTATTTGGCCTCACTATGTAAGGAATTTCCTCCTCAACCACCCAAAATTTAATGCAAAAATTCTTATCGTACATTATAATTTAGTGATATATTTTCAGTTAATGTCAAATTTTAGATTAAAGAAAAAAAAATTAAAATAGATATATTGTAGAAGAACGTGACTTTAAATTTAAGTTAAATTTAACAAAAAAAATAGTAAAAGTTATGACACGTGATATGTAATTTATGTTTAAAAAGTAAATTTTAAATTTAATTAAATTGTTTTATAAGGCAATAGTTGAAATCATTTATATATTGTAATTTTGTTGTATTCATATATATATATATATATATATATTGAACTTATAAAAAAGTGATTATAGGAGGCCGTGTTCATAAAACTAATTGACCTGAATATCATTTGAACATTAACTTATTGTGATTTAAATATATTTGGGTAATTTAAAAGTACGTATAACAACAGAATGAAAAAAATAAGTGTTGGGCCAGGAAGAGGGTGATTATAAAATTCATGAAAAAGCATAGAGATAACATGACAGCAAATTATGGAAGATTCACGCTCGAAGGAAGCGAGTGTGGCACACTGCAGTTTTCAGTTGTGTTCCGTTAGCATGACTAGTTAGTTATGTTCTAAAGTTTTTTTTTTTTTTTTAAAAAAAGTAAGAAAGTGTTAACTATATATGACAAAATATTCATGCTCATTTCACTTTAGTACACTACTTATGTAGCATTTGCCTCTCCCAAAATTGTGATTATGGAAAATGATTAACTAATTATAAGGGAAATGTTTTAGAGGGAACTAGATTCAAAATCAATCGATATTTAAATGATTTTGTGGCTCTTGGATTCACTTAAATTAAGGTTTAGTGTGCTAACCATGTTTTTGTTTTGTAGACTATTGATATGATATCCAATAATTTATAGTTCATTTCTATAATTTTCATTGTGTATTTTTTTTTTCATTGAGAGCATATTTCTTTCACTTGTTAGTCAATATCTATGGGAGAAAAATTGAATTTTGTTCTGAGATTAATTTTTCTGTATATTAGTAAACTTTAGTTGAATGAAATCATTGA
Organism: Vigna reflexopilosa; assembly: GCA_027742785.1. NCBI lineage: Eukaryota > Viridiplantae > Streptophyta > Magnoliopsida > Fabales > Fabaceae > Vigna > Vigna reflexopilosa. Next base: position 26,541,235 of record CM050918.1, read on the forward strand.
TATTCAATCTCGTAAAATTTATTCTGTTACAAGCATTTTTTTTTCTTTTTTTTTTGTCATGACACACTAATTTTAACTTGTCTGTCATGTGTTTCAACTTAAACATTATATTGATATTAACTTAATTGTTATTAATGATCTTATTAGTAAATTAATATTTTTTTTATGATAATAATAAATGACCAAAAAGAGTTCATTTTCACTGTGAAAGAATTAAGGACTTGAATATTTGATGAAATAATATTGAAAGAACTTGATTATGAACAAGATAAAACCATGTTTCAATTTACCAAACTAAAATTCACACAGCCTGTAAAAAACATTCATACATAAATTTTCTAACTCATATTTTATTATCGCTTGGAATTTGTTATAAATTACATTATTAATATAGAAACTCATAAAATGAGAATATAACCCACCAACATTTATTATTTTTTGCCCTCAAATTTATGAGACCAAAATCATTACTTTCTCTTCTCCATAGTGATGGAGTTCAAGATTGTTTCACATTAAGTGTATTACTTTTTGAAATAATTTCACTAAAATAACACCACATTTGTAATCAATATGTGTACTATCACATAAATAGAATAATTATTTTAATAATAAATCAAAAAGAAAAAAAATAATGCCTAATTGAATAAGGAGAGAAAAAAATATATAATTTTTTTTATTTAAAAAAATTGTGAAAAAGACTTGAAATTTTGTATAAGGTTTTCTTCTTCATATTTAAGATCATGTCAGGTCAACTTATTTCTTTCAAAACTTTTATCTTAAATTTTAAATTTGAAATTTTGTAAAAGCATTTGTATGTAATATGCTTTTTTAAAATTAATTGAAAATATAACATTTTGATAAATTTTTATAAAATAATTAGTATTATAATTAAGTGATGTAAAGTGATTGAATAACATTGGTTGTTAATATAAAAGTTAAGTAATAATTAAGTCTAAATCAATGTTTAAAGATAAAATTAGATGTGAGTTAAGGCAAGAGCGAAGAGACAAATCGATAGTCTGTTAGTAGAAGAAGGTGAGGAGTTTGGAAGCACGCGCTTGAGGATTGGAAGGTGGATGAAGAAAAATTCGAAAATGTGAGACATCATTATCAATGGGACCAACTGCCAAGAAAGAGCTATGGCCTATGGGTTGGAGACAAGGTCATTGGGTTTTCCGCAGCTTTTTTATTTATAGCTTCCCATTCTGTTCCTCCTAATGCTGCTGCTGCTTCTTCTGCTTCTGCTTCCGCCTCAATCTTTTTTCACTTTTCCTCCTCTCCTCTCCTCTCCTCTCCTTTCTCCTACAATGTCTGCTTCCGTAACAGTGTCTCATGTTTCCAACTTCTAACCATGTAACCACAAACACCCAAAAAAAAAACTTTCACTTTTTTTCTTCTACCCTTCCCCCCTAGAGAAGCGAAACACCATCTGGGTGTCTTTTTTCATTTGGCTTTTACTGCAAGATGACACCTTGCGCCTTGTTTTCCCTCCTTAACAATAATGCCTTGTTGAGATCTACCACCACGTTGGTCGTTTTCACTTTCGGTGTCGTCCCATGTTGTTGTTCATGTTTACCTTCTGGCTTTAATGTCCCTGCCTGTCACCCACCACAGTCACTGCCTCTTGTGGGTTGAACAATGCGGGCTTCCAGGTTTAAGGATATCTTGGAATCTTGTCCGTGAGAGTTTTCAGCTTTTGGGTCGCGATGCAATTAGGTGACTTTCACTTTCGTCTTAGTTTTTGTGCTTTTTTTATTTGGAATGTTTGTTTTGTTCAATGGGGGTTGTTTACACTGTATTCTCTTTCCCCTTCTTTGTTAACTAGATTAAGTAATTGTTTTGTGATTTTCGTTGTGTGTTATTCTTTCAAGGGTTGACATGCCTTCCAAATGCACTTGCATTGTAAAATTATGTGATGGGTATGATAATCCGCACCAGTCTGAATCTGGAATGGAAGAATGCTCTTGTTCTTTTGTGACTCGTCTGATATGTTTTGTTTTTCAACTCTTCACATGTCTTCTATTTTCTGGAATTACTTATGGCGTGATTGTGACAACTTCTCGGATTTTCATTCTTGTAATGGAAGTGTGAAAATTTTACCCTTTTGTTTGTCTTTTGTGGGATAGCGTTGTTGCGTGATGAATATTTTGTACATGTGAATTACGAACCAATACAAAAAAAGAAAGATTACAATGGACAACAACAAAATGTAGACTAAACTATCGCTATAGAACATGAGTACTAAAAAGTAAAACCAGTGTTTTACTCTGTAAAAATTGGCTTCTAATAAACGAAAAAGCTCTCCTCATATTTCCCATAAGGGATTAGAGCTTGTGCTATGTGTACTTAAGCCACGTCATCTGTGGTTGGACTTGTGAAAAATAATTTCAGTGAACTCAAGATGAAATTCACTCGCATAACATTTATGCATCCCTTATCTTTTTATGTGCTAAATTACTGATTGCAGCGTCATTTTCTCTATTATTTTTTAAAGCCATTTTCTTACTTTTTCTCTATTATTTTTTATTTTAGGCCACTTAATATATTCTACAGCTTTTCCAACTGAGTGTAAATTATATCTAAATTTTTTTGTGAAGATTGTAGAAAAAATAGGATATTTCTTCAATCAAGGAAAGTGTTCTGGTCGTATCGAGCAATAAAATAGTGAGTGCAGTGTTGTTTCCACAAGAATTGAAACAAATACCAAGTCTTCTATAAAGGGTATCTTAAAATAGGATCAGAAGCCCGTTCATGGGAGCAATAGGATCCAGATCTTACAGCTTTAGTTCATTACCAAGGTCTACTTTTATCCATTCAAGTAAATTATGGTTTAGAGCTATATCACTAAAAACAATTTCATTTTTAGGTAACCAAAGGGACATAGTTCCTGCTAATCATGTGATTGATCAGAGCTTCTTTTCTCTCTTTTTATATACCTGGCATTTGAATAACGTGATCCTTTCATTCTACTGGCAAAATAGTTCATAAATTCAAATAAATAAATAAATGTTTATTGTTGTGAAATTGCTCGTGCAGCCTTACTTTCACTTACAGCCTCACCTGGTTGTTTTTGGTTTGTCGTTGAAGATAACTCTCTTTTGTATAAAATTAATGATAAAAACAAATTAGTTGGGAGAGGAGAGAATTGAAGCCAGAAAGAGAAAAGGATAATATAACTGCATTTATATTTGCAGAGAAAATGTTTCTTGAGCCTTGAAGGCTCGTACTTTTTGCTTCTTCTACTCTTAAAGAATAAAATTATTTACTCTAATGTTTGTCTGTGTACTTTGTTCCTTTTTAAGTGGTATCAGGGAAAATGGTTCATTAATCTTGCATCTCAAGAATTGAGGATTAGAACTAATCATGTTTTATCAAATGCAGGTTTATAGATAAACGCTTGCTTATTTCTATGGAAATGCTAAATTATTTATTTGATCAGGACATGCATGTTAAAGATTTTTTTCTAATGCTTAACTGTATTAATTATGCAAATCAGGATTTCTGCAAAATGGATCGGATTTATCTCCTGGAAAAAGCCTGGATGGAAGTTTCAGGAAGTCCAGCTCTGGTTTGTATTCATCTCTTCCTTTGTTTTTCATTTCTCTACACTTGTGGTTATTTACTGACTTTCCCATGCTTTAACCTCTCACATTTTTATAAGGTTGATTTAGACAAATGTGTATGGAATTTGTTTTTATGGTATACACAAGCTGTGCAATTGTTCTACTCTCAAAAATGAATAATGCTATTATCCTTGTGTTTTTACACACCGTAATGCATCTAATGTTAGTATCATTCAAATGGTTCATAGAGCAAAATGTTGCTGATATGGTTTCTTAATGGCAGTTATTTCTGCTGGTACTGTCTCGGGGACCTCAGGATTGAGCAAAATTCTTCCTATTTCCAGAAGAGTGTTGAAGGGGTTGAAGGAATGTGGAAGGAAACTGGTTGATCTGGAGTTATTCACTCAATATCTTGAGGAGTGGGTCTTGGAGAATCTAAATGGTGATTCAGCAGATGGGATTCCGAGTTTTCGTTCTCCTTTCACAATTGATGAACTGTGCAAACTTGATTTGGCAATAGAGGGGGTTTCATTTCAACAACTTGTCCGTATGCCAATCTTCTCTGACACTTCTGATGAGCTTAGGGAAGATCAGTATTTAGCAGCAGAAGATTTCCTTCATGCCATTATCATTGGACTTTGGCGTACATTTTGGCATAAAAGTGGACCACTGCCATTATGCGTCTCTTGCCCGTCTCATATTGGTTCGAAGTTCAGCAGTGTTGAAAAGGCAATATCCATGGGCAGGGTTAGGGAAATGCGTGGTTTGGCTTTAATTTCAAAAACTGTCACTGATTCAAGATTTAAATGGGATCATATGGTAGAGTTTGCCTTATTCAAGCCAGAAGTATTCTTGGACAACGATTCAAGACTATCAGTCAGCGTCATTTGTGAAGCTCTCTTTTATGGTTTCCATATTCTTGTATCTCGGAGTTTGAGCAAGATTAGTTCTGTCAACAGTGACTCTGTTTTCCTTCTAGTTCTAGATTCCAAATGTGGAGCAGTGATGAAATTCAGTGGTGACCTTGGCAAACTGGATTTATTGAATTCAAGCGACCCATATTTATCCGTAGCTGAATGGATCAAAACTTATGCTGAAATTGGCATCACCCCAGTGGAACCAATATGGAACCGGTTAGGAAATCCAAACTGGGGGGATATAGGAACTCTACAGGTACTATTGGCAACTTTCTACTCCATGGCACAATGGAATGGACCACCGCGAAAATCAGTAGCCTCGTTGATTTCAGATCATAGCCTCCGCCTTCAGAAGCGGAGGACAGAATGCTGCCTCATTGACACTGAAAATGCACTGGTTCCTTATCATGCGACAACCGATTATCAAGCTGGAGAGATTGTTGAGCTTGATCAAAATGAACTATTTTCCAATGGCCAATCATCACGCCTGAAGCTCCGGTGTGGAGACATATTGGTCTTGGATGATCCACAGCAGGGACAGAAAAGCTTCCAAATTCATGAATCTCTTGTGGGAGGGAAGTATTATCTCTACAGTGCAGTTTGTCTTGATCATCCCTCACAGTTATTGACTTTATACGTGGGTGCTCACCCATCTAGACTTGAACCTTCTTTGGAGGATATGAGCCTCTGGTACCAAGTGCAACGCCAAACAAAGGTTCTAAACATTTTGAGAAATCAAGGAATCCTGAGCAAGTACTTACCTGAGATTGTTGCTTCTGGTAGGATTTTACATTCTGGAGCATGCAATAAAGAGAGCCCTGGGGGAAGGTGTGATCATCCTTGGTGTGGAACTCCAATACTGGTGACATCTCCAAGAGGGGAGCCACTATCATCTGTGGCTGCTAATGAGGGGTCATTTTCCGCAGATGAAGCGACACGCCTCTGCCGGGATTGTCTAGCTGCTCTAAGAAGTGCAGCCATGGCTAATGTGCAGCATGGTGATATTTGTCCTGAGAACATAATACGTGTTGTCGAAAAACAAGGTGTTAGAAACAAAGGTAGCATGTATGTTCCCATATCTTGGGGGCGTGCCGTGCTGGAAGATAGGGACAGCCCAGCAATAAATTTGCAATTCTCATCATCTCATGCACTTCAGCATGGGAAGCTGTGTCCTTCTTCTGATGCTGAAAGCATTGTGTACATCCTATATTTTATTTGTGGAGGGACTATGTCTCTACAAGATTCTATTGAATCTGCTCTACAATGGAGAGAGAGAAGCTGGGCAAAGCGTTTGATCCAGCAGCATATTGGTCATGTTTCTGCTCTCTTGAAAGCATTTGCTGATTATGTGGATAGCCTTTGTGGAACTCCATACCCTGTTGACTATGATATATGGTTGAAAAGATTGAACAAAGCTGTGGAAGGCTCAGCAGATAAAGGTAAAGGGATTGAAGAAGTACCAATAACATTAAGATTAGAGGATGCAGCTGGGTCTTCAGGAGCTTCTGGCCCTTGATTTTGGTGCTTATTTTACTTTTAGGACTTTAGATTATTAGTGTTATTATTTTGGTTGGTTGGCATCTTCTTCGGCAACGTATATTCTGGAGTGTTTACTGGTTTTTTTGTCTGATTGAAAACCCATAACAAAATTCATGCCTGATACAAGAATATTGCTTTGGAACCTGGAAGCATCCATTGGATTTGGCAAACTAAGAGGTTAAAGCTATTGCATGTGTACACTTAAAGCTTTAGCTTTTTCCTTTTGGTCGAGTTTGTGATGAAATCCTCAGGTTTCTTCTTTAAAGTTCATTATATTCCAAAAAGCATTGTGTAAGGACACTTATCATGTATTACATTCAGAATTACAAAAGAAATTTGCACTTAAATGTAAAATATACAGCATTCCCGTACTGTTAATATCTTGTTTCCTAACATGACAACTGTTAGGAGATAATGACCAAGGCAAATAAATTGTATATGGTAATATACCATTTGTCTCAGATGATCTCTTTTCTCTATAAGAACTAGGTTTCTTGTCTTTTCTAATTATGAACATGTTTATGAACAGACATTAAACAAGAAAACTGCTTTAAACCTGATTGCTTTGATCTGGGTACATAACTTTGAATGAAAAACAAAATTGAATGCACTGAGTTTCTCTTGAAATGAAATCAATATTTCTACCAAATGCTGTCATTATGAAGCATTTTGTGGGGTTTACTTGAACATTGATTTCAACATTCATGACCCACAACTTTTTATGCTGATGACTTCGGTGGTGTTCTGAGAGTGTTTGCACGTTAATCATAAACATGTATTCTAAATTGATATTTTAGGATATTTAGAATAAAACGTATTTACAGATAATTTAAACGTTTATAAAAGTAAATACGGTTATTAAATTAAAAACGCTTTGTAATTGTGACTTCTGGATTACAATTTTCTGAAAGCTTTCAAGAACTTGGAATAAATTTGCAAAACAATGTTTGGAAAACATTAAATGTATTATAAAAAAGAAAATTCTGAAATAGGAATTTTGGAACAAGTTTTCTGCAACGCATGTAATACTTTTGAAACAAGTTTTTAAAAACACCTCTCTCCTGAAATGCATTTTGAAAAGAAATTTTCGGAACACATGAAATAAGTTTTAGAAAAAACTTGCAGCAATGGCGTCTGATGGAGCAAATGATTGAGAATACATTTATGCACTTCAAAAATTTATACATTTCGGATTGTAAAACTCTATTTTTACATCTGAAAATATATTTTGAATTATACAATTTCAAATATATTATTTTTTAAATATTTTTCAGATTAAATAATTCGAAAAAGTATATTTCAAATGGTACAGTTTAAAATATATTTAAAAATAATATATTTTGTTTGTATAATCCTGAATGTATTTACGGATCTAACAATGCATTCTAAATTACATAAATGTAATAATTTTTTAAATATATTACAGAGATTATGCATTCCGAAATATATTGTTAATATATTTTTGAATTTGAAATTATATTCTAAATTAATCTGGAATGCATTCAAAAATAATAAACTTAGTATTTCCATATTAAAAAATTATTTAGGTTTTCATTAATTTTTTCATTATGAATAAAATGGTCATTTCATAATATCCTATAGGAAGAAAACATGGGGTGCAGGAAGCAATGGCCTATTGACTCTATTGTAGAGTTTTGGTGAGCCAGCAAATTCTCTGGGCCTCTTCACAGAAGATTGGGCCATTTTGAACGAGGACTTCGTATAAAGCCTTTATTTATTCCTTCAATAGAGAAAGAAAAAAGAAATCTGAAAACATAAATTATATTAAAAGAGGTTGAAAATGAATTTTATCTTATTCTTTCCCTCAATTTTTTTATTCAATTTGATTAAACACAGCTTGAGACAAGACGATATTATAAAATTTGTAGGTTTAGTATATTAATTTTAATATTATGTATTGTTAAATTATAAAATAGAAGAAGTATAATTAAGTAAGGATTTGTGTTTACTATGAACGATAAAAATAGTTAAATTATATGTAAACATCAAAATAAAAGGTAAGCACACAGGAGTTTTTTATGTAACCGTGTAACTACTAACTTTTAAGTTTTACCATTTATATTGTTGTATGGCCTAGATTTATTATTTGCAAATCCTTAAAATAAGATTGTCTGTGTATGTTTTTAACTACTTTTTTTGTTTAATTCAACGAGTTAAACTAGAAAAAAGAGAAAAAGAAAATGATTAATATGATAGATAAATAAATATATAGAAAAATGATATAGTAAGTTTTATAGTGTACATGACAACTATTCAAAGACTTAAATATGATTATATTTGTTTTTTTCAAAAAAAAATATATTATCACCATTTAATAATAACGTCACATGCATCTAAAAAGATATGCATATTATCCATTATTTGTGGTAGGGATAATATTTAAACATTTATAATATAAAATTGAAAAGGCAAAAAAAAAAAAGATTTAAAACATATTAAACTTTTCTTTAAAGAATACTTTGGAGCATTTGTTCTCTTCCTCTCTCAAGAATAGAGATCCAAAGCATGTAAGTGAACAATTTCTCATAATAAACTTTAAAGAACTTATTATAATGTATCCCATGTTTCAGTACTTTTTTTTTTGTTTTCACTTTTGATTTAAATTTATAATGTAATTTAGTTAATTTATTTTATTTTTCATTTTTCATTTGAAGTATGAATAGTGGACATCTTGGTTATAGTTGTTTTCGTTTGTGGTACGAAAAAATTCTTCATTGAGTAGAGCTTGAAGAATCTTTTAGTGGCTACCAATTCAAAGAAAAGAGAATTTGCAATTCATGGAGAAAAGCCCAAAAAATATAACAACTTAGCAAAGAATAATAACGCAGCAAAAATTTAATTTTCCTTCTTGCAAGAATATGCGAAGAGCACTAAACAAATAGAACAAAAATAGAATTCAAAGTACAAAGAGATACCAACAATTTTTAACGTGGAAAACCCCTCAATACAAGGGTAAAAGCCATGAGTCGTCCAGACCAAAGAAAAATCCACTATGATCAATAATAGGGTACAAAAGAATCTCCAATAATAAAACCAAATGGTGTTTTCAATAAGCCAATTTAACTAAGCATAAATGCTTACAAATGAGAACAAAGAAGATGAAAATTCTCCGAATGGTCAGAATGAAGAACCATATGTCTAGAACCCACTGTCCAAATATTAGCCCGATCCAACGGTGAACGACTTCACAATGACGAAAACACTAGTGCAGGTTTAGGGTTATGTGGGAATGGCTTTCCCTCTTCTTTTTTCTCTCACTTGGCTTTTGCCTCTCTTCAAATGACTCTTATGTGTCCTACTAATCTGACCGATATCCATTTAACCTAGTGAGACATAATGGTCCACATTATTTGGGCCTATTCTCCACATAGGAAGGGAGTCCAATAACCCAACAAATCTCCCTCTCACGACTATGTGTAGATATTCGCCAAACCAGCGATCTCACAACAAACTTCAAACTTTTCTCTTAGCAATGCCTTGGTCATCATATCAGCACCATTATCAGCTGTATGAACTTTGGCCAATTCCAAAAACTTGGCATCCAAAACATCACGTATCTAATGATACCTCACATCAATATGTTTGGATTTAGAATGAAAAGTTGGATTCTTACCAAGATGAATAGCACTTTGATTGTCACAATACAACAAGTATTTATCTTGCACAAAACCAAGCTCCTACAAGAATTACTTCACCCATTACAACTCCTTACATGCTTCAGTAAGTGCAATGAATTCTGCCTCAGTAGTAGACAATGCCACACACTTTTGCAACTTTGATTGCCAAGCCAAGGCTCCCCCTGCAAACTGAATCAAATAGCCTAAAGTGGACTTTCTGGAATCAATGTCTCCAGCCATATCTGAATCTGAGTAACCCACCAAAGTAGGCTTATCACCTCCAAAACAAAGCCTCAAACCACTAGTACCACAAAGATACCTCAAAATCCATTTCGCAGCATTCCAATGCTCTTTACCTGGATTTGACAAAAATATGCTAACCGTACCAACAACATGTGCAATATCATGCCTTGTACATACCATTGCATACATTAAACTACCCACCACAGAAGCATAAGGAACTTTGCTCATATCTATTTTCTCAGCTTCATTTGAAGGACTTTGTTTTACACTCAACTTAAAATGAGTAACAAGAGAAGTACTTACAACTTTAGCATTCTTCATTTGGAATCTTTGCAACACCTTCTGAATGTAGTGCTCCTATGATAGCCAAAGTTTCTTCTCTTTTCTATCACGAGTGATACTTATACCAAGAATCTTCTTAGCAGCTCCCATGTCTTTCATGGCAAATGACTCACCCAGTTGCTTCTTCAACCTGTCAATTTTCGAAACATCTTTCCCAACAATAAGCATGTCATCAACATATAGCAACAATATAATGAAATCATTCTCAGAAAATTTTCTAACAAAAGCACAATAGTTAGAAGTAGACTTCTTGTAGCCTTGCTCACACATAACAGACTCAAACTTCTTATACCACTGCCTCGGAGCCTGCTTCAAACCATATAGGCTTTTTCGTAGCCTACACACATAGTCTTCCTTGCCTTCAACAAGAAAACCATCTAGTTGCTTCATGTAAATCTCTTCCTCCAAATCACCATGAAGGAAAGTTGTCTTCACATCCATGTGCTCAACCTCCAAATCTAGAGTAACTGCTAAACTTAACACAGTTCTGATGGATGTTATCCTCATCACAGGTGAGAAAATCTCATTGAAGTCAACACCCTTTCTTTATCTGAAGCCTTTCACCACTAATATGGCTTTATATGTGGTAGATGTAGAATTGCTCTCTTGCTTCAACCTGAAAATCCACCTATTCTCTAAGGCTCTCTTACTCTTAAGCAACTTCACCAAGTCATAAGTGTGATTATCATGTAGAGATTTCATCTCATCCTGCATTGCATCCCACCACTTTTGCTTTTCTTCACTCTCAGTGGCCTCCTCATAACATTAAGGTTCTCCTTCATCAGTCAACATCACATACTCATTGGTAGAGTACTTCTTAGAAGGTTGTTTTGGCCTGTTAGATCTTCTAGGTTGAGCTTTAGGTAGCTTAGGTACATCACCAAGACTCTCATCATGTTCCTCTTCATCAACATTATCAATAGGAACATCCAAGCCCTTTCCAACCTACTGATTATAAGTATCATCATGTTGTTCGTCATCATGAACATCAATATGCAAATCATTAATAGACAACCGAATTGGATCAACATCAGCCACATTACCATCTTCCTTAAGTGTAGACTTCTCCACCTTATCAATATCTTCAATGGTTTGATCTTCCATGAATTGCACATCACGACTTCTAACAACTTTCTTTTTAACAGGGTCATACAACTTGTAGCCAAATTCATGTTGACCATAACCAATGAAGATGCATTGCCTTGTCTTCACATCCAACTTGGATCTTTCATCCTTTGGAACATGAACAAATGCTTTACAACCGAAGACACGCAAATGATCATAGGTAAGATTCTTTCCAAACCAAATCTTGTCTGACACCTCAGAGTTCAAAGCAACTGCAAGACTTCGATTAATAACATGCATTACTGTAAACAATGCCTCACCCCAGAAATGCTTAGGCAATTTTGCTTCAGAAAGTATACACCTAACTCTTTCAATCAATGTCATGTTCATCCTCTCCGCTAAACCATTCAGCTGAGGAGTTTTTGGAGGAGTCTTCTCATATGCAATACCATATTGTCTACAATAAGCATCAAATGGTGCACAATATTCACCACCGTTGTCAGTACGAATGCGCTTCAGCTTCTTGCTTGACTGCCTCTCAACCAAAGCATGGAATTCTTTAAACTTATCCAATACTTGGTCATTTCTCTGTAGTGCATAAACCCAAAGCTTCCTGAAACAATCATAAATAAAAGTAACAAAATAAAGTGCACCACTAAAAGACTTTACCTTCAATGGGCCACAAACATCAGAATACATTAATTTAAGCAACTCTGACTTCCTAGAGGGAGGATGCTTCTTGAATGATACTCTGGTTTGTTTACCAGCCATGCAGTGAGAATATTTCTCCAACTCTACACTCTTCAATCCTGAGAGAACATCCTTTTTAGCTAAGCAGTTAAGTCCCTTATCATTGATATGTCCAAGCCTTCTATGCCACAAAGATGACTCCATATACACAACATTCACACTATTTTTAGCAACCAAAGCTTTTGTACAGTAAAGCTTAGAGTTTTTCTCCCCTTTAGCCACAATCAAGTTACCTTTGGTGAGCTTCCACTTTCCAGAACCAAAGTGGTTATCATATCCACCATCATCAAATACCTGCACAGAAATCAAGTTAAAGCGAATATCTGGAGCATGTTTAACTCCTCTAAGAAACAATTGCATCCCCATGTTGGTTTGCAACTGAACATCACCAACACCAATAGCCTTAGACACCCCATCATTACCCATCTTCAATACTCCAAAATCACTAGGTGTATAAGATGTGAAGAACTCCTTCCTGGATGTAACATGCAGTGTAGCCCCACTATCAATTATCCACATGCTCTCATCAGATACAAGACTAATAGTGTCATAATCACGAAGACAAACAAGGTCACCACATGTAGTAGTAGTAACACGATCACCATCATCATTATCTCTTTCTCTTTGCTTACCCTTTTTGTCTTTGCTCTCTTTCTTCCACAAAAAATAGTTCTTCTTTATATGTCCTGTTTTGTGACAATAATGACACTCTACATTCTTGTATCAAGACCTGGACTTGCTCCTGCTTTTATCTCTACCACTATTTTGTTCTTTCTTCTGGCTTCTCCCCCTATTCTCTATAATAAGCACTTATGAATGAGATGAAGTACCATGTGTCTTCCTTCTCATCTCCTCATTAAGAACACCATTTTTTGCCATTTGCAAAGAAATATCACCATTAGGAGTAGCACTTATCATGGAAACCCAAAATGTCTCCCACGAATCCGGTAAAGAGTTTAATAGGAATAAACCCAATAAATCATCATCAAATTTTATACCTACTTCTGCTAATTGATTATAGCGTCCTTGAAATTCACTCAAGTGATTTGAAATAGGAGTTTCTTCCTTGTACTTCAACTCCACAAAATATTTCAGCAAGTACAATTTATTAGTCCCTGACTTAGAAGCATATAAGGACTCAAGCTTATCCCATAGGCTTCTCGCATGTGTCCCATTAGTAAAAAAATTATAAACATTATCATCAACAAACTGCCTGATATATCCACATACCTGTTGATGTTCAAAATCCCATTCTTCATTTGACTTGGATTCCGGCTTATTGGAAGCAAAAACAAGAAGATGCAAATTTTTCACAAATAGCAATTCCTTCATCTTGCCTTTCCATATGTGATAATTTTATCCATTCAACGGAATCAATTTTGTATGTGCCTCCATCATTCACGCAAACTAAACAGCCCCTTAACCAAAGAGCTCTGATGTCACTCTAATGGGGAAAAGGGCCAAAAAATATAACAACTTATCAAAGAGTAATAATGCAGCAGAAATTCAATCCCCCTTCTTGCGAGAATCTACGAGGAGCACCAAACAAATAAAAAAAAAATAGAATCCAAAGCACAAAGAGATACCAACAATTTTTAACGTGGAAAACCCCTCAAAGCAAGGGTAAAAATCACGAGTCGTCCAGACCAAAGAAAAATCCTTTATGATCAATAATAGGGTACAAAAGAGTATCCAATAATAACACCAAATGGTGTTTTGAATAAGCCAATTTAACTAAGCACAAATGCTTACAAATGAGAACAAAGAAGATGAAAATTCTCCAAAACAGGGCTTTTGGTGCGGGACTGATTTCGCCCAAAATAGACCTCCAATTGACGGTCTGAACGGTCAGAATGAAGAACCATATGTCTGGAACCCACTGTCCAAAAATCAGCCCGATCCAACAATGAACAACTTCACAGCGACAAAAACACCAGTGCAAGTTTAAGGTTATGCGGGAATGACTTTCCCTCTTCTTTTTTCTCTCACTTGACTTTTGCCTCTCTTCAAATGACTCTTATATCCTACTAATCTGACCCATCTCCATTTAACCTAGTGAAATATAATGGTTCACATTATTTAGACCTATTCTCCACATAAAAAGGGAGACTAATAATCCAACAATATGTATTTTTTTATTTCTCTCAATTATATGTTTCTTGATTATTATTTTTCTTCATAATTTTGATAGTTTAATATTTTTTATAGGTATTATTAGTATTTTAGGGCCATTTACTTTAGGATAAATGACTAAATTGGATGTCAGTTGTATTCAAAGTCATGATTAAAAGAACAAAATATACATTTCAATATTTAAAATGTGTAAAAAAATCCTATAATTAGGCTCTATTAATAAGTTATGTAGGATTATTTTATTACTAAAATACAATTTTAAAAGTTAAACCGACTATAAATCACATAAAGCTATATAATATATATTAGGAACAAACTTGCATTTTTTTTACCAGAACTAAATTAGATTTTTTGTTCTTTAAAATTCTAAATTAACTCATGTTAGACTAACATATTAATCATTTATCTTTTATTTTTCTGAAACTGTGTATAATTTCAGCTTTGTTATATATTTACTTAGTTATGATTAGATTGTGAAATAAGCATATTATTAAATTATGGATTGACTCCATATGAAAATTTTCAATTGGATATTAGCATGCGTATTAATGATTTAGTTCGACTTATTGTAGTTTGAATTGTTTTGGTTTAACTTGATGGTTTGTAATTTATTATGTAAAAAGTGTTATGGAATATCACATAGTAATGAGTATAATATAATATAATGTATAAAATAGGTTCCATACAATAAAAAGATTATACGATTCTGTATCATGACTATTATAATAATAATGAAGAAATGAGATTTAATATAATATAGTTTATTTATAACCAAACTAGGTTGAAGAAATCAAAAGTCATTATTTATGAATAAATATGACAAATGAAATTATTTTAATTTTTAAAATTAAATACATTTGTTGTTCTTGTATAAATATGATTAGCTATAAGTTAAGCTATCCAATTTGACTTTTTATGTGACAATTCAGAGTGTGTGAAATTTTTAACATAACCTTAAAGTTAAATTAATTTAAATATGCATCTTGATTTTATTTATCGATGTAAATTTTGGTTTGAGGAATATGATATAACTTCATTTTACTTGACTTTAAAGTTAACAAATATTTTTTATGATTTGATATGTGGAATTCATGCGTTACTTTATTCCTACGTTTTTTCATATATGAGTGTTGATGGTTTTGAACCTAATTTCCATTATTGGTCGTGAGCAGAGTAGTTTTAACATCCTTTATGAGAAACATATAAATTATGAGCTACATAACAAATTTGCATATTCTCGCGAATAAATAAGACATAATTTAGCAATAAAAATTTCAAAAGGCTTGCTCTTCAATTCAGATTTCACAACTTGCAAGTATCCGATTCTCTCCTTCCTTTCAAAAGCTTATTATGGTGACTAAAACATGGGTTTGTTTAAAATATATTTATAAGTTCTTACTAAACTAACACTAGTGCAACAAATGGATACAACATCGGTTGTTTTGGGTATATGAAAGCAGTTGTAGAACTGAGATATATTCAAACAAGATAAAAAGTGAGAAACTTTTTCTTTCAGTTCAAGAATCGAAGAAAAAAATTATGATTTTAAAAAACCTAAAGCAATAAACAAAAAAAGATACTATTGTCTTGATTCTGGTTTCAACCGAGACTGTAAACCCTTAAAATTAATTAATTAAAGGGTCTATGGCTTCGGTTTGATCTAGCACCGAGAAAATAGACCATTTTTTGCCTTGATTTTTATCAAAATCGATGTGTAAAATATGGTTTTTTTTTAAAAAAAATATCGTTTTTGTAAACATTCCATAACATATATACCAAATAATACAAACTCAAAAACACAGAAAAATAGACCTACACAGAAAACAGACATGCATACAAGAACAAATATTTAATGTGATTTTTGGTTTTCATAGTTATGGTCTCCTAGAAAACGTTGTTTTTTGTTTTTCGAAAATTTATGTTGTTTTTTTTTTTGCAAACATTGCAAAAATATTTAAAATAGTTAGACTTTGAATTTTGAGCTAAAATTTTTTGTGAGGGGTTTTCATGATTTTTTGGTCCTTCATACAAATTTTAAAGCCATTTGGAGTTCATTTCACCATACTCTCAATTTTATCTATACCTATGGTATATAAAGAACAAACAACCAAACAAAAACATCAAAAACCTAAAACGAAACTAACCTTGAAGGTGAGTTTAGTCCTGAAACAAAACGAAATAAACATCCAAAGAATACCTCTGTACAAAAATCAGTCAGTAAAAACGAAAGAAAATGGTAGAGAAAGAAATTAATCAACGAAAAATGAAAGAAAAAATGGAAGAGATGGAAGTAGATGGTCTGGAAGACGTAGAGAGAGTAGCAACAACACAACCTTCAAATGTGCAAGAGACTCTCTGTTGGCAAAATTTAACCCAAGAAACAAGTTATTAACTCGGTTATAATATTAACCGAGACAATAAGGCTCTATGGCCTCGGTTCTATTAAGAACCGTTGCCTAAAGCCTCTCAAAAAGATTTAAAAAAATCAGTTATTTTATGTCTTGATTCATGGCATATCAACTTGATCATAGAGCAACATAGATTCACAAGAGCGCCTTTGGGCCACATGCATAGCCCTAAAGTCCACATACAACTAAAACACGAAAATAAAGTGATGAGTCCATGACTCACCCTGAAGTAATAAGGGACCTTCTGAGAAGAGTGACAAGAATATTTCTTTGTCTTTTTGTAGGAACACCCTTATACTTTGTTTTTTTGCTAAGATACCCCTTACCATTAGTTATATAAGGGGCTTTCCAAGACTTGTAAAAGGGTTGAATATTTTGAAGTTTATACATTTTTTTTACATTGTACGAGTGCTCTCTTAGGACTGTCATCTTCACTAGCCTTATCTTGAGATAATACTTAAGTGGCGACATCCCCACTCATCTTAGATTGGCCAGGCTTTGTGTCCCCCTAAGTGGCATGCCATCCTTGAGCTTCCCCTCCATTTTCAAGTCCTTCATCCTTTACTTCATATTTGTTTCCTTTTGGTTCCTTTTATGCATTTTACTATTCAACCATTTACTTTACTTGTGTTCTTGTTTTTGGTTCTCGGTTAAGTAAACCTTTCTTCTTCTCTAAAGCTCTTTGAAGTGCACATTCACATCTAGATAACCTTGGTTATGTTAATGTCCAGTGAGAATCTTCATTGGGTTTTCTTAAGCACCTAAACACCATATTCTAAAACTGCAAAATGGGTCTTTACAAAAAAGGGTAAAAAGAAAACTTACTCTATTTAACTCTTTAATTGTATAAGCTTCTCACCACAGTCGATTCTACAATCTATGATCTTCAAAAGGATGAAAGTAATGACCAAGAACTAAGAGAGAAAGCAAAGAGAAAACTTAGGAGTGTTTAGAGAGATTATGATTTTATAAAAATTAAGTTCAGTTATTAAAATCTGTTTCATAGTCTTTTTCAAAATATTACAGTATCATCTTCTTAAAACCTTTTAAGCTCTCTTAGATTTATTATCTTTATCTTTTATCTTTAGTTAGTTTGTTATTATTTCTTATTTGTATTTTGGGCTTAGTCCATATTTCTTCTGTTATAAAAAGAGGACCTTATGTGTATATTCAACACAAGGGAGATTAATCTCATACATAGTTTTCACTATATTCAACATGGCATCTAGAGCCTAAGGTTCTTTTAAGGAAAAATTCATGTTGCCTCTGCCACTACATTTGTCGCTGTTAGCAACAACACTGTCTACCGCTGTCGACGACACCGTCGTCTACCACTGCCACTACCGAAGTTTTAGTTTTGATCGACGATCATACAATTTTGATCGTCTTGGCCAGGCGACCATAGTACCATCAACGACACCTTCGTTAGAGCTCCTATGCGCTCGTAGTGCCTTTTGAAGTTATGGACCTGCTCCCTTTTTTTCGTCGTGTGCGATGGCACGTCACATCTCCTCTTGGGCAACGATTCAGAGCGTTGAGGTCGTTCTTTTTCCTTTTTCAGGTTCGTCGTGCGTGGTCGCACGTCTCATCTCCTCTCAGACAGCTATTCAGAACATCGAGGTTTTTCTTTTTACTTTTTCAGGTGTCTTGATTGGAGAATCTTGGACTTTTAAGGTTTCTTTCTCCTATTCATCAATGGCTTCTTTCATTGTTGTCTCTTCTGACCTCCCTTCTGTCATCATTATGTCTGACCCGTCCATATATGTTTTTTCTCCCATGGGAAATATGGCTTTTATTAGTTTATTTATAGTTGAGGTGACTATTCAACAATGACCTCTTTATCCAATGGATGTCAAGAATGCATTCCTCAACGACAATTTGCACGAAGAGATTTATATAGAACAACCTCCCAGATTTATTGCTCGTGGCGAGTCTTATGGGTTGATATTTCGTCTTTTATGTTGTTTTCACAAGTCATTAACAATTTGGTGTTATTCTGCAAATATTTTCACTAAGTTTTTATTGATTATATTAGTAACAAGCTTGGTACACATGATTTGTATGCACCAACTTGAGGGGAAGCATTAAATATATTATCTTTATCTTTTATCTTTTGTTAGTTTGTTATTATATCTTATTTATATTTTGAGTCTAATACATGTTTTTTCTATAATAAATAAAGGATCCTCTATATATATATATATATATATATATATATATATATATATAT
The DNA here is from genome assembly GCA_027742785.1 of Vigna reflexopilosa. Taxonomy (NCBI): domain Eukaryota; kingdom Viridiplantae; phylum Streptophyta; class Magnoliopsida; order Fabales; family Fabaceae; genus Vigna; species Vigna reflexopilosa. The sequence continues at coordinate 26,560,063 of CM050918.1, forward strand.
ATATATATATATATTTAACACAAAGAAGATTAATCTCGTACATAGTTTTTACTATATTCAACCAACTCCTTTATAAATTCTTACATTAAAATTTAATATTCATGTAAACCTATTATAACTTATTTTCTACATGAAGCCGTGTGAAAGTCTCTCTCACTTTTATCAATCAATCTTGTGTACCCTTAGACCTTGCATGTATAGTAAATATATAAAATAAATATACCCTCCTTGATGACTAACAACAAATTTTATACACATAGTTCAAGTGCAATTTTTTTTATGAGTAACACTTAAATCCTTCAACAAATAGAAGTCATTTATCAAATTTATTTAGAGAGCACATATTTTTTTATTAAGCTTAATAACTAAGCTAATGGTTAATATTTTTATTCCAAATATTTAACATAGTTACATATTCAGAGTTTAAATTTGAGATAGCCGATTAAATTAAAATAAACATGTTCCAGCTCACATATTAAAAGGACTTGGTTTCCCTTGTTCAATTACGCATTACTCAAATAATAACGATATGCTTTGTAGATTTAAAGAAAAGAGTTTAAGTTAAATAAAAAGTGAATATTTTATTATTTATAAATAAAATTTAAAATATAAAAAAAAATTGTTTAGCTAAAATGTTTATGTGACATCTCAATTATATAGCAAAGCCATATATAATAAGGACGTCATCATGCATAATATAATAAAGCATTTAGAGATAAGAAATTTGAGTATTAGGATTACAGTCATCGTTAAACAGTATAGGAATTTAGAATTGGAGTATTAGAGTCCTCCTGCAAAATACTTGGGATTTAAAACTTGAAATATAGCAAAGTTCTTCAAAATAACTTGAGTTCAATGGAATAAAGCCTATAGAACTAAGCTGCAACATCTCTGTCTCCTTCCAAAGTTGTCTCCAAGGAAACCTCATTCTCCTCTGCTCACATCCAAGTGGATGATCATTGCAAAAGAAAACACACAAATAAGACAACAACACAAGCAAGGGTGAGCTAATTATATAAAAAACATGCATCATAAGAACACACATATATACAAGAGTTAACTTAAATCAAACAAGATAAAACATCTATCCTAACATGTTGAGTACTAGACATGACTTGTTACACTTTAAACCGACTCGTCCGAACTAGAATGATTGTCGAGCTATGGCAGGTTATGCACTCGTGGTGGCCTTTACTGCTTTGCAAAGCCATTGCCAATGGGTTCCACCCTACCACACTCACGAGGTTAGTCCGTTCCGCGCCCTGGAGCATACTGGAAGCCTCCAATAGTAGGACCTCCTGCTACTACTCACCACATGATTCAATCCTCTCTAATTGAGAATGATTGATCATTGTAGTTTCAAGAAAACCCCCAATGTTGAGCTACCATGCAAATCATTCTACACACTACTAGGGCACCACAATGTATCCTCTCATTGAGGATCATGGAATTACGTCCATGAACCATACTTGTTACACTTACACCAATCACAACTTTGTTTCATACATACTTTCAAACTATAATTCACACACAATACAACATACCCTCAATCATGTTGCAAAATCAAGCCACCCAAATCAGTTATATAGACATACATACACCCTGGCAGTCAAACAACATCAAACAACTCAAACAGATGAAGAAAAGTGTGAAACTCACTGAACCGGGTCGCACAACGCACTAGGGTGCAAGGCAAGACAGCAAAAATTCGCACAACGCACCACCCTTGGTGCGCTGAGCGAATTTCCCTGAAGGGGGAGGCAAGGCATGACAACAAAAATTTGCAAAACGCACCACCCTTGGTGCGCTAAGCGAATTTTCCTGCAGGGGGAGCCTTTCAGCTAAAATTCACATAGTGCACAAGGTGCGCTATGCGACTCTGCATAATCTGCATAACGAAATTCTGCAGATTTCGAGCCTCTCACACCCTTCCTACCAACTCTAGGCCCTTTTATCAACTTTTAACACCCCACATTTGTGTATTAAGCTTAATTAAACTTGCCCACATGATCCTAACTCTCCCTAATGCTAATCTAAAGTGACTAAGATCAAGTTTTATCTTTTACACACCAATTTCTATCACTTAAGGACACAATTTCGGTTTCACCAATTCTAACGGGTTTTAGGCCAATTTTATGATCCTGACAAGTCACAAATGACTTGTCTAGACTACCCAAATAGACCAAATGCACCCAATACTCCAAATGCTCAAAATCACTCTCTCACTTCCCTTCAAACTATCTAAAGTGTTTCCTAAGTACTAAATTGTTTATCTACTCACTATTACAATGAAGATCTTACCCTCCTCAACACTCCTTACCATCCCAATTGGTCATCGGAGAAGAATCAAATGTCTGAACGCATCAGACTCACCATAAACGCCAGTACATATGACTAGTCACAACTTACTGGATCAGGCCAGGGCTGCTCTATGATCAGGGATGTACCGACTCCGATTTTTATGATTCCTCTATCCTACCAACAAAGTGCTCTCATCCAGATACAAGTAATTTATCTAAGTTATCCAAACTGTCCTACGGTGTTCTAGACTCCAATTGCCCAATTTCAATACTTTACTTCCACTAACAGAACCTGAAACAATATCTACGCACAAGCTTTCTACCTATATCCATGTTAATTCATAACCCTCACCCAAGACCTTTCCAAACATACTCAATCACAGTCAATAAATTCATCCAAGTGCTCCACAAGCAATCCAATACAGATTCATCATTTGCAAACTTCAGTTCATACCAAATAGGATGTGTACAACCAAAAATATAGTCTAAAACCACACAGCAGTTCGGAATACAACATGCATACATTTATCAAGCAGATTCAAGCAATAAATTCAAAGAAAGATAACTAGCTCCCCTTACCTTTTTGGACTCACAGCTTACTGGAAAATGTCCTAACAGTGCCCCTCACAATACAAGACGCGATGGAACCTATAAACCACCACATTAGCGGTAGGGAACGACTCTTAGAGCTTGATTGGGTAGAAAACATGAACAGAAAACCAACCTAGTTACATGCAACCAGTAAAGTTGCATGCCCTAGTTTCAAGAACAGTGAAAGAAAAGGGGAAAATCTAATTACCGGTCCAATCGAAAATATAATCGGATCAAAAGGAAGCCTTCAGTGTGGTGAACGTTTGAGCACCTTCAAATCCAAAATTGAACGGTTTAGTGAATGGGAAATTTAGAGAGAAGGCAAAGCAACTTTTAGGAAAAAAGGGTTTCTAAAGAGAGAAAGGAAAATTGTCTAATGAACTTGGATTTCTGCAAAGTCCCTTCTAAGGCTAAGGTACCCTTAGTTTATGGGCCTAGCTGCCTTAACATAAGGCCCAATAGCCTTAAAAGTTTTTATGCCCTTACAGTTTAACTTTTTTATAATGCAAAACTACTAACTTTACTCTATATTAATAAAAGCTTATGGATTACAGAAGGTGACCAAATATAGAAAAATCTCATTTAGTTATATTCTAATTTTGAGTAAATTTTTATTTTATCTCTGTTCTAGTTTTTTTTTTCTCTTGTTGTATGAATGTGTAGATTGGCGGTTGCATATGTAATCTATGTCAATTAAATTATGTTAATTTAGTTTTGTAATGATATATTTTGTTTGTGAATTACGTCTTCTAAGAATAAGTTGAGACTTTTCTATTTTTTTTATTTAAAAAAAAAATACAAGATTTAAGGTAAGAGAAGTTGACTTTTTTTTTCTTGGAGAGAATTGATATTGCAATAATAGAATCTTGAAGAGCTATAAAATCTCATAGGATAGAAAGTTATAGGTTTATAGTTGGTTTTGCTCTTGAAATTGGAATTTAGGTAGTTAATGTAGAATACATATAATTCAATGATTAAATGAGAAATACTTTTAGCAAGATTTGTTTATGAGCGTATTTGATTTGTGCATTTAAATGTGTTAATTCATATTAAGTTATTCATGTTGCTTTAACACGTGAGATATTTTGAAGTTGGTATTTAAGTAATTGGGATATTGAATTCCAAATTAATTAAACCAAGTATATGTAAGTAGTATAAAAGAGAGAGCTTGTTTGTTTTAGATTGAAAATATCTCTCTCTTGCTCGGTTAACATATTTCACTCAAATAAGAAACTTTATTTACAAACTATTTGTGGTAACTTAAGTGAGTGAGAGAGATCATGTCAATTTCTTTTTCTTTAGAACTTTGGTTACTCAAGTGATAAATAACCACTTGAGCCAGAGAGAAACATGAACAAATTTTTATGCTCTAATAAGAGTTTGGTTGTTTAAACATTTTGAAGATCTTCAAGTAACTAAATGTGGACCCTTAAACATTCTTGGACATTTGAACTAGAAATAAAGTACATCAATTCTAGCTCAAATGCACTTAAATGACCATCACATTTCTATGAAATATCACTTTGATATTATTTTACTTGAATTTAATGAGTTGTATAAATGTATGATATTATATTATATTCAATAATTTTGATTCAAAATGAACATTTTGAGAATGAGAATAAGTTGTTGAGAGATCATAAATGAATGATACAATAATAAATCATGTAACATCCAAAAAAAATAATATCAAACTATAAAAGAGTTATCACATATTTAATAAAATAGAACAGTTGAATAAAAGTTTCATCACAGTTATACAAAACATAACTACAAGAATGTAACTTTATAAGACCAAAAAAACAAAACAAAACTATATACATAAAACTAGTTTATAGAACACTACATGTTTGCGGGTCCTCCCTCCAAAGCTTGTTCTATAGTCACCTCATCACCCTCTATTCACACCCTCCAGATGATCATAGTAAAGAAAGAAGCATAGGAACATACAAATAAATCACAAACAAAAGGATAAGCTAGAGATACAAAACATTTCATAATATACTTAAACATTTCACACGTGATTCATATTTCACATTAAACCAACCAAAGACTCTTTAAACATGTCAAGACTTAGACTAGACTATCCGAATTAGTATGAATATCGAGCTATGGCTTAATGGTGAAACAATTGGCCCACCCCAAGCTACCACACAAGGTTAGTTCATTGTCACTTGCTTTAGGCCAAGGTAAAACCCCTAGACTAGGACCTCCTGATACTCTCACCATATGCCTCACCCCTCTCTACTTAAGAATGGATAACAATTAGAGTGTCAGGATAAACCCCAATATTGAGCTTCCTATATTCAAAATTTACAATATTGAAGCAACCATTAAGCCCTTTCCAAAACATACATAACTTCATGCATAAAATCTCATAAATTTTTTCATTGATATTACTAAACAAGCATTACATTACCATTTCATTTTTATCCATAAGAAAAAAAAAAGTATAAAACAAAAGACATCAATCCGCATACAGGACGTCCTAACCAAAAAACTATTTTGTTTAAAGAGATAATTGATTATCACACCTGATAATTGATTATTTCCAAGAGAATTCATGCATAAATGATTTTCGGACTGCAATAATCGATTATCATATGTGATAAGCGATTATTCCCGAGAACTTTGAAGAAAAGATGACTTTATGACTGGAATAATCGATTATCAAGTGAGATAATTGATTATTCTTGTTAGTTTTTTATAGCAACCTAATTTTTCTGGTTTTGGTGCATTTTAGACATATTCAAATGATCAATTTAGAATCTATAACACTAATATTGATACGAAAACATGTTTATAGATGAAAATAGAGTACTACATTACTCATTTGGTTAGGAAATAGATGTACCAAACCAACTCAACAACTCAAAAGTGACTGAACTCAAATTCACACTTCCTAATACAGAATTTTGTAAACTAAGGGTCTGAACAAGTCACAATGAACCCAATAACAGACCTCAAACATTCATTTTCATCAAAGACCTTATACTATGGAATTACATTAGTCAAAACCCTTAAAAATGAATCACAAATCATACAAAACTCATCCTATCAACTACTAATCATTTTTACACCAAATTTCTCCAATTTAGGATCTCAACTAGTCTAAAATGCCTTAGAACAACACCAAAAACCCAATTTTACTCATAATCTATACTTCAAATTTTCACCTATCAACACTCCATTTTATGCCTAGAAATGACTTATAAATTAGCCCAATCATTTCTCCTCGATACTATAATAGATTTGACATCATGCAACACCTCAACAACACTCCAAACCAGATTCAGTTCCAAATTAAACCAAGAAATCATACAAACATCATCCAATCAAGAATCGACATTCCAAAACACTTCAAAACTCATAACAACCATTTTAACAAAACAATTAAACATCCTTTCATACTCAAACATTGAATTCTAAAAATAGACATTTCTAGCTTCGCTTACCTCACAATATTGCCTAACAAGCTCTAGAACCACACATCTTATTCTTCTGATTCAAGGAACTATAATTACACCTACGAAACACTAAAAAAAGATCAAAGAGATTCCTTAGGACCTATGATCAATAAGGAACTTAAAGAAAAAAAATCAAAATACACATGCATGGACTCGAATAAAGAACGAAGAGCAAAAAAGAGCTGAAACTTATTTGCTCTATTGCAGAAACTGATTGGATAGGAATGTAGACCTCACTGTCGTGGTCGATTAGGCGTCTGCGGATCGTCAAAGAGATGACTCAAGAGTTAGAACTCTTAGAGAGATGATAAAGAGTTCAAAGGAATAGTGTTTTAGAGAAAAGATGAGTGTTTTAAAATAACGAGACAAGTTTAATAAATTCTATTTATTTAATCAACTCATTTTAAATTTTATAATACTTAATTTCATTATTTTAAAACATCTACCAACTCTAATATTTTATTTTCTTGGTTCTTACAAATCACAAGACAATAATTTGGAAAAAATTTATAAAAGTAGTACAATATTAAAATTATAGACTATTATTAAATCACAAATTAATGATTTATGTGACATACCAAAAAGATAAATATATATTTATTAATATAGTATAAGAATTGAATTACTTTAAGCATAGTGAATAAGATACATTATGTTTATCTGACGTTTAAATTGATTAATTACTTTATATATTAATTGATTAGTTAGTTTAACTTGTGTATTATTTATATTATCTTTAATTTGTTGTGATGTAATAGAAAACTAATGATGATCTAGAATTAGGAATACCAAGGAAAATATAGAAAAACTCTCCAAATGTTTATATCTTCACATTTTTTTAATGTAATATGTTTGAAAGAATTTGTTAGTATTATAAACAGTACATTTATATATTTGTATATTTTTTATGCTTATTTTGTAGAACCAGTTTAAAAACAAAGACTTGGTCTAAAGCCACTAACTAACTTAATTACTTGTGTTAAAATTTAAGGAAGAAAAGTTTAGATATTTTCATTTTAATTAGGTAAAAATTGGTGTTTTCAATAGTGAATCTGAGAAGAAAAATATTCATATATTTAAGAGAAATAATTTGAAAATGAAGAGAAAAAATAAATTTACATAATATTACGCATAAATAAAGAACTCACTGCAGATGATTTGAAAATAATTAAAAGTCCACATGGGAAAAAAAAAAGCACACTTAATAACACGAGGTCAGAGAATATATTTAAGAAAACGATATTATATAAAACGAAAATAATGTTTTTCGTACACAGTTTAGAAAAATAATAAAAACATTACACACTTCTTATTCAATATCAAAAACACTTTTTTAACTCAAAATATTTATTTTAATATTATTAACTGGATTCATTCTCTCTCTCATACATATATGCACATAGCTGGAATGATGGGTGGAGAGTTGAATAGACACTTGTAATTAATGTGTTGCGTCTAAATGAGTAATAAAGAATGGTGAGTAAATAAAAATAATTATTTGCATATAAATGAATACAAAAGTTGGTTATTATATAGAGGCTTAAATGCTTACTTACTTTATGTTCAGTTTAGTACCCAGTTTTAAAAGTATAAACATTAGATTTTAAAGTTGTCAAAATTATATGAATTGAGTCTCTTTTGTTAAATAGACAGAAACAGAGTTAACTCCCATATGATATGACGAAGGAATTTTCACTTTTTTTTCTCACTCCATTGCCTTTTCCTGAAATACCCCCAGCTTTTTCTCTCTTTTCTATATTTTTATTAAATGATTTTTTTTCTCTCTCTTTCCTCTACAACATCTACCTCCCAAATAACCATTGTTGCGGTGAGTTCCCTCCGAGTCTCACTTGCATCGCTCGTCTCACTTGCTTGGATCTCTTTTCCAACAACTTCACCGGTCAAATCCCTTTCTCCATCAACAATTTAACCCACCTCACCGACCTCTTCTTGGAACACAACGGCCCGCAAAAAACGTAGATCTTTGTGGCCCACCATTGAAGGCTTGCAACCCCTTTTTCCCAGCTCTGGCGCCGTCTCCCTCCTCCAATTCGATCCCGGCCACAACGCGTAAGATGTCCAAGAAGCTCTCCACGGTCGCCATTGTCGCAATCGTTGTCGGGTCCGTTCTCGTCGCGACATTGCTGCTGTTGTTGTGCCTCCGTGACGGCAGCCAGTGAAACTGCCAAAGCTTGTTACGGCAGCACGTGCCATGCCAGTGGAGGTGGGGACAGTGTTATCGAAGGAGGATATCACCGAGAGTTCTGCGAAGGCTGAGAGGAACAAGCTAGTATTCTTTGTTCTATTTGAAGATTTCACTTTCAAGGTTTTATTTGAATTCTTCTCTTTGGGGGGTTTTGGTTTTAACAAAAAAAAAAAAAAGACGATGTCTGATTTTAATTGAAGCCTCAGATTCGGCCGAAACCTGAATCAAGCTTGCCAACTACAGTGAATGGATCCTGTAGGCCTTACAGTATTGCAACTTCTGAGGACCTCCATCCACCAAAATACGCAGTTTCTGGTCAAATAAATACTTTGTAACTTTCTAATTTGGTTTTCCTTGTATGGTTTAGTTGTGTTGGATACCTAGTCAAATGGGGCAAAGTGGGGGCAAATAACCTGCACTCTATGTGTTTGTGAATATGCCAATGTATATTTTACCAACATGGAGCCAACATTCATTTGATGGTTTCAACCTTATTCTATGTGATGCTAAAGTATTTTGCAGAAAAGTAGTATTAAAGGGCGATCGTGAAGTATTTCAACACAATTTTATTAGTTTTATTGTTATTGCCATGAAGTGTGTGTTAGGTGATTAGCTTATTTGTGGGTAGTAGCACGAAGGTGCTTTCTAAGTTGATAATGGAGGTAGGTTTTGCAAGAAAAGCATTTAATAAAGATATAAAAATAGATGAGGCATTTCAAGAAAAGGTAGAGTAGAGAGAAGAAAAAATGCAGATTCCTTTGTCACGTGAGCTGGAAGTTAACTCTTTTACTACCCATTTAACGAAAGGGACTCAATTCATACAATTTTAACAACTTTGGGACCTAATGTCTAAACTTTTAAAACCGGACTAAACTGAAAATTACCACTAAACAAAGGGACCAAGTAAGCATTTAAGCCTTATATAAAAAAATAAATATAAACATATATATATATATATATAGAGAGAGAGAGAGAGCATTATTATTTATGTTGTTAACCTAAACATGAAAAAGTATATTATAAAAATTAGTGTTGTAAAAAACGAGTTACTCGCTCTGACTCGGCCCGGCTTACTATGGGTTAGCCACTTAGTGAATCAATCCAATTCGGCTTATTTATTAGCGAGTCAAAAAAATTCGTATTCGGCTTAACCTACCATGAGTTGATGGGTTAAACGGGTTGGTTTACTGACTCATTTAATTATATTTTTTTTAAAATAAAAAACAATTACAAACTTTTTATAATTTAAATATAAATAAATTTTATTCCCACAAAATGATGTTAAACTTAAGGCAATTCAAAATAATAAAAAAAAGTATAATACAAATCACATATAATGAGTCCGATGATATTTTTTAGGATTTTATAAGATAATAAATTAATAAAAATAAAATTAGGTGGGTTGATAGGCCAATCCAACTCACAACGAGTTCAATTCAAATGAGTCGAGTTTAAATAAATCGAGTTAAAAATTAATTCACATAAAAAAATATATTTTTTTCAATCCAATCTCACCCGAATCCATAACACGTTAACACGTGAATTATAACCCATTTTGAAATCTCACTAAAAATAAAAATAATAGTAAATAAGTGGAGATAGAAAAAAAAAAAGAAGAAGCAAATAATCGCATATAGAAAGAGAGATTGGTAGCGTGGAAGTGTTGGAGAGTCACGTGGAGACGAAAACGAAAGAATTAGGTGCCGCTAACGTCGCACTTTTCTTTCTTTACCCACTAACTAAACTATTACTTACTCATATTTCATTTTTATTTGACAAAAAAATATTTAAAAAGTAATAAATATTTATATCTTTCAAAATAATGACAGTTGAAATTACTGGAAATTGAGAATAAAGAAATTGGTTTAGGAAGTAATAAAGCAAAAGCATGAAAGACAAAAGGGTGGGTGTCGTAGCTGACGTCACCAACATCTACCTACCCAAACCGCTCGATGTTCGCTTCCTCTTCTGTTCCTGTCTTTGTGCTATGGGTCCCACTTCCCACCAAACACCTTTTCCTTTCATAATCATTTTATTTATTAAACTAAATATTCACTAATTCCCTTCTAAATAACAAAATTATCTTCCAACAATAAATTGTACTTAATAATTTCCTTTCTAGAAGACGGGGAAACCTTCAAACACAACCTAATTTTCTTAATTAGCTTAGTAGGACTTCAACTTCGACTTTTGTTTCCCTTGACAATTCAAACGTTGACCACACTTATGTTTCGAGCATTGTTCCAGTTTTGTCCAACAATCTTTTATTGTTAATCAACAAGTGATCAACGCAGGGAATTCTTCCACAACGAGTAATGTTTCGAACAAACACCAAATATTAATCATTAAAATTTACTAATCTTATATCCATTCCTGTATCTGCATGTGTTTTTACCTACAAAGGCTTTTGGTACATGAAATATCATGACACAGGTATTTTGTTTTTCCGGATATAATCCATACAATTTTTCTCCTTCTATTTTAAAAAGACACATTATAAATCAAAGCCTTTTTCTATTTGGTTAAAGTTTATAATCTTAAATGCGAATCAACTTATTTGGGAAAAAATATCTTGTTTTTTTATATTTCATAGTACTGTTCTAAGAGAAAATGTAGTTTACTGCAAAACACAAGTTTAATCTGTATATGTTACTGTAAATTGTACTTTTAAACCTGGTTTAAGAAAGGAAAAATTGCAAGCTATGATCTGTTGCATTTCCATCAACATTATTCTTCAAATTTTAAAAAAGAATATCTGGTAAAAAACATTCTTGAATTTGAAAAAGTTAACTGTATATGAGTATGTTGTATTATTACTTTACAGTACATAAATACAAAAAACTATATGCAGCTTGCGTAGACCAAGAAAGAGGATAGAGGAATGAATTGAATTGTAGCATGTATATGAATGAATGTGAAGGAAAGTTTGTCAAGTATAGTCCAGTTTTCTCATAATTGTCTTGTTCTGGTGACAGTAAATGGTAGGTATGCATTCAAAAGCTGTCTCCTACCTAAACACTAGCTATAAGATATTACAAACATCAATGAATTGAATTTGCTTTTTGTAGCTTCCTTCTCTCCTAGCCTCAGCTATCTAACTTCACCACTGTTCCTGCTGCCACTGCTCACTTTAGATCATATGTATCAAACTTACTGTAACTTACCAAACATAGTTAATGTCTAACAACTCATTACTGACCCACCACTACAACGCCAAGAATATTCAAAATTTAACCAATCATAACCACTTACCTCTCTATTAACTGCCTCTTTCGTATCAAAATCCCTCCACCCAACCCATTGCAAATGCATTCCATGCTAGTTTTTGGGAGAATTTAAAGACATTAAGAAAGAAGGACAAGTGATATTTTCATTATTTGAATCAACAGTAAAATCGGCATCACTATAAACATCCTGTATAGTTATTTTTGTTTGTGTTAAATTAAACACTGCTTTCTAATTAAAATTAAACAACATGAACAAGTATCTATGTGCAGAATAATGGAACAGTGGTGAAGAGTTGGAACGGTGTGCAGTTTTAATCTCTTATAGCCCAGTAAACATTTTTAGAGTGTGTGCAAAGTAAAGCACAAAACCCAGTTTTGACGAGGCTTCAATTTATAGCATTTAACCAAAAATATCGACCAGCAAAGAATTCACATCCTCTTCACGTTAGAAATTCAATTGAATAAAAGATGAAAAACAAAATGAAAAGTTAGAGACAAAAATCTATCTAGGATTTTCTCAAAATTTGGGATTCTACCACTACTATTTCCATGTTGTTAACAGAGAGAAGTCACACCAAATAACATGACATTCACGGTCTAAATATTCATGGGTCTGTAAAATCTATATAGATTACTATCTGTGGCAGTTGTAGTAACCGTGGTAGCAGTAGCAGTAGCACCCATGCCTTTGCAATAACAAGCTTGATCGCTTTGAAGCCCTAGACTGTAACAAAGACAAACACTTTGGCCAGTAATGTTCCCATACCACTTGTACAACACATGCGGTTTTTGATCATGCTCTTGCGCTTTCAAATTTTCTGGGTTCACCGAAGAAGAAACTTGCCGAGAAGAGGGAAGGCCAATGGAAAGGTCCAAGTTGAGTTGATGGTGAGGGAGGGATTCTTCCACGGTAACGCCGCTGCTGCTGTTAGAATCTTCGTCGGTTCCAACCTTCGTTATGGCGTTGGCATAACCACTATGGCTCACCAAATGAAAACCGTTGCTGTTGTTACTGTTGATGTTGTTGTTGTTGGTAATAACAACATCATGGGCGAGGGTGTTGGAGCTGCTAATGCTGTCGCTGTTTATTTTTTTGTTGGACGATGACGTTGCCACAGGGACAGCGGCGGTGGAGGGAGGCGAAACCGCTGCGGTTGGCGGAGGGGTGGAGGCGGCGTTGATCGGTCGGTGGGTTTGCGGGTCGATTCCGCGGCTGTAGAGTTTGCGCTTGATGTGAGTGTTCCAATAGTTTTTGATTTCGTTATCGGTTCTTCCCGGTAACCTGGCGGCAATCAGAGACCATCTGAGAAAAAAAAAGAAAAAGAAAAAGAAAAATGAGAAATTTTGATTGGGAAAATTGAAATGATGTGACAGTGTGGGAGAGATTGGAAAGAAAGAAGGAAAAAAGGAAGATGGGGTTGTGTTAATACTTGTTTCCAAGTAAGCTATGGAGGTTAATGATGAGTTCGTCTTCGTCTTCAGTGAAGTTGCCTCTCTTTAGATCAGGTCTGAGGTAATTTATCCATCTGAGTCTGCAACTCTTGCCACATCTGAGCAAGCCTGTTAGGAGAAAGGAGAAAGGAGAAATGGGGTTAGTGTAAAAGAAAGAAAAGAAAAGAAATGGTATTGAATTTGAATTGAAAAGTCTATATACCAGCAGCTTTGGGGAGGGATCTCCAACAACCTTCGCCATGGAGTTTGATGTAATTGATGAGGCGTTCGTCTTCCTCTTTGGTCCAAGCTCCTTTGTTTGTGTGTTCCTTCTCACAACAAGGAGATCTACCCATGGTTGGTGAGAGAGAAAGAGAAAGAGAAAGAGAATAAGATGTTTTGTGTTGTGATGTGTTGTGGTGTGTGGGGAATGGAAGCTGGAAAGTAATTGGTGAGAAAAGAGGGTGAAAGGAATATAAATGGGAGGTGGTGGAGAACAAGAGGAGGTGCAATTGACTCGGGTACCTTCTTTTTCTCAGAAGTAATGTAATGTAATGTAAGAGAAAGGGAAAGAGAAAAAGAAAGAGAAAGAGAAAGAAAGAGTATTTGACCGAGTTGGTGAGAAAGACGAGTGGTTACAATTAAGTTAGTGCTGGATTTGGTAGGTAGCTCTGCTTTTCATGTTCCTCAACTTCTTTTTCTCTCTCCTCTCTTTCTTCTTTTTTCTATTTCCCCCCTCTTCTTTCTTCTATTCACACTTTCACCTCTACCACTAATTAACTCACTATAACTAACTATTTCTTTTAACTTTATTACTTCTCTTTCACCTTAATTACTCCTCACTTTTAACTCTTCAATAACTCTATATATTTCAAAACAATCATATCATAATATTTCTTTTCTTCTCAAATATTAATAAATAGTTTTAATAAATAAAACAATATAAATTAATCAAATAATTTCACAACTTACACTGTTGTTAAAACAATCCGTTTAATAAAACAAAATTGTTTTCAATGGATCAGGACACACTCACAGGTATATAAAAGTCAAAGAAAATATTTTATGATTCACTTACTTTCTAGAGACAACAAAAATTTGAAAAATAGAAAAATTCAATTTTAAATAAAAATAATTATTTTTTATTTTATAAAACTAGAAGTATATTTAAATCTACAATATATTAATTTCTTATGTTAGTGTCATTAACTAAATTTAATCATTTTGGCTACTACATATCATTGGACAAAATGGGGTTTGACTAAAATTCTTAAAGTAAAAGTCATCAATTTAAGTTTTATGAATACAAAAGTACAATTTGGAAGACAAATTTCATAAAAAAAATGTCAAATTCTTCACTTTAAAACCGTCTTTTTCAAAAGTAATAAATATTTTACACTTATAATTAATATAATAAAAATAATTAAACAATTCCCTAATCATTAAAATCTAGTTAACTAAATTTGTTTAAAAAGTCAGAAGGAGTAAATGATGGAAAATAGGGATCGATACTAATGTGCATAAATACTTTAACACTAATTTTTTAAAATATAAGTCCAATAAAAAAAGTATATATATATATATATATATATATATATATATATTTATATTTAAGCAACTTAGCTAGTATTGGTGTTTTTTATTTTTTTATTTTTTCCTTTCGTCACAACTCATTACAAATGATTTCTGAGATAAAAGTTTATTACTGTAATTATATGGTAAAGGCTAATAATCGTGCACTTTCACTTAAGCATTAAAGATAAGAGTGGTACATCATTGATATTTTGTTTAATAAATTTGGAGTTGTGGAGTTTTTCGTCAATTAGGTTCTCGTATTTTGAAAACACTTAATTGAGTTTCTATTTATTAAAAATTGAATGATTAAAGTTTTTACTGTTAAATTTTGTAGATGGTGTTAAAAATTTTGCCTTATAACTAAATGAAGTGGCATTTTAATGGGACATGACATATATTGATGTTAATAGATGTTAACAGGTAGACTTAATATTTTTTGCCAAAAAAAACTCTTTGTAAAAGAGAAAAAAATGCTTATGAAAATCTGAAAATTAGGAGGCACCTCCACCTTCTCCACCAAAACGACTGGCATTGTCGCATCTCTTTTCTGATAATGGCCAATCCAGACAAAAATCTGATGAAAAAGAAACCCTATATCTCCGCACCCTCTGCACCGTGAGGTCCCTCCTCCTCCACCCTTCTACATCAAAACGCACCGTCTCCCACATCCTCCAAACCCTAACCAGCTCCCCACACCCCACTCCTCACTCCCTCAAGCTCCTCTTTGACGGTGTTGCTCGCCACCCCGACCTCACCCCCCACCATCGCTCTTCCCACCGCCGAATCCTCTCCCCGCCTGGTTGTGGAGGCCATCGACACGTCCCTTTCGAACCTTCATTTAGACAACGCGCGATTCACAGTTGCAGAAGTAAGCGTTGTTATGCAACTAAACCCAGAACCCTATTATTTCTTTAGCTCTGAAAATTAGAGCCGTCAAAATGGGTCACAACCCGCGAGCCAACCCAGGCCACCACGGGTTTGGGCCGCGCTGGGTTTGAAAAAATTGAATTTTTTTATGCGAGTCAGATTTCAACCCGGCTCATTTAAACCTGGCTTATGCGGGTTAAACCTGTGGTGGGCCGGGTTGGCCCGCCAACCCACCTACATAGTTTTTTTTTAATTTATTATTTTATTTATGAAACCCTAAAAAATAAAATACTCTCTTCACTCACTATGTATACCAAATTGTACTTTTTATTATTATTTTGAATTGTCTTCAGTTTAACATCATTTTTTGGGAGTGAAATTTGTTTAAATTTGAATTTAGAAAGTTTGTAATTTTTTTATTTAAAAAAATTATAATTAAATGGACTAGTGAGCCAATTCGTTTACCCACCAACCCGTGGTGGGTCGAGCCGGGTTCAAATTTTTCTAGCTCGCTAATAAATGAGCCGGGTTGGGTTGGCTCACTAAGTGACCAACCCGTGTTGAGCCGGACCGGGTCGAGCTGGGTTACCTGTTTTGACAGCTCTACTGAAAATGGTGGTGAGGATTCGGCTCTCGCGGTTCGGATGCAAGAACAAAACCTTTTATCGGGTCATGGCTGCTGATAGCAGATCTCCCAGAGATGGCAAATACATTGAAGTTCTCGGTTACTACAATCCCTTACCAGGTTCTCACAATTCCCCTTTTTGTTTCTCTTTTCTTTTTCTTTTTCTGATTCCCAAAGATGATGTTTTTTTTCGAATGTGCAAAGGGGTTTATTTAGATTCATGCCTCTTATCGATGTTATCGTTTTGTTGTTTCCTCTCAGGTCAAGATGGTGGCAAGAGAATGGGTCTCAACTTCGAAAGGGTGAAGTGATTCTTTCTTGCTATGCCAGTTTGAGGAAGGTGATTCATATTTCAATAATTATAATTTTAATGAAATATAAGCGAAATTATTAAGATTCCTTTGTAAATTATATTTTTAACTTCTGTATAAGCTCGATTTAGTTTATGAATTTAATTTTAATTTTTTCATCTTCTAGAACTGCTTACTCCCTGAAGCTCCTCTCTGACGGCGCTGTTCGCCACCCCGACCTCACCCCACCATCGCTCTTCCCACCGCCGAATCCTCTCCCCGCCTCGCCGTGGAGGCCATTGTCGCGTCCCTTTCAGACCTTCATCTGGACGACGCGCGATTCACAGTTGCAAAAGTAAGCGTTGTTATGCAACTAAACCCAGAACCCAATTATTTCTTTGGCTCTGAAAAATGGTGGTGAGGATTCGGCTCTCGCGGTTCAGATGCAAGAACAAAACCTTATATCGGGTCATGGCTACTGATAGCAGATCTCCCAGAGATGGCAAATACATTGAAGTTCTCGGTTACTACAATCCCTTACCAGGTTTTCACAATTTCCCTTTTTTTTTCTCTTTTCTTTTTCTTTTTTCTGATTCCCAAAGATGATGTTTTTTTTCGAATGCGCAAAGGGGTTTATTTAGATTTGTGCCACTTATCGATGTTATCGTTTTGTTGTTTCCTCTTAGGTCAAGATGGTGGCAAGAGAATGGGTCTCAACTTCGAAAGGGTGAAGTGATTCTTTCTTGCTATGCCAGTTTGAGGAAGGTGATTCATATTTCAATAATTATAATTTTAATGAAATATAAGCGAAATTGTTAAGATTCCTTTATAAATTATATTTTTAACTTCTGTATAAGCTCGATTTAGTTTATGAATTTAATTTTATTTTTTTCATCTTCTAGAACTGCTTATAAGAAAATGTACCTCATCATGTCCTAATTAGAATTAATTTTGTTGTTTTTGTGAAAAAATAGAAATATTTCTGGTTGTGTGTATGTTCCTGTTAGAAATTATTCACTAGGGACTTTTCTTTTAGACAGAAATGAGGAAGCTCTTGTGATTCTTTTACCTGATACTGTTGTTTTTTCTTGTACTTCTTTAGGTATTACTATGGTGGCAATGAGGCGTAAAGGTGGACTGCGTGATACTCACCCTGTCGATGCTCTAACTGGGCGTGTGCTGAATCAAGAGAAGCTTGCTGATGAGAAGAACAATGACCAACACCCTTCGAAGAAGGAGTAGAACACCCTTTTCGCACCCTTTTCATATTGAGATTTTGAGCTTCAGCTCAGGGATTTAATGAAATCCAAACAGAGATTATGTGCCGTGTGGTTTTTGATTTTAAAACCTAAACAAATAATTTAAATCAACGTATTAAACTGGTTATGTGCCACGTATTTCCAAATGACAGCTCATTTAGCTAGCAAGCAAGATTTTTAACGTCATCCAGAGAATTTAACGACACGGACTGTATTGCTTGAATTTTTCATAAACAGGATCAAATTGATCTACTTGAAAATAGAGGGATCTAATTGACGAAAAACTGCACAAATAGAAACTTCCAAATCTATTAAACCTTGATATTTTTTCTAGTTAAAAGAATTTTTGTTCATGAAATAACATATTCCTCAAGCAAGAAAAAACAAAGCAATTTGAAGGTTAAAACTACAAATACTTATCAATGTAATTATTTTTACGTTGATCTTTAAACGATAAAGTTTTGAACATCTATGTTTAGTGAAATAAATAATTATATATTATCACAAGTTGTGGACATATAAATTCAAATTTTCGTAACTAAGTTTCTTTCAAGCTACAATTAGCATGATTTATGGAAAAATGTCTGGAAGATAGCACCATCTTAATCAGCCGTCAAAACCCTAATTTGAGGTTTTGACATCTCCATTTTGATTAATGAAGGAAAAGGAATTTTGGATTTGGACGGAGATGAAATTAGGTGTAAAGTCAACTAAAAAGAATTTTGGGTTTTTGATTTAGGTAAAGTTTGGTGCAACGAATCTAACTCAATTACAGCCATTATTTACAGAAAGAAATGGTGACGATGAGAAAGTGCTTTTTAGAAAATGACAATCGTTTATTGTTTAATTTTCTATATTATAAGCCGCTTCCTATAACAAGTTTTATTCACAATTAATTGCATATCATTTTATCTATAGTAAGGAATACATGAGACCACATCAAAGGCTTAGGTTCGGCTATTTATGATACAAATACGCACATATTAGTCAAATCACACTTTCACTATAAAACACACAAATTATAATTAAATTGTTTTTATTAAAAATAAGATAATCCTCAACTTCATATATCACATATAATATAAAACATTATTTTGTACATATATCTCAATATCATCATTAATAATATAAATATATGTGTTTTTATCACACATGCATACAACTCTACTTAAATATACATGTATTTTTTATCACACATGCATATAAGTTGACTTAAGAGTGAAATAAGTAAAGTTTTTGTTTTTGATTTTGTGAAAAGAGATCTTTTAAAAAAAACTTTTAATACTAATATACTTCTATTAAATTAATCATAAAATTATATTTGAAAATAAAACTTAATTAAAAAGTTATAAATAATTTTTATTGGTATTAAAAATATATTTAATAAACTAATATCTTTTTCAAATAAATTACAATATTTTGTTAGGAAAAACAAATTGACTAGTTATTTCTATTCTTTTATTAATCAATTCTGATTTTTATTATCTTCTCTCTTTCGGAAACTTCTCATCTATGGTTCTTTGTTTTATTTTCGAACATTGCTTCAAATTTGATATATTAATCAATATCTTTTAATTTATTCTATTATGTTTTGTGCATGAATCACAGTTTCTATTGTCTATTTCAAGAAGTAGAATGAACTAATTGATATTTATTTCTTTTTATTTCTTTAGTAACATAAGTTGGGTGCTTTATTTAAACAAAATGAATACTTTATTACTTTATTGATATGACATTAATTAAGTGATAAGTTCTAAAATACATAAAATTGGTTGGTTCAACAATATACAATTGACTATTTTTTAATCTTAATCACTAACTAAACACAGATTATTCTTTAGATCTTAGTTAATTTTAACTAAACATGAGTTTACTTGAAATAGAATCACCTAAGTAAATATCAAATATATTGTTTAAAACAAAATAACTCCTAAATAAACATAAATATGTTTTGGAATGCAACCAAAGATTAAAGTATTACTAAACAAAATTTAAATCAAATAATGTCTATGTAATTTTTCAAAAGTGTCGATTTTCTTTACATGTTTTAAGTTTCGAAATATATGGTAAAATTATCCAAAAATTAATACCCTGTCCGTTACACGTTTATGATAATAGTTTTAGTAATTTTAATTTTAAATAGGTTCACATTTTGAAATGACATGTTAATTTTTTTCCTAATTTATTCTTTAAGTAGTGATTGTTGAAAGTTTCACGTCGACTAGAAATAATGCCAATTTATAATATATAAGTAACCTTATCTTATAAACCGATTTTGTGGGAATTGAATTAGACTTAAACTAACTTTCTAATATGATATTAGTGAGGTGCAAACCTCACTTTACAAGCCGATTTTGTAGGATTGAATTAAACTTAAACTCATTCTCCTAATAGTAGTATTTTGTACATCAATCAAAATATTTATAAAATAGAGTAAGACAGTAAACTTATCATTTAAAAAAATTATATGGTAGTTCTTGATATGTGTGAAAGAACTCCACATTATAATCTTCTTTTACCTAAAAGTTGCTAAATCAGCTTATTTTAGGGTATTTACAATTTAACCTTTTTTAATTTCTTTGAAACCCTTGTATAGCCTTATTATAAATCAATTATTTTAATTCTACTATTTAGTTTTAATTATAATACCTTTTATATTGTCTCGATAAATTATATAATACCTTAAAACATCTATAATTAAAATAAAATTAACATAATCAAATAAATTTCATACTTGCATTAAGCATTTTAAATTATACTAAATTCTATCAAACTTAAAAAGAATAAAAACATCTATGTTGACATTCAAGTTGTAATGTATCAAAAAGATATAGGATAAACTTGAATTTTAATTTAGAAATATAACATCAATGAAACATGAATTTAATTTTTAAGAAATTTATATCAATTTCAACCTAAAATGTTAAGACAATAAATTTATAAATTATATTTTTATATAATGTTTAATTTTTTCATTTTATAAAACTTAAACTGATATTTAATTAAAAAAATAAAATAAAAAGGTATGCAACCTAAAATGTTAAAACCATACCTAACAAGAAAGTAAAAGTTAAAAATGTGGCAATGCACACCAAACTTTTTGTTGAGTGTAGAAAACCAAAACCCACTTTTATGTTGGCTTATTTGTTTGGCCCATGTTTTTATAGTCTGTTTTGTAAGTAGTTGTTTTTGTTATTATTATTTGTCTTATTTTGTTTGGTGATGAGGGATTCTAGAAGCATGTCTCAACTCTCAACTCACTCCACTTACTCTTGTCAATTCAGGTTAGATAGGAGTTACTAACGTCCCCAACCATTCATGGTTGAGATTGCTACCTAGTGCTCATCAATCCCTTTCTTTCACCCACTACCCACATTATTAAAATCATCAAATCACATAAAACATTCAGGCCATGTTTGGTTTGGCAGATATCAATCTACGTTTAATCAAAACTCAACTTATTTTAAACGTGGATTTCTCATTCTCAATGTCAAATCAACTACACTACTATTAACAAAAATCTTCAAATATTTTACACAACTTTATACTCAATGTTTAAACTACCTATATGTACCACTCATTCCTATAATTTATTAATTATATATAATAAACTTCTTTCTGGATAAGTTTTGAAAACTCGCTGATTGTTTCTTTATATGATTTTGTCTCAATTTTTGAGGTGAATTGTGGGAATGAATTGAAAGTAAGGAAGGGTGTGAATACTATATTTCATCATAATATGAGCGGAAAAGACCAAAGAGGAGATGGATTTACCATATCATCCTCACCTCTGTCATAAACATGCATCTCATCACACATGAGTTTAAAAAATACACAAAAAGTATTTTGATGAAAATAGTTATAATCACAAATATATAAGCATAATTAATAATTACATTCATCCATGATTTATAATATTAAATTTTTTTTATCACTCTAACTTTTTTATTTTAATTAAAATAGAGTTAATTTTAATTGAATATTAATTTGATAATGTAACGTCCCAAAAATATAGTATAAAACTATATAAAAGAGTCATCACATATATGATAAAATAGAACAGTTATAGACCAAAATATAAAGTATAAATTTTACAGTCATCTAAAATAACCATAGAATTTAAAACTTTATATATAACCTAACTACTACAAAACTATATACATATTAATATAAAACTAAATACTCAGTAGCGTCTCCTCCATCAAACGCCTGCTCCATGGAAACATCATCTCTCTCTGCTCACACCCACAAGATGATCATTGCAAAAGAAAGAACATCAACACATACAAAGCAAAAGCACACACAACAGGGTAAGTTAGTTTAAATAAAAGAACAAGCATATTATTTACTAACTACATTTCATACAATCATAACTAGACATTCCCAACACAAAACACGTTTTGCATGACACAACACTGACTTTGACCATTCAGACTTAGAATGATTGTCGAGCTATGGCGGGTCGTGCACTCGTGGTGGCTTCTACTGTTTTGTAAAGCCATTGCCAATGGGTTTCACCCTACCACACTCACGAGGTTAGTCTGTTCCAGATAACTCCCAAGACTGAGCTCCTGCATTCATTTTAAATATACTTGAACCTTACCAAAAGGATTCACTTTGGAGCTTACTTTCACCACTTTGAAACCATATTTGCACTTTGAAACACAACTCATGACATGATCAATCATATACTTTAATACACATTCATACATACTTCACACAATGAATCCAAAACTTCATTTAAATCAAACTAGAACAAGGAAAGAAAGAGGGAGCTAACACATAGACCAGTCGTGCCCCAACCTCCAAACCACTTGCTCAGCGACCCAATTCGCTAAGTGAATTAAACTACCAATGGTGCCAGACCTCAACCTCAAGCTTAGCTTCCTTTACCTCTAGAAACTTCGCATCGCTCTAGAATTACCCCAACCGCGACTTGCACCGTATGGAAATTCCTAAAAAACCTACAATTCACTGATTGGGGAGGAAAAACAAATTAGAAACTAAATTGAACTAAGAATTGAAGAAAAGGAACTCTTGATCCATGCAAACATAATTCTTTTACAGGATCAAGAACCCTAAACATTAAAGAAAGGGGTTAACCGCTTACCCACTCGATTCGATTGATTGATCGGTCAGATTTGTAGCCCTTGACGCAATGATCGTCTAGGTACCTCTTGATCGTCAAACAGAGAATCCAAGCGTGATAAAAGTTAGAAAGATGTGAGAGCAAGAGAAGAAAACAATGTTTTAGAGAGATAAAAGATATTTAGATAATGAGACGAGCTTTAAATATTTTCTATTACGATTATTTTAAAATAAAATACTCGGTCTCATTATTTTAATGCACATGTCTAATTTAATACTTTACTTTCTAAGTTCTTACATATAATAGTTTTTTTTCAAATTTTTTTTGTAAATAAAATATTAAAAAAATAAATTAAAATTATATAAAAGTATACACTCATATTTAAAATTTAGTTATTATTTAAATTTAAGGAACTTGTATAAAATGTTATTAATAAATTGTTTAAAATTGATAAGTCCTTGATTTTGATTATTCTTCATATGTGATATTGGAATTTTAAATCACATATCAAACCAAAACTTGATATCAACACATCAATTAATTTGTAGATTATATTTACTATATTTTTAATTTATTGTAATGAATAATTTAATTATTCACTTTGAACCAAATATATTTAAATTGAAATTAGAATTTGAAAATTTTGATCTAATTATTTTTATTAAAATTAATTAGATTCAATACTCCCATACAAATTAATTATATTTCATAATTCTATAATTGTGGAAGGAGTTTCAAAGACACAACTTTAAGAGTTAAGTAATTATGGAAAAAATATTTTGAAAGTTTGTGCTTTATTGTTATAGGTTAACAAATCAATTATTCAAATGTAAAATGCTATATATTATTTATAATTAAACTGATTAAAAATTGTTGTCATTGATTTAAAAAGTATAACATTCCAAATTTTCAATAGTATATATTAACATTATTATAGGATAAATCACACGTTAATAAATATATATATATATATGTATGTATGTATATATATGTATGTATGTATATATATGTATGTATGTATATATATGTATGTATGTATATATATGTATGTATGTATATGTATGTATATATATGTATGTATATATGTATGTATATGTATGTATGTATATATATGTATGTATATGTATATATATATATGTATGTATGTATGTACATATGTATGTATGTATATATTCGGATACATCTATTAATATTGAACTATAGAGGTCTTGCCTCAGAGGTGGAACAACAACAACTTCTTCATCAATAATTACCGCACTCTAAGGTTAATCCTTTCAAGCCTCTATGGTCAAACAATTAACCAATAGACTAAGGACATTCTGTTAGTCTCTACAACATAATTATTCTTCTTTTGTTGAGATTGGAAGTTATTGAGAGCGTCAGAAAGACTCCTAAATACTAGCATCTTATATCAATACATACACTATATATAACCATCTTACGGACTGTTTCTTTAAATCCTTATAACCATTATTCACAAAATTTACATAGAGTTATTCCATACCATCATGTATTTCAAGTTGTATTACTGATCATAAGAATAATAATCATACCATTTACATCCAAACATATAACAGGAATGAAAACAGAACAACCTAAGAAGGACAACCTAATCACCCAATGTCGGAATCTTGGCACCCAACGAGCACTAGCTCGCCCAACGAGAAAATTCACTTGCCTAATAAACAAAGAGCTTCTCTAACCCAGTGAGTTGGCTCACCTAGCCCTTGAAACTCATTGTCAAGGCTCTTATTTACTCGCCTAACCACTTTGCAGAATTTTGCAGAACACCAATTCTATAGAATTTATCTTATGCATTTCTACCAACTTCTACCACTTCTATTTGGTATTCTAAGCCTAAATTAACCTATCCAAGAGTATGTAACCCATCTAAAACCATGTTTAAACTCATTTTACGATGAAATTCCAATTCAAACCAACCAAAACACTACTATATAAACCATAAACCAATTCTACCAATTTTAACACATAACATAGAGACCTAATGGTCTGAACGAGTGAAAAATGACCCAACCACAAATTCCAAAAATTCCAATTTTCCTCAGACCTTCTACAAAAACTCACTACTCAAAACCTCTAAAATGCACTTAAAACTATTCAAAACACAACCAAAAGGCTACCATTCCATTCTAGATCACATGTCTACTAACTCACAACTTAAACAAATTCCATATGACTATACATGTACTAATTCAAAATTTCTCCCCTTAGACCATTTTCTTTTCTCTAAAACTCACCTATCAAAACTTCTATTTTAGACCAAAATGACCTATAACTCTACTAACTCATTTCTCCTCAACATTTCTCCCAAAATAACACCACCAACATCACAATAACAAAGTTCAAAAGATTAAATTCACTTCAAAACAGAATTGTACCCAGGAATTCAAGCAATCTTACTGCCAATTAAGTCATCAAAACACAATGAACACTAAAACGAATATCCCAATCATAATTAAATCATCCTATCATCCAAGCTACCATAAATCATATTATAAATTAGAATATAAGAATGAACACTAGCTTCCCATACCTTATGAAAAAAGCTACCAAAGCTCTATTCAATGCTCTACCCTTGCTTTGAGCCCAAGGAATCCTAAGAACGCCTACAAACCACCGAATTATGATCGAAGTGAGTCTTTAGGACATCTAATCAACAAAGAACTAAAAAAGAGAGATGGACGACACATGGGAGAAACTTTTAGTCGCATGTGTCTTAAACTACGAATTAAAGAAAAAGGAGTAGAAACTTACTTACTCTAGAAGAATCTCTGATCGGATGATGATAGAGAATACACTGTTGTGATTTCCTAAACGGTTCCTAATCATCAAACAGATGATCCAGGAGTTAGAAATTGTAGAGAGAATGGAAAATGAACTTAGAGAAATAGTTCTAGAGAGATGATTAGTGTTTTAAATAATGAGACGAGTTTATAAAATTCTATTTATATTATTAAATTATTTTAATACTAAAATACTTGATCTCATTATTCTAAAACACCTATCAACTCTAATATTCTATTTTCTAAATTCTTACAGAAAAAAAGTTTAAAATAAAATTATTTTATTCTTATTATGAATTTAATTAAAATATTCATAAAATTAATATAAACGATAAATATAATAAAAAAGAATACAGATAAAAGCATTTTGATATAATATTTACATTCATTGCTAAATCAAATTGATCTTAATGTTTTAATTTGAATTAAAACAAAATTAAGTTTAATGAAAAACTAATTTGATATTACTGATTTTTATTTCTTTTGTAAAAGATAAATATTGATAAAATGAATTAAATTTATATGAAAGTATAAAATTATATTAAAAAAATATTTATTCTTTAAATAATATAATTTCATGAGATGCTATCAATAAAATAAACTGAAATATTATTTTTAATTTTCTAAATTTAATTATTTTTAAATTTTAATTCACATCCACTTTTACCGTATTAAATAAAAATATTTTTATAATTTATTATATTATTTAATTATTATTTTTCATCAATTAAATTTATTAAATTTTGGAGACTCATTTTTATATCACTTCTTATCGATCACACTTTTCTTTTCTTCACTTTTCCTTACCTTTTCAATTCTTTTTCTTTACTTTTCCTAACTCTTATTTACGGATAACAGATAAATTTGTCTTTGTAAGTATTGTTCTAACTCGTTATTTTTTAAGAAATTCTCGCATTGATTGGTTACGTATATGTGTATAAATAATATTTAATATTTTCAATTGATATAAGAATGAAAATTAATATATATACATATTCATCCTATCCTCGTACCTGATCTACTATTTATCTCCTTTTTAAACTACAAAATGCTCATAGTTTATTAGGTAATAATATATATATATATATATATATATATATATATATATATATATATATTATTCTTAGTCTTTAGTTTTATAAATTTGTTTCTTTTAGTTGCACATTTTTTTCGTTTTCTTTTCCTAATTGTTGGGCTTACCATAAAATTACTTTCTATTTTCAAGATATTTTCTATCTTATCATAATCTTTGTGCAGTTACATTACATTCAAATGAAGTATATAAATTAAATATTTTTTATGTTCTCATATTTGAATATTTTGACTCTTTTTAAATATTTTTATTTATTATTTATTTTATTACATGAGAATGTTTAACTCTTATTTAAGTGTTCAATAATATAGTAATATAAAAAAAAATTATCTTCATTATTCTCTTATATTTAATTTTTGTTTTATTTGAAGAACTCTGATTTGCTAAAACAATTTTACCATCTTTTAACAATTTGACTATTTTCATATTTAAAAAATTTCCTTAAATTTCTAAGATATTTTTTTATTATACACTTAATTATGCATTTGTTTTCTTTTGTCTAATTTTATGTATTGGTATAACAAATTGTTTCTAACTCACATTTAATTATTTTTAATTTTTTTTAATATTTTTATTTGTTGTATACTTTTATCATATAGAATATTATTTTGATATTTTTATATAATTAATTTTTTTCTAAATCATTATTAAAAATGTAATTTTATAAATAGAATTGTATAAAAGAATTTAGTTTACTATAGTATAATAATTTAATATTATTATAATGAATCTTCTATATCACTCTTCAACTTGAAGTTTAAAAGATAAAAAATTAATATTAAATTTTAGTTATTAATAATTTAATATATATTTTTTGCATGATTTCATTCAAATTCAAATTGTATATTATAATTTTTACTGATATATAAAATTTTTTTTATTAAGATTTACAAAATGCGACATTTGAAATATTTTTAATTTAAATATGTATTTTTCTTTATAATTTTTAAAAAATATTTTTAAATTTTATCGACCTATAAATTTAATAAATGTTTGTTCTCTCAAAATTTTATGTACTACTATATAATTATAATTTCTTCTATTTGATATTGAAAAAATAAAAATTCATTAATGTGACATGCCGGAAATTATATGAAAGTATATCATATGGAATATTAACATTATAATATTATAAAGCAATTAAGGCTGTAAAATGAAATGGTAAATTTTATGGTCATCCCAAATATAAGTAGGATTTAAAACTTTGCTTACAAGATAGAGTATTTCAAAACATAAGCAAAACTGGATAGGAATAAAACAACTAAAACTATACAATCCTAGACTATCCTGCACTACTCTGCAGCATCTGCTCCATCCAAAGCCTGCTTTAGTGAGACTTCTTCTCCCTCTGCTCACATCCAAAGTGGATGATCATTGCAAAGAGAATAGACATAGCACATACAACACAACAACAGTAAGGGTAAGCTAGGTTTAAAAAAAAACACAAGTTAACTGATACAATGTAGCATATCAAAGCATTCATACAAGGCAAACAAATCAAACATTCTATAAACTTTAAACTAGACAAGACGCCTCCGAACTTAGAATGAATATCGAGCTGTAGCGGGTTGTGCACTTGTGATGGCTTCTACTGCTTTGCAAACCCATTGCTATGAGTCAAACCCTACCACACATACAAGGTTAGTCCGTTATCATTCATCTTGGGTCATACTGGAAGCACCCAAGACTAGGACCTTCTAAGTGAGATTGAAAGAGTCATTAGAGTGTTAGGATAACCCCCAAGACTGAGCTACCTATATTCATTCTAAACATTACCATAATCTCACCGAGAGATACAACTTAAATTCTCAATTCATATCACATATAACACAATCCTTCCTTGTTCTAATCACAAACCTCATCAAATCAATTGTATCATACCATATAAATTCATACAGAGCTATACATGAATCATACATCAACTATCACTCAAGAAGAAAAAAGAAAAAAATTGACCCATAGCGAAAGAATTCGCTGATCACACACTGCTCGCTATGCGAAACCAGGTAGCATTCGCATAACGAATCTGATTCGCATAGCGAGTCCCCAAACAGAGACCTCCCCTCTCAAGAATTCGCACAACGACTAAGTTAGCTGTGCGAATTAACACTTCCCATTTCCAGACCTTACACTATCGCAATGCGCACACCCTCCACTTTTATATTTAATTGGCTAATTTCCCAGAGCTAGCATCAGTTGCAAAGCGAATGAATTCGCAAGGCGACTCGCCAAAACAGAGAGCAACTCTCTTAAAGACTCGCACAACGCATACCATGCGCTATGCGAATGCCCTGGCAGAGAGCACCTCGCCAGGGCGACTCGTTGTGCGAGAGGATTCGCACAGCGAGTCTGCATAATTTGCAGAATGAAATTCTGTAGATTTTCACAATTCAATCACTCAAAACTCATTCTAGGCCATTTGGTGAACTTCTAACACTCCTAATTCGAAGTATAGGTGGAATTAAACTTGTCTAAAGGCTTACACACATTCCTAACATCAATCTCTAGTAGTTATGCATCAAATTATGATTTAACACTTCAATTTCATTCACTTAGAGACTCAAATTTTGGAAACTGTTTCTGGCCATTCTGGTGCTTCTAATAAGTCACAAATGACTTAACTAAGTTACTCAAATAGCCTAACTCAGACCCTAACCCCTAGTTCACAACATCACTACTCCACTTCCCTAAATTTGACTTAACACCATAATTAACTTAGCTATTTACCTAGTAGCCTACGTGACATGATTCACAACTTCCAAACACTCAAATTCAGAAAACACACGTTATAGCACATAGGATCATCCAATTCTGCTCAAACAATAATATATATCACTACACAATCCATACATGCATTATCTTATAATCACAATAAAACCTAACACACACACACACGACACTTCCACCAATTAGAAATAGACCCAGCTTCCGTTACCTCTGAATGAAGCAATCCAACTCACAGGAACCCTAGCGCCTAGCTTGCCCCACAAGGAATTTCACAAGATCCAACAAATCACCAATTGGTGATAGACATTAGTTCTTGAAACCAGAATCTTGAGATAAGAGTTGAAGAAGAAGGCCACTATTAACATGCAATAGACAAAATTGCATGATTCGAGTTAGAGAAAATGCGAAAAAAGAGGAAACGACTTACCTACTCCGATTTGAGAATTTGATCGATCTAAGGTATAGCTCTCAGTTCCAAGATCATTGAGGAACTTTCTGTTCAACAATTGAACGGTTCAAACTTGAGTTATGATAGTGGAAAAGGTAGAGCAAAGAGAGGAAAGGAATGTTTGAAGAGAAGCAGTGGTGTTCTTTCAGATAATGGGTTGAACTTTGAAAGTTTTAAGTTAACATTGTTTTGCTAATAATGGTTCTGTTGCCACATGAGCAACTCCAAATGTTATCTTTTTTATCGGGCTTTACAATTAATATTAAATATTTGAAAATATTATATTTTTTTATAGGAATATTTTTTTATAGGAATATTTTTATAATTTCATAAAAGTTAATTAATAGATATTAAAACCCTAAAAAAAAAAATAGGAATACGGGATGAGTATTGAGTACACTCGTTATCATATGGGGAGGGGATAAAAGAAGAATTTCATTCTCATTAAGTTTGGATATATGGATGAAGGTTAATTTTTTTTGTTTTTTGAAAATGAATATAAAATACCGAAATCTGTCTCTCTGCCCCATTGTCATCTCGGCCTTACCTACACTTCCAATCCAAAGACACCCTTAGATTGTGTTTGAAATAAAGTAAAAAATATATTATAAATAATGAAATTCAATTTTGTGTAAACTTTGAGAAGAAAGAAATAAAACTTGTTGAAATATAATGTCAAAATTGTAAACTTGTTGAAATATAATGTCAAAACTTTGATCTAGTTATAATATTGGTAATCATGGTTATGTTCATAACAGTGTAATGAGATTTTGTGAGCCGGCCATGTGAATTTTTAATTTCTTTATGGAGATAGTTGGTAACCCTCACCTTCCAACCTTAGTTTTTTGTTGGTTCTAGAAGCACTAGAACAAAATTACCTTTTAAAATAAGTGCAAGAATCTCCAAGGTTGGTGACCCACCTCATCATCCACTCATGCCACACTCCAACACACTAATTTTTTATATCTTCCAGTATTTTGACTGTGGCCCCACCTAATGAAGATTAGATTAGGAACACCCCCAAACCAAAAGTGAAGGACCAATGTAATTTGTTTTCCCATTATTCAACGCCATCTTCTTCCGCATATATTCCATAATTCTAAAATCATTAAAAGGGCATCATTAACTTGTTGACACTCTCCTAATTCATTTCAGCTTTGGTTTTCTCTCAATCAACACACCTTCAATAACTCTGTAAAATCTTTTTAACCAGATCAGCAGAATCTGATTCCATCAATCTTAATTAGTTAACATGCATGTTGCTGTCATACGGTCTGGTATATGGTTGCCTTTTCTGTCAACCAACGGGATTTAAAAAAAAAAAACTCACTTTGAGGGTGAAAGCTGTTCTGTTGTTCCAGAAATATTCACACAAAAGGAACAGAACATCAGCAAAGGATGAGTATGTATTTTGAGTTTAGGATCCAGACATGTTTTGTCTCATCTCATCAAGGTTTGGTCTTAATGTTTTTGGAAACATGGTAAACAAATAGTCTATCACTACAGATGGCCCCAGAGTCAAAGTTCAAACCCTTAACGCCAAGCAAGACACTATTGACTATCGAGAATTTCAGAATTTGATATGAGGACAAAGAACTCTAACTAGAAGTTGGAACGTGCTTTTTTAATTACTTTTCAAAGCAATATTTCCATTTCTGTTATCTTCTCTGGGTTTTGCTTTTGTGGTCAACTCGTGGGTTCATATATCAAGTGTTAATGTTCTACGGGTTTCCAACTTGCACAGGAAAAGTCCAACAACCTCCAACTTGGGCTTCTTCACAACATCGGAAACTGCTAGGCCCATTTACTAATACTCGCATGTCTCTATCCCATGATTCTTTCAAAATTTGAGCGAATCATTTTTAGATACTATAAAATTTGAACATGTCACGTATCTTCAAGAACAAAATATTACAAGAAAGAAAGTGTAATTTCACTTCTTTTGGTGCCACGAAACATACAACGCTAAAGCTGCAACATTAAGTGACAAACCAAACCAAAACACATGAAACCAACCCAACTGAACCTAGGCAAACATACCGGGTTAAGGGCTACTTATTATTTCTGAATCCCAGAAACAGTAACGTGAAAAGAGCAACGAGAGATGAAATTGCATGGAGCAACTAACAGTGCCTGGTGCAGAAACAGCGTCTACGAAATCCGCGACAGTGGCCACCAGTGAAGCCTTCAACATGGCAAACCGAAGCACAGTTTTGGTGGCTGACGCACATCCCCTTAAATCGATGGCTCTTTGACTCACAGTGTCTTCCTTCCGTTTTAACCATCATCTCTGCATTACACAAACAAACACAGTTATAATTACGTTCTTACTATCTATTCCTATTGCACGCACAGAAGCCTACCAGAAGCAAGGAGAATGAGCAACATGAAGAAAAACCTGAATCCTGCCTTGTCCATTGCTGGTTTATGTACCACACTCTCACCAGATCAATATAAACAAAAGGGTGTTACTGCTATCTATTTATAGCTAGTTGAGAAAGTAACAAATCAGTAAGTAGCAGAAATTTCTAAAACTAGACGAAAATCTAAGTTCATCCATGTTAGAGGGAGGTTACTCTAGAGATATTGGTTATTATTATACAAAATATATTTTAGTCGTTTAAAGTAGGATTTGGTTTTAAAAAAAGTGAAATAAAGTATGATGTTTGCGTACAATGTTGTGTCCGAGGAGTGAAATGTTGGTTAAGGAATCTGTTCACGTGAAAGGAGCAACCGACATGAGTGTCCAGGTGTAGCAGAAAGTGGTGGGTGAAGGACATGTATAATGCATCGAAAAGGGCACGTATTATGGTAACCGCTGGAGAGTCTTGATTCTGGACAAAAAGTTTCAGAACACAAGAACTGTAAAGCTCGAAAGAGGAAATGGGACGGTGATGAAGATCAGAATTACGAGGTTGCAATTTCTGTCAAAAGTGTGGTTAATATGTATGAGAGCTTTTCCATGTTATTAAACTATAATATAGCTAAAATCCTATTTTCACATCTGTTACCTATAAAAAATTCAATTAAATTTTTAATTTTCATTTAATTCAATTTAGTTTTTTAATTTTTAAAAATATTCTATTACATTCTTTCTATTAAATTAACGTTATATTTAAGTTAAAATTTATATACCAAATTACTCAACTTAAAAGAACCTAAATATTTAATTTAAAAATTAACAACTAAATTAAAATTAAAAATCTAATTACATTTTTTATAAGAATTAAAAGACTAAAATAAAATTTTAACCTGTATAATATAATGGTAATGTTTACAAGAACATTGTAAAAGTTTTTACATTCTACCGTTAAACTTTTATTTCTAATTAGCTTGTTTTTCATTCCTATATCACAATTAATGAACGAAAATTTAGGACAAAAAAAGTTTAATATTCAAATGAGAAGTGTACAACTATCATGACGCTAACTGATTTTCTTAATTAAATAAATCATTTTTTTTAAAAAGATTAAGTTAATCAAGGTGTAGAGTCTAATAAATATATTCAAGAACGTTATCTAACAAAGTTCATTTTTAGTTTAAAGTGATTAAATAATATTAATAGAAATATTTATTGATCTTCTTACCATATATTAATAGAATATATGTTCAAATATCTTAGTAGTTTGATTACATGATGTACCAATATCATAAATATATTTTTATACTATATATATGATTAACTAATATATTATTCACTAGTGCAAAATTGACTTTTAACATCACATATTAGACGTTTGTTAGTGGGGTATGCGACGTAACTTATTGACTGGTGACAATTTTGTAAATAAGTTAGGCCTATAGACGTCTGTTAGGGCGGGCCCGACGTCTATAATATATAGATGTCGGGACCCCTAACAACTGATGTCTATATGTCTGGCAGGTAGGTGAAAAGTCATTCCTTTCCCCATGTAGACGTCATTGCCCCTCCAACCAACGTCTATAGTCTGACAGGTAGGTGAAAAGTTATTTTTTTTCGCCATCTAGACGTCTGGTCCCGTCACCTGACGTCTATATTCGATTATAACGTTAGTGCCCCGCCCACCCAACGTCTATAGTCTGACAGGTATTTCAAAAGTTATTTCTTTCCGTCATCTAGACGTCTGAACGCACCACCCCGAAGTCTATAGTTGATTATAGACGTCGGTTTCCACTACAGCCGACGTCTATATATACCACAAATATCATTTTTTAAATTGAATGGACGTCATATTAGTGAGGTCTCCGACGTATATTCCATTATAGACGTCGGCCACCTGGCAACGAACGTCTCATTTCTTGTTAAATCAGTGATTCCGAAAGAGCAGTTTCGCGCACTAGTTTCTCCTGGGCAACCATCATTTTCCTTCGCGTTTTCTCTCCACTGCATTGCATTTTTAGGTGCCTTTGATCTCTTTTGAACCGTTTAAACTTGTTTTTAATCTGATTAAAGTAATCTTTTATGTATTATGTTTCATTTGAACTGATTAAAATGAGTTTTCGTTGTGTTTTGGTGCAATTTTTCTTGTGTCTTTAGGTAGCGTAGTGCACCTTCTCCCTTTGCTAGTTTCCTCATAAGAAAAACTTGCCTTTTTTTGGATCTCTTGTGGCATTTAAACCTGAAGCCGAACCTGGGTCCTTGCCTAGTTCCATTCCCACCGCCAAAGAAAAAGAATACGGTGACACCCACCGTATTCTTTTTCATTGGTAGTCATAATGGACCTAGGAAACGACCCAGGTTCATCTTTGGGTTGAAATGACATAAGAGATGCAAAAGACACAATTTTTTCTTACGATGAAACTAGCAAAGGAAGGAGGTGTTACTACGCTACCCAAAGACACGAGCAGAACTGCACCAAAACAACGAACGCTTCGTAGACGTCATTTAATGTCATGTTCGACGTCTATAGTGCCCTTATACGTCTGTTAGTGCCACATCTGACGTCTTTATAGTGCCCTTAGACATCTGGTACTTCCGTGTCTGACGTCTATAACAACCCGTAGACGTCAGTTAGTGCCATGTACGACTTCTTTATAGACGTCGGTCATGTCAGTGAACCAACGTCTATAACGACGTCACACCTGCAAATAACCGACGTCCAATTAACGTCACCCACATAGACGTCGGTTCTGGATGTGACGTCAAAAGCCAAAAATAACAGACGTCTAAAGCCCTTTCTGCATTAGTGATTGTTATTATCGTGTTAATTTATGATATATGTGGTAAGTTTTTATTATTTATAGATATATTCTATATTTTATAATAGATTTTGAGTTTAAAAAAATTCCTTTACATACACTTTTTTTTTTCAAGAAATACAATCCAATTCGTATTTATTATTCTATTATCATAAATTCGTATTTATTATTCTATTATCATATATCCTAAAGTTCTTTTACTGATTTGAGAATTAAAGAAACTTTTATAATGAATATTCTCCTCTAAACAACAAGGGAATTTGATTCTAACCGTTAGGAATGTTCAAACCACCACTTGAATTTTGTCACCGGTCTAAACGTTCATACTTTGAATCTTGATAAGAACATTTGATATCTACTGTAGACTTAAGTAAAATTTGATCTACTTCCACATTTTATACTATCATTACCTTGCGTAAAGACAATCATTACCATTGACAATGATCTTATCGTGTTATGATAAGCATTTATAATCAAAATTTGGTACTGTCTTTGAGGAGTGCTATCTTGACACTATATTTTTTTATATTAAATATTTTATTATAATGTGAAATTTTATTCAAAATTTGTAAGAGATGTTGAATGTGTGAAATGGAATAGGAGCCTTTATCTCACTCACAACAATGACAATTATCACTCTTCCTCAAACAGAATTGTTTAAGTACTTTCAGCGTCTACATTTTCATTAATCTTAAAGCTATCATGATTTAAAATAACATCTAGGTCAAAGACATCGTCAACATGGCTGCCTAAGTTATAAACAACAACATCTATACCAATAGGTTCAATAGCCAAAGCTAAATCAAAAATCTCAAAAATGAATTGGCATAATAACAAGAACTTCAACTATAATACTTTTAGGCTCGTGTAAACCAATTGGAACCTCAAGTTGGGAGTAAAAACCTGGACTAGTTTTTTACTAGCCACTTCACTTAGTGTATCAATAGCATCGTCAACATCAATTTGAATTTCAATATTTTCCATCTCTAGATAAGTTTCAACAATGCCTCCACTCATTTTAAATATCACAGACCAAGCTTCAAGAGTGGTTTTGTCCATGCTTGATCCACCACTAGATGTAAATATCTTAATTTGATCCTTTATTCT
This sequence comes from Vigna reflexopilosa, assembly GCA_027742785.1. NCBI lineage: Eukaryota > Viridiplantae > Streptophyta > Magnoliopsida > Fabales > Fabaceae > Vigna > Vigna reflexopilosa. Next base: position 26,596,347 of record CM050918.1, read on the forward strand.
TAATCCTTCCCAAAAATATTAACCAGGGAAAGCAACAAACAAATTCTTGAATCTCTGATAATAGTGATAAAGAATCTCTTAGCAGATGTTGTATATCATTAACATAATTTCTTGTATCAGTTGTTCTTGAGGCTATGGAAACTTTTTCCAAAAACTTCCGCTGCATTTCATCTTAAGTAGTGAAAGGAGTTGGATGTGACGTAAGACATTCCTTAGCTTTGTCACTCAAAGAAAAAAATTAATGCCTTCCTGTTGATAAAATTCTCATCAGTTGTCTTCTCTGTTAAGCACACCCCACAAATCAGTTCCTGATATATGGGTAACATCTTGATTAATTTATACTTCAACTCATGACTAGCTGCTACTCCCTCAATATTTTATGGAATCTGCAATGTCTTTTCAATGTCCCTCATTCATCTCATTCAATGTCTTTTCAAGTGCAATGCCATTCCTTTTAGATAAGAGTTTTGGTTCCACAACTGAAGTAATGAACTCAACAGTGATAAAAGACTATCCCTTAATCCTATAGAAGAAGAACATGAGGAAAAACATTTTCAATTCAAAGACTTATGACAAGGTCAATGAACAAATAGTTAGAAGAATAAATCTCCTATAGGCCCATGATGTTCTATGAATATTAGAATTCAAGAGACATGAAGATCATGGTTTGAAGCATAATTATTCAATAGTTTAAACAATTTAAAATATTTGTAATTTTCTTTTAATTGCGAACATTTTGTTTCTATTTTGTTTTTAATTTTTGAGTTATTTTTGGGTCCAATGTCTTTGGGCTTTTTTTTAGAATTTCTTAGGTGCTTTAAACATTTGTCTATATATAGGAGCATAAAATACATATGTAGACACTTTTGAATCATAATATATGAATTTTTATTTTTTAAAGAAGATTCTCTTGTTTTTGGATTAGAACTCTGATTCTTATAAAAGATTAACATCTTTGTATCGAATCTTCACTTGACTTATCAATCTACTAGATTGTGGCGTCCCTATCTCTGTCTTATTTCACATTCTTCTATGATTTTTTTGTGTTGTGCCTCTTGATGATTCAAATTCAGAAAAGATCGTACTCTTTCCTAGACATGATTGTATCATCTGGTATCTAAAGTAAGGTTCTGATTTGAATACCCTCATCTATCTTATTTTTCCGTTATATTGAAAAAAAAACCCAATATTTTATCCAATTCCGTTGAGATTTTAATTTTCATATTTTTTACGTTCATCTTTTAATTTGTGTATTTCTACATTTGATTTGTGAAAATTATCTGTTTTTCTATTTTTTTCTTTTTTTGTTAATTGTAGTCCCAATTATCTGTTTACCTTGCTCTTGTATGAGTTTTGGTGTTTGAAGAACAATATTTGTGTGTAGAATTGCCAAATTAAAAAAAAAAATATATATAGTGGATCTATGTAAAAAAGAAACGTATATATTGGAAAAACGAAAGTAAGGATCCAAGAGTAAAATAAAATGAAATTGTAGTTCAACATAAATTATTATGTTGCACTATTGTTTATGATTGTTAATATATTAAATTATATTCAATTTTTTTTAGAGTTTCTGTGTTGTTTCATTTAACTCTTTTTGGTAGTCCTATAATTTTTTAATTTTATTATTTTGTGTCTTTTAAAAAATTCTTTAAAGTTTTGTCTAAAGTTTTCTATTTTCTTTACCCTTTTAAATCAAGATTTAGATCTCGTAACATTTTTCACATGGTTTGTTTAGTCTTTTCTTAAGCTATTGGAGTTCTCTGCCATGCACTAAAGGGAATTTGAGTGGAAAAGGCAAGATATTACTTAAAAAAAAAGCCTATTTGTGTGATATATGAGTGGAATTTGAGTGAGACACTTAGAGAAGTGGTGAGGTCCTAAATATACTATTATTATTATTACTAACATTTTCTTGCAGGACATCGCTTCTTCCAAAAATAGTGATTCTCTATCGCCTAAGATTGTGACAATTATGGTTGCACTAGAGAAGTTGAACTTACAAATGGTTCAAATGCAACAACATACTCAACTAAATTTTGAAAGACTCCAAAAGTCTGATGAAGATGTGAGTGTGAGATTAGAGGGATTGGAGAGAAGGAGAAGGAGACACGATGATTCAGACTGTTATTCTCATAATGGTGAACATGAACATGCTTTTAGACCAATAAGGGGCCAAAGATGGGAGGAGTTTGAGAACCACACGCTTGGGAAGGATAATGATGAAAAGGAGCATGGTTTTAGACCAAGGTGAGGCCAAAGATGAAAAGAATTTGGAAACCAAACGCCTAAAAGAGATAAGATGTGGAAGAAGATTGTTATCCATAAATTTAATGGAGCTAATGACCTGGAAGCCTACCTGGCATGGAAAATGAAGCTTAACCAAATCTTCAACTCTTATAATTATGAGGATGATGATAAGGTTCTTATGGTATCCATGGATTTTGAAGGCTATGCTATGAATTAGTGGAATCAAATTACCATGGACATAACTAGAAGGAGAAAGTTGTCAATCTCTACATGGGAGCAAGTAGCTATGAAGGAAAGATTTGTGCCTCCTTATTATAAAAAGGAGATCTTTAACAAATTACAAAGACTTACACAAGGAAATAAGAGTGTTGAAGAGTATGTTCAAGAGATGGAGGTCACCTTAATGAAAGTCGATGTAAAAGAAACAACTATGGTACAACGTTTAGATTCTTGAATGGATTAAATAAGAAGATTCAAGATGTGGTGAAAATGCACCATTATAACACTTTGAAGGATCTTATTCACCATGCCACCAAGCCACTCCTCAATTGTTAGAAGTCATCCACCTCATGGAGGGATAAAGAGAAATCTAAGAACGAGGGAACAATTTTTACCATTTCTAAATCTAAGGAAAATGAGTCTTCAAGTGGTAAAGTAACTTCTCAATCTAATAATGATTATTCTTCATGTTTTAGTTAAATAAAATGTTTTAAATGTTTGGGTAGGGTACATGCAACAACTTGGTGCCCTAATAGGAGAATTATGATGTTGTTGGATTACATTATTGAGCATTCCGCTAGAGAATAATCTAATAGTGACAAATGGGACATGGAGTGTGAAGTACCACCTTTGGAGGGAGATCTCACTAGTGCAGAATCGACTTACCACGTCACCCATTAGACGTTAGTTAGAGGGGGAAGCGACGTAAATTATTGACCGGTGGCAATTGCGTAAATAAATGAAGCCTATCGACGTCTGCTAGGCTGGGGGACGACATCTATAATACTATAAACGTCGGTGCCCCTAGATACTGATGTCTTTATGTCTGACAAGTAAGTGAAAAGTCATTTCTTTCCATCATATAGACGTTTGTGCCCTGCCTACCCGACGTCTATAATCTGACAGGTAGGTGAAAATTTAATTTTTAGCGCCATCTAGATGTCGGATCCCGCCACCTGACGTCTATATTTAATTATAGATGTCGGTGCCCCGTTTACCCAACATTTATATTCTGATAGGTAAGTGAAATTTAATTTTTTCCGCCATCTAGACATCTGACCCCCGCCACCTGACGTCTATATGCGATTATAGACGTCAGGGCCCCTCATACCTCGACGTCTATAGTTTGAGCAGGTATATGAAAAGTCATTCATTTTCGCCAACTAGACGTCTCGTCCTACCAAGCTGACGTCTATATATAACAAAAATGTTAATTTTTAAATGGAATGGACGTCATATTAGTGGGGAGCCCGACGTCTATGCGATTATAGACGTCGGTATTTTGGCAACTAACGTCTAATTTCTTCATAAATGGTGCGAACCAGCAGTTTGCGAACCAACCATTTGATCGTCTTCCTTCGCCTTTTCTCTCCGCTTTACTGCATTTCCAGGTACGTTTGATGTCCCGTGAACCATTTAAAGTTGTTTTTACTCCGTTTAAAGTAATCTTTGATGCATTATCTTTCATTTGAACCGATTAAAATGAGTTTTCGTTGTGTTTTGGTGCAGTTTTTCTTGTGTCTTTGGGTAGCGTATTGCTCCTTCTCCCTTTGCTAGTTTCCTCGTAAGAAAAACTTGCGTTTTTTGGATCTCTTATGGCATTTCAACCTGAAGTCGAACCTGCGTCCTTGCATAGTGCCATTCCCACCGCCAATGAAAAAGAATACAGTGAGAATACAGTGTCGTATTCTCAAAGTATTCTTTTTCATTGGCGGTCGGAATGGACCTAGGCAACGACCCAGGTTCGTCTTTGGGTTGAAATGCCATAAGAGATGCAAAAGACACAATTTTTTCTTACGAGGAAACTAGGAAAGGAAGTGCTACTACGCTACCCAAAGACACGTGAAAAACTGCACCAAAACACAACGAACACTTCATAGACGTCGGTTAATGTGCTAACCGATGTCTATAGTGCCCATAGACGTCGATTAGTGCAATGTCTAATGTCTTTATAGTGCCCTTAGACGTCAGTTAGTGCAATGTTTGATGTCTTTATAGACGTCGTACTTTTCACTTAACCGACGTCTATAACGACGTTGCTCCTGCGGAAAACCGACGTCCCATTAATGTCACCCGTATAGACGTCGGTTCGGGAGGTGACGTTAAAAGCCCAAAATATCTGACGTCTAAAGTCCTTTATACATTAGTGTCTTTTGATGGTTAGGAGGTTGTTGGGTAGTATGAATAAGAAGGAGGTTGAAACCCAAACAAAGAATATTTTCCACTCTAAATGTATGGTTATGGGAAATGTGTGTTCACTCATCATTGATGGAGGAAGTTGTACAAATGTAGCAAGTAAACGACTACTAGAGAAGCTTGGTCCGGTGACATATATACACCGTAGTCCTTATGCTCTACAATGGTTGAGGGAGGATGAAGAATTGGTGGTGGATAAATAAGTGAATATTGCTTTCTTTAAAGGTAAGTATGTTGATGAGGTAATATGTGATGTGGTACCTGTGGAGGCGAGTCACTTGTTGTTGGGAAGACCTTGGCAATATGATAGAAAAGTATTTGATGATGGTTGATAATTGTTGATTTTACCATTATCTGTGATGCAATTTTGATACTAAATCAACTCTCTTTGACTTTGAAGCTTGCTTAAACTCTTGTTTTTAGTTGAATTTTTTGAATAAGTTAGTCGAGGTTATATTTAATGATTTTTATCACTAATTCCCGCAATTTGGTAGGATATTGGTATGTTTTGGAAGAGGAGAAAAGTATCAAGGAGTTGGAACCTAGGAAGGATAGCGAAAACATCAGAATAGAAGGCTGTAGAAGGCTCAAGGACACCTGTTTTCCCTTTTCTGGGGCCCTGGGCACTGGTTGTCACGCAACCACGTCTGGTTACCCTTTTCTGGGGCCGTCGACGCTGGTGGTCAGGCAACCACGCCTGGTTGCCCTCCTTTAGGGTGTTGAGCGCCAGTTACACCGCAGTTACGCCTGGGCGCCCCAGACAAGGCACTGAGCGCCATTCTTCACGCAGTCTCGCCTAGTTGCCCCAATCAGGGCATTGAGCGCCAGCCACATGCCACACAGCACGCCTGAGCGCCTCATTTAGTGCGCTGAGCGCTGACGACGTGGGCCTATGTGTTACTGTTGATCTATTTAAAGGCTGTTACGCATTAGGGTGGATATCTTTTGACGGCTGAAGCGCAAAATCCCTATTTTCGACCCTTTGGAGGCAGATTGAGCATGCAAGAGCTTTCCTTTTCTCTTTCTAGAGTTTCCATCTAATTTTCATTCTTCCATTGTAAGCCAAGGTTCTTCATGACAATGGAGACCTAAATTCATTTATTGTTAGGGAAAGATGTAACCTCTGAATTTCATGTATTTGAACATATTTTGAATATCTTATGCTTCTTTCGTTGAATGTTAGTGATTTTATCCTATTCGTAATGCTTGTTATGTTTTGGCCATTCATAGCTTGATGATTGGATTTCTTTGTTATTGGGAAATAGCTTAGGAACCCTGATCTGAAGAGATCACCTAAAGGAAATATTATCTAGGGATAGAGATAGGACGTTTACTTGTCTTAAGCTTCTTTTCTTAATGTGGAATTGGTTATTAGGGATTCAAGGGATTGGGGTCTAATAATCAAGGTTAGGCTTTTGGCGCAAAGGGATTAGGTTCTAAGTAATTTCGTAAGTGACATTAACATTCCAATGAAGAAGATGAGTTCTAATATGCATGAAAGTGAAATAGGTGAAATCTAACCCCAACAACATCATCATCTCATATCATCAATTTCATCCATTCATTCTTGTTTTAGCATCAAAAGATCAATTTTACATTCACATTATCATATTTACTTTTATTGCATTTTAATTTCAATTCAATGAAATCGTTCTTCAGTGTTTATTAGTTAAGGTATTATACAATTGTTTAGACTCACGAGTCTCTTGGGAAACGATACTTGGTCTCACTATTTTATATTACTTGATACGATTTGGTACACTTGCCAAACCATTAACAATGGTCTAACCAATATGTATTCCTTCTTGTTTAAAGGAAAAAAAAGGTTTCCCTAACACCCTTATCTCCTAGAGTAGTTTTTGAGGATCAAATTAAGATGAAAGTGAAAATAGAGCAAGAGAGAAAAAAAGGAAGATAGAAAATTTCAGGAAAAGGAAAGAAAAGGAAAAGGAAAAAAAGAGAGTGGTAAAAACGTTTTCTTAAAAGAAAAAGAGATACATAGAGCGTTGGTTAGGAAACAACCTTTATATTTTCTTATGGTTAACAAAATTTGTTTGTCTTCTATGCAAGTTTCTTTGTCTTTAGGTGTGGAGAAACTTTTCAAGGAGTATGAGGATGTCTTCCCTAAAGACATTCCTTATATCTTACTTCCCTAAAGACATTCTCAAAATCAATATAGCAGCCCAAGAGATGAAAATTCCTCAATCTCTTACAATACAAGAGTACTCACAACCCTTTACCCCTAGCAAACCCGCACGGAAACACAATACAAAGATTGTCAATGAAGAACCTGATCTCTAAGATACACTCCTCTAGTGCAAATCAAATCAGAACACCTTTAACACACTTTTCTTGAAAGAATCTTGATGGGGGACCAACCAATGAAGCCTTGATTCTCCAAGATCACTTCTTGAACGGTCCTGTAATCAAAACTTAACGAAAATGTTAGTATTGGAAAATGATACTGATTTCTTATTTTGAAACAGGTCTCAAGATGCATATATATAGGATTTTTCAAATCCTGACGCATTATAATCGATTAAGATATTTATGTAATATGTTAAGCTTTTTCTTTTATTTTAACAGATTATCCCTAGCATGTAATTGATTATAAAAACACATAAGCCAGTTATTGATTCATTTGATCGTTATAACAGATCATACTATTAAATGAAATGGATTAAACAAAGTAAACTCATTTAACCGATTAGAAAACTTATGTAATCGATTAATCATATACTTAAGCAAATTTTCAATCCAATTTCCATTCTAAACAGATTAACTCACTTATGAAACAAATTATAGCTTGCTTTATGTTTTAATCGGTTATATACCCTATATGATCGATTACTACAGAACAATTTGCCCCTATTAAACTTACTAAGTGAACTGGTGAAATCTAACATATTATATACTATGTGTAATCGATTATTTCCACCAGAAATGAGATATTTAATGATATTCAATCTATTTTAAGCAATATTCATTTAACAATAATGAATTCATATATCAAGCACAAATATAATCAAGATAAAGCAATTGCTATGCCATTTGTTGTGCAAGAAATAATAAAACCTTTCTTTTGTTCATCATAAAAAACAAGGATGTATTAGGAGGTTGAAGCTCCCCCTATCAACAATTGTGAAGCATTAATTCTCGTTTGAGATTAATAGTTGGACGTAGGATTTGTGTGACCTGAACCAGTATAAAAATCACCTGTGCATTTTTCTCTCTTCCATACTCTTTAATTTGTTTAAATTGTTATTAAGGAATTAATATTTTACGAGAAAATTATTAAAGGTATTATTTTTGACAAGAAACCAATTCACCCCCCTCTTGGTTTGTTGTACACGCTAACCATTCCGATGTACTGCTCTGACAAAAACTATTCCACTTATGACAAAGAGATATATTCCTTAGTGTGAGCCCTGCACATTTGGAAACATTATTTGCTTCCTAAGGAATTTGTAATTCGCAGTGATCATGAGTCCTTTAAATACATTAAAAGCCAACACAAACTCAATAAGAGACATGCCAAATGGGTAGAATTTATTGAACAATTTCCTTGTGTTATTAAGTATAAACAAGGCAAAACAAATTTTGTAGCTTAAGCCTTATCTAGGATGTTGAGATTGTTGATAAGGGAAGCATTGGTTTAGCTAACCTTAATCTCAAAGTGCTCTAGTTGCTCTGGTTTTTGATGATGACAACACATTATTAATAATACATCTATTGTTATGTGGTACATGTTCTACTCTTTACTATGATTGATATCTTATGAACATGTTCTGTGTTGCTTCTGATATATGTATGCATATTTACTGATCTTATACTTGATACATATCTTTGTGTTTGCATTACATATGCTTATGAAAAGGAAAACCACATGCTCTTTGATGAACTCATAATGTGTGGCAAATCTGCAAGTTCTAAGTCAACTTCATTATGAAGTATCACTGCCTATGCACTAACTACCAATGAGTTAGAAACTGTTTTGAAAATTTTTTCTAAGCGGTCTCAAGAAGAGAACAGGATAGCACAATATGATGTCAAAGCTAGAAATATCACTGCCTATGCACTAATTGCCAAGGAGATGTGGGATGCCTTGGAAGTCACTCATGAGGGCACTGATGAAGTCAAGAGAGCAAGGAAGAATTGTTTGATTCAAGAGTATGAGCTTTTTAGGATGAAGGTTGGTGAAACAATCTATGAATTCCAAAAAAGGTTCACTCATAATAAACCACCTTATGGCTCTTGGCAAAGTCTTTGACAAGGAAGAAATCAATATCAAGATTCTGAAAAGTCTAAACAAAAACTGGCAACCCAAAGTCAGAGCAATCTTTGAGTTCGAAGATCTAACAAACATGAATATGGCTACCTTGTTTGGCAAGTTAAGAGAACATGAGTTAGAACTTGGAAGATTGAAGGATGAAGAAGAGATTGAAAAGAAGAAGTCCATTGTACTAAAAGCAACAAGAAACAAGGCCTCAAAGTCAGAGGATGATTCAGATGCTGAGATGGACAACAGTGAATTGATGACCATGATGGTAAGGAAATTTAATCGACTTATCAAAAATAACAGTCAACTTACTAACCATGCAGTTCAGAGCAAAGCCAAGAAAGCATACAGGTCAAATGGTATACAATGCTATGAATGTGGCAAAGTGGGACACATCAAACCAAATTGTCCACACCTGACGCCAAAGCAGAAAGCCAACAAAAAGTTTCCTCAGGACAATAACAAAAAGCAGAAAGCAGCTTACATTGCCTAGGAAAACAATGATTATGAAACATCAAGTGATGAAGATGTTGATCATGAAGAGGAATCAAACATCTGCTATATGGTTGGAACATCATTGGCTGATTACGACAGTGATACAGATTTTGAGAATGAGCCGATAGAAGTGAAGTATGATTTACTGATAGATGCCTTTAAAGAGATTCATGCTGAAACAATGCGACTCCAGTATAAGGTAAATTGAATGGACTCTGAGAGAAGAGACTATGAGCATATAATTAATAATCTTGTCATTGATAATGAGAAATTACAGAAAGAGTTAGATGAACCCTTATTGTCTGCTAAAAATGTTAAAATTGAGACTATTATAGTAGAGAAAGAATGTGATAAATGCCCTACTCATGTGAAACAAATAGATTACTTGACTAGCACACTAGCCAAATTTAAACAGGGTAGGGATAACTTGAATGTTGTATTAAAGTCTACTGGTAGAGCTATTAACAGACAAGATATTTGTTATAAAGCTAATTCTAATAGAACAAATACAAGAAAATTTTCTGATTTAAGCAAATCTGTTAAACATGCTTGCTTTTATTGCAATAGTATTGGTCATACTGTTAGAAATTGTTATTATAGAAGAGTTGGAGTTCCTAAAGGATTATATGTGTGGAGGTGCTAAAAGATCACATGACTAAAGTTGCACATAGCAACTCTCATTATCTACCTTATGCTGTTCTTGTAAGAAATATAATGGTTCTTCAAGGAGTAAGTACCTATGGAGAAAGAAAACATTCATGCACTTACACAAATATCATAAACTGTAACACTCTTGTGTCACTTGGACTAGTAAGGACGTTAAGAGGATGGTATTTTAAAGTGGAAGAAAATATGATGTACTGTTCTGAAAGGAACACTGTTACATGTGGACAAAGATCTGATAAAGTCTCTAATAACCACTGTGAAAGCTTCTATGCTGATCCGCTTCAGTTAATTATTGACAAGCTCAATCAGCTCGAGACAAAGGTTGATCGTATTCTGCAACTTGAAGAGAAGTGTGACACATCTGAAAATGAATCTATGAATTCAGTTGAAGAAGGAAAGGAATAAAAAAAATACACTCTATAGTGTCTTTTGTGTGTGTCTTTGTTTTTGTTTTCTTTTGATAATGGCTTAGACTGCCATTATGTCTGTCTTGTTCTGGTTAATCATTGTAATATCTTTTTAACAAGTAATGAAATCAGTTGTTCTTAGTTCAAATTCATGAGCTCTAAATTTCTTGATTGAATCTGTTTGAATGAATATTGAATCGACTTAGTGATTATAGAAGTTGACTATGCACATACTCACTTTTACATTAACTGTTTTGCATACTCACTTCTTATCTGTTTAATTTCTTGCATTACTATGATTCTAAACTGCTTGGTCTTCAAGAGACTGTGAAAGGTTTTGCAGGAAACATTGCTTTGGAACTTACTGCTGGAATCACAACTGTTTTGAAAAGCAATGAAATCAACTTGACAAATGGTTCAATCGACTTATCACTTACAGGGGGTTATAAATTCCATTTATTGGAATTTAGTTATTAAGTTGGTTGATCATTTTATATTAGTTGTCTTCAATATATCTATGTTCTTATATAACTGTTTTGCAATGAGAGTATATTGTGAGATTATTGATAGTTGTATTTTTGCTTGATTGAATTGTTTACAATCATAACACTAATACAATCTTGATATAAACTGATTGTATGCTCTGATATTTGTGGATCTGCATTGTGCATTTAAACATGATTTTATAATATGCATAATGATAGGGGAAGCATTACTTGATTGCATAGATTTTTTCACATGCCTACATTTTAGGAGGAGTTTATCTATCTCATGTGAATATCTGTGATAGGGGGAGCATCTTTGCATGCTTAATCTGTTAACATTGATTGACACTGATGCATCTCTAGTATTTCATGATAATCAGTATATCCATATCTGAAAGCAAACCTTTTTTGCTAATGCACAAAGGGGGAGAAATGTTTGAAAAGTTAGATTAATCTGCTTATTTTCTTGATATGTGATTGTTTGCTTGATACTGCTTTACTCAGAGTAGTTAAGCTGAAATATGTTGAAATTTGAAATTATCTTTTGTTTGGTCAGATACATTGGAAAAATCAGTTAATTTGCTCTGATACATTGGAAAGATGATTTAATCACTTGTCATTACTGATTGCTTATATTAGCTCTGATTCTAGTGATTACTTGACTGATTTTATGTGCTGTTTGTGTACAAACATGGTTGCTTATTAATCATGGTTG